>CM060965.1:96395947-96995947 GCA_030765045.1 Tenodera sinensis
AAGAGTTTGTAAGAATGGTTATTACAAGAGTAGGCAGTCATACGAGTGCAACATATCAGATTTTCTTTTGTACAATTTTTTACACTTGAATGGCATGAGAAATCTTACTGACAGAGATTGAAAACCCAAAACTTGTAATATAATTATGTAATCAAATCAATAATTTTTATTTAGCACAAATTAATATGTTGTTGTTAGCTAATGCTGGATTTCTGACAATGAAGTCATTAATCCTCTTGCTCTCCAATACTTTTCACTGATGGATGGGGCACTAGAAGTGGCCGGGCATATTTGAAGGTGGTCTCGATCCATTTCCTCTTGCAGATCACATAGAGGATAGAGTGGTGAAGAATATATCCCAATTCTGCTTAAATGTTTTGCCAGACAATCATGTCCTGTAATCAACCTGAAGGTTGCAATTGCTGTTTCTCAAGGATACTAAGGAATTACTGTTTGAATGTACAAATTAATATGGTTATCTGCCATATATACTATAACTCATCTTTTAAAATTTTTGACAGGAGAATAATAAAATATGTTTCTATACTCAGGCAGCAGCTTTAAAGACATTCTAGACCAATTTTTCACCAGTCTTTGCTTTAACACCGACTTATCGCGTCCGATATTAATATGTTTAACACCATATAACTCTGTCATGTTTAATTGCGGACCATACATTGCCTACCTCAAATTACTTATATCACTCACATCTACAATCTCTCGAGTTATTTTGGTATAGTTCATTAACACCCTGTATATAAGTGCAGATGAGGAAAGTATGACATACTTATCTCCTTATATACAAAACTTTGGGTTAAGTTTAATGGAGTACAGAAGAAAGGCAACTCCAATTGTAAAAGTTGTAACGATTAAAAAAAGAGCAGGGGGTACCATCATCCTCGATGGCTCACGTTAATGCTGTTTCGCGACGTTTAATGTTTATGGGGTTGTCAGTGACCTTCCAAAGGTGTGCCCACTGATTTTGTCACTATTGCCAATGTGGTAAGGGATAGCGTGATTTGTTTTAGCCAAGCTAGATCAGCAGTGAGCCTGAATTACTCTTTTTGTCCACTATTAGTATCTCGGGTGCAGTACAGGTCAACAAAAAAGATAAATTAATTGCTTATATAGATTCACTTTAAAGTGGTTTTATTTGAATCTACAAACACACATATTCAATATATTAACACAAAATTACATAATCTCATGGTTTGGCATCCTTTCGAATCACGCTATGGGGTTCACAATTCCACACGTGCGGACTATAAATTTTCATAAGTCCATATTCCTCTCTATATTCTGGGCTGCTTCGCAGAATATACACTTATTCTGTACATCGTTTCTTTGTATTTTTCAACCACCATAAATGTTTGTCTGAAAAACACTTTATACAGACAAACCAGTTAATTCCCACAGACATTGTCTTTTTCGATGTGACGTCTCAACAAGCCATGGAAAGAAGACAATTGAATCTTCACTTTACCAACTATATTTACAATTCTTAATTTTAGGAGGCTTTTCTGCCACCTCTATAACTTTGTATTAGATTATTTTAGAGGGTTTACATAGAAATATCTTCTCAAAGTGTAGGTCAATTCTAATGCCTTTTTTATAGTGAAGGTAATAAATATTCATTCTTTCATATTGTAATTCTAGTCCAGAAGAAGAAATATTTATTTTTAGAATACTAATTTAATATTTTTAAAATATTAGTTTAATAGACAGATGCAAAAGACGATTTAGGATGAAGATGAGACAAAAGAGGAAAGAAAGACTTGGGATGGGCTGATAGACCATCCAAAATATTCTTCCATTTTGATTGTTCATTTCAAAGTGTTATGCATTGATTATATAATTTGAAGTTATTTTTCTTTTAACAATTCTTTTAATTGATTCGTAGGAGAAATTTCATTTTGCCACTAAATTGATTTTAATTCCTTTCTTTACTAAAATATCAGCCATTTCATTTCCAGAAACAACACAATGTGCAGAAATTCACTGTAAGAATATATTTTTATGTAGGTTCTGTATTTGTTTGATCAAATGATGTGAATCCCTTATGGCTATTGGAATTTCTCACACCCACACACACAAAATTTTATTTTATTTCTTGTTAATCAAGATGCACTATCATACACATTTATACTTTGTTTGTAGATATAAGGAGGTTACAGTGGACTAAACAGTTTTAAAAAGCAGTGGATTGCTCTGTGACAACTTTGAAATTTCTTGTTTTTTGCACAACCATCAGAAAAAATGGCTTATGGAATTTCTCTCTCTCAAACATGCACACCCCCCCCCCACCCACACATATAAGTGCAAAGTTTTATTTTTCTTCTTGTTAATCAAGATAAACTTTCACTACACATTTATACTTTCTTTGTAGGTATAAGAAGGTTACAGTGGACTGAACAGTTTTAAATAGCAGCAGATTGCTCTGTGATGGCTTTGAAATTTGTTTCTTGGATGATCAACAGAAAAAATTAATGAGTTACTACTTGAAAAAAGTAGATTAGAAAATTCAAATCGATAACAAGGAATAACTCAGAAAAGGTCAATGCCACAAAAAATTAACTTGGCATAAATTGTGTGCTTTAACAAGATTCACATTTTTTTGTGTAGTAAGATTTTTCTATTTCTTATGGTTTACCAATTATATAATAATCATTTGGAATAAAAATGAATTCTAAATATATTTACAGAGAATTCTATATATACATTTTATTTGTCTTACAAATATGCTTAACATGTGGATTTTTAATCAAAATTGTCAGAGGCATTCTTGAGAAAATAAAAAACGCAAAAGCAAGTTTATGGTGGCATTATGTTGCTGGGCTTAAATACTAACCTTCATTTTAATATTAAAGGTAAGTTTTATTTACTTCAGCTAAGAGAAGATGGAAGTAACTGTTCCCAAAACATATGTCCTAATTTCCTAAAGTAAGTGAGGATAGTGTAAATAAAGCTTACCTTTAACATCAAAGTGTTTAACCTCACTTGCCCAAAAAGCCTCCTAATCAATGCTGAACTAAGCTTCATATTTAACCAACTTTTCATTTTGAAGCTATGCTATTCTCATATTAACTCACTAACTCACACACTCGCATGCACATGCACACCCACACACATGCACACCAAGAGAGACACACATACACACAGACACACACACACACACACAATCACATCCATGCAACAGACCTACTATAGGCAACAGAAGAGAAACAAAAATATGCATTCAAGCATAAACCCTTCCCTTGTGGAACAGTTTTTATGCTCTACAAATTAACAAAATGCCTTTACCTTTAACTGCCTTGAAAAATTCATCTGTTACGTCAACCCAATTGTAGTGAACATCTGGCAAAAGCTGTGGCTGTAATGGATCAACCCCCACTCCATATCTGAAAACAGTAAAGCACTGCTTAAAGCAAAACTGTGAAAGCACTTTTTACACAGCATGCATTTCCAAGAAAAATAGTGCCCTAGTAATCTGAACTGCACATTACCCGTGATGTAAGACATTTGCTTGATTCAAATTGTGCTTCTTTTGCACATTTTTCTGAGCATTTCGTTGCCCTTTTTTTTTTTTTTTTTTTTTTTTTTTTTTTTTTTTTTTTTTTTTTTTTTTTTTTTTGCTAACGAAAAGGACAGGCTGTGGTGCAAATCAGACTTGGGTAGTAATGGTAGACTGATACATGACAACATTGTATACCATCATAATAAGACTATCTTTTGTGTGAATTCAAGGAGCAACTTAGTTTTTCTTCTGTTATTTAGAATATGGATGTATTAGACGATAGTGGTTTTACTTCATTGGGCCATGACTGGGCTAGGAGAATTACATTACTGCAGTTCGTGCCGTAGCCTGTCTTTTTCATTAGCCACAATTTTTTTGCATCTCTAAAGAATGTACTTTCAACCTTCATTAAATAAACTAACATACCTATTAACCAAATATTGGACATAAGTTCATATTTTGAAATCCATTTAATTTTTACTTATTAAACTTAATGTACATACTTTGAATACAGTGAAATTTGGATAATTTGAATGTTTATAATTTGAAATTGTCATTAATTCAGGATTCCTCTGAATTTTGTATTAAAGCAATGTAAATAGTAATGAAGTTTTTGTTCAGAAATGTCAGTCGAAAATTAATCTAAATGTGGAAATTTAATATCACTTTGTCCATGTGTTTCTCCAAAAGAGATCATTACTGGAGTTGTATGTTTTGTTGGAATGCAGTCTGTGGAGGTGGAATAGCTTTCCTAGCTTCTATACCTGTTCTTGCATCCCTTTGTTTAAAATACATGTACTTAAGTTGTCGCTTGAACTTCCTACTGTTCAGGGTGTTACAAATCAATGCCACTATGTCTCTTAGAAAACTGTGTGCTCAGTACAAGAGTTTAGCTTCTGTGGAAAAGGTCACCATCATCCGAGAAGTTGAAAAAGGTTTGAAGAAAAAAACTCTGAAATTGCCAAAAAATACAGGATACCAACGAACACTTTGACAACTTATCTGAGGAATAAGGAGACATTTTTAAGCAATGCCTCAAGTAAAAATGGAAAGAGTCCAAAAAGGGTGAGACAACCAGAAAATCCTGATGTTGATGGGTGCTTTAAGTGGTTTAAGCAAGCACAGGACAAAAACATTCCTTTAAGTGGTCCCCTTGTTTACTTGAAAGCACAAGAATTGATATATGTACCTGTGTTGGTAAAATATAAGTTTTAGACATAACTTTTGTAATTAGAATTTTTGGATATTTCGAATTTTTGTATTGTCCCTTCAGCTTCGAATTATCCATGTTCCACTGTAATTAAGGTTTTATTTTAACTTTATCACTATCATTATCATTATTATTATTATGATTATTATTATTATTATTATCATTATCATCATCATCATCATTATTATTGCTAATACTACTCTGGTGCATTCAAGAAAGAAATGTGTTATTAGCTAATTTTATGTTAAATATTTTGATTCCTTTCAATTTAATGTATATAGAAAATCCTTGAATTACTTACATAGTCCCCCTTTACATTTTGAAAAAAATATAAAAGTGGTGATAGCAAAAAGAATAAATAGTTATCATATAAACACTATCTTGTTTTACACTAGGGCTGACGAACATTACTCTGAAGGCATGAAGGGAGTAGTTACCCCCTCCACTGCAGTAGGACACCTTAAGTAGAATCAGTTTTCGCTTTGTTCTTGCCCAGTTTTCTGCTTTGATGGTCACACCAAGGGGAATATCTTCACACCAAGTAAGTACTATTTGTCAGGCATGTCTTAAACTCTAAGCACACGCCTTTAGAATGGTTCTTTTTCAATCAAAATACTTAACGAACATATTCAGTGTTAGGAACAGGTGAATGTAAGTTATTTCTTGACTTGACTGCCTTGTACAATAATCGAAGCGAACATGCAGGTCTAAATATGAGCAAGTGGGAGAGCTCAAAAAAAGGGTCTAAAACAAGGTTATTCTTCACAAGTATAGAACAGAGATTAACACTCACCATTCCTATAGTATCAGAAATTACAGCAGCAATAACTGGCCATGGCATAACAAAACCTTATCTCTACAGGTTCAAAATAATAAACAACCCAAAGTGCATCTGCAAACTAGGAGAACAGACAATAGATCACCTGATATATGACTGCAAACTACTAGAAGGAGAACACAAAATCCTCAAACAAGAAGCAATCCGAGCTGGAGAGAGATGGCCAACTACCAACAACGCATAAATAACAAAATGCACCAAGGCATTCTACAGACTTGTGAAATTAGACTTTGATAAACTAAAATAGCATGATGCTTAACAAAATAATATAAATTATAAAACGTAAATTTAACGTCCATGAAACCTTGTAAATATGCAATACTTAACTTTTAGGAAATACGATTAATACACATAGATCTAGTTCATAGTAGCAGCATTATACATCATAAAACTCACCTGATACAACAGAAACTAAAAACTAAAATAAAACTAAAACATGTAATATTACTTTGTAATGGAGCATGTTGTTATGTGTACAATAAATAAATAATAAATAAAAATAAAAAATGGCAAAATAGATTATTGTATTCAAACATGTTAAATTAATAATTCTTTGAAATCAAATTAAAAAGTCAATATTTTGATGAAGTATTTAAGAAAATGCACTTAAAGAACATGCACCTGTAGTCTACAGGTACTACACTAAGTGCCTCAGCAGCATTAGGCCTGAAATTGTGTGTGGGTGGGTGTGTGTGTGTCTGTGCGTGTCTGTGTGCGTCTGTGTGTGTGTGCGCATGTGTGTTTGTGTGTGTGCACGTACGTGCGTGCGTGTGTGTGTGAGTGTGGACAGTGTAACTCAAAAACAAAAAGTTGGTTAGAAACCAAAATGGGTATTTCAGTTTAATATCTTCCAAGGATGTGACACAACAATTTTATGAATATTTCTCCGCCCTACACTACCCTTTACATGAAAAATTTTCAAAAATGTTGATTTTCTTAAAAATAGATCTAACGATTTTGGTTTAAAATGCCACATGTTTAAGATATTTTCAGGGCAAATTAAATGTATACTTTGAAATTCTGGCTATAGTCTATGTAGTCCTGTTTACTCTGGATGACTTGCATAACTGGTAAATAGTAAGAGATACACCAAATTTTAGTCAACAAAAGATGTACAACTTGTTAAAACATACATAGTTATGTCTTTATACATCTTTCCTGGAGGGACCATTTCAGAGATATTCCTTGATATTTGTGTGAGTTTTGCAGTACTTAAATTCTTCTCAAACGGAAGGTTGTTATTCACCTCTTTATCTGAGTGGCCATGCAAAGGCAGCGGAATTTCTAAGCTTTAAAACATTTTACTATCTACTCAAAGCCTGCTGTTTTCCCATACTCTCCTTGCATCAATAAGAAAATCAGCAGTAAGATAACTTCTGCAAATGTTTATCTTGACTAACATGAAGAAGACTAATAAGAGTTTGTAAGAATAGTGGGTACAAGAGTAGAGAAAGTTATGAGTGCAACACATCAGATTTTTATTTCTTTAAGTATAGCAAAGTAGAACTAGTCTGTTCCACTTAAAAATTTGATGTCAAGATTTCACCGCAAATGTTTTCAGGCCCCCTGAATTCAAAGAAAGCATTTTTAGAGAGAGTGTGTGTGTGTGTGTGTGTGTGTGTGTGTGTGTGTGTGTGTGTGTGTGTGTGTGTGTGTGTTTTGTGTGCATGCATGTGTGCGTATGCGTCCGTGCACGTGCATGTTAGTCTGTGGACAGCATAACTCAAAAACAAAAAGTCGGTTTGGTATTTAAGTTTAATGTCTCTCAAGGATAAGACACAAAGATTTTGAAGAAAATAGCCCCACCGTAAACTACCCTTTACATTGAAAATTTTTTGAAAATTTGGATTTTCTTGAAAATGGCTGTAACGATTTTAATTAAAATGTCATATGTTTGAGATATTTTTATGACAAATGAAATGTACATCTTGAATTTTCTGGCTATAGCCTATATAGTCCTGTTTACTCTGGATGACTTTTGATTCACTTGTCAACCGTAAGAGATAGACAAAATCTTACTGCACAAAATATGTGGACCTCGCTAAAACACACAATTTATGTCTGAATAAATTTTTTTAGAGTGAACTACTTTGGAGGTATTCCTTGTTATTTGTGTCAGTTTCAGAAAACTAAGAACGTTCGTGAAATGGAACACTGTTCATTTTTTTATACGTTAAGCATGCAAAGAGAGTGGGATCTCAAAGCTTTATAAGATTGGACTAACACTCAAGCCTATTGTTTTCTAATATTCCCCTTGCACCAACTAGGAAATAAGCATTAAGATAATTTGTACAAATGTTTATCTCAACTAACACAAGAAGATAAAGAATAAGAGTTTGTAAGAATGGTTAGTACAAGAGTAGAGAAAGTCATGTGAGTGCAACACATCAGATTTTTTATGTTAGTACTGTTGTTACATGAACTAATAATAAACAAGTTAACATACTCCAGTTTCATTACACATGCCAATATTCAATAGATCAAGCAAACTTTCACAAGAAGTGTACTGCCTCTACCCCTTTGGAAACATGCAAGGCATTTTATCAGCATGCTTTATAAGCAGCTTCCGGAAACAAAAACCGGTCGGCCTGGGTCAAAGGAGCTGTTTCAGTTCGTTGTTGAAAAAAAAAGCAAACACTGGGTGTATAGGCATACATTTAAGTCCACAGCCATGATTTCCTAATAGTACATCACAAACATATTGCAGCCATATTGTAAGTTCTGTTGATTCTGTGTAAGGCTCATGACTGGGCTAATTGGAAGAATTCCAATTGTCATACGAATGCTGATTATGGACTGTCTAATCTTCTCAACACAGATGGTCATGCTGAAGAATAAACGATACACCCATAATCTATTTTGGATCAAATCAATGCGCAAAACTGATTTGTTCCACACGATTTTCTACTTAGTATCCGTAAGATATTCAGCAAATGGTCACATCATGCATCCAGCTGTGCTACATGCAATGACCACTTAGGTTCCTGTCAAAGGTCAACCTCAGGAAACTCATCTCTTCTGTGAATACAAGTAAATCTAGATTGAATCAGAGCAAAGGTGGTAATCAGGTCCTACAGTGTCAGAAGATAATGCAAACTCACTTCTCAGTTGAGTTTTTGAGTTTAATTTTCAAAGATTATCTAAGCATCGCTGCAGACACTATTCCAAAAACAGAGTATACTGAGAAGTACAATAGATGGCAAAGTATCCACGAAGAGGCATGAACAAAACCCCTGGAGGCACACTTTTTCGGATTTAATTAATTGCTACAGCAAACAGTGTAACACTTAGTACCAATCCCTGTGGTACTTTGTTCTCCTGAACAGAGTGTTTGGCAGGAAGTTGCAAGTTTCAGCATCCAGGTATTCAGGGAATGCAGTATTCCTGTTTGCCAACACTATCATAAACCTTCTTGAGGTTGAAAAATATCTCAGTGGTTTGACAGCTCTTCATAAATCTGTTCATGATCTGCATGAATAATGACACAAATTGGTCCACAGCTGAATGGTGTGGTAGAAAATCATACCGAGTGTTTGGCATGAGGTTGCAAGTTTCCAGCCACTGCCCTAACTGTCCATTGTACATGTGTTCCATCACTGTGCAAAAGCCCACACCCTATTGTACAACGCATCCAGGAAGCCCTCCATGTTTTACACGCTTCTGGTGTTGACGTGGTGTGTGCATGGATTCCTGGCCATGTAGGTTTGCTGGGGAATGAAATGGCAGATTTGGCAGCAAAGACGGCAACTACAGAACCCAGTATTACCATCTCACGTTTTACTTCGGAAGACTTTAGGCTTGAAGTGCTGAGAGCGGTGCTGTCGTCCTGGCATGAAGAGTGGTCAGCTCTCCGCGGTAATAAGCTTAGAGAAGTGAAAGAACTTCCGATTAACTGGGTAACTTCCTGTTGCATATCTCGCCGCAAGGAGGTTAGTTTGGCTCAACTACGAATAAGGCACTGCAATTTTTTGCATGGTTACCTATTTAAAAGGGATCCTGCCCCTGTATGTCCGCTGTGTGACAACCTTTTGTAAGTTCGCCACGTGCTGCTAGAGTGTTGCTCTCTAGCGCACCTTCGGGATTCTCTGCAGCTGCCTGCCAGACTTGCAGAGGTCTTAGCGGATGACAAAAGAGCGGTTGATAGTTTTTAATTTTTTAGCGGAGTGCAATATCAATTTGAGGATTTAAAATTTTAGTTCTGTTTATGCTTTTGGACGTATTTATCACCTTGTTTCATATCTGGCTATTGCCACTGTTTTTTACTTTTTGTGTATATTTTTCTTGTTGCTAGTATTTTTATTTTTGAGTGAAATTTATATCTGGCTATTGCCATGAATCTTTTAAGGGCGCTGATGACCTAGAAGTTGAGTGCACTTAAACCAAACCAAACCAAACCAAACCAATCACCGTGCAAACACAACTGGTGAGGAAAATAGGACAGTAGCTGGAGGGAGTCCTTTCCATTCTGCTTTCAAAATGAGTATGATGGTGGCCGCCCGCCATTTTCTGGTGCCAAACCCAAACACAATTATATATCTCCCGCAGGCATACCTTTCCTTCAGGAGCAAGCTCTTGTGACATTTTGTATGTGAATACCTTTTGGTCCTGGTGCTGATTGCCATGAAGATGAAAGAGTATATTCTAACTCTGCCATGGTGAAAAGGCGATTCTAATCTTCAAGATTTCTACAAAGAAACTTTGAGATTCCATCTGAGTTTTAATTGGGAGTAACCCAGGAAAGTAGCCATTAAAGCTAGATTTTGAGCAAAAGCACTACCAAAGATGTTATGTTGATTCATTAAATGAATCAACAGCAGCTCCTATAGCTATTTTAAGACCAGCAATTAGTATGTGGTTTGATTTTCTGGCCACATGCTTCAACTTATCCCATATAACCGAGAAAGGTATATGTCAATTAAGATGTCAATTAAGTGAAGTACCCCATCCATCAGTGAAAAATATTGGAGAGCAAGAGGATTAATGACTTCATTGTCAGAAATCCAGCATTAGCTAACAACAACAATTAAGTTAAGTTCCATGCTGTGTTTTTGCTATACTCAATTACTTGCCTAGACATGGCACATATTGCCTTATAGTGGAGCAAGTTACCCAATGTAAGGTGATGCTGGAAAATCCTAAGAGTATGCCTTCGAGCATGAATGACATTACAGCATTCACCAAGGGACAGGAAGTCAACAGAAGTGAAAAAGGTGACAACAGAAAGAATCATCTCTGCGAGATGTTGGGCTAAAGTAGTCAC
This sequence comes from Tenodera sinensis, assembly GCA_030765045.1. Taxonomy (NCBI): domain Eukaryota; kingdom Metazoa; phylum Arthropoda; class Insecta; order Mantodea; family Mantidae; genus Tenodera; species Tenodera sinensis. The sequence continues at coordinate 96,406,770 of CM060965.1, forward strand.
AGAGTCATGTGGGTTGTAAGTAAACACAGCCAACATGGAGTAAAGGTTCCAAGCATCATCTATTTTTTTTTTTTTTTTTTTTTTTTTTTTTTTTTTTTTTTAATTAACGTCCTCCAACATTGTGTCATATTGGACGAATGAATGAAATGAAATGGGTGAAATGATGCTCAAATGAGTCCGAGGTCCATGGAGCTTTAAGTTACCCGACATTCGTCTTCTCAGGGTAGGGAAAACCTCGGAAAAAAACCTTACCCGGATAACTTAACCTAAGCGAGATTCGAACTCGCGACCTCTTGAACGTGAGGCAGACACACTAACCATCACGCTATCGAGGTGGGCAAAAGCATCATCTAGACATACATGTGGAACATACTAATAAGACATGGAAAATGGTCACTAGAATGTAAATCAAAGATAACATTATGATAACATTACACAGTAAGGAAAGTGCTAACTGTGGTAAACAACTGCTACATGAAATTGTGAAAAGCTATTGAAGGAGTCAGAAAGAAAGGTAGACTTTCAGAAAACGTGTTGGTAACTAGGAAACTAGAAGTTCTAAATCAGTGAGCAAGAGATCATCAGACAGAGGCAGATAAATATTGCAAACAGTAAATTGGATTGGACAATTCAATCCTTACAGCAACTGACTGGGTATCAGACAGTAAGCATACAGATTCCACAAATATATCTCTGATGAGCACTACTGTGGTCCTGTGCACAGGAATATCCTCTTCCGTGTAAGATTACATTGTTTAGGTGTACACCGGCTGATTTGAAAATAATCTTGTAGACGGAGCTTTAGTCTCTTGCCATCATGGCTTATTCTTATTAAGCATGTATGTTCCATTGTAGGATTGCCATGATTACTTTTATAGGATTAATTCTTAACTCATAACTCTTCATTATGTTCAGGACAGTGATGGTCAAATCAATTTATACTTTTTTTTAGTGTTGGGCTAACATCTTTTACTGTAGGTACCTCTCTTTCAGTGGTGTGTTACCTGTATGGGCAGAATCTTCTACTCCATCTCTCCAAAGAGGAAGACCCTTTTACAATAGAGAATTTTAATTTGATAACTTCAAACTGATTGGAAATAGAAATTAATGAAGATGAAATTTGTTAATCTGAGTCCATCCCAAAAGATTCCTCATACGAGAATCTCTGAGGAGATGCTCATGGATTCCATTGGTGCACTGACAGCAGATTTATTACTTACTTTTAGGAAGTCATTTCTATCATAGCTGGTCTTGAACTTCATATGTGATGCATTATATATTAAGGGCTTGCCAGTCTTATTTGTTGAGGTCAACGCTTTAGGTGATGACTTTGCTGAAGTGTTCTTTTCAGAAAAAAATAACAATTACTAGACTTGGTGGCTATTGATATGGACCTAAGTGTTGCTGCTGTTGTTGACAGTTTTGAAATTGATCTAGCTATGAAAATCTTTTCTAAAATTTTGTGACCCAATTTATAACACTTGTTTGAGTTGCAGTTTAGCTGCAACTGGGCTATAGGTACCAGCCTTTGGAACAGAAGGCTGGTGCACACTCAAGGGTTCCCAGGCCTCCGAGAAGGACATCTCCTTCCTAACCTGGGTCTCCTGGGTCACTCTTTCCTCTGTAAAACGGCGAAATTGATGGATGTTCACCACTGCAGTTAACACAAGTTGGGGATGATGCACATCCAATGTCGTACAAGATGCCTCCACAATTAACAGAAATAGCTTAACCATTACAGAAATCAATAGTATGTTCTAAGTGCTGACACTCATAACTCTGAATGGGTTCAAGATATAAGGCCTAACGACAATGGCTTCATACCCTGCGTAATTATCCTTTGTAGGAAATTTACCAGATCACAGGTAAGGAACTGGTTATGGACGGGTTGTAATCCACTTCCTTTCCACCAAGCGCAATACACCTTGATTTTGTAGGTTCTCCTGAATCTCATTGGACATGCCATCCAATGTGCACAGGTTCACCACACTGCGCAAGTAGTTCAAAATTCTATGCTCTCTCCTGTACGAGATATCAAGCTGACCAACTTATTTCCTTTAAGTATTCTCGCTGCCTGGGATACTAATTGCACTTAAAACAGAAGCATGCCATTGCAAGATCTAATTCACGTCTTGTGTACCAGCTATTTTATCTATACCCTTTTGTATGGTGAATGGATTCACCAATATAAACTTTCCCCCTTCGTCTGTCCTATTTATTACTTAGTAGCAAGAACTACTGGACTTTACTAATTCTTTTACACATACTTTAGACGTTGTGCTTGTTTTTATTTAGTGCCATGGTAATTTAATCCTTCATAATCACAAATGTGTCGACATCCTGGGTGCCACCCCAGCTTAGGTGAGAGTCCTGGCCTGGATCTTGCTCACCTTAGTCTCACCTCCCAGTTTATAGACAGAGGGAACCAATCACCTTCAGGTGTGCATCTGCTTCACAGGACTGACCTTTATCAGCAGATATAAACATAGTTCTAAATGAAAACAAGGGATTGGAAATAACGTGTTACCCAGTCAATCTTTGCAACTCCTCATCCACTTGTCTGCACCATGGTGTCCATCAGATATGGTTCAGAGAAGTATCTTGTGGGAGGTTAAACACGCTTGTGGAGCACTTGATTGCATGTTTGGCATAGGTTCTCTCATCTCTTAAGAGAAGCCACATTGAAAACAACTGATAATTAGATGCCTTTTGCTTCATTATGGAAAAAAGGTTTGTGTATTTATCCTGAACAGTTCTGTGAGACATAGATCAGAAGGCCCTGTTAAACATAGATCCTAACAAAACAGCTTCACCTACAACCATGCTGTGAAACTCATAACGTGGAGCAATTATAACCTTCTATGAAAATATGCATTTGGAAATTTGGAAATGTTGCTGCAAATTAGCAGTCGAATGTCCTTAAAAATGCCCACTGAATTAAAGATAAATTATATTTCTTCCCAATTGTCAACTCTTACATGTACACTTTTTACATCGTTACGTTGCCTAATAACATAAATATGCTCAAATGACTTATAATGAATATATTTTTAGATTATAATATTTTTAAATTATTACTCCTTACGCTTCTTTTTGAGCATCTTCCAATGCATCGCTGCATTCTTCTGCTGCCAGAGTAGCCATGATGAAAACACTGACAGTAAGTCCAATTTAACTGGTAGGGAAATTCAATTTCTCTCTTTCTGCAGAAACCACTTTCCAATGTACTGTATCAACGACGGGGATAAACGCATTGTTGTCAAGTTAAAGTAGCGAATTCAATCATTTTTGACTAGTGGTTTTACTAATTGCAATTATGAACATGGCACTTAAAGGGAAATATTGCACATTTTTGTTGGTTACCCTCATTGTCGTAAAAAAGAAGCAGCGCGTTGTGCGCAACTGCTACAACTCTAGGGTATTTTATCGTAACACCAACCTAGTGCCTGTTCCACTATACTTAATGGGCTTTTAAAGGTGAAACAATTACAAATCCACTGTGGAGAACCGAGAATCTGCTACATTTGAAACTTTTTTGAATGAGATAAATGTGGTTTTAGATATGCTTAGCCACTGACTAGGTATGGTTTAAAATATTGTATATCTAAAAGAAACTAGTTTATTATTCACTGGTTATTGGCAACATCAACAGCTGTAGAGGCCTGAAACCACGTGTGTTAGAGTGGAGCTGGAAAAGTAAAAGTCGTATTGTGTTAATGTGTACTTTATGTGAAGTTGTATGTTCTGTAGTAGACTGCTGAAACCCGCAAGGAGCGACAAAATATTTGCATTAAAGTGGTAAGTGTATCCATTTAATAAACTGTTCTCAGTATGTCGTTTGAAATTTATATGTGCCCTATTATTAAACACTGTTATAAAATTACCGAAACAACTTTACATTGATTACGTTTAACTATTTTTTCGTGGGATTCGTAGGCGGAAGTACGGCGAAGTTATTTATTCTTTCGAAGTAAACAAGAATACTCATACCCATTAACCTTTAATTGAGAATGTGGGATGTTCACAGCACCCCAGATGTTGTACCTAATGCTGGATTTCTGACAATCAAGTAATTAATCCTCTTGCTCTCCAATATTTTTCACTGATGGATGGGGCACTAGAAGTGGCCGGGCATATTTGAAGGTGGTCTCGATCCATTTCCTCTTGCAGATCACATAGAGGGCAGAGTGGTGAAGAATATATCCCAATTCAGTTGACTGATATTTAGGGAAGCATGTTTGTGACACTGTTGAGCAGCATGTTACCTTCGTTCAGAGGGATGTGCATTGTTGTAAAACCGTTGTTTGTGTTTTTAAAGATACACAACAACGTACACCATAAGCTTTAGTCACTGGGGTGCTGATAACACTCCACCTACCTGTGATGATGAAAATGATCAGTGTTAAAATATGCTTTTCCACCAGACATGACAGAAATTGCTTTAAGGATTTTAAATATATCTGTTCCTTTGCCTGTTTAACTAATTCTATAATTTTACAATGGTTAAAGGTTTTTTATTTCATTAGTGTGACAAATAGTATGTACACTAACATTTGAAACCAATTTACTCATGTTATTGATTTATCAGTTATGGAGTAATTATTGGAGTAACGTAGTGATCAAAATTCTACTTAATTGAATTCGTAAAAGATTAAATACAATGTCTAATGTATAATAAACAATATTTTTTAAAAATGCTTAAACTCAATACCATGTTTATGTAACCCCCCTCCCAAGTTATATTATGAATGCTCACTTCCCCAGTTAAAGGTTAATGTTTTATTTGTAAGAGAATCAGTGACAATTTCTGTTCCATCTCATAAATAGCTTATGCAATTCCTTGAAAACTTTGCTGTATTGGTACTAGTTCACTTTATTTCATTAACTTACTTGGGTTAAACCTAGGAGGAGAATCATTCACTTATCGGTTGATTCTACTTGTGATCATGCTAGTTGTGGTTAGGCATGTCAATAATATGTTCCTTACCACTATGTTAATGTATTCATCAAAAGGATTTGATCATGTATTACTGTTGTGTTACTGATGCTAATGTAAATACTGGTTTCATGTTTAGTTTACATTGGATTCTAAAAATAAAATTAGGAATTAAAATAGCTAGCTTGACCCAGGAACCATAATCTTGCCATATATTGCACTTCATTGTGTAACAAACAGGTGTTGTGTGTCCCCCTATCTACTTCATGTTAATACAGATACACATTTGTACAAACTATCTTATTGCTAATTTCCTTGTAGGTACAAAGGAAATATAGGAATACAGTACACTTTGGGCAATAGTAAAATCTTTTAAAGCTTTCAAATTCCGTTCTCTTTGCACGGTTAACATATAAAAAATTAATAATAATGTTTCATTTAACAGAAATACAAGTTCTCCAAAACTCACACAAATAACAAGGGATATCTCCAAAATGGTTCACTCTACAAAAAAATTTGTTTAGACATAAATTGTGTATTTTAGCACATCTACATTTTTTCTATAGTAAGATTTGGTCTATCTCTTACAGTTTACCAAAAGTCATCCGGAGTAAATGCAACTACAAGGGCTATAGCCAGAAAATTCAACATACACATTTCATTTGTCATAAAAATATCTCTAACATGTGGCATTTTAATCAAAATCGTTAGAGCCATTTTCAAGAAAGTCAAAATATTCCATGTAAAGGGTATTTTAGGGTGAAGCACTTTTCTTCAAAATCTTCATGTTGCATCCTTGAAAGACTTTGGTTTTTAACCAGCTTTTTGTTTTTGAGTTATGCTGCCCACAGACAGACTTGCAGACACACATGCGTGCATACACACACACACAGACCTTTTTCTAAAAATGCTTTCTTTGGATTCAGGGGGCCTCAAAACATATATTTCCACTGAAATCTCGACATCAAATTTTTGGGTGGAATACAATACTTTCTGTACTTGACTGTACGTAATAGAGAAAGCAAAAAATGGACATAGACTGGTTAAATCTAAAAATTAAATGTCAAGGGATTCATTTTAATCGACTAAAGTGTGACGTGCCTCCTATTTATTTTAAAGTTGAAATAATTACCATCTGTTCTCAGACTAACTGGACTGCCCCGTGGCACCGGAACGGGCAAGAACCTGCAGCTCTCCACCAGAGTTACGCGTAAAGGACCAGTAAGTCAGGAATATGGAATACTAACTACTGCACTAATTTGCATTAGACCTACTTGAATCACAATATCAACAGATGTTGAAATTGATAACCTTCAATGTGAACACATTCCCTATATCTCTGAAAACAATTCTGATTTACTCGCAACGGTTCATGTTGACTGATTGCCTGTATTTCATGATATTGCCCTTCATTTCCATGTATATGGATTTGATGTATACACTTTATTCTTTAACATTCCCCACAAATAAAAATCACTAAGACATTTAGCACACACAATTAACATTTCCAAGATGTTAGCTTTCATGGCAGCGAAACTTCTGAAGCTTAAAAATTCATGCTTTACAACCACAAGATCCTGAGGTAGGGTTAATTATTGCAATTGGTTTTAGCAGTCTGTTCATAATGACGACATGGACCCACCTTTAATGTTCTTCACTGATGAAGTATGGTTTTACCTTCAAGGTCGCATTTCTACTCAAACAATTGATAATGGGCTACTGAAAATTACCATATTCATGAGGTTCCTACCACGCATAGAATTATCAGTCTCATATTTATGACACAACACTTGATTCACATGTTTTTGTAAATCCTATTTTAAATATTGTTTCCCGCAACTAACAAGAAATGAAAGATTGTATGGCTGATCAGCTATGTAGCACACACTGCTGGTAATTCTATGCATGAATTATGTAGCACACACTGCTGGTAATTCTATGCATGAATTGCGAAGTGCGTATGGGGACAGAATAATTAGTTAAGGATTCTGGTCATCTCGTTCCCCTGACCTATCTCCATGCAAGTTTTATTTATGGGGAACATTAAAGAATAATGTGTACACATCAAATAGTTTCAGGTTACAAGAATTGAAGGAATATCATGAGAGAAATACAGGCAATCAGTCAATTATGTACTTCTGCAAGTAAACCAGAATTGGCAAGTGCTATGCCAAAGTGAACTAAGCACCAAGAACTATGTGATTGCATTGGAAAAAATAATATCATATTTCATGTATATTAAAGAAAGTAGGATTGGCCAGATAGCATCAAAATTACTTAGGAAAGACGAAGGAACATTATTCTAGAATTTGACACAGTTGTGTTTTATAACAATGTTGTTGTAACATCACAAAACTTCAGTGCCTTTTCATGAACAATATGGTACATAGTTCACTCTGGCATAACACTCGCCAATTGTTTTTGAACGTGTAGCAAATGTGTTCACTTTGAAGGTCATCAATTTCAACATCTGTTTTGATGCAGGTAAGCCTAATGTAAGTTAGTACAGTAGTTAGCGTTCAATGTCTTGCCAGTCCTTTATGTGTAAATCTGGCATAGAGCCTGGAGGTCCTCGCCCAATCCGGTGCTGCCGTGGAGTGGTCTGAGGATGCACAGTATTTAGCATATTTAACATTGCTAATATAACTAGTAGCATGTTGAAATGTAATTCATAGTTTGATATTTTTGCAATGCAAACACAATAAATTTCTCTGCCTTGATATGACACTTCCCAAGTATCTGCTGCATAGAAGAAATATGATCCTTTAGGCCACATGCAACTCATTAATATTTAACTCAAAAACTAAGGCCTTTTACTTATGCATAAAATTGGCAAATATGTAATCAGCATTAAGGAAACTTACTGTTAAAGTCACATTTTCCATGTTTCTTTAAGCAGTCCAAAATACATGCTCAGTTTCATGAAATGTGTAATAATATAGATAATTATTAGCTAATTAAATAATATTGACTAATGAATTTATCAAGCAGGACCAATTACTGAATGAGTTATGAAGCAGCTTACTCTATATGAAGCTGCAAGTGTACAAGGGTGACACTAATGTTTTAGAAAATCAAATAAGGATTAGCTTTAAAAAAGTTAATAATTTTTATTGTTTTTCAACATCTTTCCCCTTGAGACAGAATATTGACCAATAGAAAATCGTTCATGTAAATGTTTTTTTAAAAGTGTATAAATTTCTAGTTCTTGTTTGGGTGTATCAGGGACTTATTTTTAATATTCAGGATAGCCAATGTTTTCTTGTCACTAGATAGTCTGTTGTGTTCAACCAATAAAAACTATTTGCGCGGATGAATACAAAAAATGGCGGTGTGTCGTACCAAAGCGACGCCAAGGACTATTTTCATTAGCGTCTGTATGCTCAAGATGATAAGACGTGTGTTTGGTAGCGTGTGAACATGGAACTCTCACCAAACTTTTATCCAGTGTAGATTCTACCTAATTGTGAAGGTTTTTGATTAATTAATATGGTGCTGAGAGTGTAAAATAACGAAGTGTTAATGAATAAATATGTTGTGATAAAGGAACATTGATTTATGCATTCCATTCTGTAACCACGACCCTGTAAATAGGAATCGCGTCTGCTATCACAGTATTTCATCTTTCAGTAAGAACATTATTCCTGCTGCTATGTAATAATCTTTATAAAAACAGCACCACCCTTAACATAAGTTCATTTTTGCAATCAATGAAACCAGTCCTTAAAGTAATGATGCCACTCTTCCTGAAGCACTTCGATAACAGGTTTTTTTATAATATTCCACTGCTTTATCTGATGATGAAAAGTGATTCCATGCATTCTATCTTCAATTTTTGGAAACAAAAACTAATCACAAAGTGCTGGGTCAGGGCTCGTAGTGGAGGGGTTCATGGTGTAAACTTTAGGGCATCCAGATCTCCATTCCTCATTTTAGTGTATGTGACAGTGTAGTCAGGATATCAAATTATTTTTCATCTTGGGCATTTTTCACAAACTTTTTCAAGAGTTCCCAGTAAACAGTGTGTACCAATCAGCAACAGTAACAGCACAGTCACCTTCTTATGCTCTAGTAATAATACAACCCATTTTATAAAAAAACCAAAAAAAAAGCTAACAATTATCTTCTTATCAGCAATATGAATTCATTTAACTTTTGTAGGTTCTGCTCCAAAGACTCATTGAGCGGATTGACTTTTCTTTTCAGGATCATAACAAATTCAATATGAATCACCAGTAACAATATTCCAAACCAGATTTGAAGTGTGCCTTAGAATTTTTCGAAAGCTTTTCTGCACCAATAAGTGTTGCTTTTCATCAGAACTCACTTTATGTGGAAAATCTATTGATAACGTTTTTCAGATCTAACGGTTGATGTAAAATGTTTTGTATTTGACTTATACCAATGCTCAATTTTGGCCAAATAAATTCATGTTTGCCGTCAATTTTCTTCAACGATGGCTCCAACAGTCGCAACATCTTCATCAGTAATAGCACTTTTTGGGCGTCCTTCATGATTTTCATAACTAAGAAAAGACTAATCCTTTAAGAGCTGGTTGCTTAAAAAAAAAAGAAATAAGAAAAATTACAACTTCCTATTTGAGAAAAGTATAGATATTTGAAAGTTCAAACCGATAACGAGGAATATCTCAAACGATTATCTCTGTTAAAAAATGAAAAAGAAGAGAAAAACAAAATTATATTACATAAATTGTATGCTTTAATGATACAAACCTTTTTTGGGAAGTAGGACTTGGTATATCTCTTAAGATTTACCAGTTATGCAAAAGTCATCTAGAATAAACAGGACTTCAGACGCTATTTTTAGAAAATTCAGAATGTACATTTCATTTTTCATGAAAATATTAGAAATTTACAGCATTTGAATCAAAACCATTAAGATTTGAAAAAATCAAAATTTTTGATTACTTTTCTATATTGCATGTTACGGCATTACAAGCTGTAACATGCAATAAACCTATGGAACTTGAAGAGTAAGCTATTTCGACCTACAAAAAAGTTATGAGGCTACCAGATAATAACAAATGGGAAAAATACCATAATTCTATGAATACTTTAAAAAATCAAATAGGTGTGATAGAGGAAATACAAGAATTGTACATTATACATTACCCATCTGAAAAAGAACTATTTATACGTCTCAGTAACCTGTTGAATATCCTAAAACTGAACCATCATCTAGATCTAGTTGAAAATTTTACAAATAAAGATGTCACTCCCATAGAAGCTAAACAATATGCCCTTGAAACCATCAATTTAAGGTTTCCGGAAGATGAATGGATTCATATCTATACTGATGGCTCCCTTTACAGTCAAGATGAAGGTGCTGGTGCCACTTACAAGTTATTCTCCTTTTATAAACATGTTGGAGACAATTCCACCAACTTTGATGGAGAAATTGATGCTAGGTATCATTTCAAAATTTACTTATTAGACAAAACAAATTTACTAATATAGTCTTATCTGATTCCAAAGCCACAATTATAATGTCAACATATTATCCAAAAACTGCAAAAATATATGAAATACATAATATATTAATCCAATTTAAAAAATTGAATAAAACAATATTTTTCCAATGGATTACAGCTCATTGTGGAATAACTGCAATGAACGAGCAGACGTGTTAGTGAAGAAAGAATCCAAAGTTATTTATAAAGTAAAACAAAAAATCCTATTTGTGTCAAAAGCTCCTGTTGCCATGTGGATGCCCTTATTATGGAGCGTGTCTAATCTTCTCAGCACAGATGGTCATGCTGACGAATAAACAATACACTCATAGTCTAGTTTGGGTCTGATCAGTGCACAATACATTCACAAGCCATCTATGAATAGACATGACGAAACTCCAGGTGGAACACATTTCCAGATGGAGTTCATTGCTATAGCAAAGAGCGTGACACTTAGTACCGAACCCTGAGGTACTCCCTCGAAAAAACCGAGCCGGCCCTTACTCGGAAAAAGCAACCTTTCATAAACTCCTGAGTAAAAACGGTAGGCATCCATGTATGATCCAGGTATTCAGGGAACGTAGAATCACTGCTTTCCAGCACGTATCATAAGCCTTCTCGAGATCGAAAAACATGCCAACGGTTTGACAGTTCTTCATAAATCCATCCATTATCCGTCTATATTGACACAAGATGGTCTACAGTTGAACAGCGTCATCGAAAACCACACTATATGTTAGTAGGTTACGACTTTCTAACCACTATACCAATCGTCCATTGATCATGCGTTCCATCACCTTGCAAATGCAACTGGAGAGAGAAATAGGACGGTAGCAGGAGGGAAGATGATGGTCCTTTCCACCCTTCAAGATGGGAATAATGGTGGCCGCCTGCCAATTTTCTGGGAGTATACTGTCAACCCAAACACAATTATAGACCTCGAGCATGAATGCCCTACTTTCAGGAGAAAGCTGTTATAACATTTGTACATGAATACCATGTGGTCTTGGTGCTGATAATCGTGAAGATTTAAGAGAATGTTCTAGCTCCGCCATGGTGAAAAGTCAATTGTTGTTGTTGTTAGCTAATGCTGGATTTCTGACAATGAAGTCATTAATCCTCTTACTCTCCAATATTTTTCACTGATGGATGGGGCACTAGAAGTGGCCGGGCATATTTGATGGTGGTCTCGATCCATTTCCTCTTGCAGATCACATGGAGGACAGAGTGGTGAAGAATATATCCCAATTCTGTTTAAATGTTTTGCCAGACAAACATGTCCTGTAATCAACCTGAAGGTTGCAACTGCTGTTTTTCGAGGATACTTAGGAACTACTGTTTGAATGTTTGGTAGTTCCCATCTTTTATTCGTTGATTTTTCATAGTAATATTTTGCAATAATTTTTTTGAATTCAGAGTTGACTAATCTTTTAGCTGCATAAAATGGTAGATTAACTATATATTTTCGTACACCGCTGATACCCTTTTTTGCAAGAAAATCAGCTTTCTCATTACCACTCAGTCCACAGAGAGCCGGTATCCATTGGAAGACTAGGTGTTTTTGAAGTGCTGTTAGATGGATAAGGATTTTCCAACATTCTATAATTGTTTGTTTTTTTGGTGACAATTTGGAAGTAATTGCTATAATTGCTGCCCTGGAATCTGAGAGAATAACTACTTTCTGAAAATGTGAAATTCTGTACAAAAGATTTTGTAGGGCCATTCGAATTGCTTCAATTTCTCCATCAAAGTTAGTAGTTCCATAACTTAAAGATTTGTAATAGGAAAAGAGGTGACATGTGACTCCAGCACCTGCTCCATCTTGGTTTGATATCAATGATCCATCATAAATGATCCGTATAAATATGGAGCCATTCGTGTTCTGGAAATCTAGTATGGATTGTCTCTAATGCCAATAATTTTAGAACACTAGTTGGAGTATCCCTTTTGTTAACTTCATCTGTCAGGTGTAAATAATATGTAATGTCTAATGTATGTGTCGGATTGACTTTCGATATGAAGTTTTCCTTTGAATTAGGAAGGTGTACATTCTTCCTGATGTCTTGAATTTTGGAAAGAAAGCTCTCCTGAGTCTTTAGTGTATGTGTAAAATTTCTCTTGTGCCATGTATTGAATGGGGGTCTGATCAACTTTCCATGTTGAATAAGAGCCGCTTTTTCTATTTCATATTCAATGGAGTATTGGTTGATTAGTATTTCCATAGCTGCTATTGGTGTGGTTTTGATAGCACCTATAATTAATCTCAGACTTTGGTTTTGAAAGATTTGAGGTTTTTTTTTGTGTTTGCTGTTACAAGAACTTCGCTGCAGTAAGTAAATAATGGCTTTATATATACATTGTATGTTGTGTTAAGAGTTGCTCTGGAGCATCCCCACTTCATTCCTGTTAGACGTTTTAATAGTGAAAGGCGCCTCTCTGCTCTTTGTATTACATTTTCTATTTGTTTGGTCCATGTAAGTTTGGTATCAAATGTAACTCCTAAATACTTTGCTTCCTTTGTTTCTGGTAATTGTTGACCCTCAAAATTTAGTTTTATTTTTAGTGGTTTTTTTCTTAGTGAAAAGATTTGGTAGTTTGATTTTGTTGTATTAACAGTCATTAAATTTTCTTTGGTCCACCTTTGTAAGTTGGTTAAGGATTGTTGCATGGTTTTTTCTAGTTCTGTACTTTTTTGCTATCCAAAAAACTATCAGAGAAACAAATAATCCAAAAGATATACAAAATGATATTTTTATTCAGGATTTTAACAAAACAGAACTAGATTTAACAATAGAACAATTATTCAATTTCTCATATTCCTCAATAAAACGCTTGATCATTAAAAATTTTTCTCATTCATACCTACAAGAAATAGAAACAAATGCCAAAGATAAAAAATGGATTACACTACTTTCCAACCCAGATATAATCCCCCAGAGACCAAGGAAAACAGCAGTTGCACCATTCCGACTATTGACAAATCACGACTGCTTAGCAAGTCATCTCTACAGAATAGGTATCTCAGCCTCACCAATATGTGTCCTGTGTAACGATCCAGCAGAAATGAACAAAGACCACTTGAAGACCTGTGAAGCATTAAGATCAGAAGAAACTACAGATCAAAAGTATTGGAAAGCACGAATGCTAATGGCTTCATTGCCAGATGCAAGGCACTAGAAACAACAACAATTACAGAACAAAAAATCTCCAGGACCTGACAAGATCCATCCAGAGTTTATTAAACACCTTGGCAGGAAAGGAAAAGAAATCCTACTTAAACTGTATAACATGTGTTGGAGAATGACTGTACCTTCCGACTGGAAAAAAGCCATTATCATCCCGATTTTAAAGAAAAATAAACCCTCAAACAATACTAATAGTTTCAGGGCAATATGTTTGACCAATGTTATTGCAAAAGTGATGGAAAGAATGGTGGCATCTAGACTTAACTGGTTCCTAGAATATTACAACTTAATTAATAGTTCACAGACCGGCTTCAGACAGAATCATAGTACAAGTGAAAATGTACTCCTACTAAGCCAAGACATCAAGGAAGCTTTCAATAGAAAGGAGGATACCTTAGCAGTATTCATTGATTTTAAATCAGCATATGACTCAGTCTGGAGAAACAAATTAATTGAGAAGTTGCAATCAATAGGTGTGAAAAGTAACATGCTTAAGTGGATAACTCAGTTTATTTCACAAAGATCTTGTGCCACAAAATATAATACATACATTTCCAAATATAAACAAACACCCGAGGACTTCCACAAGGTGCTGTTCTGAGCACAACACTCTTTAACATATATATATATAAATGACCTTCCATCAATAATAAAAACTTTAGAAACCAAAATTGCATTATTTGCTGACGATGTAGTCATTTGGACTCCCGGCTCTCCAAAAAAACCTGAATTAATTAAAGACAATAAAAACATCCCTAAACAAAGTACATGAATGCAGCTCCAAAAACCTCATGACTATCAATGTGGAGAAAACAAATTATAAATTATTTACACTAAAATACAAACCAGTTAATATTAACATAAATTATAATGGTAAACCACTCAAAGCAGTTGATAGTGCCAAATACTTAGGCATCACTTTCGACAGAAAGCTAAGTTGGAAAAAACATATAACAAACATCTCAGAAAAGGTTGAAAAGAAACTGCAAATCCTGAAAAGGTTAGCTGGTGCTAAATAGGGCTGCTCAAGGAGAGTCCTTAACACAACATACAAAATGTATGTTACACCAAACCTCTTGTACTGTTCTGAAGCTTTAATAACAGCAGCAAATGCTAACATCAATAAACTTGAACAAATACAAAATCAGGCTCTTCGCCTAATCACTGGAGCAGTTAAATCCACACCTATTGATGCCATGCTTGCCTTAACATGGACCCCGTCAATAACAACAAAAATAGAAGAAAAAGCATTGCTCCAACACGAGAAAATGTTACAACTGCCAAACTCTAAATGGACAGAAGAGAATCTCCCCCCTTCAATCCTTAAAACTCATAGTAGTTTCCTAGAAAAGGTAACACAGATTAAATCCAAATTGGACATTCCTAACACCAGAGAAAATCTTATAAGAGAAAATCCATTGGAATTATTGCAACCTACCTTCAGTTTGGAATTAATAGAGGAAATAGGTAAATCAGACACACCACAAGAAATACAAAAACTTCTAGCTCTAGAAACAATCAATACTAGATATCCCACAGAAGAATGGCTGCACATATATACTGATGGATCCTCCACGGAAAACCTTACTGGAGCTGGAGTTACGTGTTCAAATTTTTCCTTTTATCATTCTGTTGGCAGAGACACAACAAATTATGATGTAGAAATAGAGGCTATACACATTGCTCTCCGACAATTATTAAATCTTCCCTTAAATAAAGTTAACAAGGCAGTAATTCTTTCAGATTCTAAAGCTGCAATTCAGGGAATATGTTCAAATACTACAAAGAAGTCAACAAAAATTAGAGAATGCTACAAAATGTTAACACAACTCCAAAAAGTTAGTAAGACTGTTCATCTTCAATGAATTCCAGCACACTGTGGAGTCATAGGGAATGAAGCTGCAGACTCACTTGCAAAGAAAGGCACAACAATAGAACAAAAGTCTAAATTCAATTTCTCATATTCCTCAATAAAACGCTTGATCATTAAAAACTTTTCTCATTCATACTTACAAGAAATAGAAACAAATGCCAAAGATAAAAAATGGATTACACTACTTTCCAACCCAGATATAATCCCCCAGAGACCAAGGAAAACAGCGGTTGCAGCCTTCCGACTATTGACAAATCACGACTGCTTAGTAAGTCATCTCTACAGAATAGGTATCTCAGCCTCACCAATATGTGTCCTGTGTAACGATCCAGCAGAAATGAACAAAGACCACTTGAAGACCTGTGAAGCATTAAGATCAGAAGAAACTACAGTTCAAAAGTATTGGAAAGCACGAATGCTAAAGGCTTCATTGCCAGATGCAAGGCACTAGAAAGCAACAACAACAACTTTTGCTTTTTGGTTTTGAAGTCCACATTACTAAATCATCAGCAAATAGTGCACACTTCACACCTGATTCTTGTATTTGTTCTGGCAAATCGTTAATATATTAAAAAGTGTTGTGCTGAGCACTGCGCCTTGTGGTAAGCCACGGTGTACTTGTTTGTATTTAGATATATTTTTTCCATATCTGGTTGCAATAAAGCGTTGTGTTAGGAAATGACATAGCCATGAAAACATTGGACCTTGTATCCCTATTTTTTTTTACTTTCTTTAGTAGTTTTGTTCTGCATATAGAATCATATGCACTTTGGAAATCAATAAAAACTGATAAATTATCTTCTTTTCTATTGAAGGAGTGTTTGATTTCTTGACTGAGAAGTAAGACTTGTTCATTTGTAGAGTGGAACTCTCTGAATCCAGCTTGACATGGGGATATTAAATTTTGTGATTCTAGAAACCAATTTAACCTGTTTGACATCATTCTTTCCATCACTTTTGCTATTATGCTAGTAAGAGCTATTGGTCTATAATTTTTTATTTCTGATGCTGTTTTGTCTTTCTTCAACAGTGGAACAATTATTGCTTTTTGCCATTCAGCAGGTACAGTGGTTTTCCAGGATAGATTGTAGAGTTTCAGTAGTTGTTTTGCTGTTTTTCCAAGGCTTTTTATGAACTCTGGATGTATGTGATCTGGTCCAGGAGACTTTTTGTTTTTTAGATTATTTATTGCAATGTTCAGTTCTTGCATATTAAAATTTTGAAAGAAGATATTGCACTGAGTGTTAGGATCACATTCTCTTTCTTGTTTCAAATCTTTCTTAAATTCTTTACGTTCCTTTTTTTTATTTCTTGTTAGTTTATGTGAATTAGCATAATATTTATTGAATGTTTCAGCTATGACTGCATCATTTACTAACATTTTATTGTTGTGTATGATAGGTGTGCTGTTGTTTTCTTTCCTGTCCTTGACATTTTTTATGAACTTATAAGCTTTGCTACCACCTGTCCTATAATCCATTTTTTCTAAGAAATTACTAAAGTGATTCCTTTTAGCAGTATTAATTTCTTTTTTTAGTGAGGCACATTTCTTTCGCCATACTTGTGTATCCAATATGTTTTTTTGTTTATTCAGCTGTATTTCTAGCTATATCCCTTTGCTTTTTCAGTTCTTCTAACTGGGGGTTCCAAAAGGGTTTGAAATTTTTAATTCTTCCACGAGGAATATGTTTTTTTGCGGTTTCTAGGATGACTTTACAGAAATTTTTGTTCATATGATCTGGTTGGTCATGCAGCTGTGAGTTTGTTTGTTCTTTAAATTTATGTTCTAATTCAGTTTTATATTTGTTCCAATCTGCTTTTTTGAAGTTCCAATACAGATTCGTAAGACCTTGACTGTTATTTGTATTCTCTAGTTTTATATCAGCAATTACTGCTCTGTGACCAGAACTTGGAACTTCTATAACTTGTTTTTTAATTTTTGCAACAATATCTGTTGTACCTAACAAGAGGTCTGGATTACTGCCTGCTCCAGAGTAATGTATGAAGGTGTCTTCATTACTATAAATCAGTTCAAAAGTTGTGGTATTCAAAAATTTAAAAGGTGATTGTAATCTTCTACGTTTCCAGAACGAAATGCAAAGCCTTGAGATTCCACCTGAGTTTTAATTGGAAGGAACTCGGGAATAGTTTTCCGAGTTAGACACTTGAGCAAAAGCACTGCCAAACGTGTTGGGCACTTAAAATTAATCAATAACAGCTCCTGTGGCTGTTTTCAGTCCCGCAATTGGTATATGGGTCGATCGACCTGCAACACGCCTTAACCTATCCCACACAACCGATGAACGTGTATGTCGGTTAAATGAAGCTACAAATTTTCCAAGTTGTCACCAAAAAACCAAACTATTATAGAATGTTGGAAGATGCTTAGCCATCTAACAGCACTTCAAAAACACCTAGTCTTCCAATGGATACCGGCTCACTGTGGACTGAGTGGTAATGAGAAAGCTGATTTTCTTGCAAAAAAGGGTACCAGCGGTGTACAAAAATCTATAGTTAATTTACCATTTTATGCAGCTAAAAGATTAGTCAACTCTGAATTCAAAAAAATTATTGCAAAATATTACTATGAAAAATCAAAGAATAAAAGATGGGAACTAGCAAACATTCAAACAGTGATTCCTGAGTATCCTCGAAAAACAGCAGTTGCAACCTTCAGGTTGATTACAGGACATGATTGTCTGGCAAAACATTTAAACAGAATTGGGATATATTCTTCACCACTCTGTCCTCTATGTGATCTGCAAGAGGAAATGGACCGAGACCACCTTCAAATATGCCCGGCCACTTCTAGTGCCCCATCCATCAGTGAAAAATATTGGAGAGCAAGAGGATTAATGACTTCATTGTCAGAAATCCAGCATTAGCTAACAACAACAACATTTTCTCAGTGATGACTTTTTGCTCTCCTTAATGACTTGTCTGGACCTGGTGCGCATTTTCCTGTACTGAATTAGGTTATCCAACGTAGGGTGACGTTGGAAAAACCCTAAGAGCACGCCTTCGACCACGAATGGCATTCCGACATTCTTCCATCCACTAGGGGACGGGAAATTGACAGGGGTGTGAAGTCTACCGCTGAATAGGTAGTTCAGCAGCAGAGAGAATTGCCTCGGTGACATGCTGCGCCAAATCAAAAACTCAGTTGTGCTCGTTGTATGTAAACACAGCCAACTGGGTGTGAAGGTTCCATATGTGTGGAACATGTATCTTGCATTATGAGACTAATAAGACATGGAAAGTAGTCGCTAGAGTGTAAATCAGAGATGACATTCCATTGTAAAGGGACTGGCAACTGAGGTGAACAAACTGCAAGACCAAGCTGTGAGAAGCTATTGAAAGAGTCAGAAATGAATGTAGGCATTCAATACTGCTTAGTGTTGAGGAGAGCTAGGTTGTAACTGGCCAGGAAATCAGTGAGGAGCTTGCTTCTCGCACAAGCGTGACTTGAGTCCTAAAGTGGGTGGTGTGCATTCAAGTCTCCCACCAACAGAAACAGTGTTGGTAACTGGGAAACAAGGTCTTCTAAATCAGTGTGCAAGAAGTCATGGGATGGAGGCCAATATAAGTTGCAAATAGTGAACTAGATGTTTGGCAGTAGAATCATTACTACGACTGATTGTGTATCAGAGCGTAGGGGTACAAATTCCATGTATATGTTATCTCTGACAAGTATCATAGCGCCGCCATGTGCTGGAACACCCTCTTGTGGTGTAACATCACACTATGGTGCGGTGTATCATCTTAGATGGAAGTGTCTTGTGGATGCAGCTTAGTTTCTTGCAAACATGCAACCAAAACTCAAGTTCTGGTCGTTGTGTTCTAATACCATGTATGTTGCATTGTAGGATAGCCATATTGATATTTGTATGGGACAAGTATTCCAAGGTAAGTGTGCATTAGTTTGAAGTATGCGGTTGTGGAACTAATATAGCCCTTTTTTTTCTCTCTTGGGCTGACATTCTTCTCGGACGCTTTTTTGCACCTCTTTTCCACTGGGGTTCTCCCAGTGTGGGCCGATTCATCTTGCTCCATGTCCTCTGCCAAGGACGTCCGTGTTCCCATAGTGAACTTGGGTTCGAGTGTCTTGAACCGGTTGCTAATGGCGAAGATGAAAGACGCTGATCTGAGTCCACCCCTGAAGATTCCACAGAAGACGATCTTCAAGGAGATGTTCTTTGACTGTTATATCCCTTTTATGTACTGGGATCAGCATTACCTTCCTTGAGGAAGTCATTCTTTGTGTAGTTCTTCTTAAACTTTATCAGTGAGGCATTATACATTACAGGTTTGCTAGTCTTCTGTGTTGAGTTTGACATTTTCGTTGGTGAACTAACAGTTGTA
Source organism: Tenodera sinensis (assembly GCA_030765045.1). NCBI lineage: Eukaryota > Metazoa > Arthropoda > Insecta > Mantodea > Mantidae > Tenodera > Tenodera sinensis. The sequence goes on from CM060965.1 coordinate 96,426,596, forward strand.
TTTTTTTCATCAACAGATTTTGTACACGTTGATACAGATGTGCACACTGATGTTGAGAGCTTTGGAATAGAGCTACGAGCTACAAGTGTCTTTTCTGAAATTGTTGCCCCATTGAAATCGCTGGTCTGTGTTGCGATCTCTCTCCTCGGTACCAGTTTAGCTGCAACTGAGCTATAGGTCCCGGACCTTGGAACAGAGGGTTGGCGTATATGCAAGAGCTTCCGGGCTTGTGAGAACGGTACCTTCTCTCTGACCTCATATCTCTTGGATCGCCCTTTGCTCTACAAAACAGGGGCAATCTCGGGAACTAGATGGATGTTCACCTCTGCAGCTCACGCATGACGGAGCTGCAGTACATGCACCATCGTGGAATTCATCTCCACAGTTAGGGCATGTAGCTAGTCCCTTACAAAGCTCGCTTGTATGTTCAAAGCACTTGCACTTGAAACATCTGAGTGGGTTCAGGATGAAAGGCCTAACTTCCATGGATTCATACCCTGCCTTAATCCTTTGTGGGAGATCTACCCGATCAAAGGTCAGGAACAGGGTATTAGTTGGCTTTAACTCAGCACCTTCTTTGCGTTGAACCCGGTAAATGTGAATGACGCCTTGTTCTGTCAGATTCTCTTGAATCTCCTCATTGGATAATCCCTCCAATGCAGAGGTGTTTATCACGCCACACAAGGAGTTCAAGGTTCTGTGCATCTCAACACGTACAGGATAACTTTCTAGCATATTCACTTTCAGTATTTTAGCAGCCTGGATAGCTTAATGTGTTTCAACCAGGAGCGTGCTATTGCAAGGTCTAGTGCATGACTTTACTGGACCAACAATGTTATCCAAACCCTTTTGAATATGGGTTCACTGATATAAATTTCTTTTCTGCCTCAGAAGCGAGAACCACTCGACTCTGCTACTTCCTTTACATTGACTTTACTAACTTTTTTGATTTGAGTTTTTGTAGAACTCATGGCGATGACATCCTCCACCATTGCAAATGTCTCCGATGGCATGCTCACATCCTGGATGCCACCCCAGCTTAGGTGAGAGTTTTGGCCTGGACTTTGCTCACCCTAGTGTCTCACCTCCCAGTGTATAGACAGAGGGACCCAATCGCCTTCAGGAGTGCATCAGCTCATGCAATGGCCCCTCCCCGGGACTGACCTTTATCAGCGGATACGAACACAGATCCTACATGATAACCAGGGGCTGGGACTTACATGGTTACTCAGTCACCCCTTGCATCCACCTACAACCTGCGCGTAGGTTATCCATCAGACTGTGTACAGGGAGATATCAGGTGGGAGGTCAAACAAAAGTGGACCAAAGTTGATTTGGCATTTAGCATGTGCCCTCTCACCCCTTAGAGGAACCCAATCGAGAGTATGGCTCAGGGCTCCAGGTATGCCATACCTGTACCTACCGTAGTAGGCTCCCTGGGGGAACTATTGACTGGATTCAATCGTGTACTACACCATATTGAATTGCAATAAACAATCAAAGTACTTACAAGATTGTGAGTTGCTGTTCAGGTATATTGTCTCACACTGAATTTGAGACTGCCTTGTGGTTTTCCAGGGAAAATGCATGTCTTTTTGGGAATTTAATGTCATACTAGATGTTGCTCTGGCAGCTCAGTTGTTAGAGAAACGGTGTGGATAGCCGAAGATCTGAGGTTCAAATCCCACCTATGTCATGACATTTTTCAAGCTGATCCCACCTGTCCAATGCTGCATCTTGATAAGTGAACATTTTAATTGAGGAAACCTGTAATATTCACAGAATGGAAATATGTAATAAATGTGATTTAGAAAGGACAGGCTTCATTAAAACCAGAGGAATATGTTATGTGTGTCTTGGATACTTAAGGATAAACCAAAGCTTATAATGCCTTCAAATTAAAACCTAAAATTGAGTCGCACACACTTCTGGTGTATAAAACAGTTGTTACCTTAAAATATTTTTACATGTTGGTTGCATACATCATCAGTTAATTGTTTTGTGGAGCACAAAAATGTGAGCTATTCGATTTTATTTGTTTTAATTGTAATTGCATGCTCATTGTGAAGATTCACAAGTATTCTAATTAAATTGTTGTATTTCATTTGTAATTATATACATTTGCTAATTTTCTTTTTCTTCTCAAATAGAGTTGTTTAATGAGTATTTGGGAAGCAAAAATTATTTATAAAGGAAATTCGTATGTTAATCTCTACATACTTAATATTTTTCTTTCCTCTGCATGTGGTGTATATTTTGTGTGCCATAGAAAGTTGCCTGCACTGTGATAAAATCCCAAATATTCATTGTATCTAATGAATACCACTTATACACTTTCTGTTCTAGGTGACCATGTCTTCCTGGAAAAAGGCAGCCAAAGCAAACCAAAAAACTCACAGGGAGAGACATCAGCCTCAGAGCAGGTCCCATTTAGGTCTTCTAGAGAAAAAGAAAGATTATGTCCAGAGAGCTAAAGATTACCATGATAAACAAAAGACGTTAAAAATTTTAAAAAGACGTGCCTTGAACCGCAACCCAGATGAGTACTACTTTCACATGATTAATTCACGAATGGAAGATGGAGAACATATAGAAATAGAAAAAGAAGATGAGCACACACCTGATCAAATACGCTTGATGCAGAGTCAGGATGTTCGCTACATTATAACCAAGAGGACAGCTGAAGCAAAAAAAATCGATCGGCTGCAATCACAGTTACATTTGCTGGATGCAGCAAATAAAATCAAAAACAAGCATTTCTTCTTTGTAGATACTGTAAAACAAGCTAAGAAGTTAAATGTTGCAGAAAAGCTTGATACCCATCCAGCTCTTCTTGACCGACGAATCAACAGGCTACGTATGTCAACATTGAAAAAAATTATCCTTCCTTCAGTAGATGAAAAGACATTGGAGGAAACTGAAAAAGAGAAACAAAAGCAATACATGGAACTACAAAAGCGCATTGAACGGGAAAAGGAATTGACAGTGATTCAGCAAAAGTTGGAGATAAAAAGACAGCTTTTGAATAAGAAAGAAGCAAAGCCCAAAAGAATAAAGCCCGGGACAAAAGATGCGCCACCTGTTTATGAATGGAAGTATGAAAGGAAACGATAATCCAGTGTACTTTTGGACATTTTTAACTGACTTGCACATTAATTCAGTGTTCGCAGTTATGCAAACAAAGCTTACTACCACTATTCATCATCATCATTATTATTATTACCACCACCAAGGTCTAGATTTTTATGACCTAAAGTATCTGAAAAGGTGCCTATAAAGTGACCAATTTTTATAAAAACGGCAAAAATTGAAGGGCAGATAGCAAAAACTGGACAAGTCCATAATGTACATTTTTCAGAAAATAGAAATAACTGTCCTTTGTATTTAATATACAACAATAGTGTAAAATATATTATTTAGGTAGCTTTTATATGTATACAAACTTTGGCAACAAGGTTTTGATGTTCTGTTTTCAAAGACTTGTGGCTAAAAAATAACTTTTGGGCTATCCATTTTTGCAGAAGTCACTGCATGCACATGCTCGATGTGAATTAAATTATTTCCAAATGTGTTATTTCTGTCTTTTCCTGTAACAAAAACATAGATGTACATATCTTTGAATAAGCTAGTAACAGTGATGTGAATCTAAATTATAATGAATAATATAATATAAATAGATATTTTATTATATTCCACACATGTGTGAATGGTGTACTAAACCATTGTCTTTATATTATGTGTTATTTTCTCTTTCACAATAATACACCTCATTGTAGTTTATCACATACCTTTATACATCATATAAAGGCCAGTTCACAACCACCAGCAAGGCTAACCACCACATGAAGGTTGAAATACATGTATTCAAAAGAGTGTTCATAGCTGATAGGAAATTTTCCCGGGCCCCTTGAACGGAAAAGAAGACTCGGCCAAGTTTCAACTTTCTGTTCCCATTATTGGACATGGCATGTTAGATTCATATTCATATTAGGCTTTTCACTGTACAAATTATTCAAGGCAGCCATGTCATGAAACAGTTGCCTAAGCTCTCTTTAGTCACAAGCTAGAAAAAATATTGGTTAGTTAGAAACAAATGTATTCCCAGTGCGTAATATTGACCTCCACTTTTTATCAATAAGCTGATTGATAGTGCATCTTACTGTTCTCGTTGCCAGGCTGCTGTGAACCAAAGTATTGAATTCTGCCTTGCTTCCCATTGCGGTTGTCCTTAAGGTTACCATTGCCAGTGGTTATGAACCAGGCTTTACACCCACTGCTGTTGCCATCCAACTCAACATTCTCCTCATTTTGGTGACTTTCAGCATATAAGTGTGAATCCCATTCTTTCTTGCTTCCTACCAAATTAAACTCCTCTAGTATTTTTCCTCTGTCAGTTCAGCCATTATCTCAAAGCAGTGAAAACTGAAATACCTTCTAAAAAAATAATAGGTTATTTGCTGGGTAGAGAGGTGAATCAGAATTTGAGCTCTTAATCATTATTACCATTGTCTTCTAAGATCAGTTGTTGATTTTTGAGTATTTTATCTCAATAGCACAAAAGCACTAATAGGGCCAAATATTGAAAAATAAAATCTAATACGAGTAGTTATGTTTTTTGAAAATGTAAATGAAATCTTACCAATATATTTTTATGCAGATTCACAATAACAGATTTAAGACTTACTAGTGCCTCTTTTGGACTGACATACAAGGTATGATCAAAAAGTTTTCAGAATGGCTTCACAACAATTTTGCCATTGAGCTTGTCTCTAACCCTTGCCTAAGAAAGAAGAAGGAAGTTGCCAAAGCACATGTGTCACGAAGCATTGAATATTGGGATAATGTTCTATGGTTTGATGAAAGTAAAATTAATTTTTATCGCTGTTATGGTTGAACCATTGTCTTGAGGAAACCAAATACTGAAACACACTTCTTCATTTAGATTTTTTCCCAGATGTTTAATTCTAGGTTCCTGTGGACTGGTTCTAATAGCCGGGTTTCTTTTTTGTTAGGGTGATGGTGCCAAAAATGTGCTGCCACTGCAGATTTTTCTGTTCTTTTTGCTTGATGTTAAATGAAGCCCACTTTATTGACAAGAGAGACAGTGCAACCTTTTACTGGATAATTGAGAAACCTTTTGTGGCATATTGTAGTTAGTATTAAGCTTGTTATAAGACAATATAGAACTAAATATCCTAGCATGTGTGTTCCAAATAGACATACCACTTGTTTGCTTTTAAATAAATTCAAGAAGATAGGAGCAATTTGTGATAGAAAAAGAAAGGTAAAATGGGGTGTGCTTATAGAAGAAAAATTAGACAAAATTGGGCAAAGGTTAGAACAGTCACCTCGAAAATCTCTTAGACACTTTGCACAAGACAAAATTAAAACAAAATATCAAGAGAAAAATTAACACTATTTCAGAAGCTGAACTAATGTGTGTGAATGGAAATTTCCTCAGAAGATGCCATAGATGTATTGATGCAGATGGGCAGTATTTCCAACATCTCCTGCAATAAGGCATGTTTCGTGTTTATTCTGATTATTGTTAATGTGATTTGAGATTTGATTTGACATCCATGCATGTTTGTCCGGATCCGGAAGACGGGCTGTGCAACTGCCAGCCAAGTCATGCAGTACGCGTCCGGCAGACAGGCCATGTACCTGTGGCCAAGTTTTGTAGTAAAAATACTGCAGAATGTTACAGGGAACAAAGCCCTGTAGCCAAAAAGCTTAGATTAATTCATTAATGATTATTTTTAAAAATTATTTTTACATTCTTCACCTCCATTAATGTAGTCAGAACATCAGTATACATTAATTTTGGTTAGCTATAACTGTGTTACATATGTGGGAATAGAAAAGAACATAAACAGGTACAATACTTTACAACTTTATTTTATGTTTACAAAACTAGTATCATCTACATCAGGGCCAAACAATGCTCTCAATCCAGTCCAAATAGCTATATACCTGAGTGTACATAGTTGGGTATTTCCCACAGGGTGTCAGTCCATAACTCGTTACACCTACTATATAGTACATACCCCGTGATGACATGAATAAAGGACCACCAGAATCTCCCTGAAATAGAGCAAAAACTTAGTTATTGATCTCTTGGAATAGCAACCTTAAAGTATAAAAAAGATCTTAAAAGCTGAAAGACATTTTGGTTAAAAAGTTAAATAAAAATTGTGCTGTGCATTCTTTTGTTGCATAAATTTATTTATAAAAAAAATGTTTCACGCCAAACCTGATGTTACTAACTGAAAGGTTGATTAGACATTCATTCTCCATTCATGAGTAGGAATACCATAGCTTATATAATATATAGTGGCATCTCTTCCAGTAACTTAATTTGCAAAAATTGTAGATGGTGAACTCTGCTTCAGGCAGCTCTATCAGCACAGTAGCTGATCTGCCAAACATGAACCCTCCCTTTTGTATTAAATACATAAAAAGGACTTTCATCTATAAAAATTAAATTGTTATACCATTCTTGATCTCTTTTACAATATTCTTTAGTGAACTGTAATACTTTTGCCCTGCTAGTTTTGTTTACATAAGATCTTTTTCATGCTACCAATCCATTCTAGCATCAATGATTGGCAAATATGGCTTCAGTTGTTAGTTTTGCTGTATGTGGTGATGTGTTGTCATGATGTAACATTTTTCCATTTTACAAACTTTTCCTAAAATTTGTGGTAATCATATATTTGTGCACTAATCAGCAGTGATGGTACATCTATCTTCTAGTGCTATAGCAGCAATGTGGCCTGTTTAAAAAAGAAGGCTAGCAACCATCTTCCTACTAGCACTGCAAATTCATTGGACTTTTTTAGGCTTAGGTTCTGCACAAAAGACCCAATGAGCTGATTGGCATTTCTTTTCAGGATCATTCCAATAAATCCAAGATTCATGACAAGTAACAATATTTCAAACCAAATTTAAAGTGCTGCCTTGAAATTTTTTCAGAGTTGTTTTTGATAGGGAATCAGTATATGTGGTATCCATTGACAACAAAGTTTTCTTATCTCTAATTGTTGATGTAAAATGCTTCGGATTTGACTCATACCAATGGATCTTTCATGAAATTCATTACTAAGAAAAAACGGATCTCTCAAGTTCACTGTACAAGTTATAAATTGTCTTTGATGGGATTCTTGCCAAATGCATTTCTAAGTTGATCTTCACATTGTTTAGGTGTTAATAAAGACTTAAAATTGTAAAAAATCATAACTCAGTAATGTTCTCTAGTCAAATTCATTTTTGGATAAACACAAAACCTTTGGAATGTTAATTAACAAACTATTAGAGCAAATCAAACAAACTACATGGAAATCAACTCAAAACATTAGAAAATAGTTATTATATATACAAGCAAATTTCATTTGGTTTTAGAAACATGGCATTCGAAAAATGTTCAGTGATAGGATAGGACTTTGCAGAGGACATTCAGCATGTTGACCTTGAAGATCTTTAGTACCTTTGCCCCCTCCACCCCTGGAAGGCAGGATGAGGCAAGAAGAGACACAGGGCGGCTGACCCAAAGAGTCACTATAGAGCAGACGACAGTCCCTCTTTTTACAGATTGAAACACCCCAGTAGGCCTAGCACAACCAGTGTCTCACCCACCCATGGTCTTAGACATTCTGCAGGGGAGACAATCAGACAAAGGTTTTCTGTGAGCATATTCCCTGCTATGCAATCTGAGACACCTGCAGACACTTACTACCTGAAGAGACCAGCCAGATGAAAGGAAATGAGAAGTGAAGTGGAGGAACAGGAAATTCAGGGGCTGTAATGAACCTACCCAGTATTCGTCTGACAACTGGAAATCCCCGAAAGAATCCATGGATCAGGTAGGCCAGTTGCTTGTATCGAACTCACTAACTCCCGAATATGAGCCACAGACAAAACTGTCTGTGCCATCCCGTTCAGTATGTTCAGTGTTACCCTCATATAGTCCTGTAACTTTTGCTCAAAAATTTTGGGGGCCCTTTCTCCACTTTAACTAATAAAGTGTTTATCTCTTATCTGTGGCAGATTTGGCAGTTATGCCACTTCTTAGTTTGTTTAATGGGACATTTCTAAGCTTTGTGCTCTTTTTATTTCATTTGTTAATAATGGGCTCCGGCCCCATTACTAACAAAAACAGTTGAACATTGTTTCTGCATTTGGATTTAGACTATACTGGTTAATTTCAAATAATTTATCATGAATAGTGTAACATGGATGGAAGATTTAATTTTTATTAAATTATATCTAGTCTAGCCATAAACATTGTTACAACTTAAAAAATGAAAAATGCAAATACCATGAGAGATATTTTATTTTGCTTTTAGTATGTTGTGCTTACAGGCATTCATTACATGTAAAACCTATCACTTTTAAAAATGGCCACCTTTTGCACTGTACAAGCTCTGAGTCTTTTTGGTCACTCGTATATGGTGGAACGGATGACATCCAGGGGGAAATCTGCCACTGTTGACACTTTAAACTTTCAGTGATGGGGTGTGTGCTCTTGCAGATGATGCCCTCAAGCAGTGACCACAGTTGGTAGTCCAAAGAGTTCAGGTTTGGACTGGCACTGGGCCAATCTTCAGGCAAAATGAAGTCGGCTTTTGTAGTGTCTTGAAAATGTCACTTGCAGATTTTCCAAATTTATGCAACGCTGTGGCTGCAACACAATTTTTGTAATCACCCCATTCCATGTTAAAACCTGGAGCTAAATGCTTCCTCTTTCTAACAATGGTTCAAAGTTAACGTGTGCACACTGGCAGTTGGTGGTGCACGAAATCGGTTGTACAGTGTGTGTCAGTGTTATGGCTAGACTAGGTATAATATATAAAGTTTACATTTGAATTTGTAATGGGCAGATAAAAAGCATGTGATTGTAAATCACCAGATTTTGTAAAATATAAAGTGGTATAATAACATAATTTCAACATCATATTTTATAGATTCAGTCTCATTGATCTCCTCCTCCTCCTACTCCTCTCTCATACAATTAAATTGCAAATCTGTATGTTTACATAAATATTCCAAATTTTTCGGTCTATGAATCTATTTGGCTCAGTGATAAACATAATTTTATAATTGCAGGAGATGACATGTATGATTTAATGTAACATGTTTATTACCTTTAATATGTATGATTATGGAGTTTCTACAATAATTTTTTATGAAAGAAAAATAATCCACTCTAACTCTCAGTTGTTTCAGAAAAATGGACATATTACTGGGAGAGCAAAAAACTTCCAAATGGGCTGCACAGTGTTTTGCCTGTCTGCATCCTTGGTGTTCATTGTTGTGTGCCACTATCATAGAAAGGCACAGATGAAAACATACAACATTTTTAAAGGGTTTACTTACCAATTTTATGAAAGGAGATGCTGAAGCTGGTCACTGTCGTCCATATATTTTTGGACCTCGAAAACTACCCTTCACTTGCCTTAGTTCAGGTTGACAAATCTGGCAATTATTGGCAGATATTTTAATTCTTTCAGGGTGTGTGGGTTTGTCTTGTACACTTTATGTTTTAAGTTACCCCAGAGATAGAAATTGCAGGAGTTTAGGCCGAGAGACCAAGGGGGCTACAAATCTCTACTAATAATTCTCTTGAGGAACACAATTTCAATTGCTGTCATTGAAAGATCAGCCATATGAGCATTGCAGAACCTTATTGAAAAAAGGCAATACCACGCCCCCTGTCTGTTACTTCTGTATAAATAGAGGGGAAAAATTGTATTTACATATGTACTGGCATCAACTGTTAACTAGAAAAAAAATTGGCCTAATAACTCAGAACCTAATATTGTTCATGAAGTACCCCTTCATGATGAAAAAATTAGTGTGTGATTTACCACCAGCGAAGGGTTTCTCAGAACTTCATAAGTGACTTCTATCTCTGGTGTAACTTAATACATAAAGTGTACAAGACAAACCCATACACCCTGGAAGAATTAAAACAAAATATACACCAGGAAATTGCCAGCATTTCTCAATGTGAGCTACAGCGAGTGGTGGATTGCTCCCTAAAGAAGTGCTAGAAATGTATGTATGGACGATGGTGCTCAGTTTCAGTATCTTCTTTCATAAGTTGGTCAATAAAGCCTTTAAAAGTAGTTTTAAAAATGTTGTTTTATTTCATGCCTTTCTAAGATAGGAGCAACGAGTGCTGAGTATGTGGACAGGCAAAATACCACGCAGTCCATTTGGAGGTTCTTTGCTCTTCCGTTACCTTTCAATTTGAACTGCTTACCTTGCAAGTGCCATCTATATTATTTTCATTCTTTGCACAGAGCATTGAATCAGTTATCCCATCTGGCACATTCCGTACATTGGCATACTGCTGCTGACAGCTTTTTTGTGAAATAAGCATCACCAAGGCTGTCTGCAATGTGCTGCTCATCCAGATACCTATGACATAACAGCATTCAGTTCAACATAAGATACACCATCTGCAGTTTATACATCTCTAGACATCAGAAGTTTGGGAACATTTTGAGTTATTATTTTCCATAAATATCTGATAAATAGACTGAATTTTTATTTATGGATACTCTTTAGCTGCTATGTTTATCAGCATCCCGTTCTATATTGGGCATGAAGGATTACTTGATTTTGCTCACAGGCCTCTATGGGGTGTCCTACAAAACACTGACAACACTTAGTATGTTGTACAGGGTGGCAAACTGATCTGCTCTCAAATAAGTACCCCTGTCTGGAAATGCACGGTTTGGACGCTGGAAAGCATCGAAGTTTGAGAACAAATAGTTGTGACAGTTTGTTAACATTCATTTTGGTATCTTAATACAGAAGGTGTACAACCCTTTAGCCACCTGTGTACTGGGATGAATGACCTGAGTCTAATAACATTCCTGTCCATGTTCTAATTCCTCCATCAAGTCCTTGGTGTGCATTCTACTGTGTTACTTGTGTAGCTTCCAGTACAATAATGTTTTTTAACAGCAGTGCGACACATAGCAGTACACAGCTGCAAAATTGACTGACATGAGCTTCAGCACACTTTCATGTAAATGTATGAAATTAACTCGTCGTACATCCAAATCAGTGCATTGATAGAGGTTCCATGGCCAGCACGGTTGCAGATCTGACATCTCTTGACTATTTTCCATGTAGTTGTGTGAAGAGTATGGTGTATAGCACTCCTGTAATGTCTACGAAGGACCTTGTTGCTCGAGTCCTCAGAGCAATTGAAAATCGTCAAAGAAAGTTGCATGTATTGCATCATGTGTATGAGGATCAGCACTGCCGATATAGGCTCTGCAATGACAGGAGGTACACATTTTGAAGCGAGTTTGTTGTAGACAGTTTGACGTTGGGTTTACTGACGAAATGTGAATGCACACCTATCTCACACTTCGATGCACTACAGTGTCCAAACTTTGTATCTCCAGACAGGGGTTCCATCTTGAAAACTGATGTTTGCCATCCTGCATAACATACTAAGCATTGTCAGTGTTTTTTGGGACATTCTATTTATATATATATATATATATATATATATTTTATACCATCAATTGTTGCACTATAAATCAATGTCCATTTTATATCCATGTTACCTCTGTTTTACTGGTTATAATGATTTTAGAGGGCTTAGGCAAGAAGCTGCTTCAGGGGTTAAGATTTTTTGACCCATGTACATATAGTATCACTGCCCATTCAATATCATGTAATATGAAGAGTAATGTATGTTAGGTCCAGTAAACTGATATACTGGTGCTAAGCATGAGGTTTAGCACCGCCAGTATAGGCTCTCCAATGACATAGGAGGTACATTGCTCGAAGCCCGTTTTTAATGTAGACAACCTGATGTTGGGTTTATTGACAATGTGAACATACACTGATCTCAAACTTTGATGCATTACAGCGTCCAAACCGTGCATTTCCGGACAGGGGTTCCTATCTGAAAATCACTGTTTGCCAACCCGCACAACATACTATGTGCTGACTATTAGAAGTGTTTAGTTCTTCACTTGACAACTTTAATCGCAAGGAAGAAATACTACGTGTACATAAAACATGGATACCGGTCTTAGATAAACTTTCAGACACACACAACAGTTGTAATAAAACCCCACCTACAACTAGCCAATCACTACCGTAGCCAGTGCAACAATGCCCCGCCCACTCCCAACCATATAAATAATCGTAATGGACGTTAATGGTCTTTACTTCCACTGCTTCCACGTTCAAACTCTGACCAGTACAGATGGAGGATCGTGTTAACCTGATGATGCCAAGTGCAGTACTTGGCGAAACGTTGGTATCTACCATGCCTTCTAGACCACGGCCTACAAGCCTGGAAGAACTAAACATTTCTAATAGTCAAGACACCGGCCGTGAAAGCCTAAGTACATACTATGGGCTGTCTGTGTTTTTTTGGGGCATCCAGTATACAGTACCTGGTCATATTATTAGACACACCTAGTCTATTTTACAGTTCACTAAATTCTAATGATTAGCTAAATAACAATGTTTGCTTATCACTGTGAATCTCACTGGACAATGTTAGGGGACTATTGCTGTCTACATTGAATGTGTGTAATGCTCTTAGGGGACCATTGTGTTGTTTCCTGTTTTGTAAGAGTTGAAATTGTTGTCAAGTTCACAAACATAAGTTGTCAAGTGCTAACAAGAAGAGACACAGGTTCACCTTGTGTTATCAAAATGTAAATTTGTCAGTTTATGTATGGTTTTAAAGTGAAATTCATGATTGTGTTTCTGTTCTCAACATAATGGGCAAATCATGTGCTCTGACACCTTGAAAAGTTGCAGAATTAAAAACGCTGATAAAAACTAATTTATTTTCAAATCAATTAAGGGTGCCTGAATCATCTGTGAGGCGAATTAAAAAGAAAATTGAATTTGCTATGGACCTAGTCCATAAAGGAAGGATAAATGTGGGTGGAAACTGATTCTCACACCAAGAGGAGAACATGGTTTGAAAAACATTTGTGAAAGAAACAGGTTTGCTACTACAAAAGAAATTAAATCCAAGCTTGAAGATAGTGGCATTGTTTCATCTGAAAGAACTGTTAGGCGCAAACTTTGAGGAATGAATTTAAAAGCCCACAGACCTGCCAAGAAACCCAAATTAACTTCTGCTATGACTGCAAAATGCCTCAGCTGGGCAAAGGATCACAGGGACAAAGACTTAAAACTTCTGAAAATTGGTAAATATGAAAATCTTCATTGCAAAATTTCTTTATTGAGTCAAACTTAACATTTGAAGTGCATTATGATAAACTAAAGTTCCCATTTGAAACAATTCACATAGTTATTTCATTTCAAGTTTATTTTAGCGATGAAAGAACTTTGAAATTCTGGCAAACAGAGCTCAGTTTGTGTGAAGATGTCCTGGTGAAATGTATCATCCAGATTGTGTTGTACAGACAGCAAAACATCCCACCAAGGTTATGATATGGTCAGTCATGAGTGGCAAAGGCATTGGACGTCTATATGTTGTTCAAGGGATAATGCGGCAGGATAAGTACAAGGAATTGTTCAGAAGTAGGCTGCTGCCTCAAATAAAAGTGGTTCCCAAATGGAGAACCATTCATATTTATGCAAGATGGGGGAAGATGTCACACTGCAAAATCAGTAATATCTTCCCTTTGTTGCTGTAGCCAGGGAATTCACTAGATATTAACCCTACTGAAAACACCTGGAAGCTAGTGAAGAAAGAAGTGGCAAAGGAAGTGTTAATCACAAAAATTAGGCTTATTGAAAAGATCATAGAGGTCTGCAATCGTCATCCATAAGTGCAAGAGACAATTCAGGCATGTATAAATAGCATGCTAAGACAAATTAAAGCATTAATAGCTGCCAAAGGTGGCCTGACAAAGCACTATTCTGGCAGTTTGTCACAATAGCTCAGAGGTAGAGCAGCTGCCCGGTAAGCGGAAGATCTGTGGTTCAAATCCCAGTTGTGGCATTGAATTTTTAAGTTCCAGCTCTACCTCTCAAACTTTGCCCACACACGGCTTGTGTGTTTAAAAACACCAACTGTAAGTTTGTTGGCATAAATAAATAATAATTCATATATAAAATTGTAATTATCTGACAGTTCAGAAATATATCCAATTATCACCATGAGTATGTATATTATACTTCAAATTATTCATCAATGTTTAAGGAAATCTAACTTTTCAATATAGGCTTGTGAAAATAAACCTAAAAACAAAATTTGTTGCATGTTTGCCTCCAAATCTCTATTATGTTGAAAAATAGGGGTGTGTCTAATAATATGGTCAGGCACTGTATAATAAGTATACTTACGTGAAGTAAAAAAGATCAAGATTAAGATATAATCCTTCAAAGGAACTGTTTTAACTGGTGATACTTTAAATTAAAGTGTTTGTTATAAGTTTGAACAGTGACATAGGCCTTAGACCATCGTTCATTGTGCTTGGTCATTGCTCAGGATTTTAGTTCTCATTAATGACATATTCCAAGAATTAAACATTGATCTGTACCGTGCTGGGGTGTATGAATAAGAGTCATCAAGCTCTCCAACTAATGCTAAGCCGTGGCAAGATAAGCACCGTTTATATCAAAGATTTTACCACCAATTCTGAAATTCACTGTCATAACACAAGAGAAAAAACTAAATTACATCTAACCCCACATAACAAAAAATTGTTTGAAAATAGTTTTTACTACAGAGGCATTAAATATTACAACAAATTACCCATTGAAGTAAAAAATATAAATTCCATTCACTGTTTCAAAAAACATCTCAAGCAATTTTTGATGGAAAAGTGTTATTATTCAACTGATGAGTTTTTGCATTGTTGAGGTAAATGCAGATCTAAGGATGTAAGCGTGAGTTTTAGATGAGGGTTTGTAGATAGATTGTGCCTGTGAATATTATGTATGTAAGTACTATATTTTGTAAGTAGTTTTTTTAGTGACACAACCACATGTATATGTTTTATGGTTGAAATAAATAAATAAATAATATTTGAAATCCTGTTACATGTCACCACAACATTTGGGCTAGATGTGCTTCTTGTTCAAGAAACATTTTAAAGTTGAAAGAGAGTAATTATATAATTTCGGAGAATTAAAAATACCACTTCATCCCCCACTAGGTGGGCTCAAATCTAAGTGCCTTCTGCAGCAGGGAATCTGAACACTGTATGCCTGTGCACTATGCTATAGTGCATTCATGAGATTATGATGACAACAACAATGTAAAGACATTCTGAACTTAATGGCTGATAGAACCCTAGGTACATGTAATTTTCTAATTTTCTTGATCATTATCCAAACATACAAGAAATTTGGATAATCATTAGACCATGGATTTTTAGGCTGATAAAAGTGATCATTTAGGCACCATAAAAGGTTTTAAAAACTTTAAAATGGGTCCTAAAATGCAGTTTTAGTTCTTTAAATTTTGTAGAACTTGGAAAGATAATTAAGTCTGTAAGGTTAATAACTAACAAATAACACTAAAATTCACATATATGTTAAATTAAATAGCAAAAATTAACAATAGGGATAGAAAAAGTTAATTACTACAACCGGTAAGTGCTTATTGTCTTTAAAAAACATACATTTGCGAAATATACATTAATACTTTTTTCTCCGTAAGAGAAATCCCAAATAAAATGACAGTCCAATGAGGTTATAAATTTATAACAGAACAATACAATGGGAAAAAAAATAAGTTTGCTATACAAATACAATGTTCTGCTTTTTATTCCAGCTTTTGATTTTTTTTAAATCTCAATTATTAATGGTTGCAGCATTTTGTGTGCTCTATAATTGGAATAATAAACTGCATCTTTTATCTGATAGAGTCAGTTTATAAGCTGCAAAGGACCGTTCCACAGGAACTGAAGTGATTCGGGCATATTTAAATTTTGCTAAATTTGAAATGTTAATTTGTGTTGGCAGACCTACATCCTCACCATTCAGCACATCGCACACATTATTCAAAACAGAAAACCCAGCATTCTTTTTCATCAATGCACTCCACTTATCTTTAACTTTGCCACCAA
The DNA here is from genome assembly GCA_030765045.1 of Tenodera sinensis. Lineage (NCBI taxonomy): Eukaryota > Metazoa > Arthropoda > Insecta > Mantodea > Mantidae > Tenodera > Tenodera sinensis. Next base: position 96,442,633 of record CM060965.1, read on the forward strand.
CTATACCCACCATATTTATTTTGGTTTCTACTTCTTTAATAATGCCAATTTGCTTGGGAAGGGACTTTCCTGTTGCTTCAAGTTTCATAATGCAAGGAGGGAGGAAAGAAAAATTGGACTGTATATAAACAATGTCTTTCTTTAGTGTGCTATCCTGCATTATTCTTTTACAACTTGCACATATGCCACATTATCATCTGGCAATCCTTTTACAACACTGGCTATTTTTTCCAAATGTTCAGCATAATACACAACAGCATCTATCCAGGTGTCCCACTGAGTAAGTACAGGTTCAGGAAGGAGGGGAACAGAAGGAATTGTTTGTCAAAACAATGCTACTTTTGAAGGGGATTTGCAGAAAACCTTTTTCATGTTTGACACAAGACTGCTAACTTTGGGAAATTCATTTTGGACAGTTTCAGCAGCTCTGTGTAATGCATGGGTTAAACAGGTAATGTGGATTAAATTTGGATAAAAGGTTTTCAGGAGAGGTGAAGCAGCAACCATGTGAGATGCAGCATCGGTACACAGAAGAACTTTGGAATCATAAGTTCCTTTCAGGAAAAAGTAATTGCAGATTCTTATTACCAAAATAAGCAGTTGTTTCACTGTTGACTCTTATCTAGCTGTTTTGAACAGAGCAGATACTGGGATGAGGGTTCCATTTGACCAACAATTATATTTCCCATATACCTTCCTATCACATCAGTGGTTTTGTCTACACACAACCAAATGCAGGAATTCCCTTTACTTTCGCAAATTGATTGCAGAGTGGTCTCATATGTAGAATTTAAGATAAATAATTCATAAAGTGGATTCAGATGGAATAGAGTACTTGCAGTACTTCTGTAAGAATCCTTTGAAAATTGGATTCTGTGCTACATTCCAAGGGATGTTAGCAACTACCAAAGCTTTGCATAGATCCATATTAAAACTAGTTTCACTTGTCGATGGAGGAAGCTTGATCAACAAAGTTTGTTTCTTTAGTGCAGTCTGGGAATTTCTAGCTTTATGGCCACTAACATTTATATGCTGGTCAATATGAGATTTCTTTTGATGTGAAGCCTGCACAAAAGAAATGGAGGATAGTTTTAGTTACAGTAAACGAAAATTTTTGCACCAAATACAATTTTATTAGGTGTTTCTACAGCTTACTTAAGTATGAAAATTAAATTACCTGTTTATTGCAGAACTTGCAGAAAATGATTTTCACATCACTGGTGAGTCCCGATATGTTCTGGATCCATTGCTGTATCAGTGTACTTTTGGAAGATTTCATTTTAGGCATTTTGACACTTCATATTTTAATTTTTACACATGCTCATTCACACACACATAGACGGCTAATATCAGTATGTTGGCACTGTAGAAGGCAAGGAAAATTTCTTAAGGGGGCTGTTACAAACTCCTTTTGTATTACAAAGTGCTGCTTTTATTATGATTTTCCTTTTAAGTTGAAACATATAAAGTAGAAAGAGATAGCGTTATATTCCATAGGAAATTGGTAATCTACCTAATCTCTTCCATATTTCACAGTAAAAGGTGCAGTGAAGACTGACTGTGACAGTGTTTCTAGAGACTTGGACCGTCATTAGCACAATCCCCTTCTAGAGCAGTCAGGTAGTAGAAAAATGGTCATTTTCAAGCTAAAGCTTGTTATGAATACCTTATTGTTCGGTTTATACAAATTCACAAGCTGCTGACCCAGATATTTCATTCATGCTTGATGCTCAAGGTCAACTCATTATCCCATTTTAAACCAATGTATGCAAGAATGCTGCACTTCCTTGCAGTCAGAAACTTGTTGGCCCAACTCTCAGCTTTTAGAATGCCAATTTTAAAATACCCTTACTATGAGAGGTAGAACTGGAACTTAAAAATGCAATGCCACAACTGGGATTTGAACCACAGTTGTGGCATTGAATTTTTAAGTTCCAGTTCTACCTCTCAAACTTTGCCCACACACGGCTTGTGTGTTTAAAAACACCAACAGTAAGTTTGTTGGCATAAATAAATAATAATTACCCTTACTATGTCAAAATTACTGCTCATTCTCTAAGTATGTCAAGGTATTTCTTATTTAGGGATGTACAGTGCTTTAAACTCAGGCTCAAATCTAAATTGATAATATATCGCAATTTTATAACTTCTGTTTATTATAATTAGGTATTTTTAGGCTTAAAAACCATAAAATAGCCACATTGGGGTAAAATAGGCACTTTTAGAAACAGTAAAACTTCCACAGAAGGTGTAATTGTATATGAAACGTGGGGATATATGTTTGGTTTTGATTACTTCTTCAGGGAAAAATAGGCATAAAACCTAAAATCCAAGGTCTAATAATGAGAGTCAATCAGAGCGCCAAGGTGGAAAGATATGTTTTCAAGTTGTGTACCAGTTATAACATGGATGGGCGACTCACACATTGCCTTGAGCAGCCTTCATCTTTTTTACCTACTAAATATACAGTCTCTGAGCATCGTTGCCCAGTGCTGAGTTATAACTAGATCACATTCGGCTATTCAACTGATATTGTGATGGTGATAGAGGTGGTAGTTGTGGCGGTGGTATTGGTGGTAGCGGTGGCAGTGGTAGTAGTGATATAGATATACTAATTGTACTTACTGTTCGAAGAGTTCACACCCCAGCCAGTAACAGTAAGATTCAGATCAGGGTTAATGTCTGGCTTGCTATATAGGCATGCAGGATAAATGTGTTCTGAGTAATTCACACTTTTGGTAAGATTCAAAAGGGCGATATCATTGTAAACTGTCTTCTTTGTATAATTTGGATGTATTATATATTCTTCAACTTCATACAGTTCAGCTTCTGAATCTGTTCTCATGTCAAGTTGTAGACTTCCCAGGAGAACAAACTTTGGCAACCTTGTGAGAAAGTACAGAAAGTGCATTTTTAAGTAATGTTCTGTCACAATGTCACTTTTAATTATGATACATAAAAAATTGTGCTGCTGAATGTTTTCTATAATTATTTACCTAATATTTCTAATAACATATCATCTATAACTAAGGGTAATAACAAACACCAAGGTTAATGCCAAGTCACATTTCTGTTAACATAAAGATTTCACTGTAAAGTACTGCAAAATCAACTTATTTACACTTAAAAGCTAAGTACAAAACTGAATTGATATTATGAGAGTCATACTGTATGCAACAATTTTTAAAAACCTTAATCTTTATTTTTTGGCAAATCAAGTATATCATGTTAATTTATAAATCTATCTGTCATTTTTCAACATAGTCTCCATTTTTTGCACTCATTTTCCCATCATCTTGCAATAGAAATCTGTTCCAGGTGGTGCCGTTGCATAACCTGGTATTTTGTTTCAGGCTCATAATGATGGAACCAGCTTTCACCACTTATCACAATAAAGTAGAGTCCCGCCAATCTGAACCCTGCTTATCCGAAAATCTGCCTAATCTGCACAGGGCTGGGAAAAAATATCTACCAAATTTTTTTTTAATTTTAAAATGGGAAAAAATAAAGATAAGGTTAAACTATAATAATAAGTTTTTCCGGGGAAGGCCTTGTCTTGGTTATGTTGTTGTTGCCAAGGTTTCACCCTACTATGTAGAGCTTCTTCAGGGCTAATGCTTTGTTTGGCAGTACCGCAGGAACTGTGCTGACTCTTCAACTTCTTGCTTATTTATATCTTGGGCATAGAAGTTAGAGCTAGCCCTCTCATTCTCATTGGCTGATGGTCCGCCAATCCTCGCGTTCTCATCAATGTTTGCCAAATAGTGTGGAGATGTCTTCCATTATCCCTGTTGATACTTTCTTTTAATTTAAATATTTCTATGCTTTCTCTGGCCATTCTATATGTAAAATGGTCAGAGTTAACTAGTAACTGTATTTGGTTGAAATCTATATGGTGTTTCATGGATATGGCATGTTCAGCCAATGCCATAATAGCAAACATAATAATAGCAAAAACACTATTAAAACACAACATCAAAACCAGATATAAATCCACTAAGAAGCTCAGATCGTTTTTACGTCCAGTTACAGACAAACAAGACCCCTTGAACAACGCCGGTGTATACAAACTCGACTGTGATTGCGGAGCGGCATATATAGGGCAGACAGGCAGATCAATAAAAATCAGAGGGCAAAAACATATCAGAAGTTTAAAACTAAACCAACCTGAAAAATCAGCATTGGCTGAACATGCCATATCCATGAAACACCATATAGATTTCAACCAAATACAGTTACTAGTTAACTCTGACCATTTTACATATAGAATGGCCAGAGAAAGCATAGAAATATTTAAATTAAAAGAAAGTATCAACAGGGATAATGGAAGACATCTCCACACTATTTGGCAAACATTGATAAGAACACGAGGATTGGTGGACCATCACCCAATGAGAATGAGAGGGCTGGCTCTAACTTCTATGGCCAAGATATAAATAAGCAAGAAGTTGAAGAGTCAGCACAGTTCCTGCGGTGCTGCCAAACAAAGCATTAGCCCTGAAGAAGCTCTACATAGTAGGATGAAACGTTGGCAACAACAATACAACCAAGACGCGGTCTTCCCCAGAAAAACTTATTATTATGGACACCGGCCGCCGAAGCTTATGTAAGTTATTAAGGTTAAACTAATTTTTCCAAGTAAAAACATATATTTATTAGCACAGAAAAACATGAAATAAATGCTACAGGATTAAATAGTGAATCTGTCAGCTATCTTATACACAAAAACTAAAAACCAAAAGGCCTAGGCCTACTAACAATGTACATAACAAAGTTTGAGTGCAATGTTTCATGTTAATGAGGGAAAAAAAAGGGAAAAGCAAATCAACACATAAGAACTGAAGTCAATGATCTTCTTTTGATGCAACAAACTGAAACGACTTGAAGAGGCAATGTTTCCATTCCAACTTCCACCAGGTACTCACTCTAGGTAGACACAAAAGGTGCTTATAAAAACATTACAGTAATTGGTTTTTGAGCCTCAGAATATAGTTGTAAAATAAATTACAGCATACGGTACTTATTTACTACTTTCAATCATTTTAATACTTAAGATATAAATGCTTAAGGTCAATATGTTGTATTTGACGAAAATCCACCTAATCCAAATTTCCAGTAATCCGAACAGGGTTTGATCCCAATTAGTTTGGATTAGTGGGACTCTACTATACCCATAAAATATCATCATCTTCATTTTGAAATCTCTGAAGTTTGTAGTCTTTGGTCAGTAATGAGCTTTCAATCATTTTTTGCACTGCACTGCACCCTGCTGCAATTTTGCAGTGATTTCATCCAGTGAGATGTCAGTCTTTTTTAATAAGCTCATCAGTTCTTTCTTTGCTGCATTCTATGGAGGCAGTTTGAGGACAACTGCTACCGAGACTCATCTTGGATACTCGTGTACCCATCTTTGAAATGCTTTACTCATCTCCTAACACTGCAGGGGCCCAAGCAGACTTTCCATAGGCACCTTAAAGTCTGAGGTGAACTTCAACAGCAGATTTTTGCTTTTTAATGTGGAATTTAGTGACATTACACAGTCGAAATGAAACATTGATGTCCCCCATTTTGCAAATGCTGTCTGTGGTCATGTGATAGAAACCAATATCATAGTGTGGAAACATATGACATAAAGATTATAGATAAAGATCCTGCAGTCATTTTTATTGCATTGTTGGAATTTGAATTATAACAACGGGTTACTCACGACTTTCAGTATGACACTCATATGTTTTGTTTGCTAATACTTCAAAAAAAAAAAAAGTGCTGCTTTTGAAAACTAAGCATATATTAAGCTTAAATATTATCATAAGCATAAATACATCTTTATAAAGATTAAAAACACAGGCGGCACTGTGGCCGAGCGGTTAGACCGTTCACCAACCTCCAAGGTGGCCTGGGTTCAATCCCAGGGACCCGTATGTGGTATTCATGGTGGATGAAGCAGGTTTTCTGTGGGTTCCCCGGTTTCCCCTGCCACTCATTCCACCAGCTGCTCCATCATCACATTTCCATTCATACATTTTGCCTACATTTCATATCATCCTCTTCCTCACTATCATACCTGGTGTTTAGCTGACCACTCACTTCCAGGTTGTAACTCTGTCCAGTTCATAGATTCCTCTGCTCCCTGACAGGCATCTGACTTTAGGATTGGCTTGTAAGTCCTAGAAGGTGCAAGTCCTTCATAAGGTGAGGGTAACCAGAAGAGGAAGAAATACAACACAAGATAATACTTTTCTGTCACAGAAAGAGTTTCACTTACAATCTTTAATAAGATATATGAAGGGATCATCAAGAATTTGTTGGCTGGTGGAACCCTGCTGGTTGATATATTCTTGATAATGCCTTCAAGTGAACAGAACACATTGAAAAGAAAAATTAACGTATTGAAGAACAGAGTTCTGTTGACTTAAGTGAGTTTGTTTGGCTTTATAACTATTTTAAGTAACCCTCTTTATAATAGCTCTCAAAAAATGCAAGAGATAAATGTACCGATACATTTTATGGAATATTCACATACTATCACAAAATAATCACCTTAAATTGCCTACAATGAATTAAAATTTCTTTTTGATATTGAACTTACCCAAAATCTAAACAATGTGCTGCTGTTAATACATAAGTTTCGCTAATTAGTGTACCTCCACATCTCCATTCAATGTCTTTTGGATCTCGTGGATGAACATAACCTAGAGCAGCCTGTAAAGTGAAGATAGGGAGACAGTGTAATGAGACTCAAAAACATCAAAGAAATAAAAAATCTGATGTGTTGCACTCACATGACTTTCTCTACTCTTGTACTAACCATTCTTACAAACTCTTATTCCTATATCTTCTTCGTGTTAGCTAAAATAAACATTTGTACAAATTATCTTATTGCTAATTTCCTTGTAGGTGCAAGGGGAATATTGGAATACAGTAGGCTTTGTGCGATAGTCAAATCTTTTAAAGCTTTGAGATTCCGTTCTCTTTGTACACGTAACATATAAAAAAATGAACAACGATGACCCATTTCATGAAAGTTCCAAGTTTTCCGAAACTCACACACATAACAAGGTATATCTCCGAAATGGTTCATCCTACAAGAAAATTTATTGAGACATAAATTGTGTATTTTAGCAAGATCTACATTTTTTGTATAGTATAATTTGGTCTATTTCTAACGGTTTACCAGTTATGCAAAAGTCGTCCAGAGTAAATACGACTACAGGGGCTATAGCCAGAAAATTCAAGATATACATTTCATTTGTCATAAAAATATCTCAAACATATGACATTTTAATCAAAATCGTTAGAGCCATTTTCAAGAAAATCAAAATGTTCGAAAAATTTTCCATGTCAAGGGTAGTTTAGGGTGGGGCTATTTTCTTCAAAATCTTTGTGTCACATCCTTGAACAAAATTAAACTTAAATACCAACTTTGGTTTTTAACCGACTTTTCTTTTTTGAGCTATGCTGTCCACAGACTGACAGACTGACAGACACACAGACACACACAGACCTTTTTCTAAAAATGCTTTTTTTGGATTCAGGGGGCCTCAAAACATGTATTTCCGGTGAAATCTCGACTTCGAATTTTTGGGTGGAATACAATACTTCCCCTACTTACCAGTAGAGAAAGTAATAAAAAAGGTAAAAGTATTAGAATGTTTACTGAAATAGGACTATTAAATTAATTGATTAATTGCAGTATTGAAAGTCATGATATTTAATTAATGGTACATTGTTTCCCCTTTATATTCATATTCATTTATTTGATTCTGTATTCTGTACAATACAATGTTAGAAAATATCCGTAATAAAATTACAAAAATTAAAAAAATATTCACACAATTATTACATTACTTATAATACTGTAACAAATTTAACAACTCTTTTTATTTTCTCACACCATCAAGTACAGCCACACTACTCGTTTCTGTCTCTTAATCTTTCCAAACTCTCACACCATACTAGTTTCTGTCTCTTAATCTTCAACAACTCAAACTGTCTCTATGGCAACCTCCTTGAAAATCAAAGAGTCTTAATGACATGGAGAAGCCATGTCACACTGCTCCCTCCTCAGAGCTGGTCGTCCCGACCAGCACTATCACTGCGGCATCTCCCTTGCGCCCCGGTGGATTAACCCATCGAACCTCTTCTCCTGCTGGTCCACGAGGGCCTGGTGGTCCTGTTATACCTTGAGGTCCTGGGTTTCCATCTCTTCCAGGCATACCTTTAGTTCCAGGTTCACCATCTTTTCCCGACAATCCTGGAGGTCCAGTCATGCCTTTGTCTCCTGGAGGTCCCTGAGGTCCAGGTAACCCTTGTAGACCAATGAGACCACGGTGTCCTTTTGCACCCTTTGGACCTTCTTCTCCTCTATCACCCTTACCTCCCTCTGGCCCTGGAGGTCCTGGCTTTCCTCTAGCTCCCTGTGGCCCTTCTACACCCTGTGGTCCAGTTTCTCCTCGAAGACCCCGTTCTCCTGCTGGTCCTGGAGGTCCATTTGGACCAGGTGGCCCTGGAAGACCTGGTGCCCCTGGAGTTCCCGGAGGTCCTGAAGGTCCTACAGGTCCCTTATCTCCCGGTCTTCCTGCAATACCAGGTGTTCCTGCTTTACCTGGTGCTCCCTCTGGTCCCTGTTCTCCAATTGGTCCCGGTGGTCCTAGAGGTCCTGCAATACCTTGTGGTCCTGGAGGTCCTTCACTGCCTGGCTTCCCTGGTGGACCTGTCTCACCTTGTGCACCTCTCTGACCTCTGAGGCCAGCAGGTCCTGTTGGGCCGGGTAATCCTGGAAGTCCTCTGTCTCCTGGAGGGCCCTGTGGACCAGGTTGTCCTGGAGCTCCATGTTGTCCTTGAGAGCCTGAGTCACCCTTAGGTCCTTCAGGTCCTGGTGCACCAGCTTGTCCTGGAGGTCCTGGATTGCCCTGTTCACCTTTCATTCCTGGGAATCCACGTTCACCCTTCATTCCAGGCAAGCCTACCAGACCCTGAGGGCCAGGGAATCCTTGTAAACCTTGAGGGCCAGTAGGACCTCGCTCTCCAGGGGGCACGATCCTAGGTATCGCTGTTGGATAGTGTCCCTTGGTCCAGGTAGGACGATGTATGCCATCCTGCTTCGAAATTCTGCAACAGTACCGCCGGTCTTGACGGTCCCTCGTCCAGTTGCCCTTCTTCCTGGTGTGTTGACGGGCCATCCTGCGCACTTTGAAACGGCTCACTGGGTACCATGTCCGCCGACCTCTCTGGCGCACCTTCGCAGCCACCTTGCTTCCGATGGGTCCGGCAACAAACCCCACCACATCCGCGCGAGTCGCGTCCACCGCTGCACTCGTGTTCACTCGTACTCGGCACGGCCTCTCCTGTATCCTGCCGTCCACGATGATGTCCACCATTCTTCCGTTCACGGCACTATGCGTCAGGTGATTGGATGGCCCCGACGGTCCCCCCATGTCACACGCCAAGTCGGTTCTCGCGTGTTGCTCGTTTGCTTGTGCGCTTCCCTGCTGATCGTCCGAAACGGGCGCAACTGTCGCCTCGGCCACTAGGTGCTCCCTCCCCGGCTCCGCGCTATTCCGTCTGCCCCTGGCATCCAGTACTTTGACGCTCTCGTCAACTCTTACTACCAGGGCGCCAAGACGTTCCCCGTCGTCCTCCACGACGTCCACGTGCTGGCAGAGGTCTTCCACCTTTTCGCCGAGTTGTTCCACGTCTTCCGTCACGCCAATCCGTTCGCCGAGTTGTTCCACGTCTTCCGTCACGCCAATCCGTTCGCCGAGTTGTTCCACGTTTTCCCTCATATCATCCGAAACGGGCGCAACTGTCGCCTCGGCCACTAGGTGCTCCCTCCCCGGCTCCGCGCTATTCCGTCTGCCCCTGGCATCCAGTACTTTGACGCTCTCGTCAACTCTTACTACCAGGGCGCCAAGACGTTCCCCGTCGTCCTCCACGACGTCCACGTGCTGGCAGAGGTCTTCCACCTTTTCGCCGAGTTCTTCCACGCCTTCCGTCACGCCAGCCAGTTGCCCGTCAATTTTCGCCGATAGCTCCGTCTTTATCTTTTTCAGCTCGGCAGCGAGGTTGTCGTTTCTCGTTTCCATTTTGGCAAATAATTCTTTCATCATTGCCATCATCCTGGTTTCCGAATCTCCCTCCATCCCACTCCTGACACCAAATGTAACAAATTTAACAACTCTTTTTATTTTCTCACACCATCAAGTACAGCCACACTACTCGTTTCTGTCTCTTAATCTTTCCAAACTCTCACACCATACTAGTTTCTGTCTCTTAATCTTCAACAACTCAAACTGTCTCTATGGCAACCTCCTTGAAAATCAAAGAGTCTTAATGACATGGAGAAGCCATGTCACAATACTAAAGAAATTAGAGTTATTACAATCTTTGATTATCAAAAATCCTGTATGGAATACAATGATTTGTTTATGAGCATAGGCTCTACAGCTATGTTGAAGGTTTTTCCTGATAATTCTTTTATTTATTTTGGTAGCTTGTTATGGAATTGTATGTCTATAACTATGGATTTTTTTCATAGTTTCTATAATAGTCACCCTTGTTTCTGGTATCGCAGTGACATGTTTTGTTTTGGCTTACAATTTGCTCTTGTCTAGTACTAATATGCTCTTGTAATCCAAGAGCCTGTAAATACCAGATCTGCCTTATTTTATAAAAGCTGAAAGTTTCTCAGCACATGCTCCCAATGATGAACTACTATGAAGTTTGGATCATCGTGAATTTGGAGGTAACAGGTAGCAAAGGTGTATAGAATAGCAACCTAAAATCGTCAAAGTATAAAGCCTAATTTTCTTATATTTTCATCAGGACATTATAAATCATATTATCCATATCCAGATTCTTAGTATTGTGGCAACCCCTCACTGGACACCCTTAGACTTTAATAAATTGTAACTGTAGTTATGTTGTACTATAAAAACTTCCTTAATAGCCGGACAGTTTCGACAGATTGAATATCTGGCAGGACAAAGAGTTGCTGTAGGTGTGAGAGCGAGGCAATGTACATCCATGAAAATGTGAGTGAGATAGTGAGTTAGGTCTTTTGCGATCTTTTACTGTGCATTCTTAGTTTACTCAGATGTGTTGTTATTATACTTACAGTGTACATTTTGCTATTTGTTTATCAGTTTGTAAAATGTGATCCAGTTTTAAGTATTATCATGGGAGAGGTTTTAATTTGTGTTGTTTGTGGGTAAAAAGTTCAGGTAACAATTTTTCTACTGCTTATTAAGCTCTTTAAAGCCATATCCAACATGATGTGCTTTACGTCTCCACTTGACCATTATGTACTCCATAAATTAAATCTTGACAGTAGGAACCAACTTGAACATATTTTGAGCTATTTTTCCATCTTTGATTACATCCACCAAGAACAGTAAAGTAAAAGTCTAATAATTGTTGCGGTATTGATACTTCTCCTGATATCAAATGCTGTGCAGAAATTTTTCTGGCCAATATCTTTTTATTTTCTACTTGCAGTATTGGTTTTCTTCAAATTAGTGCAGTTTTTGTTTTTAGATAATTGGATGCTAATATTTTTGTGGAATTTAATTTTGTTAGAAAATATTTTCATTACCTTTTCTTCTAGATGGTGTGCATGAAAGTGATATTCATTTTAATTGAATTTTCTTCAAAGATTTCCTCCAATGAGTCTGTATATTATTAATGTAAGTACCTAGATCAACAAACGACAGCATTATTTGTTGATTACTTCTTCCATGATGATGCCAATCACTTTTACAATCTTCAGACATTTTTGTGGAAACTTTCTCTATATTCAGTAATATAATATATTTTTGGGCCAGAAAAATTTTCCAATCTATCTAACAATTCATAATACTCTTCTTGACTTTCTATGCTAGGTATTATATAAGATTTAAATTGGTCTTTGTCAGCTTCATGAAGCAGAAGCATTTTTGATCATATTTTATTTTATTTATTTTTTCTGTTGCATAATAAACAAACAGTTTCATAAATATCAGTACTAGAGTCACTTTGGGTTAAAATATTTACTTATGAAATTGAATCATTATTTTTACTCACTTCTTCAAGTTCAGAAATGCCAACATTTTCTTGAGAAGTTGAAGGTTGTGGTTCTATTGACTGAGGAATTGAAGTTGGTTGTGATATTGCTAATGCTGACAGGATTTTAAATGGAGAACACCTGCTGCAATACCCAGAATTGAGGTACCAAATGGGTAGATACATAATTTATATTAGATGGCTAGGGAAAAATTCATGAATCAAAATCCTACACATTAGATCAACAGCATATTGCTAAAGATTCTGTAAGTAAAGACTGTGAATGAGGTGGTTCTATGGTCAACTCAGGTAACAACATAGCTGGAGATAAATGGTCTATAGCAGGGCTGCACAGCTGGTGCTCAGAGCACAGATTGCTTATGACCTTGACTAATAGCTGTATGTTTAGCAGGTAAAAAAGATGGTCACTCAAGATAGCGGGCGAGTCACCCGGCTCTGGTCTGTAGGAATAGCTGCTTCTCTTTCAATGATTTTTTTAGAACTTACACATTCAGAAGTGAAATATTGTTTCATCAATCCCTCAAATGCTTTATAACATTACCTATGATAACCGCTGTCTGTATATTCACGTGGTAGAACAATGTCATTATATTTGAGAAATTTTTTTTTTTTTTTTTTTTTTTTTAAGTTTTAAAATTGACATTTTTTCAACATCTCTTAAGAAAACAATAGTACTTTGCCACTACTTTTCTTACAAAGAACACAACTTGAAATGTCTCTCATGATGATACTTAAAACTGGATCACATTTATTTTATAAACTGCACAAACAAATACTTACTAATATAATACTATTATACTATATACATATAATAATAACTCACACTGAATAAACTGAGAATGCGCAGCAAAAGATCACAAAAGATCTAACTCACTATCCCACTTGCATCCGCGTAGATGCAAGCTACCCTTTAAGTTTGTCAGTCCAGCTATTAAGGAAACATCTTCTAGTGCTCACCCAAGAGACATATAAAATTCAGCTTTTATACTATAACATAAGTATGGTTACAGTTTATTAAAGTTTAAGGGTGCCCAGTCTCATTGAGACCTATAGTTAGCAGCATAGACTCACCAACTTACAAACTGGCCAAATGGCTAACCAACAAATTCAACTCATTCCCTAAATTCGACAGCCTGGGCATCAAAAATAATAATGAACACATAAAAGACTTTCAACTAACAGAAGAGGACACCCTTGTCTTGTTTGATGTCAAATCACTATTCCCCAGCATACCACTTAGACAACTCCCACCATTAATCAAAAACTGGCTTAAATAATTGGTATGTCATCACCAGAAATTACAGGCTACATAGAACTTACCAAACTATGCACAGAACAAAATTTCTTCCAGTTTCAGATAAAATATTTCCGTCAAACTTCAGGTTTAGCAATGGGCAACCCCCTCTCACCCTTTTTGGCAGATATTTACATGAGCACATTAAAAATAAGGACCACCAAAGGTTTCCCGTGGATGTTCAAACTCTGACAGTGATATATAGATGACATATTTGCAATAGTCCCAAAAAACACATTGGTGATGCTCTAAAACTCCTAAACATCCAGGAAAAAAGCATAATGTTCACTGTGGAATTGGAAAATGATGAGAAACTACCATTTTTGGATTTACAAATAATCAAAAACAAGAATAGAATAAACTTTGGCATTCACAGAAACCAAAGCTCATAGTTACAATCCAATAAGTCCCAAATAGGCAATCCTCAATAGCTTAACACATAGATTGGTGAACATCCCCCTTCCAACAGAAGAATACAAAGCAGAATATTGCAAAATAATTGAAATAGCACAAAAAAGGGCTTCCCAAAATCATTAGCAGAGAAAAAAGTGAAACAAGCAGAAACAAAAAAGTTACTGAAAGAAAGTACAACACTCATAGCAACAGAAACAAAAATAACATTTAAAAAATTCACATTCCATCCTTAGGCCTTCGAAAAATTCAAAAAAGTTTTCAAACAACATAACATTCAGCTAGTACCAGTGAACCACTACTCCATAAAAGATCTACTGAACTCAAACATCAAAGGTGCCATCCCACCCAATAAAAAATTTGGCATATACCAAATTGAATGCAGTTGCTGTAATGAAGTGTATATAGGAAAAATCAAAAGAAATTTAGAAATAAGATCCGAGGAACACTTAGGAAACGTAAAAAACAAACAGTTGGAAAAATCAGCAGTTGCCACTCACTTTTGGACAAAAAACCACAACATAAAGTTGTTTTCTAGTGCCTTGCATCTGGCAATGAAGCCATTAGCATTCGTGCTTTCCAATACTTTTGAACTGTAGTTTCTTCTGATCTTAATGCTTCACAGGTCTTCAAGTGGTCTTCATTTCTGCTGGATCGTTACACAGGACACATATTGGTGAAGCTGAGATACCTATTCTGTAGAGATGACTTGCTAAGCAGTCATGATTTGTCAATAGTCGGAAGGCTGCAACTGCTGTTTTCCTTGGTCTCTGGGGGATTATATCTGGGTTGGAAAGTAGTGTAATCCATTTTTTATCTTTGGCATTTGTTTCTATTTCTTGTAGGTAGGAATGAGAAAAGTTTTTAATGATCAAGCGTTTTATTGAGGAATATGAGAAATTGAATTTAGACTTTTGTTCTATTGTTGTGCCTTTCTTTGCAAGTGAGTCTGCAGCTTCATTCCCCATGACTCCACAGTGTGCTGGAATCCATTGGAGATGAACAGTCTTATTAACTTTTTGGAGTTGTGTTAACATTTTGTAGCATTCTCTAATTTTTGTTGACTTCTTTGTAGTATTTGAACATATTCCCTGAATTGCAGCTTTAGAATCTGAAAGAATTACTGCCTTGTTAAATTTATTTAAGGGAAGATTTAATAATTGTCGGAGAGCAATGTATATAGCCTCTATTTCTCCATCATAATTTGTTGTGTCTCTGCCAACAGAATGATAAAAGGAAAAATGTGAACACGTAACTCCAGCTCCAGTAAGGTTTTCCGTGGAGGATCCATCAGTATATATGTGCAGTCATTCTTCTGTGGGATATCTAGTATTGATTGTTTCCAGAGCTAGAAGTTTTTGTATTTCTTTTGGTGTGTCTGATTTACTTATTTCCTCTATTAATTCCAAACTGAAGGTAGGTTGCAATAATTCCAATGGATTTTCTCTTATAAGTAGATTTTCTCTGGTGTTAGGAATGTTCAATTTGGATTTAATCTGTGTTACCTTTTCTAGAAAACTACTATGAGTTTTAAGGATTGAAGGGGGGAGGTTCTCTTCTGTCCATTTAGAGTTTGGCAGTCGTAACATTTTCTCGTGTTGGAGCAATGCTTGTTCTTCTATTTTTGTTGTTATTGATGGGGTCCGTGTTAAGGCAAGCATGGCATCAATAGGTGTGAATTTAACTGCTCCAGTGATTAGGCGAAGAGCCTGATTTTGTATTTGTTCAAGTTTATTAATGTTAGCATTTGCTGCTGTTATTAAAGCTTCAGAACAGTACAAGTACAGTACAAGAGGTTTGGTTTAACGTACATTTTGTATGTTGTATTAAGGACTCTCCTTGAGCAGCCCCATTTAGCACCAGCTAACCTTTTCAGGATTTGCAGTTTCTTTTCAACCTTTCCTGAGATGTTTGTTATATGTTTTTTCCAATGAATTAATATTTTCTGATTGCAAATTTTCAGCCTGCAGGCCGCCCTGAAAAAAGTCTGCTGATGCACATGGTAACAGGTAGCAAAGGTGTATAAAATAGTAACCTAAGGTCGTCAAAGTATAAAGCCTAATTTTCTTACATTTTCTTCAGGATAATATTAGAAGCCACATCATCGATTGCCAGACACTTAGTATTGTGGTAACCCCTTGCTGGACATCCTTAAACTTTAATAAACTGTAACCATACTTATGTTATAGTATAAAAGCTGAATTTTATGTTTCTTGGGTGACCACTAGAAGATGTTTCCTTAATACCTGGACTGACAAACTTAAAGGTGTTCTAAACTGAAGCACAAAAGCACAGTTCTGTTTTATCATTAACACAGTCTACACTTCTTTGTGACCTTGCAACTCACAGCTGTGCTGTCCTCTCATAATCTTGACACACACACTTTTCTAGGTGTAGGTGTAGGTGTATAGGAAGGTAGGAGTGTGGATGGGTAGGTATCTAGGTATGTACATATGTATGCTGCTAATGCTCTGGAGTCAACAATGAAGTCATGCTCCTTCTTGCTTCCCAGTACTTAGATATTATATCTTGATAATTTTGTAAAGCTGCAGTTTCGTAGATGTTCTCTATCCAGTTCTATATCTTGAGAGCACAATACATAATTTGGAGAAGTTGTATAGCAATTCTATGCAGATGTTTTCCCAGGCAATCATGTCCTGTAGTAAGCCTCATCATGGCAATAGCAGATTGACATGGCAATTTTAGAAATACAGAGAGATTTTCTAGAAGTATTTTCATATTTTGGTTACCAATTTTTTCACTTACTCCAGATTTGTAATTATTGATTTTTTTTCTTTAAAATTTTTTTAATTGATTCATATGAAAAGGCTTTTATTTCTTTATGTTTAATTTTAAATCCTTTGTTTGCTAACATATCAGCCTTTTCATTCCCCTGAAATTCACAATGCGCTGAAATCTATTGTAAAACTACATGTTTTCCAAGTATTTTTAATGGTTTGGATTATATTTCGTATTTCTAGAATTTTTTCCATCTTTGGATAGGATGTTGATGCTACAGCTTGAATTGCTGCTTTGGAATCTGACAAAATAACAATATTCTTGCACTGGTGCAGCCAAAATAAGAATGTTTTGGAGTGAAAGATAAATAGTTAAAACTTCACCATCAAAATTTGTGGTATTTCTTCCAGCATGTTGGTAGAAAGAGAAGAGTTTGCATGTTCCACCAACTTCAGCTTCACCTTCATCTAAGAGGGATCCATGTATGAATATGTGTCCAGTTTACAGAAGAGTATAGGAGGTGGAATCAGGACTGAAAAATTCAATGCCATAGTCGGGATTTGAACCACGGATCTTCCGCTCATGCAGGATTATCACTTTCACATAAAAGCCAGAACTCTCGTTGAAACACTTTTATTCACAATCAAAGTAAATGTTTGAGATTTGCTGATCGCTATTAGAAACGTCACTTCGTTACTGTGTCTTTATTAAGACCAAAGATTGTTACTGTAAAATGTAATCTGTCCTCACACTCGAGGATCCGGAATGCCAGTCCTGTGACTGACCTGCTCACTCGGGGATCTGGGCGACAAGTCATCTTCCAACTTTTCCTCAAATTCCCCTTAATGCCTTTCACTTCTTAATTACCTCTATGCTGGCAATAGGGTTTTGCCGAAGTGTACGTGGCCATCCCTTGTTTTCCTGTTCAACACACCTGCATTAAGCAATTTCCAAGAAAACTGGTCTTACAGGGTTTTAGTTTGATTACCTGGAACTTGCCACTAATGACTTGTCTGTACCATTATATGTCCCTTCTGACAATTTTAACCATTAACAATATCCCCAGGTCTGTACCTTTTATACATGCAACGATTTTAATATTTCCCGATTATTTAATTCTGCCATGTGAAGCGGTATTATTCCCATAAATATGGTTTCAGCTTCACTGCTTATCGAGCAGCTGCTTTAACCGCTAAGCTACCATGGCCAACTTAGCAGTACAACATTAAATTCCCCAGCTGATTCGTACTTTTTCCAGGTTAGACCACAAGGGAATCTCACATCAGAGATAAATACCCCAAGGGCGGCTTACAATTGTAAGTACTTTATGTCCCAGGTTTAAGTAACCTTTAGATGGTAATTATTATTTATTTATGCCAACAAGCTTACTGCTGGTGTTTTTAAACACACAAGCCGTATGTGGGCAATGTTTAAGAGGTGGAATCAGGACTGAAAAATTCAATGCTGCTCGATAAGCGGATGATCCATGGTTCCAATCCCAGCTATGGCATTGAATTTTTCAGTCCTGATTCCACCTCTTAAACATTGCCCAAACATGACTCGTATTTTAAAAACACTTGCAGTAAGCTTGTTGGCATAAATAGATAATAATTGTGTGTATAGTTTCTAGAACTAAAGCCTTAGCCATATCTGGAGGAGTTTCTCTTTTATTAATGAAATTATTTAAGTTTAGATAATAATCAATGCTGAAATTATTAATTGGGTTGATACCATATATTATGTTCTCTTTGTTTTATGGTATTTCTAATTTTTCTATTAATTTTGCTACTTCTTGTATAAATCCAACTTGAGTTTTCATGGTTAGGTTAGATACTTGATATTTTGCCCATTTATCTGAATCTGGGAGTCTTTTCAGTTTCTCATAGGTAAGTAATACTTGTTCTTCAAGTTCTGTTATAACTGGTTTCTTAGAAGCGACAATATGTAGAGCTTCAATTGGTGTAGCTTTTGTTGCTCCAGTAATTAAGCACAGAGCTGAAGCTGTAATATTGCTTCCTAGTTATTACCTCGCCATTTGAAACTGCAGTCGTTGGTGACGTGATGTTGTTGGTCACGTTGATGTGGTTTGGTGTGTTGTCTCCGGCTAGCTGAGCTTGATCTCTTTATCTCGGGTTTACGTGAGTGTAAAGGACAACCCAAGAACAACTTTGCACATCAATTTATTTTATATAACATATTTTCGGGAGATATGCCGATTCTATATGTGTATCTGTAGAAGCATCGCAATCACATCTGCGCAGCACGAACTGCACGAACTCCCGTACTGCTCTCTGGTTGAGTACTGACTCTTCCTCTCTTACCCACGCTAAGAAGACCGTTCGTTCATTTGAATGTCATGACGTCATCCAAGAAAGCCTCGTATCCAAAATGCTATTTCCTTTTCCCGCAATTTAGAAATGTCCCTTTCTATTATAACATGTTCTTTTATGAATTTCAAATATATAATTACTTTTTTTTAGGATTAAACGATGTTTACTTTATATTTTATTAGATATCTCACACGACTTTTAAGGTTTGTAGAACTAACTTTCGAACGTGTATTTAAACTATGTGGTATGACGTCATGACTCGTTAATTTCAAACCAATAATGCGTTTATTCTACAAATTTAACGACTATTATTTACTCATATCTTGCTCACCTTACAACACTTCCTGCTATATTATCTATTTATGTTATTACTCAATATTTATCGCAAATCTCATATCCGGCAATTAAATTAAAACGTATCTTTTTCAAAAGCCCATTCAATCGGAAATCTAAATTTCGGTATCAAATGCCCCCATTTATGTTATTTTATTATTTCATAATAAAATAATGTAAATGTCTTGCCCGAAAGAAAAAACTAAAATTACTCCTGTATTTTGAATAATCGGCAACACTCCCCTTGTATACAATTTTCAATTACACTGTTTTTGAAATTGGTTATTAACACATTTTCTCATTAATCTATTTAACATGACAAACAATTGTACACTTGACTAAACATTAATCCTTAAATACTAATTACAATATGTTATGGTTTCTTCTATGAAGCTTCTATATAAAGGTTAAATTTCAAGAGTCTTTCTTTATACTTCCTTCTTTTAGTTCATGTTTGCTCACTTCGCTCTCACTATCACTTGCACTGTGATTTTTCACTTTTGTTATTGTAACACATATCTGTACTAGATCCTTTAAGCACTAAAATGTACATATATTCCTATAAATCCATTGCACTCTTTAGACAAGTTCTTTCTTTATCTTTCTATTATAACTATCTATACATCTAAATATTTTAACAAATGTTTACAAAGTAAATATTCTGTTTTCTCTCTATGCGGAAATGAACAATTTAACAATCTTTCTGAAGCTGTTATTGTGAGCTCTATACAACATATTTTTAAGCTCTTTGTAGTATATAGCAATTCACATTCTGCATTTTTCATGAATATGTAAGTACCTGACCAATGTATGATTTTCAAGTAAGCTAACATTTACATTTTATCTCCAAGCTGATTAGGCGCCAATATACCAATGACACTTCCAAATTTTTTTTTTTTTTTTTTTTTTTTTTTTTTTTTTACATTAAATCAAGGTTCCAAGACACCACACGGTTTCTTGTATGGTCGAAGGAGTTGTTTATGCCATCTTCCCAGACATTTTTCATTTTTAACATCTTTTAATTCATAGGTATGATAACCAAATTTGGATATAATTTCTGCAGGACCTTTATATAACAGTTCCATCCTTTTGTTCCTACCTCTCAAGGCACTTGATAACTTATGGTCTTTAACTAGTACCCAATCGCCTATCTTAGGTTCCCATTTATGTTTTCTACTCTTTTTCTTTAATTTTCGCTTCTCTGCCTTTTTCTTGATTCGTTCAAAAGCAATTTTCGCTCTTTCTTCTTCACTTAACTGAATGTCATTAATTTTCAGTGTTTTTGGTACCCCGATCAATATTGGTTCTGGTTCAATTCCTAACATTAATTTTATTGGTGCAAACCCAGTAGTTACATTAATGGTGTGATTGATAATCTTTTCTATCAATGGACAATATTTCACCCAATCCTTGTGATTATGATGTGTAAGTACACGTAAATAAATTCCTATATCTCGGAGGACACGTTCTGTTGGATTCCCTGATGGAAAGTATGAGGAACAATGATATAACTTTATCTCATGATTTTCTAGGGTTTCTTTAAAGATTTTGCTCCGATGAACTGTAGCATTATCTGTTAAGATTGCCTGAATCTTGCCATATTTAGGCACATAATCTTTTATTATCTTTCCTACACACGTTTTGCTGCTGATATTCCTAACAGGATAAATTTTAATAAATTTACTAAAAACATCATGAAGAACAAACATATATCTACATCCAAATTGTCCTACTGGTAGCTCCCCATGTGCATCAGCAGTAACTAGTACATTTTTCCTTTCTCTTATGATTGTCTGAGGTTCTATATCAAATTTGATATTAAATGGTTTGGCCCTTTGACATACATTCACAAATTCTGAATTCGAAATTTCAATAACCTCATCTTCTAACATTGACTTTATAACTGCATCTACCTCTTCTCTTATTGTACTAGGGATAGCTCTCGCTTTATGTGTAAAAGGTTTGATGGGTATCATCTCAAACGAATGAGTATAAATATTACATTTACCAGGTTTCTCAGAGAATACTTCTTTATTTCGGATTAATATTTCAAACAGTTTATCCCTCTGTTGTTCATTTAGTTGATCAGCCTGAGTTACTTTTTCCCTCAACAATTCTTCTAAGTCTTCACTACTCTCCCTATCATAGTACCTAGTTGCATCAGAAACCCTCAAATTGTCTATGAAATCATTTTTATCCCATTCTACATTTTCTTTATTATCGACTCTGTACTCTTTGACATTTACTTCAGTTAATTCCATAGCTCCTACTTTAACATATTCTACAAAGAATGTATCCCCTTGGATTTCTTCTTCCTCTTTTTCTCTTACAATAGTTTCTGAACTACTATCTTCCACAAAAGGCACTATAATGGTCTCATCTTCAACTTTCATTTCTACAATCATGTTTTTAAAATTCACCACAGCTTCCCAGGCATAAAGACAATCACAACCTATTATAATATCTGTCACAAGTCTTCCTACAATCAGAAATAAAATTCCAAGTATTCTCCCATTTATTTCAATATTTATCATTGCTTGAAATTTTACTCTCTCTTTTCGTTTTCCCACAGCTAGCGAGCAATATATCCCATTAACTGGTAAAGACATTACTTTAAAGCCACTACTTTGTAAATTATCATAAAAATTTTGTGAGCATACTGTGCTGTTTGATCCCGTATCTATAATTGCATTGTATTGTTTTCCATTTACTCCAATTTTGATTTTAGGTGGATCTCCTACTGTTTCGTTTTCGTCGATTCTATTTTTACATTCTCTTTTCTTTTGTATCATCATTTGCCTTCCAGGACTATTTATTTCCGAGTACTTATCACAATCATTACTAGGATACCCAGTTCTCACTGAAGGCGCGTTTGACCGGGTCTGGCGTTTCCCTGATTTTTATGTATTGCTCCTGTACTATTTCCCGAATTGTTACTTCTGTTTTCCTGCATTAAATCGGGGTTACTTCCTACCATGTTTTTGACCGTGTTAATGGCCTCGACCATTTCCGCATTTTCGGGGGAATTTCGTCCACTAGGATACCTTTCTCCCTGTCTTGGTGACCTCGGTCTAAACTCATTATCTCCGTTTGTCCAATACCCATCATTTGAATTTCTACTATGTCCAAAATAACGGCCCCGTCTACCTCGATCAAATCTATTTGTATTCATATAATTCACCCTTATATTTCTTCCCCTTAGATTACCATTTCTATTTTGGTGATGCCCTTCCTGGTTATATCTACCTTGATTTTCCCACCGGAATGATTCCATCCTTGGTACTGGTCCTTTATATCTTTCCCTAACCTCACTTCTATTCTGATAATACTGTGCCCCTTGCCCGAAAGAATTGACAGTTTCTTTTCCTTCATATGTATTTCCAAATGCGTGTTTTGGCTTATTGACTTCTAAGGCGGATAATAATTCTATCATAGCTGCAATGCTATCGGGTCGGGCTATGATTAGGTAATGTTGAAGTGTTTCCGGAAAATGTGGAGTAACTATATTTATTAGATCTTTTTCATCCAAGGGAGGGTCCAACATCTTCGATTTTCTCGCTATTCTCATAAAATAGTTTACCATCGATTCCTCCGATCTAGGATTAAATTTTCCATTGCTTAATTCAACTCTAATATTAGCCTGCCTACTAGCTCCCCAATATCTGGTTAAAAAGATGTTCCTAAAGGTCCTGTAGTCATTATTGTTACCCATAGAAAGGCCTAGCCAATTAGCAGCATTACCCTTTAGGCATTTTCTTACTATCACCATCTTGTACTCCTCTGGTATACGTTTCACCGTGAAGTACTCTTGTAACCCTTCTAAAAAGGTTTTAGGATCATCTGAATCTTCATTTTCAAAAACTGGAGGTGTCATTTCATTTAAGACATGGTTAGGCCAATGTAAATTTGAATTGTCACCTATCCCTGAGCTATTTCCGAGATCAGAATGGGAATTACTGTTACCTCTATTTTGCATCGAAATGTCAGCTGATACACCTGGTATTGCCTCGTTTCTTGCAACTTCATTACTAAGATTGTTGTGATTACATGCATTTTCATTTAATTTCAAATTTTCTAAGGCCTCTTTTACCTGAGTAATTTCTGTTACTACTCCTTTTATTTTGTCTGTAACATCCTCCAAATTTCTAGCCTGCCTTTCACTTTCTACATCAGATCTTTCTATTCTAACTTTACACCCCTGTAACTCTTCTCTAATTTCTTCCCTTTGTTTGTCTAATCTATATGTTACTTTTTCCCTTTCTTTATCTAATTTTTCACTCACTTGTTGACCTAATTTCTTTTCAGAATTCTTTACTTCTTGCCTTATTGTCTCTAATTCTCCCTTAACCTGTTCTCTATTTTCTTTTACTTCACTACTAACTTTATTAATTTCCTCCCTAACTTCTTCCCTAAAGGTTTCGAAAACTCTCCTCTGATTCTCCAATTGCATTCCCAATTCCTGTTGTCCCTTTTCTAATTTCTGTCCTAACTCTATACTAGTTTCGTCTATCTTACTCATCTTTTGGCTTAACTCTGTTCTTAATTCTTTACTATTTTCATCTATCTTTTGACTTAACTCTGTTCTTAATTCTTTACTATTTTCATCTATCTTTTTACTTAACTCTGTATTCATCTTTTCCACTGTTCTTAATTCTTTACTATTTTCATCTATCTTTCGACTTAACTCTGTACTCATCTCTTTCATTATCGTTTGAAACATATTCTCTATTTCTGACATAAATGCTGGCCTTTCTGAATTACTACTAAACATTTCTGAACTACCTCTAGGTGTTTCTCTAACGTTCTGATCTTCTAATTCTTGGCATATTCTGCTACCAATTACATTCCGATTAAATTCTTCCATTCTACTTATACTTTCCCGAATTTCCGGACTTTCAAAACCTCTAAACTCACTATCACTGTCTTCCATTTCTAAGCTATTTATATGTGTTTTTCTACTCACCAAAATTTTCAATATTTTCACTATTTCACTTTAACTGCACTTAAACTTGTTCACTACACGTTTCACAGATGTTGACGCGCTGGGCACCTTCTTGTCTGCTGGTTCGATGCTGGTCTGGTCGTCTTGGGGGTTTGGTCCATTCTTTCGGCGCCACACGTTGGGAAGCCAATTTGAAGCTGTAATATTGCTTCCTAGTTATTACCTCGCCATTTGAAACTGCAGTCGTTGGTGACGTGATGTTGTTGGTCACGTTGATGTGGTTTGGTGTGTTGTCTCCGGCTAGCTGAGCTTGATCTCTTTATCTCGGGTTTACGTGAGTGTAAAGGACAACCCAAGAACAACTTTGCACATCAATTTATTTTATATAACATATTTTCGGGAGATATGCCGATTCTATATGTGTATCTGTAGAAGCATCGCAATCACATCTGCGCAGCACGAACTGCACGAACTCCCGTACTGCTCTCTGGTTGAGTACTGACTCTTCCTCTCTTACCCACGCTAAGAAGACCGTTCGTTCATTTGAATGTCATGACGTCATCCAAGAAAGCCTCGTATCCAAAATGCTATTTCCTTTTCCCGCAATTTAGAAATGTCCCTTTCTATTATAACATGTTCTTTTATGAATTTCAAATATATAATTACTTTTTTTTAGGATTAAACGATGTTTACTTTATATTTTATTAGATATCTCACACGACTTTTAAGGTTTGTAGAACTAACTTTCGAACGTGTATTTAAACTATGTGGTATGACGTCATGACTCGTTAATTTCAAACCAATAATGCGTTTATTCTACAAATTTAACGACTATTATTTACTCATATCTTGCTCACCTTACAACACTTCCTGCTATATTATCTATTTATGTTATTACTCAATATTTATCGCAAATCTCATATCCGGCAATTAAATTAAAACGTATCTTTTTCAAAAGCCCATTCAATCGGAAATCTAAATTTCGGTATCAGAGCCTGGTTTTGTGTTTGTTCTAAACATGTTTTGTTAGATTTTGACACTGTTATTAGAGTTTCTCCACTGTATGTAAGGACTGGTTTTTATAGATTATGTTTAATGTTGTTCTAGGATTACTCCACTTTGTTCTTGTTAGTCTTTCTATTAATTTAAATATTTTAGTAACTTTATCAGTTGTGTTCTATATGGTTCCTCCAAGTTAGTTTCTTATCAAAATGTACTCTAAATATTTTGATTTTCACTTTTCTTCGATTTGAGATCACCATACATTAAGTTAATTTCTACTGGTTTTTTAGCTAAGGAAAAATGTTGGAATATGGTTTCTGTAGTATTATTATTATTGCACCATCCTTGAAGTTCATTTAATGCTGATTGGATGGTTGCCATTGCATGTTGTATCTTGGAAGATTTCTGTGAATACCAGATGGCCAAGTCATCAGCAAAAAGATCAGCTTTAACCAAATTTTTGTAGTTGTTTAAGTAAATCATTAATGTTTATATCGAACAAAGTTGTGCTTAATTCATCTTCAGGGAGTCCTATTTGCTTTGGAAATATTTGAACAATACTTTGTAGCACAATATCTTTGTGTTATAAATTCTGAGATCCATCTAAGCATATTGCCTTTAGTGCCTAAAATTTGTAGTTTCTCTATTAAATTTTGTCTCCATACATTATTGTAGGCCAATTTTAGATCTGCAAAAACAACTATTGTATCTTTTTTGTTGTTAAATGCCTCTTTAATATCTTGACTAAGTAAAATAACCTGTTCATTTGTGGAATGGTTTCTTCTAAAACCTGCCTGGGATGGCGATAATAAGTTATTTGTTTCCACATACCAGTTTAATCTATCTGATATCATTTTTTCCATAACTTTTGCTATATAGCTGGTCAATGAGATTGGTTTGTAGTTATCAAAATTGTTTGATGATCTTCCTTGTTTAACCAGCAATATCAGAGCAACTAAAGGCACAAAATATTTTAGTAAAACACTAAAAAGTCTATTAATTGACAAGGCCTACTGTTCAGTAGAGGAATATATGAATGATGAGCTAAAGCCTTAGTTCCCATAATGCTGTTTTGTAACTTATCTTGGGAAAATTTATATGTAGTTGTTTATATATATTAACTTGTTATCTAAGGAAAGTAGTATAGCTGTATATATTGCTACTTTGTTCTAATCTTATATATTTAAACGAGCAATTCTTGTATATATATATATTCTGTATTCTGTATTCTTCCGCGTAACTTGGAAACGGCTCTAACAATTTCAATCAAATTTTGTATTCAGATAGAGTTTTGCTTTTGAAGTTCATCTATATAGGTGTAATTCCCGAAAAAATGCGATTTTACATAAAAAAATAACATTTTTTTATTCCCGCCTTTACAGTGCAATTCTTGTATATATATTCCCCCTATTTCAGAAACGGCTCTAAAGATTTGGTTAAATTTCTGTATACATGCATATTACATTCAGTGTTTTCTCTACTCACTTATAGGTAACACATTCACATCTCTTTCTCTACTCAGTCTTCTATAAACAATTTTCCATAAAAAACATGATTTTGCAACAAAAACATTTTATCACCACTTTTAAAATAAGTCATAGCATGTTCTGTATGTTTGAAACAGAAGTGCTATTACATTCACACTGTTTTCTCCTCTCACTTTTAGGTAACACATTCACATCTCTTTCTCTACTCACTCTTCTGTAAACAATTTTCCATAAAAAGTGTGATTTTGCACCGAAAAACACTTTTATCCCCACTTTTAAAGTAAGTCAAACCATGTTGTGTATATTTGAAACAGAAGTGCTATTATATTCACACTGTTTTCTCCTCTCACTATTAGGTGATACATTCACATCTCTTTCTCTACTCATTCTTCTACAAATAAGTCATGCAATTTTCTGTATGTTTGAAATAGAGATGTTGCATATTACATTCACAGCGGTTTCTCTGCTCACTTTTAGGTGGCACATTCACATCTCTTTCTCTACTCAGTCTTCTATAAACAATTTTACATAAAAAATGTGATTTTGCACCAAAAAACACTTTTATCCCCAGTTCTAAAATAAGTCATACCATGTTCTGTAAGTTTAAAACAGAAGTGCTATTACATTCACACTGTTTTCTCCTCTCACTTTTAGGTAACACATACATATTTCTGTCTCTACTCACTCTTCTGTAAACAATTTTACATAAAAAGCGTGATTTTGCACCGAAAAACACTTTTATCCTCACTTTTAAAATAAGTCAAACCATGTTCTGTATGTTTGAAACAGAAGTGCTATTACATTCACACTGTTTTCTCCTCTCACTATTATGTGATACATTCACACCTCTTTCTCTACTCATTCTTCTACAAATAAGTCATGCAATTTTCTGTATGTTTGAAATAGAGATGTTGCATATTACATTCACAGGGGTTTCTGTACTTACTTTTATGTATCACATTTACATCTCTTTCTCTACTCAATCTTCTATAAACAATTTTCAATAAAAAACGTGATTTTGCACCAAAAAACACTTTTATCCCCACTTTTAATATTAGTCATACCATGTTCTGTATGTTTTAAATAGAAATGCTATTACATTCACACTGTTTTCTCCTTTCACTATTAGGTAACACGTTCACATCTCTTTCTCTAGTCACTCTTCTACAAAGAAGTCATGAAATTTTCTGTATGTTTGAATTAGAAATGCTACATATTATATTCATACTGTTTTCTCTACTCTTCTACAAATAAGTCATACAATTTTGTGCATGTTTGAAATAGAAATGCTACGTATTACATTCATACTGTTTTCTCTACTTGCTTTTGGGTAACACATGCATAACTCTACTTACTCTTCTAGAAATAAGTCATACAATTTTGTGCATGTTTGATATAGAAATGCTGTATGTTACATTCACAGTGTTTACTCTACTCACTTTTAGGTAACACCTTCACATGTCTTTCTCCACTCACTCTTCTACAAACAATTCATATCATCTACTTTCAAATGGTTTTCTACTCACTTTTCTTTTCGTAGCACATTCATGTATCCTCTGTTTACCCTTCAACATACAATTCATATAATATTCTAGGATTGAAATAGAAATGCAGTGTATTACATTCACACGATTTCCTCTACTAATTCTTCCTTTACAAGACACAATCAGTCTTCTTTCGCTGTTCACCCTTCAACATATAATTCATACAATTTGCTATATTTTTTAAACAAATACAACGTATTACATTCATACTACTTTCTCTACTCACTTTTGTTTTACATAACAATTCACATGTTATTCCCTATGGTTTATCAACTTCATACATACCAAGGCCTATAAATATCTTATGTTGAAGAGTGATTAAATTCCAAAACAGGTTGACTGATCGCCATGAAAAGTGACATATCTAATTTTTTTCATGGCGAAGTTATTTATGCAGTCCATTTTACCACGCAATGTATTACGTTCACATGGTTTTCTCTACTCCCTTTTCTTTTACCTAACATATTACTCCCTCTTCTGCAAACAAACCATACATTTTTCCATACACTTGAAATATAAGGGCAACGTATAACATTCACACGGTTTTTCTACTCATTTTTCTTTAGTAAAATACAATCACATTTCTTTCACTACTCCCGCTTCGATGAACATTTACGAAGAATTCATACAATTTTCTATATGTTTGAAACATAAATGCGTAGTACATTCACATGGCTTTATCAACCAGCTTTTCTTTCTGTAGTATTTGTTATTCTTCAACATTGCTTTTGCTTAGTGTTGCTCCAGTGTTTTAATAAAAAATAAAGAAACAGTTAAAAAGTAAAGTAATCACATGTGGTGTCCGGAGTGCGACGAAAAGCACGATATGGAACAGTTGATGAAACAAATGTTAGCCAAGATGGACATAATGGGAAATGAAATGAATTCCGGAATGCGGCAGAGGAAACAAATATGAAAACCGAATTGGAAAAATGTAAACTACGGAATAGAAAATATGGGAACAAAAATGGAAGCCAAATTGAAAATGTAAACTCCGAAATGGGAAAGATGAAGATGGGAATTCCAATATGAAGACAAGTCTATCGAAGAATACTAACAAGCGACTGGTCGGGGTTAAGGAAGCCATGGAAGAACTCGACGGAAGTATGAAGGACCTTGCCCAACGTGTTAACGTCCTGGAGTCAATCACAGCAGCAAAGAACTGAACTCCATAATGGAACAAATGCTTGATGAAAACCTCAAACTGGGTGGATATCTATGGGGAGGGCTGCTTTCAGCAGTACACGTTTTACAGCTGAAATGATGGTGTTTATGAAATATTTTTATGTATTTCTATATCTCTTGTATCTCAGACATTACTCTTAACAATTGCGACAAGTAGTTTTATTCAGTTAACGTTTTGCCTTTCAGGTTTATCTAAATAAGTATCTTCTCCCACAAAAAACAAGATTTCACAAAAACAGAGGCGAGAAATGCCGAGTAAAGCTCGGTTGCCCAGGTACTTTTGTTAATGTAAATATTGTTAATGATATATACGTTTACAAATAGATATGAGTTTTTCAGGGGCAGATGTCCCCCACGGGCCATCCCCTGAGTTCATCACTGAGTAAAGATCAGAAGTTAAGAACCCCAAGGATACAAAACCATGACTTGGATTGATACTTTCAGTTACTAAATTAAATTAAGTTTGTTTAATCCATAAGAAATTGATCTTCTGCAATGCAAAACTCCTTTAACTGGTTAGGTCATATTAGATGATGAATGAAATGGATGAAATGATGTTCAAATGAGCCTAGGATCCATAAATCTTAGTTACTTGACATTCATCTTTTAGGATAAGAGAAAACCCCGGAAAGATACCTTATCCAGGTAACATGCACTAACCGAGATTCAAGCTTGGAATCTTTTGAATGTGAGGCAGACATCCTACCTCCATTTCACAGAGGTGTCAAAACAAATGTTGTGTTGCTATAATTTTGAATGGGCATTGCCTTGGATTTAAGTTTTCTTTAATCAACCTGTCATAGTACTTAGAGGACTTTTCTAGTGTCTTTTTAGAGGTGAAGTTGATCTGTATTACATGTGGGCCCAGGCACTGCTGATTTTTCTGGGTAACCTAGTCTAATACAATGATGTTCTTTGATGTGATCTACAATTTTAACAAAAATGGAAGGAATAAAATGTCCTACATATCTTATTTGGTAACCTGTGTATCACTATAATGCAAGACCATAGACAAACCACCTCTTATCGGTAAAAGATGACTTTGAACTCGAGCACCTAATGTTTATTGTATACCCTGCACATGAGACAAAGTATATATTGGGGTCTCGTCTAGGGGATATGTGAATAGTGACCACAAGGTACCCAAGCTGAGCAGAACATTACTTCCACTTACTGATGTTTTGCTCCTCACTGTAACTTTTCTATCTGACCTTACCTTGGTCATCTCTTGTTCTCTTCCGACCCCGATGCTATTAGGGTTCCTGAGGGCTAGGGAGTGTTTATTTTTCCAACCTCTCCATTTCTCTATAAAATCTTAACCCCTAACACGCTGACCTGTCATGGCATGTAATACGTCCTCTGATTGGTGATCAGAGGATATGGTCGGTGAATTTATTTTGATAATTCTCCTGGTCAGGTCGGTGAGACCCGTAAACCATCGACAGGTGTGGTCCTCCAAACATTCTGGGGGTTGTGAGAGAGCGATGTGACCACCAAAACATAAAAATATGGTGCTCTCTAAAAACTGGTTACTATTACTGCTATTGCTCTCTTCAAATATTGGAGAGCAAGAGGATTAATGACTTCATTGTCAGAGATCCAGCATTAGCTAACAACAACATTGTTAATACTCCTACTTGATGAGTCACCGGTCAACTGAGCTTTTGCTCAAAATTTGTAACCATATGTGACAATTAACCATCTTATCTTATCTCAGGTGGACTTTTTCCTTTAAAAGATGTTTCATTATATCCACAATTTGACATATCCATGATTTTTATGTAAAACTGCAAGACCCACTCTTGTGTACACAATACTACAGTACTAACACATTAACCTGAAGTCATCCATCTCTCCTCCATCAGTGTCAAAGTTTCACTACCTATTCATAACCTTTTGTATATTTTAGTTTCTATTTATAAGCTAAGGTTTGTCAAAATTAGTTAATGTCCACTCTCAGAATTTTGGAACACATAAGTCATTTAAACATAAATAAGCCACAATAACATTATCATGAGGTAAAATAAAGTGAAAATGACAGGAATGACAGTTTTCCAACTTACCATATGAGGAAACTCATCCTCAAGAGCTGCCCGACCTCCAACAATACGGAAATCTGACTCTACCTTAAATCTCAGAAGAGTGCATTCTGTAATTCCCAAATACAGTGTCAGTTTCAGAGGCAGTCACAAGACCTTAGGATGAAATGATTTAAATATAAACATTAACAATATTACTTTGGAACAGGTAAGAAACTATACATTTTTAATATACAGAAGAAATTTTTAACTTACAACACACCAGAAAAAGCCTGTAAAAAATTACCTCAGAACTGTACCTATTGAGATAATTAGCAAAACATAGACATTAATACTTGTAAAACAGCATATTAAGGCATTTATCAACATTTAGCATTTGGAATTGAAATTTTTGGAGAAATCTGTTAATAAAAATACAAAAAGATTCATAAGAAGTAGGTATATAAACCTTTCAGTTCAACATAATAGCCTAACCTTAGTTCACAGTTTGAATTAAGGAGGATGGGGAATGGTGAGACGCTGACCTACTGATCTCAGGGTCACAGATTCAAATCTGGCCCAGACCGATGGTTTTTAAGTGTGCTTAAAAATGACAGCTCCATGTCAGTAGATTTACTGGCATGTAAAAGCACTTCTGTGGGACGAAATTCTGGCACACCGGCGATGCTGATGTGATCCTAGCAATTGACAGCATCATTAAAGGGCAAAATACTAAATTTAATTTAAATTAGGATGGGGAATTTCCCCCTTTTGTCAAAAAGTTTCCTCAGCTTGTCAAAAAAAATTCCTTCCTTACCACAGATATATCTTCATACATTTCATGAACTTCAGTTCCAAGTTCCAATACAATTGCTGCAAACATGTATTTATGTTACTTCATAATGCCATTTTTTTAATGTAACGGTATCACCAGCACAATGCATAGCAACAAATATTATCTAACAAGCATTTACGCACACAGTGTAAAGAAGTGTGACAATGGACATAAGCAGGCACAGGAGCTTCTAAGCATTAAAGACAGGACAGC
Source organism: Tenodera sinensis (assembly GCA_030765045.1). Taxonomy (NCBI): domain Eukaryota; kingdom Metazoa; phylum Arthropoda; class Insecta; order Mantodea; family Mantidae; genus Tenodera; species Tenodera sinensis. The sequence goes on from CM060965.1 coordinate 96,475,026, forward strand.
AGAAAATAAGGCTGCAATTCTGGACTATAGGCATGGAAGTCAGAGATAACAACCTCCCTATTCCTTATACGGGATGGCATTTGGCATTTGCAGATTGCACTCAGACTGGGTTTTACCTGCCTATCAGTGATCCGCCGCCTCTATTCTTTGTTGTGATAATGGTTTACATCAGAGTTGGCAAATTCTGCACTGGCTAATGATATGGCATTATACCACAATAAGGGGCAAAGCAATACTTCACCCTGCATCACCCTCCCTCCTTCAAACAACACACGTTCGAAGATACACAAGCAACTGTGTAAACTGTATCAATAAAACATGACTGTTTCGAAACCACAAAAATGCAAAGGAATCTTCTTACATATTTATGTAGGTATGTTGACAGAGTTAAAAAAGAGTTCTAACATGAAAGATTTTATGATCTCAAAGCAATGAACCATGATTTTCAACTCTTTGCAAATCCGTTCACGTGGACATTCAAAGAGTAAAACCACAATTACAAATTGAAGTTGTGAACTTACAGACAAACAAATTTTGAAATTACAATTATATAATATGGCTAGTTTAGATTTATTTAGACATTTCTCTCTTCAATAACATGCTGTGCATATTAGTGCTATGTTTAGCTTAACAAATATGTGCATGAGTAACTTTTTGTAAATGAAATTAAATGAATTTTATAAAATTTAAAAGCAGATCATGATTGACAGATAAAACTTTACAAGCTCTGTGGACATCAGTATGTACTTGTGAATTAACATTAAATATATGTGAAACTGTAAAGTTCTACATAAAATTAAGAATAAGACAAAAAAGTTAATGTTAAAGCCTTCTCAGTCTGTGTATATATATATATAATAAAATTATGTATATAAAATCAAACGTCCATTAGAAAAGTTCTTACTCTGCCACTGCAGCTTACAAAATCATATGCACATATCAGGTTGTGTTTTGTGACATTACCATTCCTGCAGTTGCAACGACCAGTTTGACAACTCCTGGTTTACAATATATTTTGTAAATAACTTTAAGTCAACTGCTTAAGAATCCATATGCCCGGACACACTGCTTGGCATTGGTTTATTTTTGCTGGCAGTAATACAGTTAAAGAATCACTATTGGCCCTTCTGATCTTCTCATCAGCTTCAACATGGTATCTCTTTTTATAAGGGTACCGTTACAAGAAACCATCCAGCTTCTGATGGAACACTTTCCAGCCGACATCATCAAGCTCTTCCGGCACACTCTTGACGTCCACTTTCTTCCTGTTTGGTAGAAGATTCCACAAACAAGTAGACCATTGTCACCAGCAATAGCAAATTTCTACATGGAACACCTGGAAGACCAAAATACTTGCCACAGCTCCACTCAAGTCATCTCATTTCTATCGTTACGTTGACAACACCTTCGTTATGTAGCCACATGGACTAGACACTTTGCCAAGCTTCCTCACATACCTCAACAGCCTCCGACCCCAAATTCAGTTCACCATGGAAGTGGAGAAGGTCAGAACTCTGCCATTTTTGGACATTCTGGTCTCCAGAAACAACAACAGTACTCTGGGGCATGCAGTGTACCACAAACCAACACACACTGACCTCTATTTGAATGCTCAAAGTTTCCATCATAAATCACAATAGGTCGGAGTTCTCAACACTCTGGTCCACAGAGCTGTGTCTATCTCCAATCCCAGCCACCTAAAGCAAGAACTACAGCACCTAAGGCACACTTTCCATCAAAATGGCTACTCTGTAGACGATATTGAATCCTCAGTCTCCAAGGCCAAGAGAGGAAAACTATAATCTCAGCAAACATCAGACAAGTCGATCGCCACTGCCGGCATCCTATATACTGGCAATCTATCCGGCAGAATCAGTAGAATTCTCACCAAACATAATATCAGAACCATCCACAAACCACCTTTGAAGATCAAACACCTAGTGAGACCAGTAAAGGACAAACTGAACCTTAATGTACCAGGGGCATACCTATTCCCTGTGAATATGGGATGCCTTACATAGGGCAAACTGGCAGGACAATTTCTGCCAGAGTCAAGGAGCATGAACGGTCCATATGCTTAATGCAGCCTGACAAGTCAGGGCTGGCGGAGCACTGCTTTGAAAAAGACCACAGAGCTAACTTCAAAGAAACGACCATTGTGGCAGAATGTGGTGGTTTCCCATCTCCTCTGAGAAGAGCACACTGAACCGGGATGCCAGATTGAAGTTTAGTCCCTTCTGGGAACCAGCCTTAAAGTTGGAGATCGACTGGCTTAGAAAACACTGATTCCAACAGAGGGTTGAACCACCTCGACAGTAGACTGGGTGTTTTCTACTCTGTATGTACTAGCGGACAGTACATATATTGGTCTTTTCACTCTTGTTAGTCGTTCATCATCCTGATGATGGGAGGGATGCACACTCCCGAAACGTTGATGGCTCTTCATCACTACACCTGGCTCGAAGCCCGAGAACACCTTGAATATGAACAGTTAAGGAATGTTTTCTATGACAATGAGTGCAGTAGTGATTGGTGTTCCATGATAGTCTATTGAGTGTCTTTCACAGAGAGTGGATGGTCTTAAAGTTGGCAAATAACATTGACAAATATTTAATAAAAAAGGTAATAAGTCTGAAGCATGAGGCAACAGGATCGTCTGCTACTAAACAGGTAAATGTTCCAAAAGTGGAGTGCAAAATGTCAGTAGTGGAAATTGTAATATTAATTGCCGTAGCTAAATTGGAGGATGAGATGAAGTGAAATTCAAGAAATGGAAAACAAATTTATCTTGAATTGTAGAATGAAGTATCTTCCGGGCTGTTATGTCGTGGTCTGCTGGAGATCTGTCTTCCAGACGTTTCGTTTACAACTGCGGTAAACATCCTCAGTGGCGTTGTCGAAGTCTCCTCGTGGAAGGTATCACTGCGACTGATGCGTTGACTGTCTGTGGCGCTCCATTTATACCATGCGCAACGTTCGCTGATTGGCCCGGGGCGTGCAGAGGCGTGGTGGCTGGTGGAGGGGGTTCTATCTCTCTTATGCTGCTGGTCTCTTCTGATTGGCTTACCTTGCTTTCCTGCTTCTTATGATGTTCTATGACCGGATGCCAGTTGCTGTTTAATCTTAAGGCCTCCTCCTTCTTATTAAAGTTGTTAGGGTGCTTGTAAATTTCAATAGCCTCTTGCTGTAGTTCGGGCATGGTAATGTATGGTAGATGCAAGGATGCGCATATCCTGGAACTTAATACTGTGTTTACCGACTGCATTAATGGCATGTTCAGCAACCGCAGACTTATCAGTTTGGCCCAGGCGGCAGCTTCTTTTGTGTTCCGTGAGTCTGGTCTTAATACTGCGCTGAGTAGTTCCAATGTAAACTGAGCCACAACCACAAGGAATACTGTATACTCCAGCCAATGACAAAGCTTCTCGGGGATCCTTGGGTGATCGTAGTAAACTGTTTAACTGTCTGGTGGGTTTAAAGATCGTCTTGACGTTATGTCGCTGTAGTATGCGATCAATTCGGTCAGTGACATTTTTCAAGTATGGTAGGAACACAATGCCCTTACTTTTGGGCTGATCTGGATTCTGGATGACAGGTTGAGTCTTAGGAGGCCGGCAAGCTCTTCTTACTTCTTGGATTGAATAGCCATTGGAAAGTAATGCTTGTTCTAAGTGGCCAAGTTCTTGTTTTAAGAAGTGCAGCTCACAGATGCGGGAAGCACAGGTTGCAAGCGTCTTGATCATTGCACGCTTCTGTCTGGGATGATGATTGGAATGTTTGTTTAAGTAGCGGTCAGTATGGGTAGGCTTGCGGTAGACCGTGTGACCAAGTGTCCCGTCGGCCTTCTTGCTAACCAAGACATCCAGAAACGCTAGTCAAACGCTACTTAAACAAACATTCCAATCATCATCCCAGACAGAAGCGTGCAATGATCAAGACGCTTGCAACCCGTGCTTCCCGCATCTGTGAGCTGCACTTCTTAAAACAAGAACTTGGCCACTTAGAACAAGCATTACTTTCCAATGGCTATTCAATCCAAGAAGTAAGAAGAGCTTGCCGGCCTCCTAAGACTCAACCTGTCATCCGGAATCCAGATCAGCCCAAAAGTAAGGGCATTGTGTTCCTACCATACTTGAAAAATGTCACTGACCGAATTGATCGCATACTACAGCGACATAACGTCAAGACGATCTTTAAACCCACCAGACAGTTAAGCAGTTTACTACGATCACCCAAGGATCCCCGAGAAGCTTTGTCATCGGCTGGAGTATACAGTATTCCTTGTGGTTGTGGCTCAGTTTACATTGGAACTACTCAGCGCAGTGTTAAGACCAGACTCACAGAACACAAAAGAAGCTGCCGCCTGGGCCAAACTGATAAGTCTGGGTTGCTGAACATGCCATTAATGCAGTCGGTGAACACAGTATTAAGTTCCAGGATACGCGCATCCTTGCATCTACCATACATTACCACGCCCGAACTACAGCAAGAGGCTATTGAAATTTACAAGCACCCTAACAACTTTAATAAGAAGGAGGAGGCCTTAAGATTAAACAGCAACTGGCATCCGGTCATAGAACATCATAAGAAGCAGGAAAGCAAGGTAAGCCAATCAGAAGAGACCAGCAGCATAAGAGAGATAGAACCCCCTCCACCAGCCACCACGCCTCTGCACGCCCCGGGCCAATCAGCGTACGTTGCGCATGGTATAAATGGAGTGCCACAGACAGTCGACGCATCAATCGCAGTGATACCTTCCACGAGGAGACTTCGACAACGCCACTGAGGATGTTTACCGCAGTTGTAAACGAAACCTCTGGAAGACAGATCTCCAGCAGACCACGGCATAACAGCCCAGAAGATACTTCATTCTACAATTTAGACGCCGGCCGTGAAAGCCTACGTAGCTTTATAAAATTTATCTTGACTTTCAGCAAATGGGTTATACAGAATGGAAGTGAAATGATCCGCCAGACTTTAACAGCAAATTTCTCATGTTGTGAATAACAAGAAAGTCTAATACCAAAATGTTGAAAAGTTTATGGTTTTCTAGAAAAAAATATTTTTATCAAAAAAATTTATCATAACCTGGCTGAAACATTATTCATTGAAGGTTCTTGATTTATGGCTATATTCATAGAAAATTGAATAAACAACAACTTTTTCCTTTGGTGTGTTTCAATAGATTTGACAGGTTTTTGTGTAAATTAAATTTAAAACCCCTAATTTATTGCAACAAAAAGGCAACAAATTGTGGGTTCTTTTAAATTTAATTTACACAAAAACCATTGAATCTATTGAAATACGCCAAAGAAAAAAGTTGTTGTTTATTCAATTTTCTATGAATATAGCCATAAATCAAGAACCTTCAGTGTATAATAATTCAGCCAGGTGAATAAATAAATTTTTTTGATAAAGATATTTTTTTCTAGAAAACTATAAACTTTTCAACCTTTTGGTATTAGACTTTCTTGTTATTCACAACATGAGAAATTTGCTGTTATAGTCTGGCATATCATTTCACTTCCATCCTGTATGCTTGTTTTGCTCAGAAATTTAAAATCATAGAAATTCAAAATATTAAAGACAGTAAAATGCACATTGAGACAGCATTTATCAATGGGTTGAATGCAAGCAATAAAAAGTTAAATTTTAAAATTAGTGATCATGAGAGGAGTAAGTTTCATATAAAATGTCAATAAATTTTTAATGAAAGGGTAATAAGACAACTAATAATTCTCTCTCTGAAAATTTGAGAAAATGGGAAGGAGAAATTACAGGGGAATTATAAGTGACCATGCATTTTCAGAACAGTGCACCTTGTAAGTAAAGTAAACTAACCATGTTTACTTTTAAGAATGTATGTGAATTACAAGCTTTGAATGGATTAATTATTGGAAGCATGCTTCATTCAGATCATGCTTGTGTAAATATCATTCATTTCATTAGTACCAGTAAATGTATATCATGTCCATTTATAAGGACAAACCATGTGTAGGCAATCTTTGAAATGTAGAAACAGAACTGAAAAATTTGCCATGATTTGCCTACACATGATTTATGTGTGTTGGACAATCAATAATTGTCATTGATTGGCCTTATAAATGGAAACTATAATAAAAATCTTAAAGCCTGGGGCTTCAGTACTTTCTTTCTTTCCTTACCTGATTACCCTCCTTTATGTAGGACTTACATCCCCTAGGACTTACAAGCCTGTGCCTAGGATCAGACACCTGTTGGGGAGCAGAGGAACCTATGGATCAGACAGAGTGAAGACCTGGAAGTGGGTGGTCAGCCAAGCAACAGCATTATAGTGAGAAAGAGGATGATATGAAATGCAGGTGAAATTATTGGAAAGGTTATGATGGAGCAATTGGTGGAATGAGTGATGGGGGAAACCGGAGAACCTGGAGAAAACCAGCCCGACACTGCTTCATCCACCACAAATATCACATGCAGGTCCCTGGGTTTGAACCTGGGCTGCGTAGGTGGTAGGCAAATGCTCTAACCACTCGGCTATGGCGCCGCCTGACTTCAGTACCTATGATTTGTAATTCACCATTGAGATGCATGATCTCAAATTTGAGATTTCCTTGTGGTCTACTGGAAAAACATGAGTCAGATGCATTTTATCATGGTAGCACAGTAGCTAGAGCACCCGCATGTAAAGTAGAGCAGAAGATCCATTATTCAAATCCTGGCTATGGCATTGAATTTTTCAGCTATGTTTCTACCTTTAATATGTGATCTCTCCTATCAAAGCACATAATTGATTCCAGTAGTGTCTTCAGTATTTTGTTTGATCAAAGCACTAATTTAGCAATCAGGTCATGATTAACTATGTTCATTACGTCTACAGTGGTTCACATTGCAACTATTTTTATGATATAATAGGATTAAATTCACTAACAAGATACAACATGCTAACAATGTTCTACTTGTGTTATTAGTAATGGTATTTTAGAAGAGATTTTAACAAAGCAGTTGATAGGATTTGCATCATTTGGATGGAGCTACAGGCTTACAAGGTATTTATAAAGGACAAGCTACCTAATACATTCCTGATAAATATAAATGTAATATTTCAGTTATACCTTGTTTAAATCATAAACTGGAACTTGAAGTGCACATTATATCATATACCTGTTATTTTTCAACACATTTTCCATTTTAATGAAAAGAAGTTTGTCCACTTCACCCTCCACACAACTTAGATTATGGTGACATTTGTCATACAACAATATACAGACAAGAGGAGGACGGGTGCCCTGGAGTGGTTGTGTGGTTGTGTGTGAGTACATGACCTAATGATGGCAGTAAAACACAAAAGAAAGGAGTCGAGAGCCTTCTTCATATCTCCATATCACATGTGTGCAAGAAAAGATCTCGAAGGTCATGTGATATCAGCTCCAGTATAAATAGGACAGACACAGCAGAGTAGTTGAGTCAGTTTAAAGTTAAGAGTTGACCTGTGTAAGTCATTATATACAGTTAGTTTTTAGTTATAAGAGTGAGTCAGCCAGCCTATCAGCAAGTATGTCGTCGAGTGATTGTAATGTAATAGTCAAGAAATAAGAGACAGTGAAAGTGGAGAAAGACATTGAAAGACTGAAACACATTATCAGAACAAATGTGAACTGTAATAGCAGAGAAGACTATAAACTATGTTAGCAACGAGAAGGAAATTGTGCATTTGTAGTAAAATTTAGAGAACAATAAAGTAAGAAAAGCAACCAGACCTTGAATTTTACAGTTTTGTTGCATTATCTTTCTGTAATAACCTGGCTTGGTGACTCACTGTCAGCCATTACATTTACCTATTCCAGTGGCCAAAATTTGTGAATCCAGCAAAAATAAACTAGAACTTAAGGCATGAGATACCTAATGCAGTTCATGAAAATATCCAATATTTCCTTTCATAATTAGTTTGTGTTCTGCAAGTCAATCTTGGGTCATGACTAAAGCCACAAGTCTTAGTTACCTTACCGTATGCATGGGGCTGTTTCGTTCAGTGCGGACGGCTGGCCTCTCAGTGTGGGCAAACACACTCATGGAATAACTGACACTCCTAAACACAATGTGGTACTAAAAATCTGATGTGTTGCACTCACATGACTTTCTCTACTCTTGTACTAACCATTCTTACAAACTCTTATTCCTATATCTTCTTCATCTTAAGATTAACATTTGTAGAAATTATATTATTGCTATTCCTTGTAGGTGCAAGGGGAATGTTAGATAGAATATGATAGGCTTTGTGCGGTAGTCAAATCTTTTAAAGCTTTGAGCTCTTTGCATGCTTAACATATAAAAAATGAACAACGATGTTACATTGCACGAAAGTTCTAAGTTTTCTGAAACTGACACACAAAACTAGGAATATCTCCAAAATGGTTTACTCTACAAAAAAATTTACCGGGACATAAATTGTGTATTTTAGCAAGATCTACATTTCTTGTACAGTAAGATTTTGTCTAACTCTTACGGTTTACGAGTTAATGAAAACTCATCCAGACTAAACAGGACTACATAGTCTATAGCCAGAAAATTCAAAATATACATTTCATTTGTCATAAAAATATCTCAAACATATGGCATTTTAATCAAAATTGTTAGAGCCATTTTCAAAAAAATGAAAATTTTTTAAAAATTTTCCATGAAAGGGTAGTTTAGGGTGGTGCTATTTTCTTCAAAATCTTCGTGTCGCATCCTTGAAAGACATTAAACTTAAATACCAACTTTGGTTTTTAACCAACTTTTCACTTTTTAGTTAGACTGTCCACTAAACAGACACACAGACACACAGACTGGCGCGCAGACACACATGGACCTTTTCGCAAAAATACTTTTTTTGGATTCAGGGGGCCTCAAAACATATATTTCCGGTGAAATCTCAACATTGAATTTTTGGGTGGAATACAATACTTCCTCTACTTACCAGTAGAGAATGTAAAAATTGTGACTTTAGTCATGACCATGCTTTGCTTGCCTAATTTCCACAATATTTTATTTTAGCAATGAACAGTAATATTGGATAAAACATGAATGAAGTTTGGAACGTTTTTAAATAGACAGTACTAATAATAACAAAGCAGTGTATAAATGAGCAGAAAAAACATTTTTGCATAGTGGAAGTCACACAATAAAGCAAATTTAAAGAAGCATGTTATATTCATACAGAGAGTGAAGTTTATAGAATCACTGTTGCAATGTATGCATTTCCTGTTGCTCTCAGAACAAGATGCTGTAACATGATGAGCATAAACAAAATCATTTAAGTGCCTTTATTCACAGAAAAGTACTAGTAAGAACATAATTCAGTGAACAAGTTATTACTTTCACAGCTTTTTATAAAGTAAGCATGGAGTATCAAGTATCAATGCTTAAAAGTCAGTATTGATATAGAGTGTAGAAAAATAGAGGTACTATCCCATCCCTATCAGAATGTAAAATATGCTTAATGTTTAACCAAAACACAGAAATAACACAGCATAAAGAAAGCTTACTGTGCATGTTTTAAAGTGAAACTTGGAAAACTCAAGCCTTCAGTACTAAAGAATATTTGCCAAACTTGTGTTAAGAACTTAATATTGTGGATTAAAGGGAAGAAACGTTTAAAAATATATATGACAAAGCATTGGAAAATTCAAATTAACATCAATGAATATTTTGGAAATAGTTAATGCCACAAACAAATATGTTTGACACAAATTATGCTTTAACAAGATCTTCAATTTTTGTATGGTTAGGTGTATGTCAATTACTTATAGTTTACCAATAATACAAAATCATACAAAATTCATTTTGGATGAAAAGGACCTCAGAGAATTCAAGATATGCATATGCATGTGGAAATATGCTAAACCCATAGTATTTTAATTGAAATAATCAGAGATATTTTTAAGAAAATTTCAAATAAAGAAAAATTTTCATTTAAAGGGTAGTTAGGCATGAAAATATTCTTGTTGCACTTTTGGAAGATGCCGAACATAAGTTCCAAGCTAGGTGTTTATTCAACTTTTTGTTACTGAACTATGATGTTTACATACACACACAAACTCATATTCAAAGGATCAATAAATTATCTTGTCTTGTCTTATCTATCTCTTTCTTTAACCTTGTTTTAAAATTGTTATGTTCTTTCGGGATCTCAAAAGATGTATTTCTAATGAAATCTTGATATCAAAGTTTTGAGTGGAATACAATAATTTGTTGACCTACTGCAGAGAAGGTTAACTTACACACAAGCAGAGATGAATGCAGGTTATTGAAATAACATGGCTGAAAACAGGTTGATGAAGAAATTGCTGGTTATAAACTAATCAGTCTAAGAAAAGTTGATAGATTGTGGGCAAACTGATTAGAACAGCTACAGTAAAGAACACTGGGTGTAGATAGGGCTGAAAAGCAGAAGCCATAAAAGTGGAAAATACAAATAATTTCTTCTAAACCATTCTCTTCTATTTCAGAAGTCATAAAAAGAAATATCTATTCATGAATAAAATTTGGTATTTTTTAGTTCAGTAGTCCCTGAGGTATTCCACTACTCACTAAAGCTATGATGAATAGTTCCAACTTAGAATAGGACCACCTATGAACTTTGTGGTTGCTAAAGGAGATGCAACTTCATACAAGCAAAGAAATAAAGACAGATCTTAGAGTAATAAATATAAAACTAGCAGTTTTACATTATTCAAACGTTTTTTTACCAATGTGACTATGAAGTAATCTTTTTTATAATTCTTAGTGCTAAGCACTGCATTTATAAGTAATTTTTAATTTTGAATATCTGAAATGTTCTCTTCTTTCTAAAATTTATTGCAAGTGGTTACAGTATTGTGTTACAACTTGTCTAAAACGTCGTGACACTCCGTATGCGCAAGTGAGAAGAAATGCGGGGAAGTGTTGAGAGTGGTGGGGGAGCAAGTGACTAGAAGGTTAGCAGAACTTGGGGGCAGTCACATATACAATCACCCTCACGGCAGCTGAAATACTGACCCCCCACTTCTCTTTCATGCAAGTGGACTGCTCAGTGCTATTACACATATTTGCGTCAGTAGTGGGGGAATGCCAGGACGTTTTAGACAAGCTGTACATAGGAGCTTACCTTTCTCACTAGGTCTTTCTAGCCTTACAAAGCTTACAGGAATAGGTCGAGGGCAACAGACAATCTCCTCAAAACCTTCAAAGCCACAATTTTGAGGTCTGATGCCATTAGATACAAGTGCCTTAATAGCAGGTTTACAATTGCTCATGAACCTGCATTTTCCTCGTTGCTCTCCTGGTAGATCACATTCATCATTCACTGCAACATTTTATTGTTAACTTTATTTTTCACCGATTTTCAGACCATAAGGTATTATGGTTCAAAAGGTAAGTGCAGCTGTTATTTCCCTATTGATGAATTAAATAAAGCTTAAATATTTTACATTTAAATAATTACATTTTAATTATCCAATAAATAACAAATAAGTAGAAAAATTATTTTATGACTAGGGACTGTAATTATCATGGATTTCAAAATATCTAATCACCATTTCTCTTTATGGGGATTTTTAAAATGCCTACATTATTGTCAAAGAACTTAAGAGTGACCCTTATTGATAGTATTGTAACAAATTACAAGTCTGGCTACTTTTTATGTCACTTTAATTCCCTTAAAATTGAATCACAATTCACAACCTCATGACCTTGCAACTCACAGCTGTTCTATCGTGACCTTGACACAAAACACTGCCCCAACTGTATACTGCTCACTCTGACAGTTAAACTCACTAGACAATGTTTGTTGAAGCTTCTCATAATAAAACCCACACTCGAAATCTCTAGAACTGTGTGGAAATGGCATGTTACCAAGCAACATAGCGGTTAAGGTAGCTGACCTTGAGCCTCCTTTGATGTCCCATCACCACCGTACTATGTCAACATACAAGATCTCCATTTTTTGCTGGAGACAGCCTAGAGTTAAATAGTTCAAATAACAGTGATAATGATCCTTTCATCACTGTAGTGACTTCTTGGCTCCGCCCCCCCCCCCCCTCCCTCTCCAGTGAAAACTTGTAAATGGCTCCTCTAACAGGAAAGTTAAGACAGCAATAAACTAGAAAAAAACATGCAAACTCATTCAAATGACCATCTCTGTGCACTACCAATCAACTGTTATCTATTGTATGCTATACTTTTCATATAAAAACGTTAATTTTTATCCACTTGCCATTAATCATGATAAATATTGGTCTATAAATGCATCAAATTAGGACTCGGTTGTGTGCACAATATGAAATAAAGAAGTTAATTTTTGTCACCATTGAGGTCATGTGGAAATAAAGAATTGCATATTTTATACATGTTTAATTAGATTATATCACAATAACAAAAAAGCTACCTATGTAAACAAAAGCATTGAATATTTCAGAAATGGGCAATGCCTTGAAAAGTGTTATTTGACACAAACCATGTCCTTTACTTGTCTCCACATTTACCTACTGTGGTAAGCTTCTTCTATTTCTTAAGGTTTCTAAGTATTATAAAAGTCATTGAGAATTTGCTAAGCTTAATAGCATTTATAAAAGCTTAAACATTAGGCAAAAGTTCTAAAGCTAAGAAAATAATACAAGAGAAACCACAGTCATTATAAACAAGAGTGTCATTTTATTTAAATGTACATGTTGCTGAAATGTTTTTCAGTGCAGGATTTTTATAATAAACGTTAATGCTAAATGCAACCATTATTATTTAAACCAGTTCCCTTGTTTGTTTTAAGGACCATAACTCGAACCGAATGAAGGGAAATAAATTTGGTGTTTAAGTTCACCATTTTCCAGGCAAGCAAAAAGGCTCTACAATAACGTGTGAGGTACGCATTTGGGAAGTACCTGGTTCGATTACCGGCCACACTGACGATTATTGTCTTTTTTTTCTTTTTTTGGGGGGGTGGGGGTTCCCCGGATGGATAGATGAAAGATGCAGCAATTCCTCTTCTACCACGAATTTTCTGTCCATCATTTCCTTTAATCTGTTTCACCTCATCTACTGTAGAACCAGATGACGATGACGACGACGACGATGATGCAGTTTTAAGGATGCTCAACTACTTGGTCATCAGCGCCCTTGTAAAGTGGATCATGGCAAAAGCCAGAAGTAAGCATTAATATAAAATAAAAATACTATTGCCAAAAATATGGACAAATAAACCAAACTAATAAGGCAAAAGCCAAAATTAAAAGAAATCTATAAAAGGATCCTAAAGGTATGAAATCTTGATATATAAAATACTGAGTCCTTATGCTGATGTTCGCCACTGATACAAATTTCAAAACTATTACGACAGCAGAGCAGAGTCCCGAAAGTGCTCCAGGGAAACAAACTAGCAACACGTGACGGGCCAATTAAAGTCTGTCACACAGCGGGAAAGAGGAGCAGGATCGCACTTAAAATTGCAGTGGCCAATACGCAATCGAGCAAAGACCATTTCCTCACGACAAGATGAGGTTACCCAGTGCATCGGAAGTTCTCACTTCTCTAAGCTTATTACCGGGGAGAATTGACCTTCTTCGTGCCAGTACAACACCACTCCTCTTTCGAAATAACACGAAAGATGGTAATACTGGGTTCTGTGGTTGCTGCCAAATCCATCATTTGATTCCCCGGCAAACCTACATGACCAGGAATCCATACACACACCACGTTAACGCCACAAGAGTGTAAAACATAAGGACATTCTGGATACGTTGTACAATAGGATGGTAGTTGTATAGCTCACGAAGACTCTGAAGTGCAATTTATTTAATCATCTGACCCTATTTAGGGTTTTCCTAGACACAGAATACTAAAAATAACAATTAACCTCATACAAGAATATGCGATGGGTAGCAAATATTACAAAGACAATGATACAAAAATAATAACGGCAACAATCACATGAAACATAATTATGAAATTATCAATTGAGACAAAGTAGTTAATGTTTCTCCCATAAAGATTGTTTCTTAAAATGACTACGGAATATTTTATTATTGTTGTAACAATTTCTGGTTTTATTGTTTTTTTCTAATTTGTATTTCCCTCGCCATGAAACAAAATGTTCTGTGATAGTTACCCGTGCACCAAAAAGCAGACCACTTACAACAATTAATTTAATATTTATCTATAAATATGGTATTGTTGGTTCATAAATGCTCTTCTTTTCTACTTCAATTTCTTCAGGCTATTTAGCTGACTGTTCAAACCGGATTATTGGGTCTACAATTTCTGCATCATTCTTTTCTCTGTTATAGGTTGTGAGATGAGACGAGCAGTGGCATTCTTCACCTGAAAGACTGGTGGTGGGGAAAGTTGCGCAAACATGTATGTGCAGAAGTCATAATGTTTTTGTCCACGAAGGAGTGAAGTTCGCTACTTAGCTTAATGCACATTGCTAATAACATTATATATGTATAACAATTAGCTTTATAACGAACAAAGTGATTTCGCCATAACTATGGCCATGTGCCAACAATGACTTTCATGTGAACAACAATAGTTTCTTTAATTTAAAAGGTGAGTCAATTAATAACACTGAACAACACTTCTATGAAAGGAAGATAACAATAGTTTCATCTGGGCGCTGTTGTGTTTTGCGGCAAACTGACGCGTCTGTTCCCCTCCTCTCAACCGTTGCAGAGGGAGGGAAGAAAAGCAGCTTTCCCTATGCGCAAGATTTGTTTATGTCTTATCCACAGTGGTCCTGCGATTGACCGAATAGGTGGTATCATGGCATTCATTCTGATCATATCACGCCATTCACTACTCGAGATCGTGCTTGGTAAGCATCCATTTATTCGCTGAGGGTACTCCTGAAAAGAGTGCAATCCCTTACCTTTGTGGGGGTAAGAGCACCACTGAGTGAATTCCCCCCCCCCCCCTCTCTCTCTCTAATATGTCGAATCTGGTCTTTTTTAATTTAATTGAATCATCTATTTCAAGCAAGACAACGAATTTAAATTTTGTCATAATCTCAACGTTTATGGTGCTTGTTGACTGCTTCTAGAGTTTGGTTTATATTGAAGTGTTGTAGAAATGCTTCCCATGATGTGCGAAGGGAGAGGTCTTTGAATTTATGGCAAGTGTAAAGTATAATACTACACTACTACTGCTACTACCATTGCTATCACTACTCCAAGGCAACTATATAGCGTTTCACTCTTAGAAGACAGTATGGAGTTAAATGGGACATCTCTGTCTCTATCTAGCGCATACAAGTTGCCATTAGCCGCGTCCTTTTCTACCCTCGCTCTGTTGCCAGATTCCTAATAGCATGGTATAAATATTCATTTGTTATAAATTTCAGGTTTGAACACATTATCCTATGCAGAATTTTTTTCTCTATCAGGTTATATCCTTTTCAGAGTCATTATACATTTCTATAGGTCCAAATTTCTTCAGAAAACGATTTTTTCAATAGAAGTCCGATATTTGCTGTTTCTACACTCATCACGCACTAACTAACAAACTAACTGCTAGAATGCATCTATATTTTTTTCTTAGGTAGAGTAAACTATAGTGCTACTACCTGCCTACTTTGAATTCTCTATGTTTACCCAGTTAAGGGTTATAATTTTTTAAATTAAATGTTTTCGCAAAATTTTATATATGTGCACTGCAAAAGTTACGCAGTGTGAAACTTTTTTGTTATTGAGTTTACATCAGGGAACCAGCGAGAACAAATGTTGAGGAAGGTTGGAGAAAGTTTTTAAAATAATCCAAAAGGCAGTAACCTCTTTCTTTTATCCAGTAAGGCAAACAAAAGGTATTCATCTATTCAGCGCCAGGCCTGACACAGAAGATAGTATAAGGAGCAGTACTAGCATTAGTTCGAAAGAAGCCGTGTGTGTAACTGTGAGCTGTTATTGCGTTATTTGTTTAATATTTTTGTAAATATTTGTAGTTATGGAGGGTGAAGCTAGGAAGGGACGATATGTTGGTAAATAAAGAAGTAAGGAACGCCAAATAATTATGAATGTGTTAGATTATTTTTGAAGTAAAATGCGTGTAAGGCGGTAAAACAAACAGCTAAGGCTATCGGGTGTTCAGAAGCAGTAGTGTGTATGATTAAAAAGGAACTAATGAAAGGACCTCTAAGAACGCCATCGAAAAAGAAAGCAAAAAGGGCGGGACTACACAAAACGCTAGGTTAACGCAATATGATTGAATAGTGCAAGGTGGAGTGCGGCGAATTGTTCATTCTTTACTGTTTGCAAATATTCCACCCACGCTGAATATAATTTTGTCACAGTTCAACAGTGATGAGACCCTACCAAATTTCTCAAAGGCCACTCTGATTTGGGGTTCGAATATGAAAGAAAGGGTAACAAGTGCATATTAATAGAAAGAGACGATATCGATATCATCAGATGGCGACATAAATTTCTAAAAGAGTGTGTGTATGTAGTGTTTAACGCCCGCTTTTACTACTACGGCACCACAGGCGGTGACACTGATGATACATGGAATGAAGATGGAGCACCGGTGGAATGAGATGGCGGGGGAAACCGGAGAACCCGGAGAAAACCCGCCCAGACGCCGCTTCGTCCACCACGAATACCACATGCGGGTCCCTGGGAATTTCTAAAAGACGCAAAAGGTTTAGGGACCAGGGGAAATCAATTGTTTATACAGACGAGTCATTTGTAAATTTAAGTCATACAGTAACAAAGGCGTGCAGGGATACCAAAGTTAAAAGTGCCCATCAATTGAAGGACTAAGTACAGGACTCAGGCCACCTCGAGTCGCTCGCGGAGAAAGATTCGCAACTAGTACATGTTGCAACACTGCGCTCCATTTAACGTGTACTGTCTTTTAAGGGTGAGACGCGCTATAGAATAGAGAGAATAGAGACCACTACTTACCACTGCTGCTGCTACTATCATTACCACTGTCACTGCCACCACCACTACCACCACCCATCGCCACCATTAGAGTCGCCGTCAGGAACGAAGGCGGTTGCGTTGTAGGCAAATATCCAATGACGTCAGTTACATGCTTTCTAGCCAACCAGACGTAGTCTGTTTCAGAGCACGTGCGTGAGAGTATTTGTACAGTTTTATAATGAAATTAAGTAATTCCGAGCAATAAGTCTAGTCCTTTGTGTGATAGCAAGTTCATTAACAGTACCAAAGATGGTAGAAGCAAAAACAAAAAAATCGTTACGTTATTCACAGTCAAGCCAGGGAAATGGTGTATAATGTGTACAAATACTTCCTGAGAAAGATGGGAAACAGTTGCAATGCAGCACTTGCCCTCTTTCCCCTACATGCACGTTATCTGTCACATACCGCCATCGTTCCCGACGGCTACTGTAGTTATGGACAATGTACAAAAGTGTGTTGAGTGATAAAGACATTGTAATAGATTACATCTGGTGGCCCACTTCATCCGGCATCGGCGTAAGGAGATAACCCTTCGTGCGTTAAAACAGTTGCAGAACTCCACGGCACAAGAGACGGCAGTGCGGTGTTCTGCTTCTCAGCGAAGACGTGAGGTATGAGGCAGTTGAACTAGCGTGCGTAGTCCGCGACAGTAGACAATAATAGTATAAACAATCGATAAGGTTCCACTTTACTTACAGGATATTTATTTTCCAGGAAATAAACTCACTCTATATTGGTGCTGTTGTCTCTACCATCCACAAGTAGAGCAAGTATTGTATTCCATCCACAAATTTGAAGTCGAGATTTTACCGGAAATATGTCTTGAGACCACCTGAATTAAAAAAAAAAAAAAATTAAAAAAAAATAAATAAATAAAAAAAGATCCGTGCGCGCGCGTGTGTCTGTGTGTAAACAGCATAACTCAAAAACGAAAAATCGATTAAAATCAAAGCTGTATTTAAGTTTAATTTCTTTCAGGGACGCGACACGAAGATTTTGAAGAAAATTCCTCCACCCTAAACTACCCTTTACATGGAAAAAATTTCCAAAATGTTTATTTTCTCGAAAATGGCTCATGATTTTGATTAAAATGTCATATGCTTAAGATATTTTTATGGAAAATGAAATGGATGTTTTGAAATTTTTGACGTAGCCCACGCAGTCCTGTTTACTTTTAATGGCTTTTGCCTAACTGGCAAACCATAAGAGATAGTCCAAATCTTACTATACAAAAATGCAGATCTCGTTACAACACATAATTTATGTCCAAATGCATGTTTTTTGTGGAATGAACCATTTCGGAGGTATTCCTTTCTATTTGGGTGAGTTTTGCAATACTTATACTTTTCTTAAATGGAATATCATTAATCACTTTATTTCTTGGCCGTGCAAAGAGAAAGGAATTTTACAGCCTTTACATAGCGAACAGCTTTAGAAGATTTGACTCGCTCAAAGCCCATTGTATTCCCCTTGCACCTATGTAGCAATACCATAATTTCTACAAATATTTTTCTCGATTAAAATAAAGAAGATATAGGAATAAGGAGTTTGTAATACAAACTACAAGAGTAAAGAAAGTCCTGTGAGTGCAGCACATCAGAATTTTAATAATACAGTTTTAAACCAGGGCCTCAAAACATGTTTTTCCGGTGAAATCCCGATGTAGAGTTCTTGAGGTAATACAAAATCCTCCACTACTTACTTTAAATAATAAAGTAAAATTTATATAAAGATATTTAATGCCTGGTCGCAGTTTTAACAACCTATGCTTACTGAGCACAAACACACATACCTGCAGATTATATCAAGATGACGCGCGGACCTTACCCAATACTAAAGTATAAAGTGAAGAAATAAATAGACTAAATTTCCCGTGCACAAACAGCATGAAGTGGTTCAATTAAAAGATATTGATTGCTGTAGGATAATGGAGTGTGTTGTGTAAATAAAAACTTACCGTACAAGGAGAATACTTGAGCAAAATGGAGCAAGATGAATAATATCTTTAGCGTTTCCATGTCTGTCTGAAATGGCACAATCCCATGAAATAAAAATACCTACCAAGGTAGGAAATAACAGAGGAAATAGCCTTATCATCTAAGGAAAACCCACCTTAGACATTCCGGAAGGAAAAGGATGCTCTTCTTGACATACTTATGTAAGAAAATGCACAAAATGTACAAGTATCTAAAATAGATACACCACTTACCTTACTCTACTAAAATCATTCTTGGCTCGTTTTGCTCACATTAACTCCTTCTTTTGCTTTTGAGGCTCTCCTTTCCTCTTGTTCCGTTCTTGATACAATTGGGTACCATATAGGTAGAAGCAGCTTCTTGCCTAAGCTCTCTAAAATCATTATAACCGGTGAAACAAAGGCAACAGAGGCTGACTTCACTTGTTTTATAAACAACAAGAAAGTAAAATGGACATTGATGTATAGTGCAACGAGTGATGGTTAAATATAATACAGAGAAGTAAAAAAGATCACGATTAAAATATAATCCTTCAATAAAACTGTTTTAAGTGGCGATGCTTTAAATTGAAGTGTTTGTTATAACTTTATAAGTTTGGGCAGTGATATAGACCTTGAACGGTAGTTCATTGTGCTTGGTCGTTGCTCAGGATTTCGGTGCTAATTTACGACGCATTCCGCCGAAAATTACACATCGATCTGTACCGCGCCCAAGATGTATGAATAAGAATCGTCTGATGCTAAGCCGTGGCCGGTGGCAAGATAAGCGCTGTTTACATCGATAATATATAAAATCCTGTTGCATACGTCGCCGCAACGTTCGGGCTAGATCTGCTGCCTGTTCAAGAAATGTATTACATTTGGAAGACAGCAAGTATATATTTCTGTGAACTAAAATACTGTTACAATACAAACTCTGGTTCGCTGATCCGCAATATTAAAAATATGTTTTCTAGATGGCTCACGCAATATCATATTTAAATGTTCAAAAATGTATTTTTCAAATTACTCTGAACTCACACGACTTTCTCTACTCTTGCACAAAATATTCTTAAAACGCTTATTCTTCTGTCTATTTCATGCTAATCGAGGTAGCATGTTTATAGAAATCGTCTTATTACATGTTTTCTGGTTGGTAAATTAGAATAGCTGAATACAGTAGGCTTAAGGGGATACGCAATGCCCTATCTCGACAATGTTAAAATGTGTCACATATAAGGAAAATGTTTAATTTCTCTACTGGTAAGTTGAGGAATTATTGTATTCCACACAAAAATTTGATGTAGAGATTTCACCGGAAATATATGTTTTGAGACCCCTGAATCCAAAAAAAAAAAAAAAAAAAAAAAAAGCATTTTTAGAAAAAGGTCCGTGTGTGTCTGTCCGTGTGTTTGTGGACAGAATAACTCAAAAACGAAAAATTGGTTAAAAACCAAAGCTGGTATTTAAGTTTAATGTCTTTCAAGGATGCTACACGAAGATTTTAAAGAAATAGCCCCACCCTAAAGTACCCTTTACATGGAAACTTTTTCAAAAGTTTTAATTTTCTTGAAAATGGCTGTAACGATTTTGATTAAAATGCCATATGTTTGAGATATTTGTATGACAAATGAAACGTATATTTTTAATTTTCTGGTTATAGCCTTTGTAGTTCTGTTTACTCTGGATTACTTTTGAATAACTCGTAAACCGTAAGAGATAGACAAAATCTTACTGTACAAAAATGTAGATCTCGCCAAAACACATAATTTATGTCTGGATAATGTCTCTTGTAGAGTGAACCATTTTGGAGATATTATTACCTATTTGTTATTTGTGTCAACTTCACAAAACAAAGCTTTCGTGAAATGGAAAATCGTTGTTCATTTTATATATATATATATATATATATATATATATATATATATACAATAAGTACTTCTAATTTCTGCACAGCTTCCAAACTTATTTAGAGAAAAGGAAATAAACGGCTCAGTATGCAGGCTCATTTAGGTATGGGCTATTGATAAACTTAAGCAAATATGAGTTTCAGCATAAGCTTGTGTTGTTTTTAAATAGGCATTCTGTATTGTTTGTGATGTAATCGATAACATGAACGATCACATTACCTACCAATGGGGTTTGTTGCATAGCAATAGGTCAATTATATCCCGAGAAATCCTTACATGAAGTTTACTCTTGAGATAATACAAATCGCATTAGTTGCACATTCTGAGATTCAAGAGCGAACTTCAAGTTGCAGTTAATCGCGATTAAAGTACTACGATGCCACAAACTCTGTTCTTAATGTTTTTACTGAAATAAAAGAGTTTAACAAGTTTTCAGTCAAAAAAGGAAAATAAAGGTTCTTCTCTCTCGTGTATTTTTGTAATACGTAGAGTTAATGTAGCGAAATTGAGTATTACCGTCCCATCACTAGTCGACTCACTTTTGTCAGTGCTTCTTGTGTTATTGCAGCACATGCAGCGATAAGGAGGTCTTTCATGTTGTCCATTGCTGGTACATTTTTCAGATGTTCTCAGTGAGGTGAGGCGATCACGCTGGAAATCTCTGAACAGGACTGCCTCGACCTATCCATCGATTGGGTAATTCATGGTTTAGTGCATTTCTCACCAGTAAGACATTATAAGCAGGGCATCTATCATGCTGATAGCTCATTATTTGATGTAAATTCAGCGGTAGATTTTCCATCAGTGTAGGTAAGGTAGTCTCAAGAACCGCCTTACTTCCGCTAGTCAAGGCAGAGCCCATTGACAGTATTCCAGATCAATTTGAAAGTATGTCGGGAAGGCTGTGAAGAAAGCACGGGACACCTGTTCTAGGGATTCCAATCCGTCTTTCCATTTTGTGAGAACTGGCACCAGGGTTAATTGTAATGGTTGCTAAAACAATTTCTTCTCCTTCATTTCTGTGTGGACTATTTCTTGCACTTAGAAAGTGCACGCAGCTGGAGGATGGCGTCTGTACGAAAAGGAAAAATAATTTAAATTTATCGGAGGTCATCATATTAGCATTCTGCTTTTTAAGTCTGAAATTGCTCCGCGGTAAGCGTGAGGCTCGCATTCGGTAGATAGCGGGTTCGATTCCTTGTGACAGCCTACTCTGGCCATGTGCTTTTCCATGGTTTTCCCTGGCCGGCAAGGCTGGGGTGGTGTATTCTACCACTGATCTCCTCTCCCCCATTTGCTTTCATTTCATGTCCTTCTTTCTCACGTTAAAGGCTGTGTGTCTATGGATGGCGTACAGATTGCCCGTCAAATGGCACCAAGGCGCTCGGTTCCTCCTGGAGGAGCCTACGAACCAACCTCCATTGGCTTCGGAGGGTGGTCGCCGAGCACCCTCCGGCTGGGTGGTCAATCCTTGGAAATGTTAGGCAACTCTGCGCGTTTCTATTGTCTGTACATGCCGGTCTCCTGCTGTTACTTCATCTTATTCGCTCCATTCAAGGCTATATGCACAAAAGATCCATTGGAGTCGATAGTGATAGGTGTCCCCTCCGTTACCTTATACTATCCTATCCTAGAGCTTAATTTTATAACTTAAGTATCCAAATATGTGGCAGTTTAAGCCGTTTCGGAATTTGGTATGGTCTGGCGAGATTAGCTCGTGATTAAAAGAAAATACACAAACAAATGCTCTACTTTTTATTACATCAATTTAAGTATCGCATATTTTCTGAAGGGCACATAACATTCAAAGATAGAGAATAAAATGACGGAAATAAGGGAGTATCTACATGAAACACAGCGAAGTAAGAAAGAAACAAGATTCAAAGGAAAAGCGAGAATACAGGAGACGATAAACAAAGGAGAAGAGCATCGGTTAGAACATATAAGAGTAACACGTGGGAGAAGCGATAGGGGATGAAATAAGAGGGAAGTACACGGGATAGAGAAGAGAGGGAAGAAATGAGAAAACAAAGAAGAAGTGGGTAAGGAAACAGAGTTGAGAAGAGAACCAGAAAAAACTAGGGAGGAGGACCACAATTAAATGGAAGAAGGGAGAAGGGAAGGTGCAAATAAGAACGTAATTTTGTACATTTAATTGTTTATTTTTACTATGTACCTATTTTATAAGTGAGTATTTTATCAAAACAAATAACGGTGGAGATGAAATGCAGATGCTCTTTACAAGTCGTGCTGTCTACTATGAATAAGAATTGACTTGTCATTTATGATCTGATTTTCAGAAATGACTAAAACCAAATTGGCATAGTAATTAAGTAAAAAGCGCAGTTTGCAAAATATCACAGCCATTATATAACATAGCTAAGATAAGTAATAAAAATCTCATAACATCTTGCTCCTGATATACTTCGCCAGACGCTTGTGTCCACTAGATTCAGCTGTATCTGCGGGTGTTTTGTCGTTGGCCCTGGCTGAAAGATTGGCACCACTTTTAATGAGCAGTCGCGCTAGAGACTTAGAACCCCGAGAGCAGGCGTAATGAAGGGCAGTCATATTTTTGGAGTCACGGAAGTTAACGTTAGCGCCGAATTTGATCAGCAGCTGAGAGACCTCAACATTTCCTCCTTTGGCCGCACATATCAGAGGTGTTGCTAAGGTGCAGGCTCTCGCGTTTGCGTCGGCTGAAGCTTTTAGGAGAGCGAATACCATGGACTTGCGACCGCCAACTACGGTACCATGTAGCGGAGATGGGTCGTGGTGTTCCTGTCCCTCGTGCACATTAGCTTCTTGAGCTATGAGAGGGAACCCAGTAGAAGAGCTACTATTTGCTTCTGCTTTCTCCATGGTACGATCCTCCAGCATTCTCTGAAACACACATTTAACAGCGGTACAGGTCAATATTAAACTGTTTGGAAATTAGTTGTGACCATCTTATTTCATTTTGTTTAAATATAGCATGAGAAATTGTGAACTCCTCCTAAAGCACCTAAGTAATTTTTCCCTTGGCCTACAATCTTTGGTAAATTTATTTGTGCATGGTTTATTTTTGGTACTGACATATTAAACAACTGTCTTGAAATGTTTGTTCATTTACACAGACATACAATGTTATGGGATGTGTTAAATGGAGATCTCCACGGACTGAAATTCTTAGGTTAGACCCAGTCCAGCCAGAATTCTCTTCCCCTGCTTTGAGGCCCGGTAAGGATGCATTCGGGTCCAATTGAGAAACCACTTTACAGAAATAGTGGAAACTGTCATGGAGTCCACATGATAAGCGGCATGTTGACGGAATACTACCTCCTTGATCATATACCGTCCCAAATACTGCACTTTGACGAGGATGTCCAGGGTGACGAGGGAGGCGGAGTTTGTAGCTCTCGTTCTGTTGCAACATTATCCCGAATAGGCCGAAGCAGGCTGTTATCACTACTATTACCAATACGATGGATAACTTCTGATCCCCGAGGCCGCGGGTTCATACATGGCAAAGGACGATGGACTCTTCGAGTCTAAATAATTCTTGGCGTGGCATCCTTCGGAAGGGAAATAAATCTGGTGGTCTCATGTTGTAGGTTTATGTCACATAAAATAAACCCGATAAAATGAGTAATAATGTATAATGAGTATAATGAGTAAACTTAAGTGGTCTTACATGCCCAATTTAGAACGGAACGCTGAGAACCAACCAGTTCAACGGCGCAGATAAATAAAACTTGATTTTCAATTTAATTTATGAATTTGAGCATACTGCAATAAACTGTTCTGCTCTGGGCATTCCAACATTGTGGATCAAAATATGAGATGAATATTTTTCACTTACTCCACCACGTACAGTAAGCAGAGGAAGTATTGGATTCGGTAACAGATTTAGCATCCAGAAGTATTGTCTCCAAAGGGTTAATATGGTTCAAATACATACACTGCAATATATCAACCATTTAAGCTTTTCAATCACACTTCCCCTTTTCTTAGTTACACAGCCTTAATTTGAGTCATGAGCCAAAACCAGGAGTAAATCATGCTAAAAAACAGATGTTTTGTCACTATGTAAATTTTTGAAACCACACGTGTCCTAAACACGGAATGTGTGAATAATGATGTCCCAAATAACATGCCAGATGTTGAATCAGAATCTGAGACCTAAGATTGTTCAATAATCCTAAATGTATTAAAATTGAAACAATTATAAAATAAAAAGGCTGAACAGTATATATTCTATGCAATAACAGTGTTAATTTTGTTCCTATACATGTCAATATTTATCTTTGTGTTATTAAATTTGAAAGGATGGTATGACAAACTATTAGACATTTGCATATTATTGAGAATAAATCTGATTCTCAATGTATTAGTGTTTTATTAAAAGATTCCTACACTTTCAAAACTTTGAGACCATTTTATCTCAACATGGCAATTTTCCACTGACGCTCTTGTTGCACCCAGGTACTCTTGTAAGTCGCCTTTGGGTATTTATCTCTAATTTGAGATTCCCTTGTGGCTTACTGGAAAAAGTACGAATCGTTTGGGAAATTTAATGGCCTTGGTAGCTTAGTGGATAGAGCAGCCGCGCGTGAAGCAGTAGATCTGTGGTTCAAATCCCGGCTATGACATTGAATTTTTCACTGCTGATTCCACCTCTTAAACATTGCCCACACACAGCTTGTGTGCTTAAAACCCCAGCAGTAAGTTTGTTAGCATAAAAAATAACAGTTGCAATACTAATATATTAGAACTGACGCAACGAAAGTTTGCCAATCTGCAGGATGCGCAGAAGACCATTTTTGTAAACGTGCCGTTACGTCTGTTGCAAGACAACAGTATCCCTATTAGGAGTGTCTAACGACGTCTTGAGGTGTGCATATCGTAGTGAATGAGTAGAAGGGAATAGACAGTGGGAGCTCAGATACCTACAATGCGAGGGATGGAAATGGCATGGGTCCTTCAATAGAGCGACGTAATCCGACATCCGAGTAGTACCGAAGTTTCGCGCAGCTCTCGTTGGCAAGCTTTCATCAGGTCACATACGTTAGTAGTAGTAAAGAGGATAAAAACGAAATTTTTCTCTCCGTTTATTTGGCTGCCTCTAAATAATGCAACAGAGCACAGCCTTCGAAGGATGCAGCGCTGTTATACTTACACTCACAGAGGGCAGCCCAATCGACGTAACTTCACTTTTGTCCTCCTTCACCAGGTCGCGAGTCTCTTCCTCCATAGGACAACGTTGTCGCGTCATCGCAATTTGAACATAGCGCTGTGTGCATTCCTTTCCCAGAGTGTTTAATTTCTTGTTTAATGCCGTTAGTTTTCTCGCATGTGCTCTCTGTTGCTGTTGTTCACGTCTGAGTTTGTTCTCCAACTTGTCTACAATGCCAATCGTCTCCTGGTATTTGTGTTTAGTATCTTGTAGTTTTTCTTGGAGTTCCACTAACTTTTGCTCCAAATTCGTAGGTGTATTATCCTGCTCGGATTCCAGTTCCTTTTCCGCTAGTTGCATTTTTTGGCACTTGGCTTCAGTTTTATCAATTCTTGAAACTAAAGACTAATTTAAACCCCTCTCTCTGAAGATTCTGGAATGTCGAATCGTTTTTGGTTGTCATACAATAAAATTTAGAAGATTGTAGAAACCAGACTTCTGTTTCTGGGCTCACAAGAATCTGGAATAAAAATATATTAATGCATTTTAAGATTGTGTAACTTGGAAAGAAACATTATATATAGTTCATATACTGTTCATATAGTACATCAGTTTTTCTAGCCATTATTGTTTATTTTTAAATAGATTCTATAAAATATTCCTGAAAAATGTTTTTCTGTCTACTTTATGTTACGGGGGATAAGGGTTTGCAGAAATGTTTTCATTATACCAGGTGGTTATGATTAGACGCCATTTCAACAATAAACATATCAATGAATATGGCAAAATCGTAATATCAATATGTGTATATATTTGAGAGGAAGAACTGGAACTTAAAAATTCAATGCCAAACTGGGATTTGAACCACAGACCTTGATACCGAAATTTAGATTTCCGATCGAATGGGCTTTTGAAAAAGACACGTTTTAATTTAATTGCCGGATGTGAGATTTGCGATAAGTGTTAAGTAATAACATAAATAGATAATAGAGCAGGAAGTGTTGTAAGGTGAGCAAGATATGAGTAAATAATAGTCGTTAAATTTGTAGGATAAACACATTATTGGTTTGAAATTAACGAGTCATGACGTCATACCCTATAGTTCGAAATCAGTAAAAAGTCAGGTCGACCAACCTTAAAAGTCGCGCGATATATTTAATAAAATATAAAGTAAATATCGTTTAATCCTAAAAAGGTAATTATATATTCGAAATTCATAAAAGAACATGTTATAATAGAAAGGGACATTTCTAAATTGCGGGAAAAGGAAATAGCATTTTGGATACGAGGCTTTCTTGGATGACGTCATGACATTCAAAATTGAAGGGAACGGTTTCTTAGCGTGGGTAAGAGAGAAAGCGTCTGGTCACTACTCAACCAGAGACCAGTACGGCAGGTTGTGCTGTGCGGACGTGAGTGCGATTCCTCTACATATACAATCGGCATAGCTCCTGAAAATATTTAAGATACAATATATAAAAAGTTTCCTTGGGTAGTCTATTCGAAAACATCTGCGCGTACCCGAGATAAAGAGATCTCTTGCAGAGCTAGAGGGAAAGAACCAAATCAACGGGCGACACAGCGATACATCAAGAAGCGAAGAACGACAATTTAGCTTCAACCTTCCGCTTATCGGGCGGCTAGCCACTGAGCTATTGTGACAAACTGCCAGAATGGCATTAAATTAAATTTGTTGGCATAAATAAATAATGTGTATATATTTTCTTAAAACATATAATTATTGTTACTTATTTACTTTGATATAATATCATGTTGCGCATTAATTAATATTTGCAGATGAAAAAATCATACGACATCGCATTTTTCAACATAATTTTATTGTCATATAGGTCACATTCGACAACAGAGGGTTGAGGAATTGAAATTCCAGTTCTCCAACAGACTTAAATAAAACTAAGCTGTCACAAACAACGCCATTCAACAATATGTTAGGAGCAGATATGACTAGTTTATGTTCTACGGCTAAGTTGTTTGGTTTGAAAAATGATTTAAATAAATCGGTAATGAGAATACACGGCCACGATCTAGAATGATTTAAAGTATCTGTACAAATGGGGATCAGTTTTACTATTATAATGTAGCGTGTATTTTTACAGATAAACAACGGTGTAATGAGGGTGGATGTACAGCTTCGACTTGAACATCCTGTGTCGTTCCGTAATGTGGTGTAGGAGCAATTGCTGGTCTCCCCCTCTTTGTCTTATTGATACTTCTGATCTATAGGCAAGTTGAAGCGTGTAGCCTTCGATATCCAACCTAAATCCACGTGACTTCTGGTTGTTGGGATATTTGAAAGATCGTATATAGGAGGGATGTATAGGTATACAAGGCCAGTATATAACATGTTATTCCGATTTCTTCAGATATGCTGAGACTTGAGAGTAATTGTCGACCATACCATATACCAATGTTTCCGAGCTGACAGGCCATGTTGGACAGTAATTGTAACCATAGTTCCTAATAAATGCAGCAGAACCATCATTATTGTGTTTATCTTATCTGTCCTTTTCCTGCTCCCATGCCACGGTCTGACTGTTTGCAATGCAATGTTCTCAAGTTCTAGCAAGATTAGGGATGAATTATTTGTTAGCATACTTCTACAGCGCATTGCTTCATTAGCATATTTAGTATATACCCTCTTATAGGTTTCAAATTGGGCCCTAATGGCCTAGTTGTCGACGGACCCTTAAACCTATACGCTCGCTCAGGCTTCAAACGCTCACAATCTTTGCAGTCCATGCTATGCCACGCTGAATACCGCCAATTTAATACCAGCCTCCTGGTATATTTTTGTTGTAGGAACAAGGAAGATACAGGAAACTGAAGCGATAGTCAAATATTCAAAAGCGGGTTCCCAAATGTTGGTTTTGGAATCCCACATTGTTTCTATGAGATTATCAGAAATATCCGAGTGGTGGCAGCACTTCAAAAATAATAGTATTGAAAAATTCAAAGTAATAACAACGAACACCTCACGAATGGACCAAGGCTACAAAACGTTGTTTTGTCCATTTACATTTTTGCATTATAAATTTTTGAATATTGTAAAATAAGTTGAAAGTGTCCAAGAGGTCCTTTTTCAAACAAAGTTAAAATTTATTTTTTGAGAATTTATATTGAATTTTTTGTTCAGGAATAATTTAAATGTTTTTATAATGTGTATGATATAACTGGTTCTACGGTTAATCTAATTTTAAATGCTTGTTTCTCTCCTTTAACTTTTTCAGCGCTTTATAGATGCAAAATGAAAAAAAAAAAAAAAAAAAAAAAAAAAAAAAAAAAAAAAAAACCCACCTTCTGGTGATACTGGAGACACTTTCAAATTATCTTCTGAAGCAAGCCATGAACCACTTTTAAGTGTAAGTAGTGTTTGCGTCATTCAAAAATGAGAACATCGTAGTGCAAACAAAATTGTTTTTCATTAAAGAATTGAACGTAAATTATTTATATCACAAAGCCCATGTCACTTTACAGCATTGCTCTACTGGCATGTGCTTTTTCAGCAGACCATTTTGTATAGAGAGTAATACTCAAACGCAAAATCGAAAACATTTTGAAAGCTAATTATAAACTTGGAAGCATTAAACTCTCTAGGTAGGATGTGTCGGCTTGGGTGACTCAGTTGGTTAGACCTACTGATCCGTAGGTCGCGGATTCAAATCCGGCCCAGACCGATGGTTTTTAAGCTCCATGTCAGTAGATTTACTGGCATGTAAAACAACTCCTGCGGAACAAAATACCGGCACACCGGCGGCGTTGATGTGATCCTGACAATCGAGAGCGTCGTTAAACAACAAAATAATTTAAAAGGCCCAGACCAATGATGTTTATATGTACTCAAAAGCGACAGCTCCATTTCAGTAGATTTATTGGCATGCAAAACAATGCCAACGGCATGTCGGTGGCATTGATATGATCCTGACAATCGAAACGTCTTTATTACCTATATATATTCTGAATGAGATGGGCAAACATGTGAAGTTAATGTAGACAAAAAGTTTCAAAACGTGTGAATACATGTTACAGGATATAGAATGTTGATCCATTCACCTGCTTAATACCCCTGTAACGTATTTGCAACATACTTTCTTAAAATGCTCTGAACACATCTGGAAGGAACTTTACGTAAACATTACCACACAGTGGCTTTAATGCATGTTACAATGCAATGAAGCAAAACATATATATTTTCATTTATGCATTTTTAATTTAATGTGCACAAATGTTCAACATCCTATTGCACATTTCATGAAGTATAAGACACTTGAAGTTAACTTGTTTTATTAAAATATGAGGTAGTAACTGCACATTTACATAAATTATAGCAAATATGCAACAATAAAATCACATACTTGATGGGTTAATGTACCATTGTGCTGTAGCACAGTGAATAGTTTGCATCTACTATTGTTGAGCTTAATTTTAAAACACTACCCATGGAATCTGTTTGAGTATCTATTGTTGCGTAAGTACTATCAGTGCATAGGTGTATCAGTGGTGCAAAGGGATTCTTCGATTACTGAGGATTTTCCACTTTGGGAGACCTGGTACGGGGTGCACTCAGCCTCGTGGAGTCGTTTGTTGCCAATTCAAGAACTGCACAATGTAAACGTGGTGGCTCCGATATAGAAAATTGCACCAAAGAGCATCCGTACCGGTATTTACCTTTGCAGAGAGTTAGCCATTCCTGCATTTTTAAACTAGTGCCTCAGGCTTTTAAGGGGGCAGGTACAGCTTATCCGCGAGACCGTAACGAGCAGCTCAGAACAGCACTAGGTACAACACAGAACTTTGTGTAGTTTGGTATCTTAGAACAAGTATAAGTGTTGGACATAAATTGAATAAAATCCATATTAGCGTTCCAAATATTGTTGCAGTTACCAAAATGTTCTTGTTGGAATCGAGTGTAAACAAAGGGATTTTAATGATAGTCTACCTATAAATGCATAGTCTAAAGTTTCATCTACTGATTGTGTTGAATATGGTGGGTATACCTATATGTTGCATTCATATTCCGCATATATCCTACAGTTGTTTTAATTCTTCATTTGGCCAAAGAAAATACAGATAGCGAAGCCGAACATACTGTTCTATTATATGCACAATAAGGAAGGAAATTACTGTGGCCACCAGCTGTGGCGTTGTATTGGACATAGCGATAACGGTTAAACCATGACCCAGGAAAAGGAGTTCCGCATCTCTATTATTAGCTCCTCGTATACAAATATTAAATGTTGCACACTAAGCTATAATAAGTACAAAACATTTTGCCCAAACGTAACTAAGGTAGAATGCTACGTGAAAAAGGTTTAAGTACTAATGGAAATAGAATTACATTACATTTTAACTGTTTTTTTACTTATAAATTATTAGTCGTTTTACTTTCTCTACTGGTAAGTAGAGGAAATATTGTATTCCACCCAAAATTTCGATGTCGAGTTTTCACCGGAAATAAATGTTTTGAGACCCCCTGAATTCAAAAGAAGATTCTTAGAAAAAAGTCCGCGTGTGTGTGTGTGTGTGAGTGTGTGTGTGTGTGTGTGTGTGTGTGTGTGTGTGTGTGTGTGTGTGTGTGTGTGTGTGTGTGTCAGTCTGTAGACAGCATAACTCAAAAGCAAAAAGTCGGTTAAAAACCAAAGTTGGTATTTAAGTTTATCTTTCAAGGATGCGACACAAAGATTTTGAAGAAAATAGCCCCACCCTAAACTACCCTTTACATGGAAAATTTTTCCTAAATTTTCATTTTCTTGAAAATGGCTCTAACGATTTTAATTAGAATGACATGTTTAAGATCTTTGTATGACAAAGGAAAAGTATATTTTGAATTTTCTGGCTATAGCCTATGTAGTCCTGTTTACTCTGGATGACTTGAATGGCTCGTAAACCGTAAGAGATAGACAAAATCTTACTGTAGATCTTGCTAAAACACACAATTTGTGTCTAAAGAACTTTTTTTTGTAGAGTGAACCATTTCGGAGATATCCCTTCTTAATTGTGCCAGTTTCG
This sequence comes from Tenodera sinensis, assembly GCA_030765045.1. Lineage (NCBI taxonomy): Eukaryota > Metazoa > Arthropoda > Insecta > Mantodea > Mantidae > Tenodera > Tenodera sinensis. The sequence goes on from CM060965.1 coordinate 96,506,979, forward strand.
GAAAATTTGAGACTTTCGTGAAATGGAACATAATGAAAATGGATGATATCGTTGTTCATTTTTGATATGTTAAGCGTGCAAAGAGAACGGGATCTCAAAGCTTTAAAGGATTTGACTATCGCTCAAAGCCTACTGTATTCCCATATTCCCCTTGCACCTACAAGGAAATAAGCAATAAGATAATTTGTACAAATGTTTATCTCAACTATCATGAAGAAGATATAGGAATAAGAGTTTGTAAGAATGGTTAGTACAAGAGAAGAGGAAACTCACATGGTTTAAGTTTAACGCCCTTTAACTTCTTAGATCATACCGAACGATGAACGAAGTGTTTGAAATGGTACTCATATGAGCCCGGGGTCCACAGAGCTTCAAGTTACACGACATTCGTCTTATCAGGATAAGGGAGAACCCCGGAAAAAAAGTTTATCCGGGTAACTCACCCTAAGAGATTTGATCTCGAAACCTCTTGAATTCCGGGCAGACGTGATACCCCCACACCACAACACCACACGGGCTGGCAAGGTAGTCTTATTGCTAGATTACCAACGAATTAAACATTTTCGATAAGTTTTCGTACTCTCCGGTGAAAATGAAAACTTTCCTGTATCAGTATACTTATTTTTGTATGTCTATCGATGCTGCCAATTGTCAGTACCATATTAACGCTGCCGGTGTGCCGGAATTTCGTCTCATAGGAGTTCTTTTATATGCCAGTAAGGCTACTTACGCGAGGCTGTCGCTTCTTTTAAGTACAATTAAAAATCATGGGTCTGAGCAGTTTTGAACCCACGATATTGGGATCAGTAGGCCAGCGCCTAATCAACTGAGCCACCCGCACCGACATTTCCTCTATCAGGTCAGCTTCAATAGGAACATATAGCTTATTTATAGCGACGTATTAGTAACGCCGTTGCACCGGTAAAGGAACCAACTTAAGACTAACAAATACCCCCATCTCAACTAGACATGTGCCAACATCACATGGTGCTTATGGTTCACCATTTATATAAGCTTAGGTTTCTGATTCATATTAAGTTTCATATATACGTACATAAAGCTTGCAACTAGTGTTTATACCAAAACACGCAAGCGATGCGAGAGTGCGTTCCTGATTGTTCCGATATTTATATAAGCTTAGGTTTCTGATTCGTGTGAGAATAGGTTACCTGAGGTTATTTTTTATATAACCTTTCGCAAATTAACAACCAATAGTTACACCAAAGCACGCGATCGAAGCAAAAGTGCGTTCCTTAATAGACTTAGGATTGTCCCGCTATTTATATAAGCATAGGTTTGTTGTTTCACCCCATTTTATTTAGTGTAATGAACAGCTGTCAACAAGAGTCTTAGCATTTACGTTTAGATATATGAGGGGGAATCGAAGAAGATGAAAAACTGCATATAACACTTATTCATTACGAGTAACACAGAATTTGACACTCGAACAATAGATGTACTTTAAATGTTGTCTTTTATTTATTTTTAAAACACTTATATACACTACACTTTTTGTTAGATATCCCTCGCCTAGATAGTTTCTGGTAAAGCCTTGTATAGATAATCTCATGGGCGTCGCGAAGGGGGAGCAAGGGAGGGCCGCGGCCCTCCCCCCCCCCCCCCCTTGGAAATTAATGAACTTAATGTGCTGACTATTAAACTATTATTTTAATTTTTATGTAAAGAACCATTTCTATTTAGCGCAAATTTATATGGTTATCTGCAACAAATACTATAACTTTTGACAACAAAATAATGAATTAATATTATCTGATTGCAAAATTCTAACATTTGCCCCGCCCCTCCCCCCCCCCCCCCCGGAAAAATGTCTGCCAACGTTCATGGGTAATCTCACAGCCTTTAAACACCATTTTGCCAAGCGTACTTCTCTATTAAACAGTTCATTTTGGCTTTCCTCGAAACGAAAGGAAAAGCACCTAAACTCTCGCAAAGCTAGCGGATTTCACTCCTTACATTAGGTTAGTACTCCCATCCAAGCATGTGGAACATCCTAAACATGGCGTCGTTTACCGTCTGCATATCATTTTATTATAAAAGAAGACCTCATAAAAAGGGATACCTACTGGATAGGTTACAAGATTTTAAAGTGATAACATTTACTTCAGAAGCAATTCTTAATTTACTATCATTAATATCACTACTTTTATTACTTATTTTCTCCCGTGGGGTATGAAATCCTTCCATGTATCAATCCAAATGCATTAATTCACAGCAACCTTCCAGAACAAATATTTCCATTTTCTTAACCGTGCAAAATTATCATAAGTAATATCAATATCAAATCTAAGAGGGTAAGTTCAAAATCATGAGGTCTATTCTATTAATAAAATCTAATTACTAGTGCAAATGATATAGTAATAAAATATTGTTAATTACTTACTTTCAGTAGGTTGTATTTTGTTAAAAGACAACTTATTGCCAATCACTGCATACTGAATCCAAAGAATCTAACCTCAAAAATAGAAATGCTTGCTATAATACAGTAAGAGAGTGAAACAAATGTTTTTGCCAGAGACATTAAAAGATAACTTCGGTTTGTCTGTTTTTGAGTTCTCCATTTTGCTTGGATTTACCAGTGGCTACCAGGAGACAAATAACTTCTTACTGCATACTAATTATTTTTCTTACGCATTTAAACTATCTATATAGTAAACTGTAGACGTAATACAAATGGATGCTCTGATTCCGGTGTTGCCAACCCATGAGATTTGTCCCATATTGTGGGGTGGGACATTTTGATAAATATTTTTCAGGAAGGGGGTCTTTATGCAAAAACCAGATGAATATAGGACATTTAATAAATGTTATATTGGTTTTCTTTAGAAAAACTGTAAAGGATGTAAATCTGCATTGAAAGGAACGCCTTTGATTTTCTTCCTGTTGAGTATTTTATATTTAAATAACTGGACAACCCGCAAACATAACGTCGGTCTGGGTGGCTCAGTTGGTTAGACGCTGACCTACTGATCCCAAGGTCGCGGGTTCAAATCCGTGCCTAAAAATAAACAGCTCCATGTCATTAGATTTATTGGCATGTAAAAGAACTCCTGCGGGACAAAATCCCGGCACACCGGCGACGCTTATGTGATCCTAGCAATTGACAGCGTCGTTAAACAACAAAATATTTTTTTTCCGCAAACATAACGCTGTGGTATATGACGGGTTCTAATTTCCCTTGTAAGCAAAGATAAGATATGTGCCTCTAGTAGCATAACAAACATTATTACTGCCTACTATATAGTCAGTCAAGATAGTATGAGTGCAGTCGGTGAGAAGTTATAGGTTGCGCGTTCGTTCTTGACGAATGACCTTGAGCAGAAATCCGATGAGTGAGCCTACCCTTAATAAACAGGTCAGCAAATGTTTATGCTACGATAACAGACACCTCTGTTTTCCTCTGTCGCGTTTGTGTATACAGTCGACTGCAGAAGTTTTGTGCGGTACGGATGTATGTATGCATGCAACGAAAATAGCAATTCAGACCAGGGAGAGATGTCGGGAATAGAATAAATGCAAGAAAGTTAAGTGGAAACAGTTATAGAGGTATAGTGTATAATACGTGTGGCTGATATTACTGCAAGTGTCATAAATTGATTTGCAGTGTTGTACTACTTCAGCTCAGAAGCATGCGCGTCATCTCACTGCAGACTGTACCTCCTCTCTCTCGTTCCCGCAAAAGCTGAGTAGAGACTCGCATTCAACCTTTCATGTAAAATTTTCATTCGTCAAGAAGTAACGCGCGACCTATACTAATCGCTCCACCGTCAGATCCACACTTGATGTAAACACAAGCCATCAGCAACAAACTAAAGCATGTTCCACCCTTAAAAGTCAGTACACGTTAAATGGAGCGCAGTGTTGCAACATGTACTAGTTGCGAATCTTTCTCCGCGAGCGACTCGAGGTGGCCTGAGTCCTGTACTTAGTCCTTCAATTGCTGCTTGACGAGACGGGCACTTTTAACTTTGGTATCCCTCCACGCCTTTGTTACTGTATGACCTAAATTTACAAATGGCTCGTCTGTATAAACAATTGATTTCCCCTGGTCCCTAAACCTTTGTATGTTTTTTAGATATTTATGTCGCCATCTGACGATATCGATATCGTCTCTTTCTATTAATATGCACTTGTTACCCTTTCTTTCATATTCGAACCCCAAATCAGAGTGGCCCTTGAGAAATTTGGTAGGGTCTCATCACTGTTGAACTGTGACAAAATTATATTCAGCGTGGGTGGAATAGTTGCAAACTGTAAAGAATGAACAATTCGCCGCACTCCACCTTGCACTATTCAATCATATTGCGTTAACCTAGCGTTTTGTGTAGTCCCGCCCTTTTTGCTTTCTTTTTCGATGGCGTTCTTAGAGGTCCTTTCATTAGTTCCTTTTTAATCATACACACTACTCCTTCTGAACACCCGATAGCCTTAGTTGTTTCTTTTACCGCCTTACTTACACGCATTTTACTTCAAAAATAATCTAACACATTCATAATTATTTGGCGTTCCTTACTTCTTAATTTACCAACATATCGTCTCTTCCTAGCTTCCCCCTCCATAACTACAAATATTTACAAAAATATTAAACAAATAACGCAATAACAGCTCACAGTTTACACACACGGCTTCTTTCGAGCTAATGTTAGTGCTGCTCCTTATACTATCTTCTGTGTCAGGCCTGACGCTGAATAGATGAATACCTTTTGTTTGCCTTACTGGATAAAAGAAAGAGGTTACTGCCTTTTGGTTTATTTTAAAAATTTTCTCCAACCTTCCTCAACATTTGTTCTCGCTGGTTCCCTGATGTAAACTCAATAACAAAAAAGTTTCACACTGCGTAACTCTTGTAGTGCACAGATATAAAATTTTCCGAAAATATTTAATTTAAAAAATTATAACACTTAACTGGGTACACATAGAGAATTCAAAGTAGGCAGGTGGTAGCACTATAGTTTACTCTACCTAAGAAAAAAATATAGATGCATTCTAGCAGTTAGTTTGTTAGTTAGTGCGTGATGAGTATAGAAACAGCAAATATCGGACTTCTATTGAAAAAAACGTTTTCTGAAGAAATTTGGGCCTACAGAAATGTATAATGACTCTGAAAAGGATATAACCTGATAGAGAAAAAAATTCTGCATACGATAATGTGTTCAAATCTGAAATTTATAACAAATGAATATTTATACCATGCTATTAGGAATCTGGCAACAGCGCCAGGTTAGAAAAGGACGCGGCTAATGGCAACTTGTATGCGCTAGATAGACACAGAGATGTCCCATTTAACTCCATACTGTCTTCTAAGAGTGAAACGCTATATAGCAATACGCCGAAACCAAAGCACACCATAAAATATAGTACCTTAAATATCGGCGATTATCTGCGAGTTTTCAAGATGTACGATAACCCTGGTAAAGACTACTTAAATGTAACGCGATATTTCTAAAATTCCTGAGCAAATGTCGTTCTGTTGCAACATAAATACGAGGTATGAGTCCATGTGGTGTTTGTCTTGTGTTAGTCGCAGGTGATAGTATCAGGTTATCGCGCAAGCATAGAAGGTGCGGATCTAAGGAGTATAAACATATATACGTCACAAGTAGGCGAGGTTTCGGAGATACAGTCGCGTGAAGAAAACATCAAGATACCAATACCAAGATGCCTGCAGGCGTGCTAACCATGTAAATAACACCAGCAGTTCAAAATTACTGTCTTCAAGGCAGTTGGAATGTAAGCAGACAGTGTTGCCACAATATTATACCGTATGGCTTCTAGAGTTTCTAATAAAATTAGTGATATTTCTGAAAGTATGATCATAACTGCTTTGTTTTATTAGGTAATATATTGTGCAGCTTTTTTTAAAATTTTGCTTAGAAATATGTTTTTTTAAATTCATTGACTCGTTGCTGGTGTTTATGTTTTGATTTTAACAATGAAAGAATTCACATTTAATTCTTAATTAATTGAATTAATTAATCGTAATACAGGCCCAAGGTCACATTCCGTGTTATCAAAGCTCCCGCAATAAACTTAAAGCACAGAGAACTTTGTGCCATTGTTGAGCAGTTGGGCCATGGTAACAAATCTGATATAGTAACAGCACTTAGAGCAAAAGGTAAATGTTACCACTTTTTCTGTGAAAAGTCCCTTCAATGTCTTTGGTTACCAGTATCAAATGCTGGCAGCGAGATATTTTTTTCTACATATAACTTGGTTGTAACAGACAGGACAACTACAACATGAAAGTGTCACAACTCGTATGTTGCGATTTGGTGATGCTAATTGATGGGCAATGACCCTGATGTCTAATGCATGATATATATATATATATATATATATATATATATATATATATATATATATATATATATATATAGGATTCATTTCATGATGATAATAAAATAAATGCTTCGATTTGGAGAAATTTCAAACAATAATGTTACAGTAACATTACTTACCTGTTAATTTTAATTTCAGTAATGTCTGCGTGTATTAATTTTACCCGAAAATTAAACAGAAAACACAGCTTATTTAAATTAAATTATTAATGCGCATTTTTCAAATAATTACCACCAAAATTCTTCCCTTTGATGAAGCTCTTTCGCATAATATTTATTCTGCTGGGAAAGAAAGGATAAGCTGCTAATGTGAAGACAGCAGGGTGAGTACTGTTTTCATTGTGCGGCTGTATAATACATTCCCAGTATTGCCTTTCCCCTCGCTCCGCTCAGATCCCTAGACTTAAGTTAGTAAACAAACCTGTGACACCCTCCTCCAAGTGGATTCATAGTAGTACATTGCTCTGGCATATAAATATTTACTGAATGTAATGGTGTCATGCAATGAACGTGGCAAAGCCATCGGTCTTAAAAAGAAAAGCTTAACCCCAGCGCAACAGCCCATGAAGGGCCAAGGCTTGCCGCCCAGCCGCTGCGTCCCTCACATCTGCCCACTACAGACGTCTTTACTGTCGACTGTCGACTGTCGACTGTCTTACTGTCGACCTGGGGTTGCTACGTCTCCATCAAGTAGCTCCTCAATTGGTCCCCCCGGGACCTAACGAGGCTGAGTGCACCCTTTGCCAGACCTCCCAACGGGGGAGAAATCCCTGTGCCGGTACCGGGGATCAAGCCATTGGTCTTACCTTGGTCAAATGCTGAGGTCGAGAGAGCATTTAGTATCCTTAATAATGTGAAAACCTCTTTAGGAGTAAACTTTAAGCCAATATGCATTCTATTTTAATGGAGTTTGGCTGATTTTTTAAATGTTTGTCCGACATGTAAAGAAAATCAGAGTAACGGGTGTCATGTTTAGTATAAGTTTTAATTTAAGTTTTATTTTTTAAAGAAAATACCAAAATTTTCTAATTTTGACGGATTTTTGGGAGTTGGTCTGACGGAAAAAATAAACCATGTGGTGGCAACACTGGGTGAACCGACTGCCCCTGAATACAGTTGACTGTAAAGTATTGTCGTACTGATATTAGTGAGTTAAGCTTGTGATAATCGCTCCTTTAATTTCAAGTTTAAAAGGAAAACTACCTCATAGCCAAACTTGTGTAGCGGTTGCTTACGATTAGGAATACATGAAGGAAGAGACCAAGCATGAGAGTCGGTACACTATTAAGCTTTTCAAATAACAAATTTTGCATCTTTTCGCGTAACTTTGCAAGATAAGTGAAAACATGAGAGAAGATCGTCATTTGGGTCTCCCAGACAAACAAAAATGTTCTACCCACCAACGAGCAGTACACTTACATTTTATGGTGCCTAAATTGACATAATTTTACGTTAGGACCTAATAAGAGGTATTTTTCGATAGAATCTTATAATACCTAATTAGGTTATTTAAGTGAATATAAAGAACATGTATTTATATTAGAGGGCTGCATGGGCTGACATTCTTAGGTTCGGCCGGCCCGACTCGGACTCAACCAAACCCGAGTTCGGCCCGAGCCCGAGAAGAGGTTATAGTGCCCAGGCCCGAGCCCGGCCCGGCCCGATTATTTAATTTTATTATGATTATGATGACATTATTATTGTCATTATTATTATTATTATTATTATTATTATTATTATTATTATTATTATTATTATTATTATTATTATTATTATTATTATTATTATTATTATTATTATTATTATTATTATTATTATTATTATTTGAAACCTATCAGCAGAATAATCATATAGAATTCATAGAGAAAGGAATGCTGTGATAATTGTGCTATTCTCAGAAAAATATATAATGCATTATTTTGTATCTCTTAATTTTCAAGCCTGGGCCCGGCCCGAGCCCGACAAACATTTTTAAATTAGGCCCGAACCCGGCCCGCGGACCGGGTCGGGCCTAAGTCCGAGGGCTTGGCCCGAGCCCGTGCAGATCTCTAATTTATATAACACATTTTCAAAGGAGACTATTTGAACAAGGAAAATATTAAATAATTATCTTATGAAATCTTGTGGAATGTTGAGACATATTACGTACAATAACAAACTTGAAATAAGAGGTTCACATAAATTTATATAATTCTACTAACTTACACTATAGTTGAACGTGGTTGTCAGTGGCTCTGAAATTTCTGAAACGTGTGACGTTTACATGCCGCAACAAAGGTTAAAATTTGAGGTAAGAGTTGATAGCACTGTTGGGTAGTATCTTTCATAATAGGGAGTCCTAACAATTCAGTCACATTCCAAGGTCAAATCAATATTCGGCCGCGTTCTCTGTGAAGAAAAAAGTTGCAAGAATGGTTATTTGGAAACCCCCCAAAAATAACCGAAATGAAAATTGCACCTCCTATCGTATTTGAAGTGCAACGCAGTTTCTTCACTTTCAAGGGCATTTTAACGGAAGACAGAAGAGGGTTTACACCTGAGAATATTTCAGGGTATGTTTGGTGTAAAATGAGAATTGAAAGTTTTTGGGCAGGTAGTGTTAACAATTAATTGCGAGTTTTTCCGGGTTATACTAAAGCACTAAGTATACTAATCGTATATGTATTGAAGTTAATACTTTCAAATACACTAAAGTTACAGTTCATTTAACTTTCTCCAGTTTGAAATTAGTGTTCCAAATATAATGGCAAGCTCAGTAATTTATACGAACAAGCATCCTATAAAATTCTAGTATACTGACAGATAGAATCTATGTTTAACTTTTTAGAAAGTAAAAATTCGGGGTTTGATTAGTGACACTGGTGGTGACTCCACAGAGGAAGAAAATATGCCAGGTGCAAAAGAATTAAAATGTGATAAAAAGTGTTTTATTCATCGCGAACTGAAATCCTTATTGAAACTAAGGTATTTAATTTGTTAGTGAGCGTACGAACTCTCTGTGTATAGAGAGTGGGTGACATCACAATGTCTCTGCTACTGAAGGCAGGGAAGTGACTCGCATCCAATCATAAAAATATCTTAGTGTTTAAAATCATTTGCGCGACCTATGCAGTATTGTTTGAGGTGAATTAACTTGCCCAGTTCAGTGTCACTAAAACTAAAAGGCGAGGTGTAAATCGTGTAATGTGATTGTTACGTGGTAAAAGCGAGCTCGAAAAACATGCTTCTCGGGTTAAACACATTCAAACTGTGCAAAGTAACAGAACTGTTCTTGATTTTTTTTTCGAAAAAGAGTGATGAAAGCATAGATGCGGAAAAAGTGAAGACAGCTGAAATAAGATTAGCAACTTTTTTTCGCGGAGCAAATGTTGCGTTTTCAACTCTTCACAGGATCTAGGAAGTTTCTCACTGTCTTGCTTGTAACTAAAGCAGATGAATGAGGTACAGCTGAGAACAATCAGATTTGGCACAACATTCCAAAGTCTTGTAAAGACAGAATTGCGGCTTGCCACCATTACAGATGCATTGTCACAAGCTATGCCAATTATGTTTGTAGTTAGAATATCCTCTTCCAACATGCTATCCAGAGCTGTGAATAAAGGGATCAATTCCGGAAGTTATGTTTTCACACGCCCGTCAATTGGCGACACATATTTCACTAAAGCACGCATATATTTGCTAACTGATATACACTTTGTACGACCTAAAGTCACCTCTCAAGCAATTTTGGAATCAGGAACAAGATGGTGCATTGTTGTTTGCCTTACACGATGAAAGAAAGAAGTTACAGCCTTTTGGTTTATTTTAAAAACTTTTTCCAACCCTTCTCAACATTTGTTCTCTCTTGGTCCCTGATGTAAACTCAATAATAAAAAAAGTTTCACATTGCGTAACTTTTGCAGTGCACAGATATAAAATTTTCCGAAACGTTTAATTTAAAAAATTGTAACACTTAACTGAGTAAACATAGAGAATTCAAAGTAGGCAGGTTGTAGCACTACTGTTTACTCTAGCTAAGAAAAAATGTAGACGTGTTCTAGCAGTTAGTTTGTTAGTGCGTGATGAGCATAGAAACAGCAAATATCGAACTTCTACTGACTCTGAAAAGGATATAACCTGATAAAGAAAAAAATTCTGCGTAGAATAATGTGTTCAAACCTGAAATTTGTAACAACTGAATATTTATACCATGCTACTAGGAATCTGGCAACAGCGCGAGGGTAGAAAAGGACGAGGTTAATGGCAACTTGTATGCGCTAGATAGAGACAGATATATCCCATTTAACTCCATGCTGTCATCTAAGGGTGAGACAAGGATTTGGTTCCCCATCTGAGTCGTCCCGAACCCGGTTCCTTGAAACTCATCCATTTCAGTGGCCTATGATCAGTTACAATAGTAAATATTTTCCCCAGTAGTTAAAGCTCAAAGGGCTTGCAAGCCCACACTATTGCTAACAGTTGCTTTTCTGTCGTGCTATAATACTTTTCTGCCTTATTGAGAGTTCCACTTGCAAACGCTACTGGCAAATCCCTATCCATTGGGCCTTGAGGCTATAATGCCCCTAGTCCGTCCTGACTGGCATCGGTTGTCAAAATAAATTCCCTTGAGAAATCTGGGTATTGCAATATAGGTTATGACTACTTTTGCTTCAGGGTTTTAAGGCTATCTGCTGATCATCTCTCCAGGCGAACTTAGCGTTATCTTTTAGCAACAGGTGCAACGGTGCTGCTATTTTGCTAAAATGAGGAATGACTCGGTGATAGTAGGCAACTAAATCCAGAAATGCTCTTAAATCAGTCAGTCCCTTAGGTGTGGGATAATTTGCTATTGCTTCCACCCTTCCACCCCATTCTCCGAAATTACATAACCTCTTTCCTCAAAAATGCACCTTATTCCGGCTGCAGTTTTAGGTTATACCTTCTAAACCTCTGAAATGCTTCCCTTAATTTTTGATCATGCTCCTTAAGCGGTCCTGCTTAGATAACTACGTTGTCTAGGAAAACAAAGCATCTGGATGGTAATAAACCCGCCAGGACCGTACTCATCTTTTTTGAAACCTGGCTGGTGCGGTCTTCAAGGCAAAGGGCAGTTCAACATACTGCCAATGGCCATGTTTTGTCGAAAAGGCTCTTTTCTCCTTATCTTATGCTTTCATGGGTATCTGGTGATATCCCATTGCCAAATCTATGCAAGAAAAATATTTGGAATTCCTTAACTGATCGAGGATTTCCGTAATATCTGGAAGTGGGTAAGCATTTCCTGCTGTCTTTATATTTATTTTCCTGAAATCGACCACAAGTCGAAATTTCTCAATGCCGCTTGCATCCGTTTTCCTTTTTATTACTAGCAAGGGACTATTGCAAGGCGAATTTCTCCTCAATGATCCCTTCCTGCAATCATTTTTGCAACTGCTTTTCTACTTCTTGTTTGTGTGCCTCGGACAGTCTATAATTACATAAATTGGTTCAGTATTAGCTTCCATTACAATAGCATGCTCATGGGCGTCGGCAGACCTCTTTCCAGGGAAAGGGACTAGACTATAAACTATTAATTAATGTTACATTGATTTTCTTTAGACAAAAATGTAAATATTTGTATACCTGCAAGGCAGTGTTCACAACATTCATTTCATGACATCATTACAGGTATATACAGTATAATATACCAGACTCAAAATGGAGAAGGAAATCATTGAACACCCAATAAGCACTAATAATTAGCGCTCGGATTTTTAGGTGCTAAAACTTGGAAAATATTTAATTTTTATATGCTAAAATGTCAATAATATGTGCTAAAAAGTAAGAAATATGTGCTAAAACAAATAAAATATGTTTAAGATCTGAATGGTCGAAATAATATAAATGTACGTGGTACTCACCAGACATTACTCTTGGAAGGGACCATCAAGCACTGTAGAGTTACATATACAACCACATGCTTCCTCAAATGTTCCATCCCGAAAGATTAATGATTGTCAGGAAGAAATATCTTGAATTTCGAAAATAATCGCGTTGTATGTGTGTGTGTGTGTGTGTGTGTGTGTGTGTGTGTGTGTGTGTGTGTGTGTGTGTGTGTGTGTGTGTGTGTGTGTGTGTGTGTCAGTTTGTGGATAGCATAACTCAAATAGAAATAGAAATTACAAAGTTACTCCAATATGAGCGACAGCACATTCTACTGTTCTGCCGTCTTGTGGCTTCTTAGTCCTTTCTCCTTTTTCGTTCTGCTTATTTTTCCTAGGACTCCTACAATTTCTAGCAAAGTGTCCCACCGTACCACAATTAAAGCAGGTTACTAAGCTTGACTTCCCTTTATTTTCAGTGTAAACACTATTAGTTGCTTTACTGTGCTCTTTCTTAACATTTACATAACATTTGCTGGCGATATGGCCAACCTTTCCACATTTATTGCATTTCACCTGTTCTACTCTAGAATACCTTTCTAGTTTGAAAATAATGGCATTCTCCTCGTTCAACGAGGTTTTACATGCCTCTTGGAATTCCTGTTTCAGCCATTATGTGAATGTGACGCATCATATTTTTACTCTATAAAGTGTAGTCAGAAGGGCATGTTAAAAAAAAAAAAAAACAAAAAAAAACAAAAAAAAAACGTTTTTTAGAAAAAAGAAGTTTATGCATGATGTATGTGTATGCATAATTAAAACAACAAACATTTGATTAAAAACCAAACTTGGTATTTCAATTCGGCATCTTCCAAGGATGCAGCTTTAAGAAAATACCTCCACCTCAAACTATCCTTTCTATGGAACATTTTTTAAAATTTATTTTCTTAAATAATCTTCTCCCTCGATTTTGATTAAAATATAGATATGTTTAAATATTTTCATGGCAAATGAAATGGTATTCTGGGGATAGCCTCTGAAGTCCTCTTCATTCCGAATGACTTTTGCATAAATAGCAAATGGTTTAATACACAGAGAAATGTAGATTTCAGTTTATGCTACTTTTTAGTAAGCCATTTCCATGGTATTCCATTGTATAGATTTGCATTTTAAAATACTTATACTTTTATCTCAAATGGGAAGTCAATTCATGTTTTTTACCTTCTCTACTGCCTGCAGCCTCCTCTCAGCGGAAAAGGGCAGTGGGCATGGACATGTTCTGTGCTAGCAAACGGGCACGGCGTCGTGTTGCAGTTGTTTCTTTGAATACAGCGGTGGTGGATGCGTATAACTAGTGTGCTATGTTGGCTTGTGAATTACAGGAATGGCAATTTCTCAAAGTGTGGCTACTTCATCTATCTCTCGCCCATTATCCTTATATACTTTTCTGTCTGTTTGGGAAGAATGGTATCTGTTTATAGACATAGAAAGTGCAGCGAAATGTTTAGAGTGTGGCCAGGTTGTTCAAAGAATTTACACCACACACTTAAGCAGTGAGGTGTTGAGCATTTTTCAAATCTAGTTTATTTATTTCTTTTTCATTGTGGCATAATAAAAATCCTCCGAGCCTGATTTCACAATTTAAATAGCTGAACTTACAGAGTTTATCAGTTGTCAATTGCCAATCGTTTCGTGTCGCTTGTGTTTATTATGTTCAAGGACATTGCAATTTCCTCATTCAGATATGTTCGTTAGAGATAACCATTATACCTAATTCTCTCTCGCTGGAATGAGATTATACTGAGCAGTAAATTAAATCTTTGTCAGTCTAAGGAGGACAGTTTAACCTTTCCACCATTTACATTTTTGATGTAAACTTACTGTAAAACTATATGTAGAGAATGTAATGTTACTTCTGTTTATGCATTAGATCTTGCTAAAGTAAAATGTACTATCGTATTATAATCTGAGGGGGGCAATCCTTTCTCTGAGCTGGTCCTGGCGATTCCCCGGTATTAGGATCCACATACCTTTAGCTTAGATGTTTCCACCTTACAATACAAGAAGTGAATTATTGCAAACACTGCGATGCAGTACGATAAGAGTATTTATCTATATATGTACTTTTCAAAGAAAAATGAATGTTTCATGCGAATATGGAATGCCTGAGATGAAGTGAAGGGACAGGCGCGCTACCACTGTGCTACGGGGGCCGGTCTTTATCTCATCTTAATTTTCTAAATAATTTTGTGTATTATTTTGTTAAAATAATCATGTGATTCATACTTTTGTTTTTGTCGAACATGTGTATAATACAAGATGTTCCTGGCAAAGCGAGTTAAGCAGGCTGGAAAAGTGAAGTTAGAGCGTGATGATACTAAAATTCTGCACCGTCTTTGTTAAGTTGTTAACGTCTATTTTGTTTTTGTTATTCAAAGATCCGCGTAGGATCCGCAGCAGCCGATAAGGTTAGATATTTTGGGAACGTTGCCCGAATTGCACAGGTTTGTACCACGTGATGGTAAGAAAGAGCCTTTATGAAGACAGTGAAGAGTGCCGCCAACAAGCCCGCAAAAATACGAAAATGAGAATAATCCGGTGTGGGTGACAAAATAGGGATGATCTGTATGTAACAGGGATGTCCAACCTTCTCTCTTTGGAGAACCTTACGTAATGAGTGGCTATCCCTACTCCACTCGTTCAGTCGGAGGGTGAGTCAGTCAGTATCCACTGACGGACAACTTATAATAATAAGCGTACGGATGTTTACTGGTCAGGTACAAGCACTCAGTGTGAACCTATTTTGATTCACTTTTAGAAACATATTACTATACTCTTTTTTTTTTTTTTTTTTTTTTTTTTTAGAAATAGTGCCTTCTAAACACTTTACGTACCCATCTGATTATTGTGCGGGCCTTCTCTGGGGCGTGATCCACTGTTAGAGTCGTTAACCACGCACACACACTCTTGGAGCACATTAAGGATATGTTAAACTTTAAACGCAGTTTTCTCAAAACAACTTTTTTCAACACAAATACTCCTTTTTTCTCTTAAAAATTTTTAACATTAATATAAATGATTAAGCTACACAAACGTTGGATTTTGGTAGCTTCTATCCTTAAAAACTTCTGGTCTAGAATAAATTCTGCGAGAGAAAAAATCGTTTAACATGATGCATAGGAATAGTTTTTTTTTTTTTTTTTTTTTTTTTAAACTAAGGTTTTCAAACCAGTACTCTGAAAAATCCAACAACAAAAAACAATACATGCATCTATTTGTGTGCAAACTTTTTGTTCTAGCTCAAATACTTTCAGAGAAAAAGGAACATGAAATTTGTGCATTTAACATGGTGGAGATAGGGAAATCAGATACCTACATACTCCCCTTAAAACACAATTTATGTCAAATACTTCGTTTTTCTTTTAAGTGAACTATTTCCGAGATATTCTTTTTTATTTGTTTAAATTTGCCAATACCTTTATCAAATAGGAATATCGTATCCCTTTTTTACTTTCTCTACTACGTATAGCAGAGGAAGTATTGTATTCCACCCAAAATTTTGATGTCAAGATTTCAGCGGAAATATATGTTTTGAGGACCCCTGAACTCAAAAAAGGTATCTGTGTGTGTCAGTCTGTGGACAGCATGATTAAAAAACGAAAAGTCAATTAAAAACTAAAGTTGGTATTTAAGTTTAATATCTTTCAAAGATGCGACACCAAGATTTTGAAAAACATTGCTCCACCTTGAGCTACCCTTTACATGGAAAATTTTTCGAAAATTTTTATTTTCTTGAAAATGGCTCTAACCATTTTGATTGAAGTGACATATGTTTGAGATATTTTTTATGACAAATGAGATGAATATTTTGAATTTTCTGGCTATAGCCCATGTAGTTCAATTTACTCCGGATGACTTGCATAACTGGTAAACCACAAGAAATAGACAAAATCTTACTGTACAAAAATGTAGATCACAATCTATGTCCGAATAAATATGTTGCAGAGTGAACCATTTCGGAGGTATTCCTTGTTATTTGTGTCAGTTTTGGAAAATAAATATTAGTGAAATGGAACATCGTTGTTCATTTTTTTGAAAGTTAAGCATGCAAAGAGAACGGGATCTCAAAACTTTAAAAGATTTTACTATCACTCAAAGCTTACTGTATTCCCATATTCCCCTTGCACCTACAGGGAAATACGCAATAAGATAATTTTTGCAAATGTTTATCTCAACTAACATGAAGAAATTATAGGAATAAGAATTTGTAAGAATGGTGAGTACAAGAGTAAAGAAAGTCATGTGAGTGTAACACAAATTTTTATCTCTTGGCCTCGTAAAGAGAATGGACTTTCAAAGCCATCGCATAGTGACCAGCTCTTAAAGCATTTCACTATCACTTAAATTCTACTGTATTCCCAGACCCTTGTACCTATAAGAAAATTTGCAATAAGATAATTTCTGAAAATACTTATTTAAATTAAAATGAAGTAAATAGAGAAATAAGCATCTGCAAGAATAGTGAGTATAGCTCTACATATATTTGTGAACAGTTTCTCCAAATTGAACTATACTAAAAGTGTGCACCACAGTATGTTACGCAATGATCATTGGTGGATCTTCTAAGCTGTACACTTCGACTTTATCGCCAAAGATTGATAGACTTCTTAAAAGTAAGCAGTACCAAAGAAGTCAATAATGAACAGATGTTTATCGCAGAACATTTGAAAGTGCTTTCGTAAGACAAACACAAACGTATATATAACCAACCCGCCACACCAACACATTGCACGGCTGGAGGTTGAAGAGTAGGAAAGTCCACGTATAGTGGAAGGAGATAAGAGCAACCTCCCCTCTTTTGCAAATGTTGGACATCTCTAATACATAAGCTACATATTTTGGGTGGAAGAGACACTGCTAAGGATGTGATGGGCACGAAGCCTAGGCTCCGTGAGATAATTTACCGCGCAGAAAGCCATCATTGAAACTCAATCTGCTAGTAATGTAACCAGCACAAAGTACAAATTTTTACGTAAATAGTGTTGTGTGTTAAAACCTCAGTTCTGTGGAAGAAATACTTTATTTGAATAATTGATAGCATTTCAAATCGAGAGTAATCACCACTGTAGAAGGATGAGTGATAAATTAATAACAACCCGAGAGCCGCGAGCAAACTAAAAACATTCATGCCACAGAAATTAAGCAGCGCTGAGTTCCGGTTAGCGGAAGTCAATTCAGTTACTTTTCTCGGAAGTCTTATTTTTCGCTAAGTGCCAAAATACATTTTGCGTGTGTGATATGTTAAGCAAATCAACCCAATCATACAGTTATTCATTTCTCCACTCAGCTATTTTAATTAGCAGCCAGGTAAGATATATCCTCATCCACATCCTGAATAGAATTTATAACATCATTAGACGAAGATATGCGCAGAACACGAAGACACTGCGGAGGACCTCATAAGGTGCATCTGCAGTTTTCACCTGTCAGAGACACGGCACCTGATGGCCTCAATATGTACCAGGAACAATTGAACATCAGTTGCACTACACAGTTGAGCATCAGGTGTGATACTTTCGGAACAGTTAAGCATTAGATGTACTCTCATTTTGACAATTATTTTATACAACAGTCGTAATTGATTGAAATTGAGCTGTTCTTATTTGTATTGCCGGCGGCAAACGTATGAATCATGAAGAGAATATTCTATTATATCCTTCTTCGGGCTTTTGTAATAAATTTGGCAGCAAAAGCACCCATGCCACTACGGTTTCAAACGTAAATTCAAAATTGAAATTCTGCTTTAACAAGCAGTTTAATCTATTTTAAAACTTGATAATGTGTGCGACAATCTCTGTTTATGTACTTATGCAGGAGTAATTTGATCGTTAAACATAGAACTAACTACATGGCCAACAGCTTCAAAGAATAAACCTTCCACATTATCTGGTCTAAGCTCATGAGGCCATTGTTGCCTAAGAGATGAAGATAGCGAGAGAAGCCGGTTGAGTATGCTTTGGGTATGCTGTTACGATTTAGGAAAAACCATTCAAAGTGCATCTACGTTAATTTAGGCAATCAGGGCGATGTGTTACTTACTACTCAATATGATACAAATGTTTTAAGTTTAACTTTATACCTTAAATATCCATATATGTGCAAAGTTTCAAGCATTGCTTTGGAATGTGCTATTCTGTGATGCATTTAACATGTGATCACAAGGAAATACAAGAACCTTTTACTACACCAGTGCTTTCTGAAGAGCATATAAAATTCAAAGAAAGAAAATAAAATAACAAAGGTAAGAGAGTATACAAAAAACGGTGAAGTGAGGTAGAAAGGAGCAAGATCCAAAGGAAAAGCGGGAATATAGAAGACGATAAACAAAAGAAGAGAAGACCGCCGAGCCGTACAGAAATAAGCAGAGAGAAATGAGAGAGGAGAGTTAGAGAATAATATAAGGGAAAGTACGGAGAGAATAAAGAAGAGAGAGCAGAAATGAGAAAACTAAATAGAAAGAGAAATAGAACAAGTAGGGATGAGAAATTAAATTAAAGGGAGGGATGAGAAACGAGAGAAAGAAGGTAAATTGGGGGAAAATGAAAGAGAGCACAGGAGAAAATATGAAGAAGGTACCTTTATAGGTGTTGGCATATATGTCAATGATATTGTACAAATGTATTTATTTATTTTTATTATGTACCTATTTTATACCTGAGTATTTTATTAAAACAAATTATGGTGGGGACGAAGTGCAGGTGTTTCTTTGTAAGAAAAAGAATTGTTCTGGCTTGTCATTTGCGCTTTGTCTCAACTTAATTGACATAAGGACATCACAAAGTATCACAGCCTTTATAACGCGGATAAGACAAGTGATAAAACTCTCACTTCATCTTGCTCCTGATATACCTTGCCAGACGCTTATGTCCATTAGATTCAGCTAATTCTGCGGGCGTTTGGTTGCTGGCCCTTGCTGAAAGATTAGCACCATTTCTAATGAGTAGTCGCGCTAGAGTTGTAAACCCATGAGAGCACGCATAGTGAAGAGCAGTCATGTTTTTGGAGTCACGAAAGTTGACGTTAGCGCCGAATTTAAGTAGCAGCTCAGAGACCTCCACATTTCCTGCCCTGGCAGCACATATCAGAGGAGTTGCTGAGGTGTAGGCCCTTGCGTTTGCGTTGGCTGAAGCTTTTAGGAGGGCGAATACTGTGGACTTGTGTCCGGAAATTGTGGCAGCATGCAGTGGAGTTGGGTCGTCAAAGATATGCTCGTCATCCTGTCTCTTGTTAACGTTAGCTCCATGAGATATGAGAACTTGCACAGTATAAGCGTCACCATTTGCTGCTGCTTGATACAGAGCTTCCTCCATAGTACGATCCCCCAGTATGCTCTGAAACAAACATTTAACAAGTCTGTATTAAGTTGTTTGGAAATTAATGTCCATTTTGCTTGAACATAGTATGAGAAATTATGAACCCTTAGTATTTACACTTGAAACAATAAAACTTCCTTTGGCCTATAATATATGGATGAGATTACATTTATTTGTATGGGATTCAATATTTTTGATACTAACTGACAATGTCATGTTAAATAATTTTTGAAATGTTTCCTCATCTGCACAGGCATAAATGTTTTGGGATCTATTAATTAAAGGTCTCTTCCTCTGTTTTTAAACTGGTATGTGTTACATTTATGTCTTTGGGTCCATTTGAGGGGCCACTTTACAAAAGCAGCGGTAGAGGAGATCCTGGAATCCGTGGTATGTTGACAGTATACCGCCCCAATCAGTGTACACTGCCCAGGATGTCCTGGGTGTGGCTGGACGGAGACAGGCAGAATTTGCAGCTGTATTGCTGTTACAACATTAGCTGTAATTGGTCAAAGTGGGCATTTATCTATTACTATTATGGATTGCTGTAATGGATGCGAGGATACTGCGACAATTGTTATTCTGTACAACGCTGACAAAAATGTAGTTCTTCTATTACACTTTCTTAAAAGGAAGACCAATGCCTTTTTGAATCACTATGTGCAGCAGTGAGGGGATTATTGTAATCGTTTTCTCTAGACAGTGTATCAGACTACATCCTCCAAAAATTTCAGCTTTATATTATACTTACAGAGAGATCCGTCATGGACGTAACATCACTTTTGTCTTCGTTCGGCAGGTCTCCAATGCCCTCCTCCAGATGCTGACATTGGCCCGTCTTCTCTGCGATTTGAACACAGCGCTGGTTGCACTCTTTTTCCAGAGTGCTTAATTTCTTAGTAAGTTCCGTTAGTTTTCTATCATATGTTCTCTGTTGCTGTTGTTCCTGTCTTAGTTTGTCCTCTAGCTCGTCTACCCAGCCAATAGTCTCTTGATATTTGTGTTCATTATCTTTCAGTTTTTCTTGGAGCTCCAGTAGCTTCTGCTCCAGATTCATCCGCATCTCTTGCTCTACTTCCAGTTGCTTTTTTAATAGCTGCATACTTTGGCATTTTGTTTCAATTTGATCAATTCTTGAGATTAAAGACTCTAGTTTAAACACATCTTTCTGAAGATCCTGGAACTTATTTGCTTCTGAATGTTTTTCGGTTGTCATAAAATAAGATTTAGAATAATTTGGAAACCAGGCCTCCTGCAGTTCTGTTGTTTCTTGGCTCACGAGAATCTGAAATAAGACATAGTAATGAATGTTAACGGGGTGTAATTTGCAGAAAAAAGCATCATATACAGTACATATATTGCACGAATTTAGGCAGCCACTATTGTATATATTTTTATATAGCCTCTACAAACTATCCTTGAGAAAGCATATTTTTGTTATCTACTCCATTTTCGGGAACAAATGTTTGCAGAAGTTTCTTCATCATACCAGGTGGTTATAATGAAATTGACGGTGGCATAGCACCGACTGTAATGATTAAAAGAATTTGACATCTCGCAAATGTGTTAATTAAGCAATGCGCTCACAAATTATGCCAAAAAACAATAAGTTCGAAGTCTTGCTTCAGGTAAAAAAATATGGCACTTTAAGCAACAATGTAACTTGTCGAGTATTACATATTTTCATGCAAGATGGGGTAAAACTGCTCACAAGATGAAAGATTTGCTGCAAGAAATGTTCAGTGACCTCATCACATATAGGCAACTTTCAAAGGCGACTTAAATCCACCTAACTTACGGTTGAGGGGATATTTGTAAGATACTATATAGGTATACGGTCCCTGCCTCATCTAAACGCATGTTACTCTCATTTCATCAGATATGCTGACACATCAGAGCAACTGTCGAACATACCACATTAATTATAATACTTTTAATAATACCTCAGCGCAACAGTGATGCAAAACGGATGCAAAACGTTTCTGAGCTGGGAAGCCCTCTTGAAGAGGGTTTGTAACCATAGCTCGTAATAAATGCGCCAGAAGCATCATTATTGTGTTTATCTTATGTGCCTTTTTCCTGCTCCCATGCCACGTTCTGACTGCTCAAAAGTGAAATATTTAAGATGTTGCAACATTAGGAATTAATTATTTGTTGGAATGCTTCGTGAGCGCATAACTAAATTAGAATAAGTAAGGGACTTGACATTACCCTGATCATTGTAGACCTTACTGTGCCACGCTGAACACCGTCAGTTTAATTACATCCACCCGATAGGACTTGTAGTCACAAGGGAAATACAGCAAAATGAAGCAATAGTCAAGTATTTAAAAAGAGGTCGCTATGTGTTAGTTTTGAAATTTCACACTCTTTCCATGACATCGTCAGAAACACCTAAATGGTGTCACCACTTCAAAAGTTTCTGATGTGTTACACTCACATGAGTTTCTCTACTCTTGTGCACACTACTCTTAGAAGCGCTTATTCCTCTACCCACTTCATTTCACTGAAATAACATTTGCCGAAATTACCTTATTGCTAATTTTTATATAGGTGCATAAGGAATGTGGGAAAACAATAAGCTTTAAGCATTAAAAATTTCATCGCTACGTATTGCCTTTGAAATTTCCGTTCTCCTTGCATGCCCAAAAGATAAAAAGGAAAAGGTAAATAAATAAATGTGCTCTATATCTACATTTTTTGTGTTGTAAGGTTTTGTCTATGTCTTAGGGTTTACCAGTTATGCAAGTCATCCAGAACAAAGAGAACTTCTAGACAACTCAAGGTACATTTGTCATGAAAACATATTAAACATATGTCGTATAAATCAAAATCATTACCTATTTTTGAGTATACAAAACATTTCAAAAATTTTTCTCACTATACACACGCAGACCTTCTTATAAAACTCACTTTTTTCAGTTCAGGGTGTCTCAAAATATACATATATTTCTGGTAAAATATTGGTATGGAATTTTTGTGTGGAATATACCTTCCCTACTTAACCATAGTAGTTCATATATATATATATATATATATATATATATATATATATATATATATATATATATATAATATTAACCATGTCACCGCAAAAGAAATTTTTAGTGACATTTTTGAGAAACTCAAAAATAGTGAAAAATGTCTCCATGTAAAGCCCAGTTTGGTGAGAGGAGATTTTCTTGGAAAGTGTCTGGTATCATGGTTTTGGAAGGTACTGAACTAACTCAAAATGTTGATAATATCCGACTTTTTGTTTTTACTTTATCTACTGCGCATATAGCAAATACGGGAAATTTTGTATTCCGTTCAAAAATGTTATGCCGCGATTTTACCGGAAATGTATGTTTTTTGATTCCCCAAATCCCCCCCTCCCAAAAAAAAAAGCATTTTAGAATAAAAATGTGTGAGTGTGTGTGTGAGTGAGTGTGTGTGTGTGTGTGTGTGTGTGTGTGTGTGTGTGTGTGTGTGTGTGTGTGTGTCTGTGTACAGCATAACTCAAAAATGAAAAGCCGATTAAGTAGCAACCATGGTATTTAAGTTGAACATCTTCCAAGGCTGTAACAGAAATGTTCAAGAAAATGCTGCTATCCCAAACTACCCTTTACATAGAAACATTTTCCAAAATTCTGACTGTCTCAAAAATGGCAATAAAAACTTTCATTAAAATAGCATATGTTGAAGATATTTTGATGACGAAATGTATATCTTGAATTTTCTGGGAATGTCCTCAGAGGTCCCCTTTAACCTGGGTGACTTCTATATAACTGGCAACCTGTAAGAAGTATACAAAACCTCTACAAAAGAATACATAAATAAATAAATAAATAAATAAATAAATAAATAAATAAATAAATAAATAAATAAATAAATAAATAAATAAATAAATAAATAAATAAATAAATAAATAAATAAATAAATAAATAAATAAATAAATAAATAAATAAATAAATAAATACATAAATAAATACATAAATAAATAAATAAATAAATAAATAAATAAATAAATAAATAAATAAATAAATAAATAAATAAATAAATAACTAAATAAATAAATAACTAAATAAATAAATAAACAAACAAACAAATAAATAAGTATATATAGGTATATTACGTAGTGAATCACTTCCAAGACATTCCTTAATTGTTTGAATTTCCCAATAGTAGGTTTTCTCATACGATACCTACGTTATTCTATTTTTTATGTCCTGGACATGCAAGGAGAACGAAATTTCAACGGCATCAGATACCCACCAGTTTTAAAAGATTTCACTGTCGCTAAAAGCCTACTATATTCCCATATTCTGTTTGCATCTACAGAAAAATTAACAATTATCATAATTTCTGTAAATCCTTATTTCGATTAAGGCGAAGTAGATGAAGAAGCGTTTCTAAGAATACAGTGAAACTTGGATAATTAGACATTTATGAGTAAAAATCCTCGTTAATTCGAGCATTTTTGTTCGTCCTTGAATGTTGTATTAAATCAATGTAAAAAATCGTACATGTAATTCGAATTTCATTTTCCTTAATTCGAAGCTTTTGTTCAGAAATGTCAGTCGAAAATTAATCTAAACGCGGAAATTTTATAGGATAATATCGTCCATGTATTTCTGCAAAAGAGGTCATCGCTCCGGGGTTGTTTGTTTTGTCGGATAAGGAGAAAATTTTAAATAGTGCCTCGAGTGAAAATGGAAATAGTCGAAAAAGAGTGAGAATCCTGATGGATGTATGTACAGCCATGGAAATATTTGAGTGCATTACGAGAGCGTTACATTTCCAAGTCCCACGTCGTGCTGCAGCGCGGTTTAGACCAGTCGATATTTCTAACATGCATTTTACTGTCTGCTGGACACACAAATAAGCTGTGTCCGGCAGAGGATAGCAGATTTAACAGAGACTATCAGTAAACTCAGCTGCATGTTGGAAATATCGACTTGCGTAAACCACGCTGCGACACGACGTGGGATTTGGAAATATTCTGCTCTCCAATGTGCTCCATCATTTTCCCATGGCTGTACCTGTGTTGCTAAAATCTCTTTTGTAATTTGAATTTTTGGATATTTAGAATTCTTTTTCTTGTCTCTTCAGCTTCGAATTATTCACTGCAGTTGAGCTTATATACTATAAGGGATATGTGAGGAATATGTGGAATTGTAAGGTGCTTTAAGGAATAAATACAATGTTTATATCATATGTTCATACTTTTTATTTGTTACATATTTCCAACACTCTCCTTCTCCAGCTCCTTGTTCCTACATATATCACCTCGTTCATAATGCATAGGTTACGTAAATGATAATCAATACATGGTAATAATCTTCTTAGACCACTTATTTCATCCAAGCATAAATGAATTTCACCCTCCTTTAGACTAGTGTTCAGCAATTTAATTCTCTCATTTTCCATAATTGCTGTAATATGATAGGCGAAGACAATATTTTCACAATATTCGATGCTCTGATATTGTTTCGTTTTTAGATAAGTTTCGAATGCAATGAGACTATTTTGCACTATCTCCCAGTCTAACAGCGTCATGTATACGCAATTCTCGATGTCTGTTTTGATATACAGCACAGGAATATCATATAGAAGTCCCACATTAACTGCATGACCTTTGGAGATGTGCATATCATAGACCAGCATCTCTCTCTGAGATGTATCTGCCAGAATGCTTGACGATCTGTCACATTCGCTTTTCCAGCAGTCTCAGCTTCTGCAAAAGCATTCTTTTTCCTCTCCTTACAGGTTCTGAAACATTACACACAGTGACTTGGTTGTTACCATGTCTAGTAAGGTTACTTGCTCGATCCCTCAAACATATGTAATAGCCCTGATTATATGTAAGGAAAGGAAGACGCAATTTGCATATTGTGAAATAGGTACTCACCTTAATGCCTTCTTCGGTGAACTTTTTTTATACTAACGTTCTCCAGCGTAGTGTCATATCGGACGATGAATTAATGCAATTAGTGAAATGGTGCTCAAATCAGTCCGAGGTACGTAGAGATTAAAGTTACCCGACATTCGTCTTCTCAGGATAAGGAAAAGTCTCGAAGAAAACCAGGATAACTCACCCTAATCGAGATTCTAGCTCAGAACCTCTTGAATGGGAGGCAGACACATTACCATCACACCATAGTGGGCTTCCTAGGTGAACACTTGGCACTCTGTGATGACTCCTCATCAGTCGGGTGATCGTCTAGTCTCTGGGCGTCGTCTATAGGTATGATATCCTCTTCTGCTTTGAGAAGATGTTCTTCATTTGCGCCATTCTTCCTGAATTTATATCGCCTTTATAATCTAGTACACTAGACGCTGTCATTTGAATAAAGAAAAAGAAATGCTTGTACATATTGCATTTACACTCTTGTTCTTATCATGGATCACGTTATTTTTCTCTTAAGTACTTACTTTCTCTTGAGATACACGTTTCATTGTTCGTTGTACGTGAAGTAATATGTTATTTGGTCGTGCATTGAAGGATTTATGCAAATACTGTATGCATACACCCACTGCACAACTCAGGAAGATATTTCGTTGAATGTCAAGGAGTTTGCTCTTCACAAATGCTTCTATGAAAATAAGAGTTGTTTTCAGTCCACCTACTTTTAAGTATACTTATTATAGTGAGGTACACTCCTCAAAGGAAAATACGACGCTTACATGTTTCTTTTCTGATAAACTGGGCAGTTATCTGTACATTCTTCCCGCGAAGAAGTCTGATCATGGTATGATGGATTGCTGCATCGAATGCATATTCCCGTTACAGTACTCTGTATGGTAATATGTATAATGATGAGCTTCCTCGCCACATACACTCCAGAAGCCCTTCACTTCTGTCATCACATTGGCATTGGCCACTGCTATGTCTCCAAAAGCTTCCATTCTGCCAGGTAAATGCAGATGGCTAGCTTCTCTTATAGTCTAACTCAGGCATGGGCAAAGAAAGCCTCCACTGAAACGCGTTCATGCCTGTCTCCACCGGCCATCCCTCCCCTTCACTGCTGTTCATCTTTACCTTTGCTTCATTCAGTGGTAGGTATGGCTACGTCGGGACGTTTGCTTCATGAAGAGTGGCAGAAAGAAGTTTTTGTAAGTTACAAAAACAGGAAAGTTTGATGTTCAATATGCGGATTTCAATTTGCAAATATAAAGCGTTACAATGTCTAATGCCACAATGATCAGAAGTACAAAGCAAACTTTGGTGATCTTACAGGTATTTATTTACAATTTCACACGATACTTCTGAACTCTCATATATGTAAACATATAAATGGGACGATATGATTGCACTTTTTATGGTTTTAGTTTCTTATTAGTTTATTTAATATAAGCTATTGTATTTCGTATTTCAAAGTTTGAACTCAATATTGACTTTAAAACCAAACAATGTATTTATTGATCAAGTAGTTCTAACATAGTTTTAAGGTTAAATAGCGATAGAATGTTAGTGTTTTGTTTATTGCTAAAGAGAAAAAATTTAGCATGTTAATTATAAAGCAGCGTGAGAGTATTACGTGCATAACATACAGAAAGGTTACAAACTTGAAGATTATGTAATTTTCATAACCACAGTAGGTGACTGTAATAATTATTGTATGTAAAATATGTTTAATATAAACAAAATAGTTAATACTAGCGTATAAGTTATTACCGCGCAGGTGGAACGAAGCCACAACTGCGCTTGTATCAAAACAACTTTCATCTATCGGCGTGAGAATGTTGGGTAAGGCAAGTTCAATTGCTACCTCTCCTCTTGTGCCCATGCCTGTCTCTTAACAACGCTTCCGGCTTTCTCTTTGGAAGTGGGTCAGGGTACATTTTCCTTCTGGGAAATCTCCGATTGTTTGTCAGTGAGTTAGCTATAACTGCAGGAGAAAGTGTCTCTAAGAATATATTACCCTTCATTTCGTGTCCTCTATATGCCATTATGACATGGTTTCATTCCCTGGGATCGAACCTCCTACTCTGAGCGGTCCATTGCTCATTATTACAATTTCACAACGTCCCAATCTCCAAGAGTCGATAATTATTTCTTATTTTATATGATTTATATCATTTTATAGACATTATCCCAAGCTTCTACGATGAATACTTTGCGAGATAGTTTTCTTGTCCTCGGGATTTGAACTCCATCCTGTGTATAAGAGATGCATCAAGTCTATATTTCAGCTTAACCTACTCTACCGCCAATATGCAGTTATCATTTTTGTGAGTATTTTCATCTTCCTACGCTCAATAGCTCCAGAGTTTTAATTCTGCTACGCCTTGAGCCCTTGTCCGCGGCGAATGCAGCTTCCCTGTGGACCAGCTTAAAATTATAAATTTAGAGAAACTTCTCTTCTGGATTTTTCAACGTCTTCCTACACTCAATAGATCCAGACTTACGCAGCATCCTTTGTTTAATTCTACTAGGTCTCGAACCCATGCCCGTGGCGGGAGCAGCCTCCCCATGGACCGCTTAAAATGGCCCCTTTATAGAAGGATCTCCTTTGAAATTTACCGAATCTTGCTACGTTAATTACTGTCAGAGGCGTAATTGTTTACTTCCTTCCATAGTCTAGATCCCAGGACTTCTATACCCCCAGCATCCCTGTGGAACAGCCTATATTCTATTCTACGTATATTATTTGTTGAAATATTCCGGTTTTTATGTCCAATAATTTCAGCATCGAACCCCTCTCTGCAGTATCTGCAGCATCTCTATGGACCAGCTTAAAATGGCCAATTTAAAGAACCTTATCTACTGGAATGTTCAGTCTTCCTACGCCTAATGGGACCAGACTTACGCAGAATTCTTTGTTTAATTGCACTCGGTTTTGAACCCATGACCACAGCGGGTGCAGCTTCCCTGTGGTCCATTTAGAAAGACTTCTTTTCTGCATTTTTTTGGCGTTTTCCTGCGCCCATTAGTTTCGGAGATTCAGATTTTCTATCCCTTCCCTGTCATCGAACTGCGGTCTCTGGTACCGCAGCATCCCTATGATTCAAGCTAAAACATTCTTTTAAGGCCGTAATATTTTTTGAAATTTTTTTTGGTTTCCTTAAGAGTCCAGCATTATCCAACAGGTGATCTCGCTAATCTCTTATCACATGGGGGGCATATTTTGTTATTTCGAACGTACGTCTGCCTTTACCTTCTCATCAAGTAAAACTTCAGTCTGATATTGGAGACATTTTCAGATATTCTGAAAGAAGTCATACGCTACTCTTGACTGTAAATGGTTGTTGTCATTCACAGGTGAAAACATCGAACTGTAAACAGAATGGGATTTATTAAAGAATTTAACGTACCTATATATCTTATATCACAAAATCGATGTCACTTTATAGCTTCGCTATCCTACTTTTTAAACTGTAATGTACTTTTAACAGAGCGTTTTGTATAGAGAGAAATCATCAAACGCAAAATTGAAAGTATCTTGAAAGTTAATATTAAAATTGGAAGCATTAATCTCTGAATGGGATAGTACGAAATTAATGCACAAAAGGTTTCAGAAGCTTCGAATAACGTGCAGGATTTAGAAAGTTGTCCCATTCACCCCTTTAATGAATAGTGTAACGTATTTGCTGGAGTCTATGGCAGGTGACCTAGCACCTCGACCTATGGAAGATCTTTTGTGCTTATGCCCCTGATGGGACGCCCCCACTCCCCCCCCCCCCCCGGGAGGAAATTAAGACATTGAGTGTTTATTTATGGACGTTCTTTTACTGCTGTAGTTCTCAGCGTATTGGGTGTGAAAGGCTGCTTAAGTTTGCCCAGATCCCTCTTTGTCAAGCCTGAGGTTTCTGTGCGTGTCGCACATCTATGACACGGAGCTACTTCCCTTCCGAAGGGGGTTAAACTAAATATTTTTGCATCCGAAAAAAAAAAATCCATCACCTCCTCCGGGTTTGAACCCGTGACCTCGGCAGCCAGAGGCTAGCGTATTACTCCTACACCACGAAGAACGACTCACTCCCGGGAGAGAAGGGTAAGGTGAGAAGATACTGAGGTGGCCGTACTCGAGGAGAGACGACAGCAGAGGGCAGGTCCCTAACGGATACTTATTAAAAATCTCCAGTGGCGGCTCTTACAACGGGCTCCCCTTCCCATCCTTCTGAGAGCTCTCCCGATCCGGAGGATGAGAATTTACAGGTAGCAAATCCCGCGTCATTCAAACCGAAACCCCCGTCGACACTTAGTACTCTGAAATACCCAACCAGAATAAAAGATGAAGTGAAATGAGAAATGAGGTGAAATAGAGGGAAAGAAATTTGAGAGATGTAATCCTTCCCAGCATACGCCCAGCAACCCGGGAGAATCCCCGAATATCGGTATGGGTCAGAAAGGTCTTCCAGGGGAATTGAACCTACGCCCTCCGATGGCGCTCAAAAGGGCTACCGCCCAAACCATTTCGGTTAGTCTTCTGGAAGTAACTTTCTCAGGCAATGTATCACTCAATGGTTTTATTGCATGTTTCAAGGAAATGACACAAGACATATCATAAACGTTCATGTATGTTCACTTAATTTAATATGAATAAATGTTCAACACCCTATTGTATACATTATGAAGCATAAACATTTGAAGTTAATTTGTTTTATTAAAATATAACATAGTAACTGCACATTTACATAACAATAAAATCGTAATATAACAATAAAATCACACACTGAAAGGGTAATGTAGCCTAGTCCTGTAGTATAACGACGTAGCATCTACTGATGTTCACCTTAATTTAAAAAAAAAAAAAAAAAAAAAAAAAAAAAAAAAAAAATTACAACTACACATCGAATGTATTGGAGTAATACTGCATACTGTATTTTTCAAAACATGATGACCGCACCCTCCTCTGTCAATGGCGGCCTTCCTTTCAGGTATGAGTTTACAAGATTTGTGGTTTAAAGTATTAAGGAATCAGAAGACTGAATACTGTAAATGTTATGAGTTAAGAGCATTCAGATAAAATATTTTCCTTAGCGCAGTGGTGGTGTTGCTGTTCGTAATCTTTCGGTTACGGTAACGACATGAGGATTTTCTGCTTTTGGCAGACCTGGTACGGGGTGCACTCAGCCTCGTGAAGTCCTTGGTTACCAACTTAAAGGACTGTATGATGTAAAAGGAGCGGTTTCAAAATGAAAAACTGCACCAAAGAGTAGCGTGCAGGCATTTATCCAGTGTTAAACGTCCATAGTTATTAAATTAGTACCTCAGAATTTTAAATTCGCTGTCACACGTACCGAATGCTTCAGAAAAAGCAGATGATCCTGTACCTACTGGATTTTTAGAATAGCACAGCCGATTGAAAAGTACAAAGAATATAATCTGCCAACATACTGAGAATTTAGATTATAAAAACGCCTTTGGTATAGTTAATAGAAGGAAGCTTTGGACTATAATGCCATCCACAACATCCGGTCACAAGAATACATAGTTAATAGAGAGCAGTCTTCATAAAGTTACAGGTGAACATCTCTTGAACGAATAGAAAAAAAAGCCCTAACAATCCTAAATCTTATTGGAACAAGGTCCTTCCAAATTTTTACCTGAAAAATGTTTGCAAGGGGCAAGTTCAGAATTTTAAGTGAAACCATTGACACCTTTGTGTTATCTGATTCCCTCAATAAACTAAGCAACCTTTATCACGCTTTTTCTCTAAAATAAATTGTGAGCTCCTATAGATGTTTTGATTGAAGTTAGTTGACCACTTGAACTTAGGGAGGAAATTATCAAATGAAAGGACATGGACATCATACTTTCAAAGCCACCTGAACTCTCAAAATATAATACTATATGTAGTTGGTTTACGTTAATTATTTACTACGTCTCTTAAAAATTCAGAAATATTATATTTCTAATGTCGTATCAAAATGAAGCTTGTCGCACTATTAGTCGCTGTATATTGTAACAGAGAAAACCTAAAAAATAATCACCAGGTGTTTAGGTGTTGAAGGAAGCTCTTTAAGCTTTTAATAAAGTGCCTAATTTAAAGCAATAATCTGGGTATTTATTGACTTGCTAATTCGTTTGGCAGCCTTTTCTATTACAGCATAGCCAATTAAAACATCCTAAAACGGCACAAGTATTAATTTTAGAAAAAAAAAATGTTTTATAAAAAGGAATATCATTTACGATTAAAATTCTAAGTTTGCCCCCACCCCCCCCCCCCCCCCCTAAGCCCCAGAAGTGACTCCGTGGAAATATTTTCCACAGCACAATTTGGGATGCTCTTTGTTCAAATAAGAGTTGAATTCTTGGCATTTGGTTTTTCTCTTCACTTAAAGAATATTCTCTTGTAACACTTTATAATTTATATGGATCAGTTCTCATATAGAAAATAGAATTGTAACTGATGTGCTTTAAAGCCCATACTAATACATAGAGGTGTCGGACAAGGGTACCCATTGTTACCTCCTTCTCTCTTTAGCTTACACAGGGTTAGTTAAAAAAAGTCACGCACTACCTAAATAGGTTTTGAAGCATGCGGGATTATTAACAGGAAACTCAAATGTACGGAGACTGTTATACACAGGGAACGGAAACGAGTGAGTGAGTGTGTTGGGTTTAAGGGCCCGTCGACAACTTGGTCATTAGGGCCCCGGGAACGGAAACGATCTTTTGCTACTTTTGTTACTTCCAGTTTAAGTGCATTTGTTTTTTGCTTGTTCTACTTTTCATTGTTTTTACATTGTGGGCACCTGTTGAAAAGCTATTGAAGAGCGCTACCCGAATTGGAGAAAAAATATGATGTGTTGCACTCACATGACTTTCCCTATTCTTGTATTAACTATTCTTACAAACTGTTATTCCTTTATTTTCTTTATGTTAATAGAGATAAACATTTGTACATATTATCTTACTGCTTATTTTCTTGTAGGTGCAAGGGGAATATGGGAATACAGTAGACTTTGAGTGATAGTCAAATCTTTTAAAGCTGGTCGCTATATTAAGGCTTTGAAATTCAGATTGCACGGCCGAGAGATAAAAAAAAAGTGAATAACAATCTCCCATTTGAGAAAAGTACTGCAAAACTCACAAATAAAAAGGAATATCACTGAAATGGTTCACTCCATAAAAAAGAATGCATTTGCACATAACGTGTGTTTTAACGAGATCCACGTTTTTGTATAGTAAGATTTGGTTTATCTCTTACGGTTTACTAGTTATGCAAACGTCACCAAGAGTAAACAGGACAACATTGGGCTATAGTCAGAAAATTCAAAGTATAAATTTCATTTGCCATAAAAATATCTTAAACATAAGGCATTTTAATCTAAATCGTTAGAGGAAATTTCGAGAAAATAAAAATTTTCGAAAAATGTTCCATGTAAAGAGTAGCTTATAGTGGAGCAATTTTCTTCAGAATTTTTGTGTCGTATCCTTGAAAGACATTAAACTTAAATGCCAATTTTGGTTTTTAACCGAATTTTCGTTTTTGAGTTATGCTGTTCACACACATATCCACACGCACGCACGCATGCACACGCACATACACACACGCGCGCGCACGGACCTTTTCCTAAAAATACTTTTTTTTAGATTTAGGAAGCCTCAAACACATATTTCTGATGAAATATCGATATCGAAATTTTGGATCGTAAAATGCTTCTACTTACTACACGTAGTAGAGAAAGTAAAAATAAGTAGAAAAGTCTGATGTTTTGCACTCACATGACTTTCCCTACTCTTGTACAGCCATGGAAAAAAAAATGATTGTTCCATGTGTTATCGTCTATCGGACACACGCCCCTTTCTCTAATAGGAACGATACAAATGCGAATGGTGATTTAAGACACAGCCTGTTTGTGTCTGACAGACGATAACGTATGGAACAGACTATGAACAAACTCAGGCTGCATGTTGTAAATATCGACTTGTGTAAATCGCGCTGCAACACGCCATGGGATTTAGAAATACTCTCCCACTGCGCTCAATCATTTTTCCATGACTGTACAAACCATTCTTACAAACTCTTATTCCTCTATCTTTTTCATGTTAGTCGAGATAAATATTTGTAGACATCTTATTGTTAATTTTCTTTTAGGTACAAGGGGAATATGGGAATACTGTAGGCTTCGAGTGGCAGTCAAATCTTTTAAAGCCGTTCGCTATATGAAGGCCTTGAAATTCCGTTCTCCTTGCACGGGGAAGAGATAAAAAGTGAATAATGACCTTCCACTTGAGAAAAGTTCAAGTATTGCAAACTCACAAATAACAAGGAATATCTCCGAACTGGTTCACTCCACAAAAAGGGCATTTCATATAACTTGTGTGTTTTACCGAGGTCTGAATTTTTTGTACAGCAAGATTTGGTCTATCTCTTACGACTTACCAGCTATGCAAAAGTTATCAAAGGTAAACAGGACTACATAGGCTATAGCCAGAAAATTCAAAATATATATTTCGTTTGCCCTGAAAATATCTTAAACGTATGACATTTTAATCAAAATCGTTAGAGCTACTTGTGAGAAAATCAATATTTTCCACGTAAAAGAAAGTTTAGAGTGAAGGAATTTGCTTCAAAATCTTTGTGTCGCATCCTTGAAAGGTATTAAACTTAAATACCAACTTTGATTTTAACCCACTTTTCGTTTTCAAGTTAATGCTGCTCAGACACACACGCACCTTTTTCTAAAAATGTTTTTTTTTTTTTATTTTTTTTTTTTTATTGGGACCTAAAAACGTGCATTTCCGGTGAAATCTTTACATCAAAGTTTGGGGTGGAAAGCAATACTTCCCCTACTTACTATACGCAGTAGAGAAAGTAAAACTAACTACACACACACACACACACACACACACACACACACATACACACGATGCCAATCACAACGTTGCGCAATCAACGAGAACCGGCACATTCAACTGAAGTATTAAAACCTTATTACCAGTGGCGTAGCTAAGGTTTTGGGGGGCCCCTGCAAATAAATTTTGAAGGCCCTATTTACTAATAAAGCTTGAAAGTTTAAAATATTACATATTTAAACACAAAGAATATGTTAAAATAAAACTCCCTGGTTACCAACATTAATGGTTATTTTTCCTAAATAAACAATATACACTCGCTAAACGCATAATGCACATAACTGGAAACAATCGTTCCCGTCGATACTTGGTCAACTCAGGTATTAACCCAAGCAAACTTCTAGTTGTGGTACCTCAAGTATCGTTCAGAAACAATAACAAAATTACAACAGGTTAGAACATCACATTGATTAATGTTTATATCTTATGAACAAATTCTAAAATAATCCAATTTCTTGGCCAATCGAGTACATTTTCAGATAGATACTATTCGTACATACTATGTAGTTTGTTCGGTTTTTATAGCAACCGTATTGAATAAAATACGTGCTTTAATGAATTTCTCTATATGATTGTGAATGCATACGCACTTGGAGGTAAACTTGTTTCACACGAAAGGATAGGAAATGCTTACAGGGTACACTTCTGTTGTCAGTATGACGTCAGTGAACTGAATCTGTTCCAGCACTTCTTCCTATTTTCCATGGTTGGATTGAATATAAAACGTCATTTTCAGGAAAACTATTAAAGGCAGTCTAGGGCCCCTAAAGAATGGGGGCTCACTGCACCGCAGGGTCTGCGGGGAGAATGTTCATTTCCTCTTAATTAAAACAACAGAAACACTGATAAGTCGCCTATGGGAATGCAATACCATCAACATAATTCAAAATATTTTGTTAAGAATATACCTATCTATGAAGCTTTTTCACGCTTTCCGTACAGAAAACGTACAATTGAACACTTACCAGTTGGGCGGTACGGGAGTCACTGATTGCTTCACACACCGTTTCACTAAAGGTCACTTCACACAATGAGGCTTGCGGCGCGGTTGCCGGTGTATATATGGTCAGCTGTGTATTGCGCAACATTGTCACATAGGAATTCCTCTGGCTGATGCTGCGGGCTCATCAGCGAAGTGGTTGCACCAGATCAGTCAACTTTGCGTAGCAACGGTATCTGTCTCCTTTAATCCTCCCAACGTTGTGCTTTATACCGGTTTGCATTATTGCAATGTGCCTGCATGCACAACCCAATGTACCTATCAGTCACAATCTAAAATATCTGATGTGCTGCACTCACATGACTTTCTCTACTCTTGTACTAACCGTTCTTATCAACTCTTATTCCTATCTTCTTCGAGTTAATTGAGATAAACATTTGCAGAAATTATCTAAATGCTTATTTCCTTATAGGTACAAGGTGAATATGGGAATAGAAAGAGTCAAATCTTTTAAAGCTTTGAGATGCTGTTCTCTTCGCATCCTTAACATTAAAAAAAGAAGAAAAAAAAAAAAAGACAACGATATTCCATTTCACGAAAGTTAAGTTTTCCGAAACTGACACAAAGAACAAGGAATAACTCCGAAATGATTCACTCTATAAAAACATTTGCTCAGACATAAATTGTGTGCTTTAGCATTTTTGTAAGATTTGGTCTATCTCTTACGGTTTACGAGTTATTCAAAAGTCATCCAGAGCAAATAGGACTGCATAGGCTATAGCCAGAAAATTCAAAATATACACCTTATTTGTCATAAAAATATCTTAAAGATCCGGCATTTTAATTAAAATCGTTAGAGCCATTTTTGAGAAAATCAAAGTTTTCAAAACAATTTCCATATAAATGTCCAGGAATTTTCTTTAAATTCTTCGTGATGCACTCTTAAAAGATACTAAACCTAAATACCAACTTTAGTTTTTAACCGACTTTTCGTTTTTGAGCCATGCTATTTACAGAAAAACACACACACACACACACACACACACACACACACACACACACACACACACACACACACACAACACACACTCACCTTTTTCTAGAAATGACTAGGGGGCCTTAAAACAAATCCCGAAACTATGCAAGTTTCAATAAGCTTCAAAAATAACATTGCCTACATTCATTAGAAGAAACTACGGCGTTTATATTCAAGGGAAAATATACAGAAAGTATCATTCACAAGTTTTATTTGTCAAATTTGAGCTTAATTCGTCGGAAATGTCATTTGTCTACTTCAAACCCTTTAATATCGATATACAAGCATACAAGACGTTCCCTATTCACTGCAAACGTACAAGAATGTCAACTGTTGCACCATATGGCGTAACTGGCATTGCACGGGTGGCATTTTAACCTCCGCTTATAGTATTTGAAGTAGAACATCTCATAACAAGAATTCACCGGAAATATTATACATGCTTTGACGCCCAAAGAACTCAAACAGCATTTTTAGAAAAGGCTCCGTATGTGTGTGTTTGCGCGTGTGAACAGCATGATTAAAAAATCTGTTGTGTTCCACTCACATGACTTTCTCTACTCTTGTACTCACCATTCTTACAAACTCTTATTCCTCTATCTTCTTCGTGTTAAGATTAACATTTGTACAAATTATCTTATTGCTTATTTCCTTGTAGGCACAAGGGGAGTATTAGAATACAGTAGGCTTTGTGCGATAGTCAAATCTTTTAAAGCTTTGAGATTCCGTTCTCTTTGCACACTTAACATATAAAAAAAATGAACAACGATGTTCCATTTCACGAAAGTTTTGAGTTTTCCGAAATTCACACATAACAAGGAATATATCCGAAATGGTTCACCTTACAAGAAAATTTATTTAGACATAAATTGTGTAATTTGTGTACACATAATTGTATTTTAGCAAAATCTACTTTTTTTGTATACCTAGTATGATTTGGTCTATCTCTAACGGTTTACCAGTTATGCAAAAGTCGTCCAGAGTAAATGCACTACAGGGGCTATAGCCAGAAAATTGAAGATATACATTTCATTTGTCATAAAAATATCTCAAACATATGGCATTTTAATCAAAATCGTTGGAGCCATTTTCAACAGTGAGTGAGTGAGTGAGTGAGTGTGTCGGGTATAAGGGCCCGTCGACAACTTGGTCATTAGGGGCACCATTTTCAAGAAAATCAAAATGATCGAAAAATTTTCCATGTAAAGTGTAGTTTAGGATGGGGCTATTTTCTTCAAATTCTTCGTGTCGCATCCTTGAAAGCATTAAACTTAAATACCAACTTTGGTTTTTAACGAACTTTTCGTTTTTGAGTTGTGCTGTCCACAGACACAAACACACACACACACACACAAACACACACACACACACACACACATACACACACAGACAGACCTTTTTCTAAAAATGCTTTTTTGGCTTCAGGGGGTCTCAAAACATATATTTCCAGTGAAATCTTGACATCGAATTTTCGGGTGGAATACAATATTTCCTTACTTAGTAGTAGAGAAAGTAAAAACAAACAGTTCGAGAAATATCAAACTTGATATTTCCAAAGAAACGAGACCAAGACTTTCAAGGTAATCTCCCCAACATAAACTATCGTTTAAAGGGCAAAATTCCGAAATTTTGTATTTTCTGGAGAACAGATATAATGATATTGATTAAATACCATATGTTTAGGATATTTTTATGCAAAATAGAATGGAAATCTTGAATTTTCTTGTAAAACCTTGTAAAGTTCGTTTCATTCTAATTGGGTTTTGTATAATTAGTAAAGCCACAATGTGCATGGGGCTGTTTCGTTCATCACGGCTGGCCTCTCGGTCTGGGCGAACACACTCGCGGCATTATTGACACTCCTACACACGATACGGCACTAAAAGTTGTGGCTTTAATAATTAGTAAACCATAAGAGATAAACAAAATCTTATATAAGTGCAGACCTTGTGAAGGAACACAATTTGTGATAAATAAGGTGCTTTGTGGCATTAACAATTTCCACGATATTCTTTTGTATTAGTTTTAATTTTCATGTGTGTTCCTAAACTTTTCTCAAGTGACAAAATCACTTTTTCCGTAACAGACAGACAAGGTCCTACTTCACAATAATGAATATATCGTTAATGCACACAAAAAATAGAGTGAATACCAAATACACTATTTAAGTTCCGCATGGACATTAAGTTTTTCAAGAAAATCTCTCCACCCCAAATTGTTCATTATATGGACAACCTTTCGAAAATTTCATTTTCTCAAAAATGGCCCTAACGATGTTGTTTAAATTATCGTGTTATGACAAAATCTGTCCAGTTTTCTATCACTCTATATTCCTTTTAAAGTTTTGCACAAAAACACAGTTCTCTTCTAATGACGTTAGCACAGTCTGCAGTCTTTTGAGAGTATTTTCTCGTAATCTTGACTCACTCCTTTCACTGCCTCTCTTCAATTTCTGTGTCTCAAACACTAACTCTGACGATACAATCACTCAACACTTCGACGCAGCGTATCTTTCACAGCTGTCTCACGTTCACTGACACTGACAAAAACTGTCTGCCTTCATGCGCTTAGCGAGCTTTTATACTGGCAATGACGTAGCCAGATCTTTCTCGAACACCTACAAACCACTCGGCCACCGGCATTTCTTGCATGACCTGAAAAACCCCTTTTTGACGTGCCGCGCTCATTGCTGTCACCTGTTTGCCCACCTGAGTGGGATTAGGTAGCTTGACCTTAAGCACCTGACCTGTGGTGTCAAGTAGCGGCACCCTCTCCCGCTGGAGGTGGACACGTCCTTTTGGGAGGCTCGAAAGCCGGAGGCCTGAGGTTTACAGAGAGCCTCATTTTTCCCTGCCATACAACGCCCGAATCACCTGTCGTCGCAGTTAAACCCTGAAATAACTGAGCAGATGAAGGGTGAGGTGAAATGGAGGAGAGGAAATTCGGGGGGGGGGGGGTATATGGAGCCTCCCCAGCATTGCCTAGCGATTCGAGGAAAACTGCGAAAAAAACCCAATATGTTTAGTTGTTTAGTTCGACATTTCTTCAAGCTTAACATTGGCTATATCCATCTTAATTCATGGGCATTGCTTTTCCGACTATGGTTTTTCTTACTTCACTAATTGTCACTTCTTTATCTCTTATCTCTATAAGAGAAAACTTCTATATTTATAGTTATTCTGCAACTATATTATTTTTCTTCTTAATTCACCCTCGACACCCTTGTGTCAAAAATATTTTCTTTGTCTCCACAATTGATTCCTTTTTATTTTTGTCCCTCACATCCTATGTCAAAAACACATTTTTCTCGTCGTTATAATTCACTTCTCTAATGACAATCAGTATTCTCATCTGTCTTTGTTGACAATGCTCTCGGTGGTCATTACAGCCAATGACTATGTTGATTTTCTTTCTTGTTGTATTTTCCAACCTGTGTATAATTTTCTATAAGAAACCCATTAAAAATTATTTTTCATCATCTCTACTGTTCCTGCCTTACATGTTTGTTGACAAGGACTATTTGGTCCTTTCTTTGTATGGTTTTAATTTGTTTTTATAGTATCTTCCTACTAACTTGCCATTTGTATTCTGTAGCTCATATGTATGGTCGCCCAGCTGTTTTGTTATGACCAGCGGTCCGGTATACAGTAGTTCCATTTTCCCTTTGTGTGGCCATCATGTGTCGATGTCAATTGTCAATCGCTTAGGTTTTGTGTTGGTCATCAATTCAGTTGGGACGAACTTAGTCGTGATAATTTCCCTGGGTGTTAGTGGTGGTTGTTGTTTCTGTATTCTGTGCAGCATCCACCCTATTCGGCACGTTTCTATCTACTTCCCGCTGTCTTATGTTGCCAGTGTTCCATTGGATTCCGCCCCTTTGTTGTGAACCCCTATTGTATGACGACCTTTGGCTGTTTAAGTATTTTTTACAGAATCGTATGTGATTCACTTGATGGGTACGGTCTCCTGGTCTCCCCCGATCATACCTATGTGTTCGGTATCTCGATTCATCCCTTGGTATCGTGTCGTGGTACCGCTATCTCGTGTTCTAGCTCCTTTCGCCATGATTGTGTTGTTGTGGGAAATGGTGTGCCCCTCTCCCCCTGTCATGGGTACTCCTAGTATTTCTATTTTCTCTCTCATTCTGGTTGTTTGTAATCGTGCTTCTGTTTAAGATAGGTTAGTTTGGGTGACCGTTTCTATGTCTATGCTCATTAGGCCGACCATTTTGCGTTTCGAAGGCTGTTAGTAATTCTATCATGTCTGCAAAATCTACTGGCCTCGCAACAATTAACTCTCACTGTGTCTGGGAAATGTCTTGTTATGCTTGTAATTAACTCTGCTTCTGACAGGTTAGCTTCCCTTTGTTGGCTACTTTCATAAAATAATCGACTAGCGATAACCCTTAGGTCGGATCATATCTTCCTGTCGCTAACTCTACCCTTGTCTGGTTTTGCTTAGCTGGGCCTCAATACCTTGATAGGAATAGATTTCTGAATGAGCTATACGATTCATGACCAGCTAGTGTTAACCTTAGCCATTCTAATGCTTTGTTTTTTAAGCTTTTCTTGACTATCATCATCCTAAGCTCATTTGGTATCCTTTTCACTTTAAAATACTCTTCCATCTCTTTAACAAAGAGCTTTGGATCATCTCCCTTCTCCTCGTCAAATGTAGGTGGTGTGATTTCATGTAGTATGCTGTTGGTGTAGCATGTGTTGTGTGCTGTGTCATTGTTTAATTGTGAACCTCTTTCTCTATATGGCGAGTCAACATTTTGTACATTATTCAAATAACTTTCATCTTGAACATCATTTACATCTAAATCATTTTGCCTTTGTAGTGCATTCACATCATTTACATTAGCCAAACTTTCTTTTCCCTTTCTCATTTCTTCACAAATTGATTTTAAATCATTCTTTATTTCTAGGTGACTTTATTTCATATCATTCATAGCATCTTGTTGTGATTGTACTACATCAGCCATAGTCTTAATTTTAGGAATGACAATTTGTTCTACAGTTTCATTAATAATTCCTTTCTTTACTACCTCAATTTCTTTCCTTATTTCCTCGGTTATTTCTACTTTTACATTTGTAATCTTACAGCCTACACTTGCATTACATTCTGTTATTTCATCTCTACATCTACCAATTTCTCCTTCTAATACAATCTTATTTTCTTTCATTTCCGATTCTATTTTTCCCATCCTATCTCCTATGATTACCATCCTAGCTTCTAAAGCTTCCTTTGTCTCATTTATGTTTTTATGTACTAATTTTAAATTTGTTTCCATTACTTTCATATTTTCTTTACACTCCTGTCTTCCTAATTCTATTCACTTTCCCAAATCTAGCTCTAATTCTTTCCTTTAAGTTCTATTTTCTGCACTAAGTTCTGTCTTCCTAATTCTGTTTTCTGTTCTAAGTCCTTTCTCACTTCCTCCGTTTTCTGACCTATCTCTTCCTTATTCTGTTCTAGTTTCTGACCTATTTCTTTTTTATTATGTTCTAAGTCCTGTCTCACTCCTTCTATGTCCTGTCTCACTCCCTCCATTTTCTGACCTAAACTTTGTTCTAATTCCTCAAACATGATCATTAGTAACCTTGGGTCTTTTCCTATTGCTACCTCATCCTCACTTTCTGGTTCTATCTGATAACTAGGCTTATCTGCCCCTTCCCCTACTCCTACTCCGTTTCCCTTTTGCGACATTCTCGTTTTTTGATTTAGTTCACTTGGGCTTAAAAGTCCTACTATTTTGCAGCTTCGCAGTAACATAAAAATAAAATAAATGTAAAAATAAAAATTGTTGGTCCTACTTTTTCTCGTTCATTTATCTCGTTACGTGCATCCCCTGGGCGGTTGACTTCGCTAGACGATCTCTGATGTTTCCCACGTTTATTATCCGTTCATCGGCGTTTTTAGGCACTTCCCTCGTTGATTTGCAACTTGGCGACGTCTCCGGAGTCGTAAATCTCAAAAGATTCTCCAATGGCGTCTTCTTCCTTTTTGGCACGAAGATTTGGCGTCACTTGGTATTTCGCGTAAGTTCATTTCCCGTAGATTTTCATTCCACCCGAAATTCGTGTCCCACGCTGAGCGCCATTAGGTGCTGTTTTTATAATAAGTTGCTTTGTATGCGCTGAGCTATGAGTCGTGGTACTAGATGGAATGAACAAACACTCGATGTTTATTTCACTATAATATATTACTTTATTAACACTTTTTCTCGTCTTTACACTTTCGTCGCACTAATTTATATTATATTGATAGTCTTTCCAGTTTTTTAACAACTTTAGGACAAAAGCTTCATGAAAGTTTAATCAATTTTCTACTCACATCCAGGAGCACTATAAAAACATGTCTACTCATATCAAGCACACAGACGCTATTAATAAATTTTGGCGCCGCATCACATGACGCTACCTTCTTTTTGTGTACATCCGCGTATGCGTTCATCAAATAGTTCCTGTATTGTTAGGGAAGCAATCTTTAGCTATTCTCTCTTCGCTTTTAATATTGAACACATATAATTCTTTTATTTATACATATATATCAAATTTAAATATGGAAATACTTATGACGTCTTTAAACAAACTTAATTTTTTTTTGTAACAATGAACAATAGCAACACGTTTTCGTCACTCAACCAACTCGTACCAACACCAAAAACAAATTACACACTTAACAAATATTCACATAAATAACTTTCTTTTGGGGTCTTACAATATCCTGTCTCATATATATATTGAAAGAGAGTGAATAGTTGATGCACTGCAAGCTTAAAATCCCGCAGTACTTGTGTTTACTGCATTCATGAATATGGGGGTACAAATTCCTGGCTCTAACCAGGTGAACAAAGCTGTTTTTTGTCCAGTCCAACCACCTCCTCCTAATCACTCATTGTATCATTTGTATTGTAGTCAATATCCTCGTCACTTGACTTAGGATACGAGTGGAGAGTATGATTCCATCTAGCAGTTTTCTGAGATTACGCATGTAATATTAAAAATTTCCATTTCTTATTATACCTTTCTTTTTCTCTCCCTCTCTTGTCTACCTGGCATTCTCCCTCATCTGATCTTTGGTAGGTTAGAAAACAGGAAATGAATGGTTAGAGAAAGCCATGTACAGTGAATTGTAATATACGCTTGAATTTAAACAAAATTATTTCATTTGTTAGCCTGCATTCATCACCTCATGAAATTCACTCTCCATCATGAAAATATTGAAATGATCAGTAATTTATATGAGGAATGTAAGGTGTTTCTTAATGAATAAAAACATCAATAAGCATCTCATTTTGTTTATTTATTATTAAATTGTATGTACAATTTACTTGAGCCATCACCCTCTGGCATATCCCCCCCCCCTTAAACAAACTCATTTCTTCGTCTCCTTCTCCTTTTTCCTCCTATGGGTCCTTCATCGTTGTTGACTCTGTTGCTGCTGGTGCTGCTGCTACTGGAATGTGAATCTGAAACATTTCACATTGACCACATTAGAAATTTTAGGTCATGGTAAAGGCAAAAGGTGATCTGAAAGAAATACATGAGATAGGGTTAAAGCTCATGATCCGTTTTATGGAATAATGGTTCATGAAAAGGTTGAATACTTACAGTACTTCTTTGGAACCCGCCGTTTAATTGGTATTAACGGCGGTACAGGGGGGTGTTACTCACTCCTGCACATTGTACAGTGGGCAGTTGAATAGTTGTGGCCGCTGATACGGTTTTAAATAATTCGGTGGGATCTG
Source organism: Tenodera sinensis (assembly GCA_030765045.1). Taxonomy (NCBI): domain Eukaryota; kingdom Metazoa; phylum Arthropoda; class Insecta; order Mantodea; family Mantidae; genus Tenodera; species Tenodera sinensis. The sequence continues at coordinate 96,551,071 of CM060965.1, forward strand.
CAACATTATTAAATTGAATTAAATAGATTTTATTCATGCAATAAAAATATCATATTTCTTATTTGAACCCTTGAATTTTTTTCTCCTGGATTCTATCAATGTGCTGGTGCTCATGAAAATCAATAAAAAATCTTATTTGTTATTTAAATAATGCAGTGAAGGTTAATCATTGTTCTATCATTACCAAGACAAGCATGAAAACATGATGAAGAAAGCTTATTTGTTATTTAAATAATTCAGTCAATGTTAATCATTGTTTCTATCATTACCAAGACCAGTTACTTAAATAATTCAGTCAATGTTAATCATTGTTTCTATCATTACCAAGACAAGCATGAAAAAAATGATAAATAATTTTTTTTTTTTTTTTAAGCAAGAAGTTATGTGATCTTACCTTGAGAGAAAATCTCGTCTAGCTCTAAAAACTTCGTGAGTATGTACTCCCTGTCGAATGCTGCCAGTCTCGTCTCGGTGATGTCCTGATCTGTAAAAATATTTTTACTCAATTTGAATTCTTAATCCTTTCGAATGAATGTAGGCTCGTAATAGATCGTAATGTTTTTAAACTTACACACGCTTTCCTCAGATGTAGCGGATGAGTAGACCGTAATGGTCTCTGCTGCCTCTCCAGCTGTAAGTATTAAACATAAAAAAATGAACAATCTTTTTTAATCAGAGCCACATAAATGATATCACCTAAACAAAGATTTCTAATGATTTTTAAACTTACACACGCCTTCCTCAGATGCAGTAGATGAGTAGACCGTAATGGTCTCTGCGGCCTCTCCAGCTGTAAGTATTAAACATAAAAATGAACAATCTTTTTTAATCAGAGCTACATAAATGATATCACCTAAACAAAGATTTCTAATGATTTTTAAACTTACACACGCTTTCCTCAGATGCAGTAGATGAGTAGACCGTAATGGTCTCTGCTGCCTCTCCAGCTGTAAGTATTAAACATAAAAAAATGAACAATCTTTTTTAATCAGAGCTACATAAATGATATCACCTAAACAAAGATTTCTAATGATTTTTAAACTTACACACGCTTTCCTCGGAGGTGAAAACTGAATTGTTATTCGTCATGATGAAAAAAAATCTCGGGTAAAGCCTCGATGCTATTTGTGTTATAACAACCACGACGGGGATAAACACTGGTGGTTGTGGTTGCTCCAGAGGCTCCAGAGGCAGTTCGAGTCGAGTGGGGAAGCTTATTCCCCCACCCGAAGTGTCTTTACCGCAGTACCTAGCCGTTATACGGCTTTACCTGCGCGATAGTATGGTGTTTTGGTCTACAGGGATTTAAACTCTGGGAATGTTTGGGATCAGGGGTATCTTAGGGACAAGATGGATGATGGTAGGGATAGGTCCATGAACGGGCACTGCCCATACATGCTGATTGGCTGGTTAGTCAATCAGGTGACGCGCTAATCTCCTCCTGGTTCTGGCCGTCAGTCACACACTGAGAGGTGATCTGAGTTAGGCGATTTACTCTGTTTTAAGTACAGATATTCATTTTGCCTTTCCCATCTGCGAAAATTAGACCGTTGGACTTAAGATGTCCTTCGGCAATTTTTTAGATGGTAGTCGGCGAGGCTCTCTCTGGTCATATTGTCCCAGAGTATTCACCAGTGGGTTAGGGTGGTTCTGGAGTTTGTTGTACATTGTTCGAGCGCGGGTTTTAATCACGTCGACAATGTACGGGATACCGGAATGTTCGTGAAGGATGTGGGCAGGAAATCTCCAACCAGTGTCGTAGATCATCCTTTATGCCCGGTTCTGCAACGTCTGGAGTCTGATGAAGGTGGACTTTGCCACCACTCCCCAGATCTCGCATCCGTACAGGACCAGAGGCGGGATGATCGCACGATTCAGTTGGAGTTTCAGGCGAATGGGCATGGTTTTGGAGCTGAGGATGGGATACAACTGCCGTAGGGCTGCATGACCTTGTAGTACTTTGCCCCTGACGTGATGCCTATACGTTAGCCGCCGGTCCAACGTGACCCCGAGATACTTCGCCGTAGTGACCCAAGGGATCCGACGGCGCCGAAGCACGAGGTCCTGCGGGAGCCGGTTTGCCAGCGTGTTGGCCAGGAGAATCGCAGAGCTTTTCTCCGGGTTGATAGACATGCGCCAGTTCTCGCACCATCTACTGATGGCACAGAGGTGGGCTTGTACTTGACGGTAGCTGTAGCGCGGGTTCTTGTTAGCTGCGAAGATCATGAGATCGTCCGCATACTGATAGATGTGAGTGTTGGGGTGCGTGGGGAGATCGGCCATGTAAGCATTAAAGAGTGCCGGTGACAGTACACTGCCCTCGGGGACTCCTGCGCCAATGGGCCTTTCTCGGGAAAATGAACCCTCCACCTTCACCCGGAAGCTACGTTCATGTAGGAAACTAGCCACCAAGTAAATATATGGAGGGGGGATTTCGTGCTGTATGAGTTTGTAGATAAGCCCTTCGTGCCAGGTGGTAGAGAACGCCTTTTCCACGTCAAGCAACACTGCCACCGTTTTGGCCCTTTCCTGGTAAGCCAGGGAGGCCTTTTCGGCTACTCGCAGTAGTTGCTCGGTTGTGGAGTGGTCAGAACGAAAACCAAACTGATGTTCCGGTAGGAGGCCTTTTTCCTCTAAAAGAGGTCGAAGGCGGGTCAGGAACAGTTTCTCGAAAACTTTCGAGATAACTGGTAGGAGGCTGATGGAACGGTAGCTAGAAGGAAAGATCGGATTCTTGCCCGGCTTCAACACGCATACCACACGCGCCTTCTTCCAGTCTTCTGGAAAATGGCGCATGCTTAGGCACGCGTTGTAGATCCGAGTCAAGTGCATCACGGCTCTAAAGGGAAGGTGCTGGAGCATTTCCGCTGTTACCTGGTCCTGCCCAGGGGCTTTTCTAGGTTTTAGGTGTTGGATGGTGTTAGTTACCTCGCGAGGGGTAACTATCGGGATGTGGAAATCCTCGTGGCCCGCAGGTCCAACTTCTAAGAAGTCTTCTACTGCTTGCTCCACGAGGTCAGTATGATCGTCGTTCTAAGGGTCGACTCTAGGCTGGAATTGAGTTTCCAAATAGTCTGCTAGCGCCTCTGCTTTTTCCCTCGGTTCAAAGACAAGTCTTCCCCGAGGGCTATGCACAGGATGCTGGTGTACAGTTTTATCTTTCCTCAAGCCTCGGACGATGCGCCATGGTTTCCTCTCCTGGAGGTTTACATGTCGCAACGTGTTTTCCCAAGCTGCTTGCCTATGCTTTCTTAGGAGTCGTCTCACCAGGGATTTGAACCTCTGGTGTATTACTCCTATCCTAGGGTGACGGAATCTCTGCCATAGCCTTCTAACAGCGTTTTTCGCTTGAATGAGGCGTTTCAGTGGAACAGGGATAGCTGTAGGGTTTGGTGCGTCGGTAGGAATACGGTGGGTATGAGCACGCACCGCATTTAGGATAGAGGTTGAGAACCCCGTGGCTGCCTCCTCGAGAGCCTCTATCGAGTCTATTCGAGGACAAGCTTCCACGGAGTTGTGGAGGGCTAGGACGGCTGCATCCCAGTCGACTTCCTCAACCCAATCAGGCACTCCCAGCGCAGTTAGATTAACGTCTGAGTCGACCACAACAGGATTGTGATCAGAATCCAGAGCGTTAATCACCGAGAGATCCAGGTGAAATGGAATGTTCTTTGTGACAATGAAGTCTATGACATCCGCGGCGCCGCGTGCCGGGTAGTATGTTGGACCTCTCGGCCCGTGTGCATGCAGGGCGGGGTTCCCGCTAATGAGACGGTACAATCCCCGACCCTTCACGTTCTGGGTGCGGCTGTGCCAGCTTGGGTGTTTGGCGTTGAAGTCGCCTGCGATACAGACTCTTTGGTGTAGGTTTAGGAGTGCCGTGATGTCCGCTTCATAGAAGCGCCCATCCGGAGGATCATATACCGCTACAAGTACCACGCCGCATCCGCCTAAGGATAGTCTTATGGCGGTTGCCTCTAGGTGTTGTAGTGGAGGAATGGTAACAGGAATATGTGTGAGATGGTTCTTTATGAAAATGGCAGTACCACCGCCTTGTCGGCCGACCCGATCAGACCGATGGGCGACGTAACTTGGCAGACTGAACTGTACACCGGCGTGCAAGTGTGTTTCACAGACCATAAGGATATCAATCCCATGGCTGTCTACAAACTCTAACAGGCCAGGTCTCTGCTCTCTAACTCCATTTGCGTTCCAGAACGCAGCTCTAAATGAACGCACATTTCTATGCGCCATTTAAGAGCTTATGGAATTAGCGTAGAGTTCCTTGGCCGTTTGAAGCACTACGAGGTGCTTCTTCACAGCCGAAAGTTCAGGGTTGAGGATTTGCTCTAGAAGTGCTGCAATATATATGAATGGCCTCTCTGTTGGAGAGGGAGGGCAAAGAGTACTGAAAAATGCGATGTTCGTTGTCCTGATTGGTTACTCTTCGGTGGGGGCTAAAATAGATGGTATAAGTTCCTCTTCTAACCTGGGGGGAGGGATTGGTGTTAGTTCTTGTTAGAAATTATATAATTCATTATTGGATTAGAACTGAAAAAAATTGAAACTATTTTATGTTGTAATAACAAAATATTCTGCATTGCTATTTCTTCAATTATTCATGTACATTCCGCAGGCCTCTCAAGTTCCTGCATTGCATTATCGCAATTCTTTGGTGCGATTTAAAAAAATATTACTTAATACAGATAAGCAAGCATCTAAACGTGCAAGATGCTATAAATAAGAAAATAAAGGAACAATAAATCAGCTAATAAGCAAAATAAATGAATAAATGAGCTCTTATACGAGGGTGTATTTTAGAATGAAAAAACTGTGTGGAGAATCCTTGTGAAAAGTAATACATTGGCTAGCATAAAGTCCTTAATTTAAAGAAATGATAAATTATTCCTAAGCTCTCTCGTGTGTATGTGGATTGCAGCGTGCATGTGTGTCTGTGTTTGCGTGTAGGTGTGTGTGGGTGTGTGTGCGTGTGTGCATGTATGTGTGTATGGTTGTGTGTGTGTTTGCGTGCATGTGTGTATGTGTGTATGGTTGTGTGTGTGTTTGCGTGCATGTGTGTATGTCTGCGTATGTGTGCATTCATGTGTGTAGGTGTGCAAGTGTATGTGTGCGTGTTTGCATGTGGGTGTGTGTATGTCTCCGTATATGGATTGCAGCGTGTATGTGTATGTGCTTGTGTATGTGTGCGTGTTTGCATGTGTGTGCGTGTATGTCTGCGTATGTGTGCATGTGTGTATGGTTGTGTGTGTGTTTGCGTGCATGTGTGTATGTCTGTTTGCGTATGTGTGCATTCATGTGTGTAGGTGTGCATGTGTGTATGTGTGTATGGTTGTGTGTGTGTTTGCGTGCATGTGTGTGTATGTCTGCGTATGTGTGCATTCATGTGTCTAGGTGTGCAAGTGTATGTGTGCGTGTTTGCATGTGGGTGTGTGTATGTGTGCATGTGTGTGTATGTTTGTGTGCATGTATGCCTGTTTGAGTATGTGGATTGCAGCGTGCATGTGTATGTGTGCGTGTTTGCATGTGTGTGCGTGTATGTCTGCGTATGTGTGTATGTGTGTATGTGTGTATGGTTGTGTGTGTGTTTGCGTGCATGTGTGTATGTTTGCGTATGTGTGCATTCATGTGTGTAGGTGTATGTGTGCGTGTGTATGCCTATGTGTGTGTGCGTGTGTGTGTTTGCGTGTAGGTGTGTGTGGGTGTGTATGTCTAAGTGTGATTATAAAATCCATTGAAAAAAATGAGGAAAAAAGTCAAACTTGATTCGCTATTTAAAAAATCAATTATAACCGTAGAAGAATGACCTAATAGATGCAAAAATAAACCTTTGTATAAATTAACCATATACTGTTGTAATTTTACTGAAATGAAGATTCGCAGTATATTTTTCAGAGTATTTTTTTATTTTTAAAAAAATTAAAGCATAAATTTGTAACGTAAACGATTAATTCTATAAGGAATTTGTTAAATAACAATGACTGATTAATCACTTATATTCTTAAACTCTCCAATCTCCGTTAGCGTTGAAGAGTCTCGTGACGTTCTGATTGTAATATAAAACTGAGATGAATAGGTTTAGGAACTTTACCGAATTTTTTTAGCTTCATGTTGAGCTACACATGGATAGTTATCTATAGCTTTTTTCACTTCATCCCTTCCTCTTGGATTCTCTATAAATCCTTCGTTTCTATTTACACTTATATAAATGGTTGTTCGTTATGGTCTACTAGAAGCAAAAATGTTAACAGACGTAAAAAAGGTGAATTTACATGTTCGACGTTAAAGATATCTCATAAGTGTAGAAAATGTTATAAGAACTATGAAAATATCTAGTGTGTGTGTGTGTGAGTGTGTGTGTGTGCATGTGTATGAGTGTGTGCGTGTGTGCATGTATGCGGGTGTATGTGCGCGTGTGCAAGGTCAGCGGATTGCAGCATGCATGTGTGTATGTGTGTGTTTGTGCGTGTAGGTGTGTTTGCTGAAAATTTTGTGTGTGTGAGTTTGTGTGCATGTATGTGTGTGTGCGCGTGTAGGTGTTTGCTGAAAATTTTGTGTGCATGTTTGCGTGGGTGTGTGAGTTTGTGTGCATGTATGTCTGTGTGTGTGTGCGCGTGTAGGTGTGTTTGCTGAAAATTTTGTGTGTGCACGTTAGCGTGTGTGTGTGAGTTTGTGTGCATTTATGTCTGTGTGTGTGCTCGTGTAGGTGTGTTTGCTGAAAATTTTGTGTGTGTATGTTTGCGTGTGTGTGTGAGTTTGTGTGCATGTATGTCTGTGTGTGCGCGCGTGTAAGATTTTTTGGAGATGTTTCCATGTTATTAGAGGAATGTTGGAACATAAATTTGTCAGAATAACTGATTGTTTCCATTGTTTTATATGCATTGTGCAGTGGGCAGAGAATTTCAAACTGAAAATATCTGTCAATAACCCCAGATTTGATGTATTCGCTCTCCAATGTGCAAAGAATAAGGTAATTTCTGAAAATGTTTGTCACCTAACACAATGAATTTAGTTGAAAACATTTTTTGCATGAATTGTTAGTACTTGAGTAGAGAATGTCGTGTGAGTGTGTACAAGACTTTTTTTTTCTCAATACAATACTGTTGCTGTCTTTGCCTCTATGTGAAAGAGAAAACCCTTAACTTTTTTGTCGTCATGGTCAATGCTTAAATGATGGTAGTTTCGTTATGTCGAACAAATTTATTTTTCTGCTAAGAGTTATGTTACAGATTTCCTTTTGTGTCGGCATACTAATGCTGACGCTAATGTAATTTACAGCATCTCTATCTCAAACGCACGGAACCTGGTGTGACTTATTTTAAAAGCGGGAATAAAAGTGTTTTTGAACGTAGTGTATTGTAAAAGATATAGTGATCTGTAAATATTCATGACCTGTATGCAAGCACAAATGTCACAGGAAATAATTATTATTCATAAGATTCCGTTTGTTAAGAAATGATTTGAAGTAAAAACTTATTCTTAACAGTTTCGGAAATCGTAAGCTTCAGTTAATTGTATTATTGATATTAATTTTTATATCATAGCCATGCAAAGAGAACAGGATTTAAAGCTTAAAGATTTGACTAACGCACAAAGCCTACTGTATTCTAATATCCTCCTTGCACATACATGGAAATAAGCAATAAGATAATTTATGAAAACGTTTATCTCAGCTAACACGATGTTAGTGGAAATAACATTTTGTATTAATTGTTAGGGCAAGAGTAGAGAAAGTTGCGTGAGGATAACAGACGAGACAATATTTTCAGCTTAATTAACATGTTGTCAAAGCTTAAATTTGCTTGAAAGAACCGAGAAACAGCCTCTCTGAACGTCGAACATGATACTATACACAAAATGAATGTTGCAAGTATAAAATAACATTATTTATAGAATAATACTGACATTAAATGGGAGTAAAAGCCAGTATTTTCATGAGGATTAACAGAATGCAAACAATCGTAAATGTCACAGTAAGAAAAGTGTGTAGAGAAAACTCAATGAGTGTAAAAGCGCGAGAGATAGTGCTTGCGTTGATTGTGCGGGCACCATTGAAGTCTATAAGGGATCCAAAATAAAATAGATAAATAAACAACAAAAACTAGAAAACATGACACAGGAAAAAGCGGGCAGAGAAAGCCTTGTGAATGTAAAGAAAAAATCACTAGAAGTAGACCGAATTTCACAGCAATAAGCAATAAGATAATTTGTACAAATGCTTATCTCAACTAGCACGATGAAGATGTAGGCATAAGAGCTGGTAAGAATTGTTTGTAGAAGAGTGCGTAGGGAATGTTATTCGAGTGTGTCCAAGACCACAGAAACACTCCCACCCAATACAGTCATTATGAGCATAGGGGTGGCAGGTAGATGTCGGGAGGTGACCCTCGCAAGAGGCCTTTGTGTGGTTAATATATGTAGTGTGGGGGACCGCATTCCATTGGGTTTCGTGAGGGTAGGTGACTCGTGTCAATGCAATAACTCAAGACTTAAGTATTCTTTCGCTAGTGAAAAGATTTCACCTTATCGATCCTGCAGGTGGGTGATCTTTGGCTGCTATGTTAAGAGAAAATCCCTAACTTTTTTGTCTCCATAGCCAATGCCAGAATGAGCTAACTCTCCACTTAATTGATTTTAGTTTGAGTAACAGGCTGATGGCATCTTAAGGGAAATAGTTTAAGGATATTTATAGCATCGTGGTCTTCAGAGGGATGAGAAAATACACCTTTTTTTTCAACATAAATATACCAGTTTCACAAAGAAACCATTAAGATTTCCATCTTTTATTCTCGCTGGAAATTCTCTCGACCCGACATGAATATACTAGGCCTGTTCAGACAGAAAAAATGCGGGTGTCTATACTCGCCCCTTGAAGTTAGTAACTTGTTCTTTTAAAGCAATTATATATTTTCTCAGGAGTACATCGCAACTCCCACATAAATATATCAAGATCTAAAAGGGGCCCATTAATTTAAGGTTTTTTTTACCCTCACATTCTTTTTCGAAAACACGTGCAGACACTAGAATAAGAGGGTCAGGGGGGCGGGGGTCATTAATTACCATTCCTTCGTCATTGTATTTGGTCTACAACATACACCCTCTCTTTTGGAATTCCAACGTGTCCAGAAGAATTCCCATGTCACTTGGGGGAAGGGCGGGGAGGGGGAGCTGGGAGGGGGAGGGAGAGGGGGGATTATTAATGTGAAAATTATGCTAATGGTCCCAGAGTCGCCAAATAGTCACTACTGATGTGCAATCTCTTGAAATCAAGGTGAAGGATCTCTCTCATCTCTCACACCCACTCCCTTGATCGACGATTCCCTTTACTGGGAAATGAGATAGCTCACACGAACAGAAAGACAGAGCCAACCGGAGCGGAGAAGAACAGCCGAAACTTCAACATCGACGTCCAGGTAAATACAGTCCTGCTGACAGGATACTATACCGTACCAAGATTGCGCCCAACAACGTGGGGCTCAACCATCTCAACATAGATTACTATACCAAAGGCGACGTGACAGTACCTCTCCTACCCAAGTCACAAAACCTGATTGTGGTTATAGTGGCTGTTATGGTGTTAGTAGCAGTTGATAGTACCCGTAATTATGATGCTAGCGAGGAATTTGTTTATGGTAGTGGTAGCAGCAATAGTTTTAGTAGTGATTAAGTGTTGAAGGTGATGATCGCATTGGTTGAAATAAATTCATTGGAAAAATCTCCTTGCAAATGAAAACTGTTTCCTAAGTGGGCGATATTTCTCCAGTGCTATAGCTGTTGCTCAAACCAAAAATCATAATCAGGAGTATATAATTCTGATATGAATTTGATATGAATTTTGCAAAGTGTTGTTTTATTCAGACTATTCCACTCATACCGGATTATAACCGCTTGGTCGTGATATTATCGCTTTGGTTATATCACCTCCTCCTTGCGATTCCACCAAAGATTTTCTTACGTTTCTGAATGTCTGAAGTATCCATGCGCAGTAAAAACAACCAGTGGACAATTCAAAAATGGCAGACAAAAGATTTGGCGAATATTCTAGTGAGGAATTGGTACTTTAATTGAAGAGACGAAGTCAAAAAATACGATCAATATATGGAACAGATCCTTGTTATTCTTAAAGCCTACTGGATTAGTTATGCCAACTGTGAAAATAAATCTTAATTAAAATGTATGAATGTTGTAAGATGTAGGTTCATTACTTTCAAATCACCATTAATATTAAATAGTACTAACTAAATGAATTATTCATTTTTTTGTGTAATACTTCAAACAAATACCACTCGAAGTTTTCACATTTGGGATAATTTTTCTCACGCTTCGCGCTCGCAACATTATTCCTATGGAGATCTCTCGTGGTATTAGGTACTACAGATAATTTGTAACCTACACTTGAAATTTTGCGGAGTACACTAGAGCTGTAGATCTAATTTGACAAAAGCTGCCGAATTTTTGTAGCTCGCAGTTTTAGCCTCGACTACGACTCTTTTTTCAGGGGCATTAAGCAATTGTGAAATAATTAACACTGAACTTATTTTCCTGTACTCCTGTGAACTTGTATTTCCTCGCCACTGTGGTAATGGTATTCACAATTTGATTTTACTTTTAGCAACCATATACCCTCGTGTATTTTGCTTACTCGCTTAACTTACTTTCCCGATTATTTGAGGAATCCTGTTCCCTAGCCGTCGTATTTTTGTGAGTTTTTGAGGTTATGAGATTCTGAACTTGTGAAATTTTGACGGTTGGAGTTTCTGTAGCTATGAGGGTCTGAACTTTTGAGGTGTCAGACCTTCTGAGACGCGCCTCGTAGTTTTGTTCGAGACACCCCCTGGTTTTCCACCTCCTATTGATATTTCTGCGGTTTTTAGTGGTGGAAATCCATACTAAATTGGTAATTCCCAGATATCCACCAGTGGGGTACTTCCTGTCTCAACCTGCGTCTTTGAAGGGGTTCACACTGAGTGAGCACGCATCACTATTAGCATGGACAAAAGATTCTAAACATTTTGCAAGCCTTTTGTCATTGTTCAGCGACCTGGGGTTAATGGTCGGTCTGGGTCGGCCTACTGATTCCAAGGTCGCGGGTTCAAATCCGGTTTTTAAGTGTGCTTGAAAACGACAGCTCCATGTCAGTAGATTTACTGACATATAAAAGAATTCCTGCGGGACGGGACGAAATTCCGGTACACCAGCGACGCTGATGTGATCCTAGCAATTGACAGCGTCGTTAAAAAAAAACCTTGCGTTAATGCCTGTTTCCCGCGATGTTACAAGCCTTGCAGCTTTTCCCTACATTTTAAATACATGGTTTTGCCGAGTATTATTGCCATACATGGTTATTCATATTCCTATTAATATTCTTATTATTATTCTCCGTACTATTACTATTGTTATTATTATTATTATTATTATTATTATTATTATTATTATTATTATTATTATTATTATTATTATTATTATTAGTTTTATTGTTAGACTAATATTTATCATTATTATTCTTAGACTGATATTATTCTTAATATCGTGATCTATAATAATATTTGCTAGAGTGATTTATCCCGTCACAGTATCTCATGTTGCACTTCTCTATAATGTTCTTTTGAAATTCTGCTAAGTGCACTAGAGCTGTAGATCTAATTTGACAAACGAATGAACGCCAAAGTAGTAGACATTCAGAAAGAAAATAATTCATATATAATTTGGAAGTTACATTTTTCTAAGGTCAATAAGGCCTCACTGTAACCGAGTACCTCATATTATGGCTGACGCAACATTTTATGACGGACGGTTCGATCAGACTTGCCACGCCTTGCAGAGTTGTATACTTAAACACGCTGTGAAAACACATTGTAAATCTAGTGATACAGATATCCTTTGCCCCTACAAAATTTATTTACACAAAAGGACAGAAAATAGTAATAGTCAACTATGAACCGCTGTTACATTATAGTATAGCATACATTTCTGTATAGTGTTGGATGGTTACGACACAGACAAATGTTTCACGAATACACATAGTTCTCAATGTTGTGAAATACCTTCGGTTATCTGCACAAACACATGTACACCTATGTCACAAGGTAAGATAACATATTTGCTGGCATTTCTTTACATCATGATTCTGAAGCCGTGTTGTGCAAGAATGTCTGAAATAGGTAAACCCTTATCTAATCCAGATTCTTTTAAGTCCTCACTGTTTCTTCTTTTGCCGTCCACTTAAACACAGGTGTTTTTTGTCACTGCATGATCATTAAGTGCTTTGAAACTGAGTCCGCGTTAACGTGTAAGGCTTCTACTTGGGAGGTCACAGGTTCGATTCCCGTTGGGCTGGCTAGTCTGACTTCGGGGTTTTCACGGTTTCCCCTGCCCGATAGATGAATGCTGGGTGATTCGTCTTCCATCGTTAACTTCCTGTCTCCTCATTTCCTCTCATTTCGTTTCTTATGTTTCAGGGGGGCTTTGTTGCTATGCATGTCAGTCGTCAGACTGATGGTGCAGATGCTTGTTCAAAGGCTGTCTTCAAAGGTATTCTCGGCCCCGCCAGCTGAGCCGCCTAAGGGGGATCGAGTTCTCCTCGAATCCGCCAGAGGGAAACCTTCTCTGAGCAACTCGATGATGTGATCGGTCCTTTAAGATTTCAACCGTTAGGACCTCTTTGCGTCTACAGCGCTAGCAACATTTAGTCTCCTGTGGTAGCCACAGAAAATCCACCTTGAATCGAGCTGAGCACTGTGTCCCTATTTGTTACTTGTCATTGTCATAAGTGGTTTGAATGCTTTCTTATTGGTAGTTAGTCATAACGAATTAGGAGATAGAAAGCCTTAAAATTATTCACCAACAGAAGTCAAGACAATTATTAAGACTATCCACCAATTAATTAATTAGTGTATAAGATGAACCTGAGAGCACTGAAATAGTCTAATATATACCAACCGGCACTTTTCATCTAAAAGCTGATTTTCTCTGTTAAGTTTAAATCAATAACAAACTCTATATATTATTTCAAAATAGAAATTAGGATTTATGGTAGATGCAAAATTTAATGGCAGCTGATAGCCGACTATTGCTATTCTTTTTCCCGTTGTGCAAATACATGCTTTGGATGCAAATGACATAAAGATGTATTTTAATTAAAATCAGAAGAGGCATTTTAAAGAAAATCAAAAGTGTCAAAAAACGTTCCATGTAAAGGATAGCTTGGGGTGTGGGTATTCGCTTAGAAGTCCTCTTCTCGCATCTTTGGAAGGTACTTCACTACTGAAACTTTGAAATTCTGAACTAGTAATACTAGCTGGTTCAAATTTATACCATACATATAATGTAATGCAAACATGTTACAGTTTAAATATCACCTGTTTTGCTTTAATAGTTTAGAAATTATGATCAAATTTCACTAGCTTTTGTTACGCTACTAAAAAAGTTTCTTGCGACAAAATAATTTATATTTTGATCTAATATTTTATCCCTGGGTTTACAGTACATCTACTTTTAAAAATTGCCCTAGGTTTCTCTAATTCTCCATTAGCTTAGGCACAAAAAATTCTTCAATTTAAAAATATGTTTTTTTGGCCAAAAAATTGTAATTTTTGGATTTGAAAATTAAAAATATATAGTCAGATACATCTCACAACAAAACCTAGGGCAATTTGTATTTTTTTGTGTCTCTGTGAACATGTATAGCAAGTTTCATTAGTGAAATACAAAAACTGCATTGCAAGAAACATTTTACAGGAACAAAATGCTGAAAACATCAATAGTGAGAAAACAGCGATAAAAGATTTCAAGGCATAACTCACATTAAAATCCACCAGGCTAGTAGGTTGCACCCTCAGATTTCCTTTTCCTCTCTTCTGTTGTTGTTTTTCTGTCTTTTTCTTCTTCAGATACTGCTTTTCTTCTGCAGAACTTTGCTTCTTACTTTGCAGGATAAGAGGTCTCGTTGCATAGAAGTTTTCCTTGCAAAGTCTGGTACAGTTTCACTTCTGATGTTATGTTGCAGCTCCAGTGACTTAAGGCTACCCATATTAAACTCATTGATGCTTTTAATAATAGCAACATCCAATTTTTGTTTTGATACAAATACTTCCTTGGGGCACTTATTCCATATCACATGGTGCAAAGACTCGTTGGCGTTCTGCGTTTTACCTGTTTTGCACCTCTCTAGTAGTGCTGTAGAAGCCAAAGTCTGATAAATTGGTAACATTTATCAGAGCTCCACAGAGGCATTACATCTGTGGAAATGTAATGCCTCAAAGTGGCAAAAATTGCTTCCTTCATTTTAACCACATCATCTAAATTTTGTGTTATTGCACTTCGATAGTAGCTGGTCAACTTTTTAATCATTGCTTCTGTTTAACTCCTTCACAGTCCTCAGATGTTTTGAAACATGGTTGATGCATTCCTGTTTCACAATGGGCACATCAGAGCCATAAACCATGATTTCATTTAGGTATGTGTCTTAGCATCCCCATCTGACAACATTTCTGTGTATCTCATTTTCTTTTCTGATACTGAGGTTTGCCACAATATTTCTGCAGCATCTGTTTCCATGTCATTAGATGAGCCACAGTAGTTTTTTGGCAGTCCCCTTTATCTTTATGTTCAGCATACCATCTGGCAAATTCTTGTGTTTCATCTCCTAATCTCTTTGCTGCAGAAGTACAAACTGGACAGTGCTTGGACAATATCTGATAATCGAGCACAATACCTGTCAACACATCTATCACAACACCTATACCATAATTAGATGTGTGTCCCCACTTATGGCATGTACCATCATATGAAACACAAATATCCATAATTTCATTGTGAACTAAAGAGGGATCAGCTTCTATGTGTGCTTTGCATACAACTTCCTTAGATTAAAAATTTCTGCTTTTAGCATTTGCCTCTCCTGAACTAACCTATTTAAAAGTTGTGAATTTGGCCTGGAACCTATGGTATTCATACTCATATTCATAGATAATGTTTGCATAGCAGCAAGCCCTCTCCCCATTGAAAGAAAGGAATCCACCATCCTTTTATTTATCTCAAAAGGAGCTCTCTTAGAAATTTTTTCTTTAATTCTGGGTAAAGTATAAATTTCTGATAAAATGATCTCACATGCATTGCATTTCACAATTAATTAAGAGCAAAAACCCAAATGTTCACCCATTTCAAGCTTCAGAGAAGCACACTTGCACACACTACACTTTGTAGCAGTTGCTCCCACACACTATTCTGTACAAGTGCTTTCATCGCTAGCAGCATCAATAAATGCACATTGGGAAAATGCAGACAATTTATTTTCACTTCTTGTTTGAGTGTTAGAGCTGGGTAATGAATTACCAATCTCTGACACTTCAGAAATATTTACCTGTGTGTAGTTTAGCTTTTGTTGTGCTAGGCTGTAAGCTAACCTTCCTGCTTCGATTTCCGTGGTGGGCGCTTTTTAGCTTGCTGATTTCAACATTACTAGGCAGAATGTTGAATACAAATAAAGCCTACAACACACTCAAGATACCAAAAAAATCACCGACTTGAAATATTCACTGGACACCTCGTGGTAAAACATAAACAAACGATATTTCATACCGCATAATCTAAGTTGAATATTTATGTTATTTTAAAAGTGTATTATATAATGGTTATTCAAAATCACTGCATTAAAATTAAATTTTGATACAAGTTTAAATGTATCATGTGGTATGTGGTCTATTTAAACTCAAAGAAAAGATTTTTCTTTGATATACATAAATACTACTTTGTCTTGCATTGTAAGTATGAAAAATTTCACTGCCACAGTCAAACTGTAGCTTTATGAGACGATTCTGCAGCCAACATTCATGGCATAATCCCAGAATTTGGCGTTCAAGAACAGAAAACAGCCAAAGAATGTGGATAAGGGCAAAAGTGTTTGTAATCTTCAGAGAGTTTAAAATCCACGCAACCTTTAAACATGGAGTAGGGCATTTAAAAATGGCGTCAGGAGGCAAATTATGCATTTTTCGTATTCGGCAATGTCTAAATTATTTTATAGAATTAAAATTTAAGAAAGGTGTTTTTCTTGATTTTCATGAAATTTCAGTCATACATATCCTTATATACCAAGTTTGGTATTTATCCAATATTTCGGTTTTGGTTTGTTGTTCTCTCTCTCTCTCTCTCTCTCTCTCTCTCTCTCTCTCTCTCTCTCTCTCTCTCTCTCTCACACACACACACACACACACACACACACACACACACACACACACACACACACACACACACACACACACACATTTAAGAAAGGTGTTTTTTCTTGATTTTCATGAAATTTCAGTCATATATTCCTTATATACCAAGTTTGGTATTTATCCAACATTTCGGTTTTGGTTTGTTGTTCTCTCTCTCTCTCTCTCTCTCTCTCTCTCTCTCTCTCACACACACACAGAGAGAGAGAGAGAGAGAGAGAGAGAGAGAGAGACTCATTTATTAAATGGTTCTTTTGGTTTCAGAAGGCCTCAACACGAATTTCCGGTGAAATCTAGATATCGAATTTTTGGGTGGAATGCACTGTATACAAGATGGTAGATACAGTATAAATTTGATGTGTTACATTCATATGATTCTCTAACCATTCTTCAACAAACTATTCTTAAACAAACTTATTCCATCTACTTCATGCTGATCTATATAAAGTCGGTCTGGGTGGTTCAGTTTGTTAGACGCTGGCCTACTGATCCCAAGGTTGCGGGTTCAAATCCGGCCCAGACCGATGGTTTTTAAGCGTGTTTAAAAACGACAGCTCCATGTCAGTAGATTTAATGGCATGTAAAAGAACTTCTGCGGAACGAAATTCTGGCATACCGGCGACGCTGATGTAATCCTAGCAATTGACAGCGTCGTTAAACAACAAAATAATTTAACTGATCTATATAAGCATTTGCTGAAATAGCATTTCCTATATAATCTTGTTGATACAACAACATCAGGGGAATACAGTTGAATTAAGTGACCTTTTAAGAACGGATCGCTATGATGCATAATCAGAAGGGGAAAATTTTATGTTAGGTATATGTTAACTTTCTACATAGTCTTCAAAAAATTATACTTAAAAAATCAGCATTCTTTTATCTACTTTATGCTAATGAAATTAAATATTTGCAGAAATACTTTTATTACACATTTTCTAGCAGGTACAAAGGGAATAGAGGAATACAGTATGTTTAAGCCATACTCAATTTTTTTAAAACCTGAACACTGGTAATGGCTTTGAAGTTCCCTTCTATTTGCATGCCCAAAAAATAAAACAACGAATAACGACTTCCTATTTCAGAAAAGTGTTAGTATTTGAAAGTTCAAACCAATAACAATGAATATCTCGGAAATAGCTAACTCCACAATAATAACAAAAGCGTATTTGACAAAAATTGTGTGCTTTAACGAGATCTGCTTCCTTTGTGAAAAGAACTTGTTTTTATCACTTGCATTTGCCAGTTATGGGAAAGTCTGTCAGAATTAAGAGGCTCCAGAGACTATTCCCAGAAAATTCAATATCTACACTTCATTTATCAGAAAAGTGTCTGAAACATGTGGTTTCTTAATCAAAATCGTTATTCATTTTCGAAAAAAAAAAAAAAAAAAAAAAATCAAGTAAATTAGTTTGAGGTGGAAGGATTTTCTTGAAACCCATCGTTTCGTATCGTTGGAAGATGAACTAAAACATGAAGTTTGTATTTAAGTGACTTTTCATTTTTGAGTGTGCAATGTGTAATAAGTCGTATTATGCAAATGTTTATTTCCATTAACAAGAAATAGAAAAATAAGCATTTGTAGGAATAGTTTGTAGAGTAGAGAAAGTAATATGAATGTAACGCATAAGGTTTTTTTTCTTCTTTTTTTTTTCTTTTTTTTTTTTTCTTTTTTTTTTTTTTTTCCTTTCTTTCTTTTAAATATAAAGGTGAATATCTTTATTAGGCTATTTTGCTCAAAATCGTTAGACTTTTCTGGGAAAATAAAAGTGTCTAAAAATGTTCCATATTAAGTGTACTTCACCGAGCAGGATGGCTCAGGTGGTAATGTCTATGAACCACATTCGAGAGATCGCGGGTTCAATCCCGGTGGCTGACCTTCCTGACCCATGTGTTTTTTCCGAAGTTTCCCCGGGTCACCAGACGAATGCTGGAAAGGATTTCCGTATCCTCCGAATTTACTGTCCCTCCATATCGTTACATAAATTATTTCATTTTACCATTTGAGACGGAAATGTCCCCTCATTCGCCCCAAAACAAGGCTGATTTACGACATAAATATAAACACTTGTAATCTATATAAACAAATGCACATACACACATGTAGTGCATGCATACAAATAGTAAGAATTAATATCATAAAATATTTAGTGTTGTGATAGCATTTAACGTTGAAAGCCTGCTCAGAAGGAAAAGTTTTCGAAGGTCCTAGGTGCGTTTTTTTTTTTTTTTTTTTTTTTTTAAATAACTCTTTGTGGTTGCAGCGCCTTTGTAATAAGTCCGAGAGGAATCTTCCATTCTTCTTTTGTAAATTCATTGGTGTGACAAGAAAGAAAGAGACAGAGAATCCTTACGATATAGTCTTTTTTTAAA
Source organism: Tenodera sinensis (assembly GCA_030765045.1). Lineage (NCBI taxonomy): Eukaryota > Metazoa > Arthropoda > Insecta > Mantodea > Mantidae > Tenodera > Tenodera sinensis. Next base: position 96,569,679 of record CM060965.1, read on the forward strand.
ATCTTGGTGTGACATCTTTTAAAGACGGTGAACTTAAATATCAAGTTTGATATGTATCCGACTTTTCGTTTGTAAGTTATATCTACTGTTCACACACACGCGCGCACAAACACACACACACACACACACACACACACACACACACACACACACACACACACACACACACACACACACACACCTATACACTCACGTATACACACAGCCCTTTTCCTGAAAATATTTTTTAACTATTCAAAGAATCTCAAAGCATATATATCCGATGAAATCTCGGTATCGACTTTTCTGTGGAATGCAATAGCTTCTCTACTTATTATACGTTGTACAGTAAGTAAAATATGAACTGCTTGGCCTTCTGTCGCCCTTTAACAGTAATGAAAAGGCTGCTTCGCGTATGGAATTAAATTCTACTGCAGTACACTGGGCATTGGGTAACAATCTATAGCTAACGGATGTATTACCTATATCAGCAGGAAGGAAAACCAGTAAGTATAAAACTGCAAACATTTTTCCGCTCATTTCCAGATAGAAATGTCTCTGTTACTGGTATGTTTGTTTGCAACAACGTTGCATTTGGTTACGGCAAACTTTACTTGCGAACAACATCAACCTAATATTCTACGGTGTAAATGCCTACCAGAAAATGAGGTAAGACTAGCTCTATTTTAAATAATTTAACTACTCGAAAATAATTTATAGCCCTGTATTCCTAGAAAATTTCTCGGTTGAAATATCACGAAAACCCTCTTTGTTAAAATTAAAATGTAAGAGACATATCAGCCACTCCAAAATTGTGAGTTGAACATATCAAGCAATTGACAAATTCCTATTAAAAGCAACTTAAAATAATTTGTTTTTTGCTTGTTTTTTTGCTGTAAGCAGAGGAAGAACTGTATTCCACCTAAAAAACTGATGTCGAGTTTTCACATTTTTTCAGACACCCTGAATCCAAAAAGAAGCTTCTTTTTAAAAAAAGACACGTGCATATGCGTGTGAGGCAGAGGGGGGTTACATGCTTATGAACAGTGTAACTTTAAAAAATGTCTGTTAAATGCAATGTTTGGATTAAAGTTCAGGACCTCGGGCACAAACATTTTGAAGAAAATGCCCCACCCTAAACTACATTTTGAATTGAAAATATTTCCTTGCTTTTGATTTTCTCAATAATGCTCTAAGAATTTTAATTAAAATACCACATTTTAAGCTATTTTAATAAGTAAAAGGTGCATTGGAAAGAGCATTCAATGCCTATGTGGTGGTTTTTATAAGTTCAGAGTCTGCGTTCTTTTTGTTGTATAGTTCACACCTTTGGCTACACATTTTAGATAGCTATGCATTGGTTGTTTGGTTGGTGGAATTTCTCTTTGATTTTGCTTTCTCCTAGTTGTTGCTTCAATGTAAGTTCTTGTTGCTAGTAGTAGCATGATCTTCCAGGAAGGTTTCTCTGGTGAGCATGTACACCATCCTGCTTGGTGTACTCTTCCCTACTCCAATGGCTTTCTTTAGGAATCATGATTTAACTTAAGTTTTTCCATGTCGCTTACTGTCAACTTCTGCCATGTTATCTCAATCCCATAGGTAACGATTGGTGTTATTACTGTTGTGAATAGTCTCATAGCTGTCTCAGGTTTAGTTGCGTGAAGTTACTGATGGTACACATTGCCCTTATTGCTACTGGCATTCTTTCCTGGATGTGGACACTGAAGGATTTCGAGATTGTCTATATTGTTAGTCCGAGATATCTAAATGTGTTTATATGCAGGATTCTCCTCCTATTTTTATGCTATTTTCGATACTCTGTCTCCCCTCCTGAAGACCATTTGTACTGTGTTTTTTTTTCTTCTTTGTTTATTTTTAAATTGTTTTGAATTGTTATTTTGAATTGTTTTTTGCCCACTGTATTGTATTCGTGTCATTTTGCAGCTCCTCTTTCTTCTGTGATCCTAGGGCCGTGTCATCCACGTACATTACTAATATGGCTCTGCTCATTCTCTGGCCAGTATTGCTGTCATGATGTTGAACATCAGTGGACTTAGTGGATGTCCCTGCATGAGTCCATTTGCTTGAGTTACGTCCTCTGATACTATAACTTCATCCAATATCTGAATCCACTTGTGCCTCGTGATGTTCTTTATTATTCTTGCTATGGAATGTCCATTGCCTTTCACATCTTCCAGCTTTTTCGATTAGTTGTTCCCTATGTATGCAGCCGAAGGCTTCATCGAAGTGTATAAATACTGTACAGTATTTCCCATTTGACTTTCTAAGAGCGTCTCCTATTTCATTCAGTAGCCCTTCTGCTGCATGTAAAGATCTTTACCTTCCTGAATTCAAACTGGTATTCTGGTATGAATTCCTGTGTGAGGAATTATTTTCATTAATATTTTAAACGTTGCGTTCTCTAGTGCCACTCTTCTATACAAGTTCATGTCTTGGGTGTTGCCTTTCTCCAAAAGTTATTGAGCTATTTAAGCTATTTTCATAGCAAATAAAATGTGAATCTTAAATTTTCTGAGAATAGTCTGTGAAGTCCTCTTTATTCTGAACCACTTAGGTATAATTGGAATGGTTAATGTTGAAAGGAACTAAGTCCACTTTTGAAATTTTTGAGACAGTGAATAACTGTTCTGTGAGTAAACATATTCAACATCGAATGACAAGATTGACCACCTCGAATAAGGGACATTTCAACACCAAAATATCCATTTTGCTTTCTACTTTAGGATTGATAGAAGAGTCACACTTAAAAGGTCTGAACTTACTTCCTTTAGGCAATAACGATTAAATTGGTAGAGATAGATAAATTTTTACTATACAAAAATGTAGATCTCTTCGAACCTCGAATTTATGTTAAACTTTTTGTAATATTCACTATTTCTGAGAAATTCTTTTTCTTTTCCTATACTTTATACTATAAGTGCTGTCAAAATAAGCAAGCTACTTGAAATGCACAAACGCTCGTACCCTGACCAAAGCACACTGAGGAAGAAAAGAAAACAGATCCGCCACGTTTTAATGTTATTGCTCTTTAAAATCTGTTTGCAATTATGATTGTTTCCCTTGTAACATTTTTATTTGAGAACTTATTAAAAATTTAGCCTTTTTAAATTGTAAACATGTGAACAGACTATGCCAGTCGGCCACTAAGGAATATGGTGGCTAACTTGTGACTTTCGATAACATAACCGCGTAAAAATGAGTGCTGAGAGTTACAAAATACGTTACGGGAAAACTGTTAAAAAGTGGTGAACAAAATCGTATTAAGCCTATATCTCAAGTTAATGGAGCACCATCCGGGCGTACTTGTGAATTATTTAGTAAAACTAACTCAGAATATACTGGCATATCAGAAACCAGCATTGTGCGTGTTCACAAGGAGTTCAAGGAGTTCTCCGTATAAGAAGAGAAAGAAGCGTAAAGCAGTGCTAGTGCAATTCGCTCTAGAGTGCCTAAGCTCTTTTTTGACAACGAACCACCAATCTGATTTGTAAGTAGACACATTGTTTAACTTTCTAAATGTTTATAACTTCTTATTGTTGGGTTTAATAGGTGCAATGCATGATTTAAGCGCATAGACGCCAAACTTAAAGTTGCTCTTTTAAGTGGAAGTTATTTCAGCAGATATTATAACCGATCTCGCGTAACAGTAAACTACTCTGTATTCACTCTAAGGTTGATCCGCGCGAAACTGAACCCTGGTGGCCATTGCACCGTTATAATGTATCCTTTCGCCATTCGTGCCAGAAATACTGTCACAGCACAACCACGTGGTGAGTGCATGCCGTACGTAATAGAAAGGACCAATCCCTTATTCCGTCAATTTAAAGAGTGAATAACCTGTAACTAGAGGTTAAAGACGATAAGATTGATAGTAACAACAAAATAAGCCTGTTGTCGCACTTTGTCAATTGTTGGCGGTTCATTTTTAAACAAGAAATTGTGCAGTTACACGAATTGCGTTTTAAACAAAATCGTCACATTCTTGCATGGCGTATTTCACACGCTCTCTTTTTTCCCGGGTGTAACCACTTTTCCCGTTACAGCTTTTTCTTTACGAGCACTGTTTATACTGGTATTCGAAACACCGGTGAATTCAGTTTATTTCACTACTTCTTTGAAGGGAACAGTTGGATATTTCTCACACAACTTATAATACACGTTCAACACTATTGTTTTTTTACCACTAGTCAATGGTTTGCCCGCCTTATGCTTTACATATTAAGTCGGCGAAGACGTAAGAACAAATTCACCGCCGCCATCCGCCATGATCCTAAATAGAAACTGCTGGCTGTAAACAATAAATACTCGCATATCAGGTAACTTACACGCGTTGCATGTTGGGACTTGTAGCTCTGTTTATCAGTTTACATCAGCGTCAATTAACCTCTTAAGTATTTGTATAGAATATTATATCATTTAGGGATAAATTCAGTCTAAAATTCAGATTATTAATATTGGACTACTTCTCTGCACGCATTGCTACCGTGTTGTACCACGGTACAGTGGTCACATGGCTTTGTTTTGACGCGGACAAACCTCAGAGTGAATTGAGTATACAAATATCTCTAGCTACCGACAGCGTACGATGTCAAGCACATTTCCCCGTGCTGCGCGGACTAATACATTAGCGGTGTTAATGTTAAGTGACTTGCTTACGCCGAATTTACTTAGTCCCAACTGCAAATTGCCCTACTTTCCTTTTCATGAAAACGCAAAGAGACCGGAATTTTAAAGCCACCATACTTGGATTGGCTTTGAAAAGATTTGTCTCTTCGCTTTAGCTTACTATTTCGTTGTTATACTACAGCGAAATGAGTACGAAGGTGTATCTGTATTAACAACAAGCAGATAGAAGAATAAGTTTTTGCAAGGATACTTTGAGGAATGGCTAGATAAGGTCATATGAATGTAACGCATCAAATTTGTAACACAAAACCTGGAATAAGAAGAATTCAAAGTAATTAATTCTTGTTACGGATTGAACTTAACAAATCTTGGGTTTTTAACATAAAAGTTACATGAAGTTCGAAGTTGAAATAGGATACTGCTGTTTTATCAGTAGAATATCACTAAAATTGCCATAGGAAAATTTTCCTTTGAATTAGAACATTAAACATAGATATCTTTGAAAAAATCCGCTATGAAATAGATCATTAAATATATCTTTGAAAAAGCCCCCTTTGAGGTAGAGTACTAAATATATCTTTGGAAAAATCCCCTTTAAATTAGATAATTAGGTATGTGTGTGGAAAAAATCGCCTTGAAGTTAGAGCTCTAAATATGTGTCCGAAAAAATCTTTAAATTATATATTACATAGAGAAGTTTTGCCTAAGAACACAGCTACTTGATTCCAACCATTTAATTTGGGATGTTTTAAGCATCTATATTTTGATTTTCTATTTAAACATAAGTATTCAACTATGGTGAAAATAAATTGGGCAATGTATCGATATATCCAATTATGTGAAATTCTTTAACTCTCTTTCAGGTGGAAAGGACGCCACTTACATTAAATGCTTCAACCATCCTTACACTTAGCAACTGCAATGAACTTGTAATAAATGAAACGTATAATGCGTACAATTTGGAGGAATTGAGAATAGAAAACGTGAAGTCTTGCACGGTTAAAACAGGAGCCCTTGGAGTTTTGTCCAATCTAACGTTTGTGAACATTGGCCAACTAATAATGGAGGAGCAGTCGGTAAAGAAAGTTACAAATTTTACTCTGGAAAATGTCTCGGTGAGTATGTTTCTGTTTAGACTAAATACACTTATACTAGGCAGTGGCGAGTGGTGACATCTGTGGTAGTGGTTCTCAATATTTCTGGGCCTACGTCCCCTTTGCATCCTTAAATTAGTTCATGTGCTCCTAATAGATTATTGACTTACAAATACTCTACCCTGCTAAAAGGCTAACTACAAAGAATATTTTCTAATTACTTTATTACTGATTTTAAAATATTTATTTGCTTATTTATTAAATAGACAATACCTCAAAGAGAATAAAGTTATTAATAGAACATAATATGAGTAGTTAATTAACATATACAGGAATGAAGGTACTGCTTCGGTCACACGTTTACCAGGGATTCTACATGATGAGTGTAACAAATATGTCCAATAAAACTTTTGTCAATAAAGAACCGTTTCGCCGAAAAAAATTATTTGTGTCAAAAATTTGGAGCCATCTAGCTCCTTGATGAGTGGATATAAATGGTTTATTATTTGACTAACTGTCGCGCAAACATTGTGTAAACAACGCTGTAATGCCTTTTTATCTTAATTCGAATGAATTTAGCCACAATTTAATGTTAAAGTGCTTGTCGCGTTCACAACAAATTCGGCTGCCTGCCAAATTGGGCGAGGTATTACTTCACGGTGTGAGGGTCGTCGTTAGAAGGAAGGGGTGAGGTAAAACTTTGTGCAATACGAAAGAATTTAGCTTGCGATCATGATCCCGCTCACATCAAGGGAGTACTTAGACATTGTTCTACTAATTTCAGGGGGGCAATTCCCCTTAAGAATTTAAAAAAGAAAAAAAAAAAATAAATAAAAAAAAATAAATAAATAAATACAAAAATATGAAATACAAAATAAAATTAAAAACATAACAACGAGAACACGTAAATAAAGCCAGATGTTCCCACTCCTCCTCATCCCTTACCCAGCGAAATAAGCCACTCTTTACCTCCAACTATCCCTCTGTTTTCCCTCTTTCAAAAAACAAACAAACAAACGAACCCTAACAAAAACAACAAAATTAATGTCGTCTTTTGTGAACTGAAATGCCACTCAATATTAAGAACTTTAATTAAGTAATAATAAAACCTAAATAAACACCACAAGGCTTTTCCAGATTGATTAATAATATTTTTATTGGTAATTTCTGTTTTGACAATATTTACATCTGGTTTAGGTGCTAATTTTGAATATGATTTTAAAAAATTATTGCTTTGTCTACTTAAAGTCAATTAGATTTAATAATAAGAATTTTATCTTTAGGATTTTCTGATTTAGCTTTTTTCATCGGCATAAACGACATACATTTTCAGCATTTCTTGTTATAAAGTACTTATAAATGCATTTAGACAGGCTTATGGAATTTATTTCAAAATGCTGACTGGTATTTGTGTTCTATGTTAAATAGAACTTGTAAACGTAGCATTATCTTTTAGAATACATTAACTGTGTTTTAAAACCGTATTAGATACGAATTTGGTTTGTCATATGTAAAGAGAAACCCCGTATTATGTATACCATCTTTTAAGGATAGTATCACTGTCATGTTTACTTGTGGAGAACAATTTTATTTTTCTTGTCTTCTTATTTAGGCGCCTTCGTGACGACAGCTGCAATTAATGACGAGATCATTAGGTTTCTTTCAGCCCGATAATCTACAGAAGTGCACAATTGTTTAGAAAAATGAAGGGGACGACTTTTATTTACTTGTGTATAAAAGGCAAGTACTATTGTTTTAGCTCGTGACGGATGATAATGATAATGATGATGATAACAACAATAACAATAATCATAATGATAACGATAAGGATAACGATAACGATAACAATAACAATAATAATAATAATAATAATAATAATAATAATAATAATAATAATAATAATAATAATAATAATAATAATAATAATAATAATAATAATAATAATAATAATAATAATAATAATAATAATAATAATAATAATAATAATAATAATAATAATAATAATAATAATAATAATAATAATAATAATAATAATAATAATAATAATAATAATAATAATAATAATAATAATAATAATAATAATAATAATAATAATAATAATAATAATAATAATAATAATAATAATAAACTTTTAAGTTCACTATGATTATTACATATTTCAAGTAATAATTAAAAGTGAAATCTTTTACAAAGGAAGACATGAATAACACAAATAATGCAACAAGAAAACAAAGCAAATTGTAGTTAACCAATAATAAAAACAGACTTAAGATAGAACATTTCATTAGTAATTAAGAGGCTAATTAGACTATATTACAAAGGATTTTACACTCGTTGCAATTAACATTTCAAACTATATCATTTAATTTGACTTTATAAGAACACAATAGTTAATGAGAGGGCTGGCGCTGTTTTTCTTTCACAAGTTTTTTTTTTGTTGTGTGTGTGTCTGTGTGTGTGTGTGTGTGTGTGTGTGTGTGTGTGTGTGTGTGTGTGTGTTGTGTGTGTGTGTGTGTGTGTGTGTGTGTGTGTGTGTGTGTGTGTGTGTGTGTGGCTGCAACTGTGATAATGCACACCTCAGATCATTTTCAACGTCTAGCTGCGCTGGGTATTTTGGTTTGATGTAAGCCAGCGTCAAAAAAAGACAAAAGAAAAAATAGCAGATTCAGATGGATATGTTGATGAAAACTGCACCAACTGTCTTGCAGCTAACAAAAAGGCACATACAGCAGAAAAAAAATCCTCAGATTTTGTGGTTATCTGAAGAGATTTGGAAAACAATGTTCCCTCTATGATGCGTTTTCGGTCAACATACCTACAATAAAACAGCAACTGAGAGTGCTTTTTTTTTTTTTTTTTTTTTTTTTTTTTTTTTTTTTTTTTTTTTTTTTCTTTAAGATTGATCGATCAGCGCATGTGCGCTCTACAGACCATTGTTGAAATACACATAACAATAAATAAAATATAATAAGTAACATTGAAATGAGGTAAACCTCATTGGGCCCCTCACTGACAGTATTAGTTGAAATTAAATCAGATCTTGCTGTGATAACTGGTCCAGTGGTAGACGACTCTTGATGCGTGTTGGAAAGTTGGATTTTCTGCCAAGAGAGTAGTGAATAGATCCAGGAACGTTCTTTAGATTGCTGTAAAACTGTTCGGCTTGTGAAGAAATTGACTGTTGAATGGTACTGATTCCAGTTTCTCTGTGTAGTTGATTGTTTCTGACAAGCCATGGCGCATTAGTTGAGATACGTAAGATTTTGTTTTGAAACGTTTGGATGCGTTTAATTTCTGTAGCACTGGCTCCTCCCCAAATTGGACAGGCATATAGTAAAAGCGGCCTTAAAAGAGTTGTGTAGAGTAGTATGCAGTTTTTTAACTTAAGCGAAGATTTTTTGTTGAGAAGTGGATAAAGTTTTGTCAGTCTTATTTGGGCAAGTTTGAGTTTGTTACTTATATGTGGCTTCCACGTGAGTTTTCTATCAAACAGTACACCAAGGTATTTCACCGTTTCTCTGTCACTTTTCCAGGGTATAGAATTTGTTGCTATCGTTACTCTTGGTGGATATTCCGGTCTGCATAATGTAAACACCATTGCTTCACATTTGTCATGGTTGAGAGAAATGCGCCAGTTGTCAAGCCAGGGTATGATTAAGTTTAAGGCCTCTTGAAGGCGATTTCTAGCGGTGTGTAAATTACGATGGGTTGCATAGATGGCAGTATCATCGGCATACATTGCTATTTGAGCTGTGGGCGTTGTAGGTATGTCAGAAGTGAACAAGTTGAACAGAATTGGACCCAATATTGAACCTTGTGGAACACCTGCTGTTACAGGTCTGGTAGAAGAATGACTGTTACCTATTCGAACTGAAAAGGTACGGTATGATAGAAAGGAAGATATTATTTTGTAGAGGTAGTCTGGAGTGCCATAGAGAAACAGTTTGTATAGTAGACCCTGATGCCAAACTCTGTCAAATGCCTGAGTGAAATCAAGGAATGCGACAGCAGTGTGTTCTTTCTTCTCGAAGCCTTGTGCTATTTGCTCTGTAATTCGGAGAATTTGATGAGTAGTTGAATGTTTGCGACGGAAACCAAATTGAAAAGGAGGTAATAGTGACACTTGTTCTAGAAATTTTCCTAAACGTTTCAGTATAATCTTTTCATACACCTTGGACAGAGTTGGCAGCAGACTTATTGGACGATAATTTGTTGGATTGGAAGGGCATTTTCCAGGTTTATGAATAACAATAACTATGGCGTGTTTCCAGATTCGTGGGAAATAACCCATTCGCATAAAACTGTTGAACAACGAAGCTAGGATGGCAAGTGCTTTGCAACTCAAATGTTTTAATACAAAGTTTGGTATTAGATCATGCCCAGGCGATTTTCTTGCGGGAAGTTGCTGGATGATAAAAAGAATTTCTTTGGGTGAAGTGAAGTCAATGGGTAGTGGTACTGTGGCGTAAGAACCAGTAAACTGTTCAATTTCGTGGTTGAATTCTACGTTGCTTCCTGGATTAGATCTAAACGAATTTTGTAGAGTATCTGCAAATAGTTCGCTTTTCTCACAGTCGGAGATGTAGTGTTTTCCATCTTGCTCTAGGGGCGGAATAATCGTCGGCTCTTTTAGTACTCTTTTAGTCTCTTTCCACAATGATGAGTCTTCCGGTGAGATACTGGAGAGATGCCGTTGGTAAGTTGAATACCGATATTCATCCATTCGTTTCTTCACTTCTCTTGTGAGTTGGTTCAAGCGACGAAGTTGCCAAGTTTGTCTGTGCTTTTGCCAAAGTCGACGAGTTTTGTGCTTTTCTTTCAGAAGGTTTCGGATGCTTGGGGGCAAAGATTCATGGTAAGATTTACTGTGTTGATGTCTCGCTGGAGCTGTGGCTTTGTCTATAGAGGAAGTTACGGATTTTGTGAAGCTGAGAATTGCTGCATCGGCATCACCGGGGGTTCTCAAATTCTGTGTAATTCTTAACTGGTCATCCATTACGTGCTGAAAAGTCTCCCAGTTTATGAAACCTTTGTTGAGTTTCTTTGTGTGTTGCGGTTGTAGAATCGGAATGTCATCGAACGAGATTAAGACTGGGCAGTGATCTGAGTCCATTTCAGGCAGAACAGCCATAGTGGGAGTGCTTGATATATTTTTGTAGAGTGCGATGTCTAATATATCTGGTGTTACATTTGGTCTATAGAATGTGGGGTCTGACGGAGCTGCAATGTTAACTGCGTTGTGATCGGCTGCAGTTAATAAACGTCTTCCATTTGGAGTTGTTACACGGCATCCCCATGCTTGATGCTTGCTATTTAGATCTCCTGCTAGGAAAGTCGGTGCTGTGTCAGAAAATAACGTGTTAATATCCTGGTCATTTAGATTAGGTCGTGGCGGTTTGTATGCAGAAATTATTGTAGTTTTAGAAGAAATATTTGAATTGCGCAGGCTTCGATGCTGGTTAATTGAGGTAGTGAAACTGAGTGGTGAGGTATGTCTTTTCGAATGATTATAGCCACTCCACCTGAAGCGACTGGAGCATTGCGATCGCATCTATACACTGCGTAGCCAGGTATAGAAAACTTTTCTTTGTGTAATAAATGCGTTTCTGTGATGCAAGCTACTGCAACATTGTGTCTGGAGATGAATTTCAAGAAGGCTTCTCGCTTTGCTTTGACTCCATTGGCGTTCCAATTTAGTATGGTTAGTTGTGAGAATGTTTTTTGGTTTTTAGTGGCCATTAGCAAACAAACTTGTGAAGAGCTTTAGCAAAAAGGACTTTATTGATGGCAGGAATGGTGTGAGGAAATTAATGTCTAGCTGAACTAGGTTTTCGGTTCCATCGGAGGAGCAAGGCGAAGGAGAAGAAGAATTCTGTGTTGATGTCTGCTGAGTTAGCTGCCTAGGACTTTTTTCTTCCGAAACAGCAGAGCGTGGCCATTGTGGAATTTCAGGAGTTGGAGAGGGTGAGTTTGGTGACAACCTCGTAAAATTTTCCATGTTTAGGTTTGAAGACGGTGTTATTGCAGGCTGAACCACCCTTTCATCGGCTTTCTTTTTCAAATCTAGGTAATAACGACAACCTTTGAAATTTGCCGGATGTGCTTCTCCACAATTCACGCAGGAGGGCTGAGTGTCTTTGTCTTTTGTGCATTCAGAAAAGTGGTGATTTGAGGGGCATTTCACACATCGAGGTGTGAGTCGACAGAAGTTCTTAGTATGCCCGTAGCGTTGGCATCGTGTGCATTGTGGGATATTCGCGGGCTTCTTGCGGCATTCGACTTTAATTATGGCATGGTAAATATGTTTGACTTCGAAGATCCTCTTACCCTGCTCATTATTTTCTAATTCTACGGCACACAGTGGCATAGGTTGTCGATCTTTATAGAAAAGCCTGATAACTTTTACTACTGGTAAGTTCAGAGAGGTTAGTTCTGTAACGATATCGTCATCTGTAAAAGAGTAGGGAACATTTCTTAAAATAACTTCGTCTTTTGGAGTTTGGGTCACGGAAGGTGTGAAAAGGAAGCTTCGATTCTTCCAGGAATCTTGTTACAGCGCGGAAGTCATTTACTGAAGTTGTATTTATTTTAAGAACTTTGCTTTGTTGCTGTGTTGTGTACTCATCTTTTACAGTAGAAGCTATATCTTGGATAATCTGCTGGTAATTATTGACTTCATGAATAAAAATTGGTGGGATTCTGAGTTTAGGAGTTGTAGAGAGATTTTCTTCAGAAGTTGTATCATTCTCTTCCTCCATGCTTTCCAAAGGGGAAAATTTGTTGTGAACGGAGGTTAAGTCGACTATATATTTGGTATTTACAGCTGATACTGAAGCTGTGTGCTTCTTGTTGGGTGTAATGAAGCAATCATTAGAATTGGAACCGTTGCCTTGGTTAGTTTCTACAAGCGGGCGTTTATGGACCAACTTAGGTGGTTGTAAGATTGTTCGCGATGTAGTAGCTTTGTCAGGATAACTCATAGAATGTGAACTTGAGAAGCTTTGCTCTTGTTGACTAGATTGTATTATGTTGGTAACGCAACAAAAGACTGACTGGAAACAACTGACGGTTTGCTTCTCTAACAAAACAAAAAGTCTTGCAGAGGGCTAGCCGTGCAATACTGAAATTACCTTAATTAACGTGTTATATACTGTAGACAGCGTTCCTAACATGTACACAGTATATTAAAAGATTAATGATTACTTCTACAAGCGAAGTTTACTCACAGGTTTAGCTGGTTGTAAAATATTGCACTTTTTGTATCACAGAATAACACCATTCGAGAGTGCTTTGAAGTATCAGTAGTCTTACCCATTGCAGAGAAAAGAGAGATTTCTTTAAGTTTTCTATTATTTGTTTTGTTCTGGTTTTTTTTTTTTTTTTTTTTTTTTAAAGCTAGCACCATTTCATAAATTTTACGTTTTATTTAACCATTTGAGAGTGGTATTTCTGCAGTTTGTTTGCAACTTTTGTCTCCAAGTAAATCACTGCATGGGGTTAGTAAACATAGTTTTATAAGTGCTTCATCAGTTGTGATTTCATGTCCTTTGCTACAAGCAAACCAGACTTGTAAGACGCTTCAGTGATCATTTCATTCTCCACTTGAAAACTTTCAGTTGCGTAACTTTCACTCGTTAGAGTGAATTTTTCTTCTCATAAAAACAAATAAATAAATAAAAAACTCACGTGTTTTGTTATTCAAGCCGAGATGATTTGATAATCAAATGACATTCTAAATTTTATGGTGTGATTGCATCATTACTCATATTGTGACAAACAACACATGCTTTACTTTCTCTACTACGTATAGTGAAGTAGAGGAAATATTGTATTCCACCCACAAATTCGATGTTGAGATTTTACCAGAAATATGTTTTGAGGCCCCCTGAATAAAAAAAAGCATTTTTAGAAAAAAAGGTGTGTGTCTGTCTCTGTGTGTGTCTGTCTCTATGTGTGTCTGTCTCTGTGTCTGTCTGTTCTGTGTCTGTCTGTCTCTGTGTCTGTCTGTCTGTCAGCCTGTGGCCAGCATAACTCAGAAGCGAAAAGTTGGTTAATTACCTGAAACCGAAATTATGTCAATATATATAATTGATAATAGAAAGAAACAAAAGGAGATTCTAGTCGATAGTTAAGGGGAAGACGTAAGAAAGCTGAATAGATTAAAGTCTCAAGAATGGAAGCCTAGGCAGATTTAAATGAGTGATAAGGTTACAATTGTTATACGTACTAAACTCTAACGATTCCGCGGGCTGATTCCTATCTTACCATGACGTGCTCTAAAGTTGGCCAATGGAAATTGCTTGCTTCGTGTCGCCCACGCATAAATAAATGCAACGCACACACACTCGTCTTGAATCGAGCCGAGAGAACGCACGTGCAATTTGGGATTTGTACGTAAGCTAGCGCGTATACATAATTCGGCGGTTGCTAAAGGGTGACAAAGTTAAAGTGTTATAACATTGTAGTTGAAGTTACAATGTTACATTCTATTTAAATATCGTCGGCAGTTCTCTACAAATCTGGAAATTTGCAAATAAAGTTAAATGTTGGTTAATTCTTCGTTTGGTTACATTCCTACCACAACTCACGCATACCCTGCAGATTAGGACCTCTTTCTAGAGCTAGTTCGGACACCAAACACGAGATCTTATAGGTCTTAAAGGCGACGTCGTCGACAGAGAGGAACGTTTGCGTCAAACCAAAGTTGGTATTTAAGTCTAATGTCTTCCAAGGATGCGACATGAAAAATTTGAAGAAAATTCCTCCACCCTAAACTACCCTTTACATGGAAAATTTTTTGAAAATGTTGATTTTCTTGAAAATGGCTCTAACATTTTGATTAAAATGCCATATATTTGAGATATTAATTTATAACAAATGAAATGTATATCTTGAACTTTCTGGCTATAGCCCATGAAGTCCTATTTATTCTGGGTGATTTTTGCATAACTGGTAAACCGTAAAAGATAGAGCAAATCTTAGTATACCAAAAATTTAGATCTTGCTAATACAAACAATTTATATTATTTTATATTTTGTTTTTGTAGAGTGAACCATTTCGGAGATATTGCTTGTTATTTGTGTGAGTTTTGGAGAACTTACACTTCTGTCAAATGGAACATCGTTATTCATTGTTTATATGTTAACCGTGAGAGAACGGAACTTGAAAGAACGGAATTTGAAAGGTTTAAAAGATTTGACTATCGCTCAAAGTCTGATGTATTCCCATATTCTCCTTGCACCTACAAGGAAATAAACAGTAATATAATTTCTGCAAATGTTTATCTCACTAACACGAAGAACCTATGGGAATAAGAGTTTGTACAAGAGTAGGAAAAGTCATGTGAGTGCAACATATCAGATTTTTTTATAAGCATTACTCTATACTATAACAAGGTGATTCTGTGGTGATACAATTTATTTGATAAAGGGGTGGTGTGATGTCCGGTACCGCCGAAGCAAACCGGATAATTGTGAGTGCATGTTGATAGATGAGCCATGTTATTAGACATGGGCAGGTCGAGTTATCATGGCGGATGCCCTGACATCGACCTGCGAGTTGAGGAGAATATGTGTGGAACTTGGAAGGAAGGGAAAGTCTGGGGAATGACAGAGTGTCCTCAATGTGATTGAGTCTGGTCTCTAGTGCTGTTGTGTGTACTTGCAGAATCTCCTCTAGGGACTTGTGGACAATATGCATACGTGAGTCGTTTATGTAGGTGACCACTTTCTCTAACTTATTGCTGAAGTGGCCTTGGTGAACTGAGGCTGGTAACGTAGTTTGCAGGTTATGACTGGTGTCCTGGACGTCCTCGAGAGCACGAGTAATGGCTGCCTCCCATGTTTCAACCCGGTCGGTGAGAGTCTGAAGTGTTTCCTGTAGTTTCCGCAGAGTCGCGGTGTTGTGGAGTACAGAGGTGTTGAGACTGCTGTCTGTGCGTCTTGTTGGTCGGCGGTTTGGCGTTTGGTGTTGGTGTGCTTTTGGTGTGTGACGGTGATGGTCTGGGAGTCGGAGACTGGTTATTATGAGGGCCGTGTTTGAGTTGTAGCTGGCTGATGGCGCGGGTTCCTGGGGCACGCGCTGCTGGCCTGTGAAGTGACCAGTGCAATTACACTGGCACAATACGCGGGGCGACGTGTCAGGTCGTAGCTGGTGCAGAGTGTGGTGATGGTGCCAGCGCCACAGTAGTGGCAGCGTGAGCCGTCGGTGCAGGCGCCGTCGGTGTGACCGTATTGGCAGCAGCGTCGGCAGGGATTAGGGCGGCCACCCAGGCTAGCATCAACGGGGAGCACCTGCCCAAGGGCAGGGAACCCGTCAGCCCAGGCAGCGGGGTAATCCGCCCCTCCCAGATTTCTAGGCGTCGTAGTGGCGAGGGTCCTCTGGTGGTGACGATACACGTCGCATTATTGAGAGAAGGCCAACGACATCGGGCTGCGCTAAGGAGGAGAGAATCCGGAAGCTGCCGATGTACTCCACACACTACTGCGCCGTAACGCTGCAGCCTCGTGAGGTTAGGATGACTCGGTGTGGGTGTTCAGTATTCAACCTCTGGCAGTGTTGTCTGTGTGCGGGTGGATGGTTTCGGCGTGGTGTCGCAGGCTGAGATACCGCGCTCTGACGGCGTAGACGGAGATTGAGGACTTGGCGAAGCGGCTGACTGTGAGACAGGGACGGCGCTGGCGTTTTCAGTTTCCTCAGAAGGAACTTCAACTGTGACTGAACTAACTCCTTTGGAGGGGGGGGGGGGTTCATTGATGGAAAGTTGAAAGGATTATGAGGAGAGGATGTTGCAGCACCGCGTTAGCACTACCGTTAGTAAAAGGTAGGATGACAGCTGGAAGTTACGTTGTAATTTTTATTAGATGTTGGACTTGGGCTCTATTGGTTTTGCCTCTTGCTGCGATGCGTGGGAGTTCGTGATGCCACTGTCTGTACTGCTACCCTAAGTTCGCTGGTGATGTCAGCCATCGAGAGTACAGCTCGTGGAACAGAAAAGTTGCATATGGAAGAGTTGATGAGCATTGAAGTGATGTCATTGTATGTTGCTGCTGTTGCTGCCCTCAGTTCGCTGGTGGTCTCAGCCATCGAGAGTACAGCTCGTGGAACAGAAAAGTTGCATATGGAAGGGTTGATGAGCATTGAAGTGATGTCATTGTATGTTGTTGCTGCTGCCCCCAGTTCGCTGGTGATCTCAGCCATTGAGAGTACAGCTCGTGGAACAGAAAAGTTGCATATGGAAGGTTTGATGAGCATTGAAGTGATGTCATTGTATGTTGTTGCTGCTGCCCCCAGTTCGCTGGTGGTCTCAGCCATCGAGAGTACAACTCGTGGAACAGAACAGTTGCATATGGAAGGGTTGATGAGCATTGAAGTGATGTCATTGTATGTTGCTGCTGTTGCTGCCTTCAGTTCGTTGGTGATCTCAGTCATCGAGAGTACAGCTCGTGGAACAGAAAAGTTGCATATGGAAGGGTTGATGAGCATTGAAGTTATGTCATTGTATGTTGTTGCTGCCGCCCCCACTTCGCTGGTGATCTCAGCCATCGAGAGTACAGTTCGTGGAACAGAAAAGTTGCATATGGAAGGGTTGATGAGCATTGAAGTGATGTCACTGTATGTTGTTGCTGCTGCCACCAGTTCGCTGGTGGTCTCAGCCATCGAGAGTACAGCTCGTGGAACAGAAAAGTTGCATATGGAAGGGTTGATGAGCATTGAAGTGATGTCATTGTATGTTGTTGCTGCTGCTTCCAGTTCGCTGGTGATCTCAGCCATCGAGAGTACAGCTCGTGGAACAGAAAAGTTGCATATGGAAGGGTTGATGAGCATTGAAGTGATGTCATTGTATGTTGTTGCTGCTGCCCCCAGTTCGCTGGTGATCTCAGCCATCGAGAGTACAGCTCGTGGAACAGAAAAGTTGCATATGGAAGGGTTGATGAGCACTGAAGTGATGTCATTGTATGTTGCTTCCTGCTGTCTACGGAGTGTGGTGACGGATGCGTGCAGTGAACACAGTCATTGCTGTTCATCGTTGCTGGCGTGCTCTAACTGTGAGAGAATGTCCTGCACTGTTGCATTAATGCCGTGTAGCTGCTAATGTATGTCTGGGACTGCTTCCTTTGTGGTCTGTGTTGTGATGAATGATCTCTGTTCGTTGGCGTAGTCTGGAGAGTTCTTCGCGTATTGATGTGAAGATCTGTACTAGCTCAGCGAGATCTGCCAGGATTGTTTCCAGGGCGCTGGTTGTGGCGTGGACGTGGCGCTGTAGAAGTTCGGCTATGTTGATACTTGTCTGTGTACTGTTGTTTTCTGTGAAGGCTTCAGAACCTCTGAGTGGAGGTCATGAATGGCGTCTCGCAGTGTACTCACAGAACACCTAGTAGAGTGTACTGTCGGCGACGGCTGGTGCTGGAGCTGCTACGTTTCATTGCAGGTGCTGTGGTGTTGGCCGTGCAGAACAGGGCGCTTAGGATGATCTACGATACCGACTGTAGGTTTCCATCACACATCCTTCACACTCATTCCGGCATGCCATACATTGTGGACATCGTGTTGGACAGGACTCGCACAATGTATGCCAAACTCACACCTCACCCAAACCAGCTGGTCCACACCCTGGGGCAATACGACCATCGCCTCCCTAGGCGGAGACAGAGCTACCGTCTACCCAAGGACGCCCTTGGCTGGTAGGTACCGCTTTCCCTTCACCATCCGCCAAATGTAACCACAGTTGGCACCACCACACCTATCACCTATTCCTCTCGGTTTCCTGTCACTAGCACTGCATTGCTCGACGGCTCCACAAGCGGCTGACGAAGTAATCAGTAGGGCAATGGTCGCTTGGATGGCTAGACATCCAATATCTGACAGATCCCGCCGCCAGTGACAATATAGGATCCCAACCTGCACCGTCAGACATACAAAAACACCAAAGCTTGTAATACCCTGACAACCTATGCCACCTCACGGGTAAATCCGTAACTAAATGGATAGGTACCGTGGCCACCTTACCATCCGCCTGGGTTAACCCAGGCCACTCGTACTCACTCCTGGACTCCTGGTGCTGTGGTGTTGTGTCTGTGGCGAGTGGTGGTGATGCGAAGCTAGAGTAAAATACAGGCTCCGGCGCGCGCTGCTCTCCGATAAGGGAAAATACGATGGTAGTCCTACCTCTCGGACTAAGGGTAATGACAACTTACGCAAGCCCGGAACACGGAAAGCAAAAGCACAACATGTGAAAAATGCATGCAGTATGATATACAATATTAATGCAAGCAAATTCGCAAATCCCTCTGTTGTAATATATAGAATGAGGTGACTTAGCTGTATGAAGTATATGGAGATACTATTTTCAGAACGAGTCAGCATTTAAAAAAATCTATTTACGAATTTGTCGGCCTTTTTTTATTATTATTCTCTCATTTTAAATCTGAATATTCACATTATTTACATAAGCATTTTATTGTGGTAGGCTTTTAAGACAAGGCTACACTGGTCAAAATGTTTAAAATCTTGGAATTTTTTTTGGCATTGTTTAGGTAACTTAGGGTGTGAACACATGCTATGTTTATTATTTGTACCACCTTAAGTCACTACATGACCATTTAAAGAGACACCTGCAGGTGGTCATTGATGCTTAAAAGCCCTGTAAGGCTACACTGAAGATTCCAGCTTCTTCAACAATCAACCTTATTACTATGAAATTTTAATCACATAATGAAGACATTAGTGTAAACTAACAGCCCAATTTTCATGCTGCTATATCAAATACTCCATTAGTTATCAATTATTCTGTGTGAGAATATTGTAAAAATTACTTGCTATATAAAATGTTGTATGTGACAAGATTTTAAATTTTAATGGTGAATTTCTACTTTTCACTAGTGCACTGTAATATAAGAAAACCCTTTGAGAGAATTTTTTTAGCATTTGTTCAATTTTTCTTTCCTTGTATGTTACTTAAAAAACTCTGAAAATAGTAACTTTTTTATATTTTAACAACATACAATTTTCAAACCATGAGCATCTATAAGAAAAGGGGAATGCAAAGTTTCTTATTTGCATATTAGACACCTAACTTGCAAGTTTCATTCTAAATTGACACTGGGACATGTATACTAATTTGTGCCATTGACAAAGGAGAACAGCCATCGAAGCAAGACAACACACACATGAAGACAGCCCTTTGGAAGGAAGTTATCAAGAATGTACTGTTATTGTACATTCATTTAGCTTCTGATGAGCTGCTGGAAAGATGTACAGCAGGGAAAACAGAATGAAACTTTTATTTCTATGTAGAAAGAAAACTGAGCTTGAAGTGACATGTGCTGTTGCAGATTTCAACATGGGCTGTAAGGAAATGCAAAAACTGGAGGCAATCATGTCAGGATTTAGTGTTAATGAATTAGGGATAAAGACCAGTGAGCAGAGAGATAGTCATATGTTTCAGCGGAGTGCCACTTCAGGTCAGTGTGATAAAAAGTCATCCTGCAGGATACTGAAATATGGTAAACTTGCTGCAAGCAGAAGAAATAGCAGAAAGAGTGTCACGTGTATATAGGAGGAAAAGTTCAGCTCCCTGCAAAGGTTAGAAGAATAAGATTTAAGCAACCATTCTTTGTAACTCATTTTCTGAGAAACTTTTTTCCCAACATTTTTTAGTGTACAAAATGTCTCATATGTCAAGGTTTTACATTTAGCTTAATGAAACTTACAGGTTAGATCCATAATATCTAAATAAGGAGTTTCTTATTTAGAAACTCCCCTTTCCTTTAAATGTTCATGTTTGGAAAATGATATGATGTTAAAATATGAAAAAGTTGCTATTTTCAGAATTTAGATAGCATAAGAAAAAAAAATTACAACAAATGCTAAAAGAATACTCTCAAAAAATCAGAATATGGGTTTTCTTATAATACAGTGTATTAGTCAAAAACAGAAATTCACATTTAAAAATTTAAACCTTTTGTCACATAGGACATTTTATATGGCAAGCAATTTTTACAATATTTTCACACAAAATATTTAATAAGTAATTAAGTATTGATATACTAGAAAGAAAATCTGTGTGTTAGTTTAAAATAATAATCTCATTAAGTGGTTAAATTTTCATAGTGATAGGTTGATTATTAAAGAAGTTGGAATTTTTTGTGTAGCCTTGCCTTAATGCTGTTTTATATTAGCTACTGAAGACAAAACATTCCATACAAAGAAATTATCTAACAAATACTAATAATAGGACTGCATTTACAACTTATGACACATAAGTAATAATGATTTAATATTCTTTAAATTATTATTAAATTAATGTTTCCTGCCAAAATATTTTACTCTCACAATTAGTAACATATTGGTAATATGTTAAAAATAGGATAAAAAATTATTTAATAACCAAAGCTTTTTACAGTATTGAAGAATACCTAAACTTATAGGTATTTTCTATGATGTTTTGATTATACTAATTGTACTTTTAACTTATCTAATTATATTGTATATAGTATGTAATTACTAAATTCCTTTCTATTTATGTTTCTCATGACATGGGCCCTTATAGGGTACCTTTTTATATCATCTTATGTATTGACTCATGATATGGTTCAATTGTGTATTCGACTGTATTGAACTGAATGAATGAATGAATGAATATGAAAATGTTAACATGTACTCACCAATGAGACTGATGTATGATATACATCAGCCTGTACACTACACATAGCAACTTAACACTTAAGTTTCTTTATTTTTCTTGAACTGGATACAGAGTGACTTGATTTTTCATTCCACATTTTAACAAAGTTGTTGATGATAATCTTGTTTACAGAGACAACAACACTTTCGAGTTTGCCCATGGGTGTCTTTTTATTTAAACATGAGCATTCAACATTATTTATGTCCGACCTCAATGATTTTATGCTGGACATTTTCTGGGCAATAGACAGCTGCTTTCTGCAAGTGAGAAAATCTTTGACTAGGTCTTTGGAGGTTTTGAGGTTATGAGATTGCACTAAGTAACACTAATTTTAAACTTTAAAAATGGATAATTTATAAAAACACTCAAAAATATCCTATTGCACCAATCACTCTAAATATTTTACCAATAGTTCGTATAATTACCATGTAATCCACACCAGAAACAATGCAAATGGCCATTATGAGCCACTAAATTCACATGCGGAAAATACACTCACAATGCTGTATCATTAAACTAAGCATCAAACAAATTATATGTTATGATACACCGAAGCGAGATGATTAAAGTAGTGTCACTGAATGCACAAATTAAATCATTTATGACCAAAATCAGCCACTTAAACAACACACTACTAGGTGTTTTGTGACACACACCATGTGCTGCAGTGTTCACCTGAGACCACAGCCCCAGACCAAGCCTGTCACGTGATAATCTTGTAGCTTAGCCTGTCTCTCATGCCAGCCTCATGGTGATCACAGAACACTACAGAACACCTAGTAGACTGGTGATGATGGTGATGTAATTGGGACTACTCCTGGTATGGCTGTGGAGCTGCGGTGGCAGGAGCTGGTGTGCTTGTATGCCCACACCAGGGATACAAGGGGTGCTGTACCTATTCCGTATAGTGGCCGAAGCCATTGCAGGAGGTACAGTACAAGCGGCATCTTCGCAGGTCGTGAGCTGTGCAGACATTAGTGAAGCTCTGTACGTCACTGTAGTGGCACCGAGGTGGGGTGGCACAGTAGGTGGTGTCATCTCTGTAGGCACTACAGCGGTGACAGGGCACCTGATGGTCCGTTTGGCTAGTTCGTTGTTGAGGTCCATTCATGCTGTGCGGCGGAGAGGACGTAACGTGCTGGTAGGTGTCTGGGGACCCCATAGATGATGACACTATGGCTTGCTGGAGACACAGTAGACGCTGACTGCGTTGGAACTAACTCCTAAGCAAAGTTGAATATTATATACTTATCACTGTAGCATCTTTCTTTGGCAATGATTTAACCATGGTCAGCATAACTGCATAGAACAACCATTCGCTCAAAAGACTGGAACACAATAAGAAACATTATTCATCTTTTTTTACATGTACTACCATTCGGTAGTAGAATCACCCTACCTATGGTAAAAGTTTCTCCAATAACACTTCTAGTGTGCTTCCAGCACATGCAGAGGAATCTAACGGTATGGAGGCAAACTGCTTAAGTGTGGGGCAATTGAACAGCAGTTAGACTTAGTGGCGATGAAGAAAACTGTTTCCAGAAAATTCTTTTTATTGTTGCCAAATTTGTGTGTATTCTTCATTGCTCACCAAGCGTCTCCCAAATTCTCTAACGCTTCTCGAGGGGGACACACTCCCTCACCCCGGTTTAGAACCACTGATCTATGGTATGGAAGCAATAATGTTGAGAAGATTAGATGTGGCCACCAAAGTAACTTGGCTTTACTTTACAACCTATAAGCTATTCTATGCCACCATGTCCTTGGAACTGAGTCCATCAGAAAAGAAAGTATCTTTGTTATCAAATATAAGATAAACATCTCTTTTGTGCATTCAGTGTTTATTTGTGTTGTTTTTTAATGTTGCAGGTGAAGAAACTGGAAGAGAACTATATCACATTTCCTTTTATCAATTTCACTGTCATTGCTAACTGCAATTTCTCCAACGCAGAGAGTAACATTACGCTGTTTGCTGACCAAGAGCTCAGTATTTCAAGCTGTGACATGAGGATAAAAAGGGAACTGCAGCTTTCCTTCAAGTGCAAAACCCTCTACCTTAAGAACAACGATTTCTACGATGTGCCTAAAATCTATGTTAAGGAACCAGTTGTCATGATTGGTAACATGTTTGAAAAGGGCCGCTTTGGAATACTAAAAACTATTTTAACACAAAATGTAACAGTAAGTCAGAACAAATTTTTATGTGATTGCCAAACTTCTTCTGATTACATCATGACACATTTACTTGAAACTAATTACTGCCTGGGAAGTTGCAGTATATCTATCAATGAGTTTATAAAAATAGCAAAGGAGCAATGTGTTGAAGGAATGCAAGATCCTCCAGATATTTGTGCCAAACATTATACGAGTACTACCGAACACACGGAACTTATAATCTCAACAACTCCAAAAAATGCAGGAATAAAAAGTGCTCCTCAAAGTTATCTGATCATTGCTTGCTTTCTTTCCCTAGTATTTTTTCTCCGCTAACTAACGATCATGTATTAAATTAACAATAGAATAAATAAAAATAGTGTGTATCTAAACATAATCCGGAAATTTTACTTCCTAATACTTTATCAGACTCAACCAGAATGGAAACAAATGCATAGCATATTTGAAACTTTTTCTTGGGACCGAAACTGCGGCTGGATGTTTCGTGAGCATTATGCAAAAATGAAATTGTTCATGCACAAAGACAATTTAATGTTCGAACAAAGATTTCATTTGCACTAATTGACAAGTTATCTGTACAAAGATGCTCGAAGTTTAATGCAACACTATAGTCCAACATTCTTTTTTCTAGGTTGCAAATGACCTGATTGTCAACGGGCCCTTAAACCTCACTCACTCACACTCACTCTTTCACTCACTCAATCACTCCTTTTTTCTTTGACAGAAGATGATGTTCCTTGTTATTCTTGATATGTGAAGGTGTTGACTAATGTCCATCTGTCAGCATTCTTCCGAACTGTTGGGAAAAGCTTCTGCATACAAAACACAGCCATAAGTCCACATTGTGCCGCATGGGGCTGACTGTTGGGAAAAGCTTCTGCATACAAAACACAGCCATAAGTCCACATTGTGCCGCATGGGGCTGCATGTCCATGTATGCTATGTAACCGTGCTATCTTTTCTTATGTTAATTAGGTAAATCACGATATGCACATATATTTTTGGGCAATGTCCAGAGGAACCAAACACTGATAGGTTTTGTTCACTATTAATACTCCAACATGAATTTTGTGCCTTACATTATCTAGGCGTAAATGTTTTCAGTTTTGAAACACATGTATAATAATGTTATAATAACACAAGGATGACCTCGAAAATACAATACAAAGTTATAAGTGCTGCATATTCTATTTCTTTTAAGAACTTCATTAACACTGTTCACTACAGTGGATTCTTTATCAAGATTATGATAGCCCTGTTGATACCCTTTGATTCTTTGAAGATAACCCTTGAGTCATAGATGAATTCAACTCATTTACCAGGAAGTTGCAATGCATTGATGCCAAAATGAAGTTTTAAGCTTTCCTGTATATTCAAAAACCCTGCCAGTCTGCTTCTGTGAAAAATGATATATCCTTCAGCGTTATATCGTGTTCCTGTAAGGATAAGTCACCTCCTACATTTCTGTAACCATTCATTTTACTTTGGTCCAAGCTAGATCTATGGGATTGAGATTATGCATGTATGGCGGCAAGTAACAGACAGTGTGGCCCAACAAAAACAAAAATACGTCCACTTTAAAAACCTCTTTGGGTTTGTATGTTTTAATCATCTTATAAAAGTCTGTTTACACATAAAACTGTCACTCTGAACCCCTTTGTTCTGTAACCATAATATCATAACACATTTCAAACCTGTTTCAGATCTGCTTCTACATTACTTTTACCATTACTTTCGACATAAAACTAGTGACTCGTATGATTTTATCACTAAAATGAAGAGAAATAACCAGCGAGTAAACACAGCACAAATAATATTGGAGCTAAATTGGCAATGTGACCTGCAGAGCATGGTTTGCGAGGAAGTTTACAAAACTCGGGTTACACTACGTGGAATGTCTCTCCCCTCCCCTTCAGTTCACTAAGACCATGTGCTGGTGAACAGACAGTAGCAGTATGCAGAATAGCTATAGCAATAGGAACACAATTAGTAGTAATAATTTATAGACAAAAATTAAGCCCTAGAGGAGGTGTGTCCTGAGGGTGGGCCCTTGATCACATCGTATGTGGCCCGCAGTGATATTTGCTCTATCACTTTATTTGAGCCACAGTGATATTTGTAAGTTACAATATTATCTATGAAGTAATTCTATTTCGAATAAAGGAAATTTAAAAGAGCAAGACTTTTCCGTTTCGAATACATCTGTTCATCAGTCATCCTCTTATTCGAAATCACATCCATTTTGACAAATACCCAGCCCAGATTTTCATTCATGATCCTAATTACCGTGTATCGCTTTGAAGTCTCCATGCATTATTGACCATGCAGTAACATTACTACTTTCAAAGGTGAATGTGTGCCAGATGTTTTATTATCATTACATTTTCTAAGCTATTACTTTTCCCGTTTAGATCTTCCTGAAAGAATTACTATGTGAAAGTTATATTTGTATTTAAATTTGCGTGGATCACAGAAACCCTACGGTTCCATTTAAACAAGTTGAGACTTCTGACATTTCTTGGTGGGGTATGTTTTCATGGCAACGTTCCCTCTACTGTTAGCCAATAAGGTGCCACCAACGTCCTTTCCCTTTGCCTACAAGCTGAACTTTAAGGGGTAACGCAACACCATGTTACACTACACCAGACCTGGGCAATTTGCACGATAGCTTGAGCAGCCTTCATTTTTTTACCTTTTAAATATACGGTTATCCATCAAGGTCATGAGTAACTTGCGCTCTCTGAGTACCATTGCTCAGCCTTGCACTACTCTGTAGCACGTGGTTTAGCGCTATTCTGGTGTTCATGTGCATTCCCTTTATTTTTGCATTTACTGCTTACTGTTGAGTGGTTGTGTGTTTAGTTTGTGAATTCAGCGCTAACCGTTATTAAATGCTAAATTCATGTGAGATGTTTGCTATACGGTGTGCTGTTAAGCAGCTGACTGTGTTCCAGTACAACATGGCAACGCAGCTCTCCCACTTCTCAAGTGAGCTGTCAGAGTCTCAGGTTGTTTAAATGAACTATTCGTATGTACTGCAGAGAGCATAACATGGATTGGACTCAAAACTGAGAAGAAAAATGGTACACAATGGCTGATAGCCAACAATTATCACACCGCTGGTCCACATTTGAATGTTATAAATTTAACTTTCACCGTTAGTCTATCCATGTGGTTCGGTGCCTATATTCTGTATTGGTTCTGCTGCATTGCATTGTATTTTTAAGAGAACCACATCAAAATATATATATATCCTGAAAGTTATTTCCTACCTTCAAAATGGAAAATCATATGTTGTCTTTTATGAGAAATCATGGTATAATATTGAAGATTTCTTTGCTATTGTAGCAATAACTACACTTTAAGAGTGTTAAAACAGAGTAAGATTCAGTGCATTCAAGGGAGAGTGGTGGAGGAAATTACAACAGTGAGAACTCGCCTTTGAAATTAATTTTATGCTTTTTCTTTCCAGAAGTACCTAATCTTTTAACGTTTTATTGAAATCTTTTCAATAAAAATCTTTTAAATCTTTTAACATCTGTATGCATGGAAGAAAATTCCATAATAATGGTTTTATATATACATTTTATTTTAATTAATTTATTTACTTACTCATTCACTCAATCACTCACTCACTCACTCACTCACTCACTCACTCACTCACTCACTCACTCACTCACTCACTCACTCACTCACTCACTCACTCACTCACTCACTCACTCACTCACTCAGTCACTCACTCACTCACTCACTCACTCACTCACTCACTCACTCACTCACTCATTCACTCACTCACTCACTCACTCACTCACTCACTCACTCACTCACTCACGTACTTACTTTCTTCTTTGTTCATTTATTTATTTTTGCTGAAGAGGTCTAACTGTGGAGAAATTTCTAGTAAATATTGGTAATGTACTGTGTTGACAATTATAAGTAGTATGTAATGCTTATGACATGTTTTATCAAATGTAATACTCCAGTATCTGCTGTATAATTAAAGGTAATTATTAATTTAATGAATAATTTAATAATTTGATTACCTGACTGTTAAAACCCACTTTCTTTTACATCTAAAGTTTTCACATCTACTAATACTGTTTAGACAGCCACTGATGTGAGTACAAGCTGGAAAGTATTTAGAGTACCTTGAATCTGAGCTTGATCCTGTAATTAAATGTTTGCATCGTTATAGATGTCATAAATCCATCTCCAGGCTTCAGAAAAGGGAAACTTCTATTCCTGTCCTTGAAGAACCAATGGTAATCCCAATTTTTAGGAAGTGACAGTCACATGTTGGCTTCATGTGGAATCTCAGTTGCCAAAGCTCTGAATTCCAGCTTTTTCTGTTTCATTATGTTTAAAAGTTCATATTAATAGGTTGCAACTCTACAAAAAGGACTGAGGAGGAAGGGTCTGTGCTTAAAACAATTAGGGTTTCTGAAAGGAGGCAACTGAACCGCACGCACATTGACTAAATAGACTTTAATCGCATCCTTTATTGTCCTACCTCCCCGTAGGTGTAATGTAATAGAAAAGTAAGCATAAAATTCTTAACTAGCCAATATACTACTGTGATAGGCTCTGTTGAGATAGATTATCTCAATACAACAAGTTTACTCCAGTTCATTGCTAGTTCGTTCTGTGTTCATTCACACTGCATTACCTGATTCTATTCAACGTTGAACTAAATTATATCTAGCCTGGAGATCTTTAGATAAAACCTATTTTCTTCATGATAGGTATCTGCAAAAGAAGATATGTTTTATTTATGTTTTATCCTTATCCATTTATCCTTACCCAGTTCTATAGCACCTAAAAATGACTATTTAGGTGTTGAAGACTATTTTGGCCTACTTTGCGATAAATCAATTAAACCTTTAATTTATTTTAAACCAAAACATAATAGCGTTGTTGGGCTGAGAATAATCTAGAAAGACAAAGGGATGTTCAGAACAAGAGAAAAATGCTAACAGTGGACTTTGTTCCAAGCAAGGTTCACCCTCTCTCCTTTTGGCAAATGTGAAGGACATGTCTTTTGCTTAAGGGTTGTTGACCCATACCTAATGATGCTCTGTGACCATTAGCTTCAAAGAACGTTTTTACTTATTAAGGTACTACTTCATTAGTTCAGCGCAAGTTTTCAGGGTATGAGTATAGTGGCCAAAAGAAGCCAAAAATTGGCACATCAAAATCTTCACTAATTCGACAGTGATTGAAGGAGTTCCCATGGTTTACTTCCGATGGAAAATTGTATTCTGCCAATCTTTTAATAAAGAGGTATGTATGTACAATTTATTATTACTATTATTATTATTATTATTATTATTATTATTATTATTATTATTATTATTATTATTATTATTATTATTATTATTATTATTATTATTATTATTATTATTATTATTATTATTACTATTACTATTATTATTATTATTATTATTATTATTATTATTATTATTATTATTATTATTATTATTATTATTATTATTATTATTATTATTATTATTATTATTATTATTATTATTATTATTATTATTATTATTATTATTATTATTATTATTATTATTATTATTATTATTATTATTATTATTATTATTATTATTATTATTATTATTATTATTATTATTATTATTATTATTATTATTATTATTATTATTATTATTATTATTATTATTATTATTATTATTATTATTATTATTATTATTATTATTATTATTATTATTATTATTATTATTATTATTATTATTATTATTATTATTATTATTATTATTATTATTATTATTATTATTATTATTATTATTATTATTATTATTATTATTATTATTATTATTATTATTATTATTATTATTATTATTATTATTATTATTATTATTATTATTATTATTATTATTATTATTATTATTATTATTATTATTATTATTATTATTATTATTATTATTATTATTATTATTATTATTATTATTATTATTATTATTATTATTATTATTATTATTATTATTATTATTATTATTATTATTATTATTATTATTATTATTATTATTATTATTATTATTATTATTATTATTATTATTATTATTATTATAACGATTATTACTATTATTGCTATTATTTCTATTATTACTATTATTACTATTATTACTATTATTACTATTATTACTATTATTACTACTATTAATACTATTATTTCAATTATTCTCGGCGAGTTAAGAGTTGACGTGTTCTGCGTTGCGGAGCATTGGTTAAAATATGACAAAATTAACCTTATCAAAATACCTGGCTATTATCTATCCAGTTTTTATTGCAGGTGTAATACTCAACATGGGGGTACAGCGATTTTCATTAAAGACGGGTTACTTGGACAAAATATTATTAATGTTACCAGTCTTGCTCAAGAATCTACTTTTGAAATATGCACGAACTATATTGCCTCTCTTAATTTAATGTGTGTGTCTTTATAGAATACCTGATATTAAAAGTCTTACGATAGAGAATTTTCTTGGAAGATTTTACGAGTTTTTAAATCTAGTTTATAAATCTCGTACTTATTTTAATATAGTTTTATGTGGTGACTTCAACTTAGACTTCCTCGTAAACTCAAATGCTGTTAGTGAGTTTAAGAACATACTGGATAGTTTTGGTTTACGTCTGACTATTAAACGGTCTACAAGACCAGGTAGAAATGGCAATTCTGGATCTTACCTGGATAATATTGTAACCTCAATTCATACTGATAAATGTAGGGCCAGTGTACACAACACCATTCTGTCTGATCATAATGATGTTCTTTTTTATTTTAACAATAACTATGATTTTAATAATGACATGCATAATTACCTAAATCTTATGCGTCCTTTAAATGATTTTAATGCATATAATTTTATTTGTCAATTGAGACATATATGTTGGATTGAGTTGTATAGCACTTCCAATTTTAGTGAAAAGGTCAAGCATTTTTTAATACTTTTTTAGAAAAATTAGTAGAAACACATTTTCCCTTAGTATCTCGTGCTGTTAAATCCACTAAGAAATGCACAAGTACATGGTACACCCTTGAACTCAATAACTTGAAACATGAATGTTTATATTAGGTACTATGATATGTATGCACATTTTGGTTTCGCTGACTTAAAAAGCAAATATATAGAAATTAAAAAGAAATATAAAAATAGCTTAAATGTACAAGAATGAGGTATTATTCCTCACTAATTGAAAACACTTCAAATAAACCAAAATGCATATGGTCCATTGTGTCTATGTTTATAAACAATAGTTCAAAAAGCAATTATATTCCGTCTGGTTTGACTGCTGATATTTTTAATTCATTTTTTATCAGTAAGGTTCAAGATATTGTTAACTCTCTAGCTCAAAGTAAAAATAAGGCACTCCTCTTTTTGGACAATCTGCCTAAAATAGATTGCAATTTTAAATTTCATCACTTGAAGGTTGAAGATGTCCATTCAACTATTCTGACCCTAAATAATAGTACCTGCCTTGATATATATGGACTTAACTCAAAAATACTTAAAATAGCATCTACATATATTTCTGAACCTTTAGCTTATATATTTAATCTTTGTTTGGATACTTGCGAGTTTCCTGATGTTTTTAAATATGCAAAGGTTATACCTGTACACAAGAAATGGGACAAACATGATCTGGTAAATTATAGACCTATTAGTATATTGCCAATTATGTCCAAGGTCTTTGAAATTTTGTTAAGTAAACAAATTACCAAATATTTTGAAGATAACTCACTGTTTTCAAATAGTCAATTTGGATTTCGAGCCAAACAAAATACCATTGATGCTGTGGTTTCTTTTTTAACCAGGTGTTATTCCAGCCTTGAAAGGGGAGATATTGTACACAGCCAATTTTTCGATTTGACAAAGGCCTTCGACACTATTTCACATGATACTTTGCTCAAGAAACTAAAATACTATGGTTTTAATAATGATAGTCTGAAATTGATCAGATCGTATTTGTCACACAGATACCAATCTGTATATGTTAACGGAATATTTTCTAATTTTGTGATGGTGAAACATGGTGTCCCACAGGATTCCATACTTGGACCCTTGTTTTTTATCATATATATAAATGATCTGCCATACAATATTCAAGAAAACTGCCTAAGAACATACCTCTATGCAGATGATTTGGCAATTAATATTGCTTTAAATGACAGAACTCTGGTGTGTTCTAAAATAACTGATTTGTCTAACAGGATTGAAAATTGGTGTAAGCTTAATAGCCTGTTAGTTACGAGTTGCTATAATAACAAAACTGCTGATGTTGCTTTTAAAATTAATTCAGCCGATCCTGGCTCTCTTGAATCTGTGAAGTTTTGGGTATTAGTCTTGAATCTTGTTTGGGTTGGCGCACTCATATTGAGAATGTTGCTGGAAAATTAAGCAGAGGACTTTTCCTATTACGAATTTTAAAGAAATATTTACCCTTGAACTCTCTAAAAACTTTGTATTTTGGATGCATTAATAGCCATTTGAGTTATGACATGTTACTTTGGGGAAACCATGCTTCATCCAATAAAATTTTTGTACTTCAAAAGAGAGCTATTTGACTCATGTGTGGAACATCGTCTAGGACACACTGTAAACCGTTATTTATTCAGTTGGGCATTTTAACTATGCCCTCTTTGTTTATCGTGAATTGTCTCTTGTATGTTAAGATGAATATACATTTATATAACATTGTGTTCTTCAGTCCATAATTACTCCACAAGAAATAGTTCTAATATTTATATTGCCAAATGCAAACACAGCAAAGTTCAACATTCATTTGAAATTACATCTTTAAATCTATTTAATAGTCTTCCTAACAATGTCAAAGCTCTGCCATTAGTGCCATTTAAAAGAAAAGTTAAATTTACATTGCTCTCAAATCCTGTGTACAGTATCACAGAGTTTTATAGCAGTAACATGTTTCAGTAATGTTTTAATGTTATTTTTATGTATGTTTTCTTGACGTTGCTATACAACCTATGTATTGTTTTGGCAAATAAACTATATCTATCTATCTATTACTATTATTACTATTATTACTATTACTATTGTTGTTGTTATTGTTATTATTATTATTATTATTATTATTATTATTATTATTATTATTATTATTATTATTATTATTATTATTATTATTATTATTATTATTATTATTATTATTATTATTATTATTATTATTATTATTATTATTATTATTATTATTATTATTTTATTATTATTATTATTACTACTACTACTACTACTACTACTACTACTACTATTATTATTATTATTATTATTATTATTATTATTATTATTATTATTATTATTATTATTATTATTATTATTATTATTATTATTATTATTATTATGATCATCATCATCACCACCACCATCACCATCATCATTATTATTACCATTACCATCATTATCAATATCATCATCATCATCATCATCATCATCATTGTTGTTGTCACTCTCATTTCATTATTATATTGATTTGAGCTTGCACTGCAAGTTCATTTAATGAACAGATGTGCTCCCTAGTTAGGTCAAACAAATTTATAACCAGCATACATATTCTTAAAGTAGTTTATTTTGCATACATACACAGTCTACTAAAATACGGCATAATCTTTAGAATTCCAAATCAGTGGCGGCTCGTGCCTTACAAAATAGGTGAAGAAGTTCACTTAAGCATGCTGAAAATACAATGCAAAGTCGGTGTACCACGGTCCAACATTTTTTACCGAACTTTTTGTATCCAATGGAACTATACACAAAAGAAACTGTCACACTATGATTCATTTTCGTCCAATACATATGACAGTTCGCGTAGTAAGCAAGAGAAATAAACATGGCGGATGCAAATATATAGTTTTGTTTTAAAATCAAATTTAAACGGTGACCCAAACAATGTACAAAAACTACCTGAGGCGAATTGTTCTTGATTCTTTTTTGAAGTCCATTCAAATGTCCTGACATAACACTCGCTCCATCGTAACATTGTGCAACTAATTTACGTTCATAATTAAATTCTTTAAGAACACCATGCAGCAAAAGGAACAATGTTTCCGCGGACCTGTCAACACTCACATCATGAAATCCGAAAAATCGTCCAACCAATGTACTCTCTGTATTCACGTACCTTACAATGATAGAGCACTGAGACTGTTGACAAATATCTGTAGTGTCGTCAACTTCAACAGAAAAAAAAATCTGAGACATTAATTTCAGGTTTGTAAGTATTGCAAAATACATCCAATCACCTCATTTTGTATAGATTTAGAATCACCGCTGAATATACTTTTAATTTTATTATAGTGGTTTTGGATTTCTAATGGAGTTTCAGTACATAAGCTCCTTGAAATTTCCCTGACTTAGCGAAAGCGCACTCTCATCATGACCTCAGAATGCAAGCTCTTGTTTACCTAAATACAATGTTGGTTTAATGATCAACTACAGGAAAAGCCTATTTAATGTCACATTTCCATTGAAACGCACATGAAAAAGTCTGCTGTTTTCCTGAAGAGCGTCAGCCATTGTGTTTCTATTTTTTTTTAAATGTCCCGCCGAATCATTGTGCTTGTGAAGGGAACGGGTTATATTAATGAAATCTGTGAATCTCTCTTTGTCCCACACGTTACTTTTGTTGCTAAAAAGTAAACAAGGCCAACAGAATAGCGATTGCAAACTACGACTACTGCATAACCAAAAATAGTTATCGAGCCAAGAGCTTTTGAATTTAATGTTATAAGTCTTCCTTATTTTCTTATCCTCTCTTTTAAGGGCTACATCAATGATATCAGTGGGCCGCCCAAAGTTTAAAACATCCTTCTTGTCTTCATCTTTCCACCTGGAAAATGGGGTTTCTAGCAAATTGCAAACTATATGGTTCACTGGATTCATAACAAAACAGTTACATTCCGTAATTTAAATATTAAAAGCACTGGAGTCTAGCAAACTCGTAAATTATACCTACCGTTCACAGTTATCTAAAACACCACGTTTTAAGTTTACCACCAGCTCTTCCTCGAGGTAAACGAATACTATCTTCTAAGCGCGCGAAAACAGAAACCATCCCCTCTACCGTGTTCTGTGCCTCTACCCAAGTGAAAATATTTCTTGTTTGCCTCAAACATGTGCATGCCCGTGTTATTTCCCCGTAGTACATTGTTTCGTGACGTCATGTTGCCATGGCAACCAAGCTGTTTAGTGCAGCAGTTTCTTCCCTAATCCTGACATCTGCACTTGTCCTTGGAACCGATCTGAGGATGCCCTCCCACCAATTTTCCCTGCCGACTGCCTGGCTGTAAGTTCCAAACAAAAGAAGGGTTGGTCACTGACCCTGCTACGGCTCCTAGCAGCTGAAATTTATGACTAAACTGTTAGAATGACAGTAATAATGCCAACATTAACAAAAATAGAATACTGCTATTTTCAGGTGAAAACCTCTTCACCTGCTTCACCTGAATAACCGCCACTGTTCCAAATAAATACAGAGAAATTAAATAAGTTACCAAGCCGTGCAGATGGGAGTAACGCTGTCTTCATGATCAATAGGTACACACACCGTGTGCAGCTAATTGTGTATCATGTGTTGCAGTTCCATCAAGGTCAAACTGTTAAGCACGAACACTGAAATAGCTATAGTGCATACTTTGGTGTATCACTTTCTTCATATGGCACAAAGTTAACATTCCATGATTTAAAATTCCAATAATAGCAACTTGCAGTCATTACGCTTCGAGTTCACTGATTTTTAAATATCCACCAATAAAATAAAAATTTTGTTGTTATTTCTGAACTAAAACATGACACCAGAGCTGCTCATCTTTTTGAAACAAAGCTATTACTGTTTTTGAAAAAGCAATTTGGAGTATTGCATAAAATAATATACTTTTCAGATGACTCAAGTGCTCAGTATAAAAATAAAACAAACTTTTCAAATATCTGTTTCCATGAAAATGACTTTCAAATTCGAGCAGAATGGCACTCTTTTGTTACATCACGTGGAAAAAGAGAAACATTTCTAACATTGTCTTCAACTTTTTCTCGGATAGCGAACATGTGAAACATAATAGTACTTTTCAGTCAAGATACCAACAAGAAAAAATAGTGCAAGGCACTTTAACTGTTTTGTTCCATTATCTGCATCTCAGGCATTAATAAAAAATTATCGTATCAAAACAATATTTACAAATCAGTGTAACTTGAAGTGTAATGGCTGCAGGTTATTATCATTGGAATTTTAAATTGTGGAATGTTGATCTTGTGCCATATGAAGAATGCGATATACCAAAGTATCTGCTATAGCTATTTTAGTGTTTGTGCTTGACAAGTTGACCTTGATGGAACTGCAACACATGATACGCAATCAGCTACATATGGTGTGTGTACCTATTGACTGCGAAGGCAGCGTTACTCCCTTCTGGATGGCTTGGTAAGTTACTTAATTTCTCTGTATTTATTTGGAATTCCAATCTGAACTTTTTCTAAGACTATATGGCATCATCAAGCTATGTTTTAAATTTTTTTCTGGAAATTTAAAGTAAAGCATTAATATTGTTAATGGTGTTTGTAACGTTAATGACTTTGTAAAAATAGAAAATCTTAAACTAATTAGTTTTTGTTTAATGTATAAATGAAGTATATATTTCAATATTCAAAATGAGCCACAGAACATGTTTATCTGAAAATTAATACCAGAAATATTTATATTTATGTAGACTGGTGTGAACAAAATATCTGAAAATTCAATGTTTATTTTTACCAAAATAATTAATTTACAAACAAAAGAATGGGTGTATCATTTTTCATTTACAGAAGATATAAATTTAATATTAATTAAAATGGGGATTTGAAGGTCAAATTTTGTGCGATTTAACATGAAATGACTCAGGTACATGACGTATCAAAATAACTAAAATATTTTGGAGAAGAATGTAGCAAGAGTGAAGTAGTTCAGTTTTATTATGCTTTAGAAAACCAAGAATATCTATGACCTCAGATTCAAGAAAATGAACATGAAGTAGTTCAAGAGGAAGAAATAGGTACAAATGTAATGTAAAATGAAAGAAAAGTTTAAAAATCTAAGTCATATTTTTAATAATGCTTCTTGATTTGTATTGTTATGAAGGGACACCTGCTTTTATTGACCATTAAAACTAATCTTTTAAATAGCTAAATTCAATAAGAAGTTATTTTTATATTATATGGATTTCAGAACCTTGTTTAGTGTTACACACAATTTCAAATTTTTAATTCCTCAATTTCAAAAACCACTAAATCCTAATTTTGGTATCAAACCCCACCACATCCAATTTTCCTCAAATTTATTTCTGAAATATTTAAAAAACCATATTTCTAAATACTTCATATTCCAAAATGTCATGTTCAATGACTCATTTAACATTTTAACGTTGAAGTTAAATTACTTTGGATAATGGTTTATTCTTGACAGTGTTTTGCAATTATCCAAAAATTAGGTGAATGAATTTGGCAGCATTTGATACTAGGCACCTTACATTTGATTTTTAATGAAATCTACATATTTTTTGTATCAACAAAGTAATATATTCCTGGCACTTAATTGTTCGACCCACGTAATCGGAGTTTGCGGGAGAACATTATGCAATTCTTAACCTAATTTCATTGATATTAGTTTTATGAAGCTTCATTTAGTGAGGCTGGATGTGAAAGGGTTTTGTAATCTATTATTTGTTTTATTGGTTAACATTGCGTGTCTGCTAAACATTTGACATCGCTATTCGTGCATATATAGTATATAGTTATATATGTAGGTATATGGCTGAAAAAGGAAGTCACTTAAAAGGTATGGTGGGTGGCCCCAACGACTTTAACATACATATATTCTTAAACTACTACTTACTAATTCAGGATAACTTTGCACCTACTCAGGATTTGCTAACGTAAGTTTTGCCGTATATCCTGTATAATAGCGACCTAGCCTCAGCTCATTCTATTATCCCATTTAATCCGGTACATCAGGATTGGCCCAGAAGCAGTATATTGTAGATTTTATAATTTTAATTTCCCTAACATGCTGACCCTTCATGGCATGTAATACGTCCTCTGATTGGTAATCAGAGGATATGGTCGGTGAATTTATTTTGATAATTCTCCTGGTCAGGTCGGTGAGACCCGTAAACCAACGACAGGTGTGGTCCTCCAGACATTCTGGGGGTTGTGAGAGAGCGATGTGACCGCCAAAACATAAAAATATGGTGCTCTCTAAAAAATGGTTACTATTACTGCTATTGCTCCCTTCAATATCATCAGTGAAAAATATTGGAGAGCAAGAGGATTAATGACTTCATTGTCAGAAATCCAGCATTAGCTAACAACAACATTAGCTAACAACAACATATTTTTTGTCAGTTCCTGATTTGCTGCTGTTGCTATGTTTCAACTAATTATTAGACATGACTATTTAGATAAACATGTGCATAAGACTACAATACTGATATCACTGTGTTGGAACAGCAGACATGGAGCATCTGGCAAAATGCATAACTCTTTGAAATGGTTACTTCCAAATACTGGGAGGCTTGAAAACTGTTGTTAATAGCTGTGTGTTAGAAACACCCATAGACATTTACATACATATGGACATTTTTTGAGGAATGCTTGTTTTGATTCAGGGAGTCCCAAAACATATATACATGTAGCAGGCGGTACTGTGGCCGAGCAGTTAGAGCATTCACCTATCTCCAAAGTGGCCCAGGTTCGATCCCAGGGACCCACATGTGGTATTCATGATGGACAAAGTGGCATCTGGGTAGGTTTTCTCCAGGTTCTCTGGTTTTCCCCACCACTCATTCCACCAACTGCTCCATGATCACCTTTCCATGGCCACCTCGGTAGCGTGATGGTTAGTATGTCTGCCTCACGTTCAAGAGGTCGCAAGTTTGAATCTCGCTTAGGATAAGTTATCCAGATAAGGTTTTTTTCCAAGGTTTTCCCTTATCCTGAGAAGACAAATGTCGGGTAGCTTAAAGCTCCATGGACCTCGGGCCCATTTGAGCATCATTTCACTCATTTCATTCATTCACCATCCAATAAGACATTACGTTGGAGGACGTTAAGTTTAATAAAAAAATCACCTTTCCTCACTCTCATACCAGGTGCTGCTTCTTGGTCTTCACTCTGTCTGGTCCATAGGTTCTTCTGCATGTGAGCCTCTTCACAGGCTTGTAAGTCCCCCATATGGGAAGGGTAATCAGATAAAGAAGAATAAGTAAGAATAAGAATCCAAATCATGTTGAAATTGTCTATTTGCCAGCTGAGCTTTTTATTTACTTCTTAGAGTTATTATGAAATTGGATTTGCCAGATGTATATTTATACGTGGCTTGAATCATTCATATTTTTAACTTCCCTTCTACATACAGAAAGCATTTTATGTGCACCTAAAACTTTCATATTGATAATAATATAAGTGTTTTGAAGATCCCTGAATAAAAAAATAGAACTACATTTTAACAGAAAGGTTTGTGTTTGGGATGTCTGTAAATATTATAATCTAAGAAGAAAATTTCAGTTAAACATTAAAATTGGTATTAAACTCCAATATCTTCCAAAGATGTGAATAAACATTTTTCTAAAAGATCTGCATCCCTGAAGTATTCTTTACACGAAATACTTTTTTAGAATTTTTTATTTTTGAACTTTCTGGGAATAGCCTGTAAAGTGCTGTTCATCAAGAATGACTTTAGCGTATTCAATAAATGTTATAAATAGTTCACATTGTTCAATTGGCAAACATTCAGTTGTTTTTCATGGAAAGTGTATGTTCATCATGTAGTCTACAGTTATTAAACATTTGACTATCGTTTGTACCCATTATGAAATGTGTAATATAAAGATTTATCATCTCATTAAAATAAGTATATAGAAAAATGAACTTTTGGGCTACAAGTGATAAGAGTTAAGTCTAAATCCTAAAATACAGTAATAGTGACAAAAAAATTGCAAACACTGGTACTTTGTGTAGTGCTTCACAATCCAAACTTTCATCTAAAAGCTGTAATATAGAGGACAATAATGCCAACTATGGAGGTTATAATATAATTAGAGGCCTAAGGAAACTCAAAGAGAACAAAATGAATCAAGAAGAGGGTTCTACTTATGGAGCAGGGGAGATCTTCTTCTTTCACTTCTTTCACTTTCCCTGCTGCCATTAGGCGTCAGGTTCCTTCAGTCACTTTCTGTATTCGATCCTATCCTGCACCAACCTGCATATTCCTCTCATTGTTGTCCCATGTCCGACTGCCACTCTTTCCATATATTGTCTCCATTCTATCCTAGGTCTTCCCCTTCTGTTCCCCTCCGCTCTTCCTTCAAATGTTTTAGGTAATCTTTCTTCATTCATCCTTACTAAGTGTCCCAGCCATCTTAGTTGATTTCTTTCCATTGTCTTCAGTATACATTCCTGTTTTAGCTTTTCTCTTATTTTCACATTTCTAACTTGATCCCTGTTAGTATACACGGCTACTCTCCTTAAGTATTTCATCTTGTTGCTGTTAATCTACTTGCATGTCTATCCAATACTGTCCAGCTTTCACTCCCGTATAATAAAACTGACTGGTATATCATCTTATAAATTTTTATTTTGGTGGTTTGACTTACTTCCCTTTTACCAATTATAGTATTATTAATTTGATAATATAAATTTATTACCTTCCTGATTCTATTGTTAATTTCTTGATCTATTCTCCCATTTTTAGTTACAATCACCCCTAAATATTCAATACTTGTTACATTTTCTAATTTTTCACCTTTCCAGAGAATTTGCATTTCTGTCTCTTTTCCTCTTTACCAATTATCATTACTTTACTGTTTTTTGCATTTAGATTCATATCTTTCTCTTCCAATGTACTAAACCATTCTGTTATTGATTGTTGCAGATTCTCTTGGTTTTCTGTGATTAAAACTATATCATCTGCATAAATCAGAGCTTGCACGTATACCGGTCTCATTTTCCAGTAACCTACTCTCATTTGTTTGTTCTTCTCTTACAATGTCTGATTATTTAATTCATAAAGATATTAAACAACAGAGGGCTCAAACTGTCCCCCTGTTTAACTCTACTTCTCATTTCAAATTCCTCCAAAAGTCTTCCTGATATTCTAACTGTCCTTATTACTTTGCCATATAAGCTCTTTATTACTTTAATTATTTTCTCTTTAACATTTAATTCCCTTAGGGCTTTCCATATCTCCTTACGTGGTACCATATCAAAAGCTGCTTTTATATCTAAAAAAGCTGCGTATATCTTCTTTCCCCTGCTCAACCTTAAATCCACCGCTTGTCTTATTTTAATGATCTTGAGTTTGCCTTTCTTCTCTAAAGGCAGTTTGTTCCTCTTTCATCTCTCCTTCTACCTGCTTTCTCAATCTTCTTTCAATTATTCTTGTGTACAATTTAAGGGGTAGTGATGATAGACATATCGCTCTATAGTTCTCACATTTCAATGTTTCTCCTTTCTTATACAGGATGTTAGGGGTATGAGTGTGCAGATTTTGCGTACTGGGAGATCCAAATATGACTAATAATAAAGTCCAATAACAACTCCATCTATCTTGAAAGATAAAGGAGATAATCGAACATTATTGATTACATTATCTGCACAGTCTGGCAACACAGGCTGAATGTTTTGTTTTGGTTTGTGGCCAGGCATGCGTTCACACCTGCAACGGGTGAAGGTCTAAACTAGGCTAGTGCTCAAAATCCGGTTCGCCACATACCTGTGTGTTTCTTGTCAGCTAATGCCAGTAATGAAGGATGGGGTGGTTTGCTTTTAAGCTATTCAATCGTATTTACAAGAACTAAACTAAAAACTGCATAAGAGGTTACGCATAAGGTGAAGTCGGATGATCAAAGAAAGCAACTTCAAATGTTAAGTATGGAAATACCTCATTCGTGTAATTGTGTAATTAAAAACAGCCACCTTTTGCTAAATAGGAAAGTCTATTATAAAGAGCATGACTTTGGAGCCGGAACAGCCTAAATGGCCTAAGAGGCGAAGAAGAAGAAGAAGAAGAAGAAGAAGAAGAAGAAGAAGAAGAAGAAGAAGAAGAAGAAGAAGAAGAAGAAGAAGAAGGAGAAGGAGAAGAAGCAGAAGAAGAAGAACAAGACAAAGAAGAAAATTATTAATGGTCAATAACTGCAAACTCAACAAGATGTCTTTTACAGTATATGTTCAAAATGTGCTCTGTGAGAATCTATGCAGGCATCGCATCTTCTTAGCAAATTTTGCCCTACCCTCGTTAGAGCTTCTGTGTTCTGCTCAATCTCTAGGGCTGCTTCAAACATAAGTGTGCGAAGATCATCAAGCATTGCGCTTCACGTGTGTTGCAATCGGTTTTGCCCTAAGCAAGAAGCATATCTAAATACTCTTGATTTGTAAAGACTGCCTTAGTTCTGAATGCATTTAACGCACCTGAAGAACTGATAGAACCTGCTGTTGTGCACGGATGTCGCGGGGGTAGTTGTACTGTCAACATTCCCGCACCTTCTGCTCTTCTCACGCGCTGTTGCGGGGTTGCCAAGTATATGTCTACTACTTTATTCCAATAGACACACTGGAATCCAGTCCTTTCAGATCATTTTGTGGCTAAATGAATCATTTTAGCAACATATGGTAAAGACATAAATAACGCATCTTTTGTAGCTCTACCTTGCTGTTCTAATTGCATAAGTAAAAGATAAGGGAGTGCTGACATATCTGCAATTACACTTTTGACCAGTTTTAATTTTTATTTATGAAACCATGCACTATAGAGAAAAATGGTACAGGAACTTATGTTTCAGTTTAACGTTGCCTTTGGAGTCTGCACACTCATACTCCTAACACCTTGTATATCAGTATTATGATATTTTTTTGCCAATCCTTTGATATTTTCTCAAGATTCCATGCCTCATTCATTATTTTAACCAAATAATCATGTGCTCTGTCCCCTGCATATTTTACCACTTCTGGTGGTATCTTGTGCCATCCTGCCACCTTTTTGAGTCTCATTTTTTCCATAACAATCTCCAATTCTATCTATAGGTATTTCTTCCATCAAAATCTCTTCTATATTCTCAGTCTCCTGCGCTCCCTCTTCTTCCTCCTGATTTACTCCTTATGTCATTTAACTGTTTTCACTCTGTTATTCTAATCTGCAATGTCTCTATACTTTTCCCTCTTATAGCCTTTAATCTTTTGACTAATTGCCAAAATTCTCTGTTATTATTATGGAATTTATCTTCTAATTCTTTCCCAAAATCTTCCCAAGATTTACTTTTTGCTTCTATTATCATTCTTTTAGCTATGTTTCTTTTTTAAACATAATTTTCCCAATTTTTATTTGTTCCATTTTTATTATATTCTTTCCATTCAATTTTCTTCTCTTAATTATTAGTTTAGAGTCTAATTCCACCATTTTGTCTGCTTAGAACTCTCCCCAATCTTCGACATACCACATATTTCCTCAGCTGATTTACACAAGGTTTCCTTTAGCACATTTCCTCCCAATTTTGAATTTGATCTAACTTTCTATTTATTGTCTCTACATATTCCTTCCTTTTTCTTTATAATTTAAAATCTCTATTTTTATCCTTTCATATTTAGCTCCCTTTATTCTTCTTGGTTTCCTGAATCTTGTATCGCATATTAATAGTCTATGCTCTGTTGACATTTCTGTACTTCTAAATACTCTCACATCCGACACCATATATCTTGTATTTTTAGTGAATGTGAAGCAATCTATTACACTCTTAGCATTTCGATTAGTGGCTTCATATGTTATTTTATGAATTTCTTTGTGTGGAAAAAGAGTATTTCCAATCAAAAGATCATTATCTATACAAAATTCAAACATTCTTTTTCCATTTTCATTTAATATTTTTTCTCCTCCATGTTTTCCCATACATCCATGGCCTTTTGTATGATCTTGGCCAACTCTTGTATTCC
This sequence comes from Tenodera sinensis, assembly GCA_030765045.1. Lineage (NCBI taxonomy): Eukaryota > Metazoa > Arthropoda > Insecta > Mantodea > Mantidae > Tenodera > Tenodera sinensis. Next base: position 96,613,239 of record CM060965.1, read on the forward strand.
AATCTCCCATTATAATTACATGATTATTCTCTTGTCTTGCTTTATCTATTTCTTCCTGTAATTTTGTATAGAAAGTCTCTTTTTCTATCTCATCCTTATCCTCCCTAGGTGCATATATCTGGAAAATGGATACTTTTTACTTTCTCTACTGGTAAGTAGGGGAAGTATTGTATTCCACCCAAAAATTCGATGTCGAGATTTCACCGGAAATATATGTTTTGAGACCCCCTGAATCCAAAAAAAGCATTTTTAGAAAAAGGTCTGTGTGTGTGTCTGTGTGTCTGTGTATCTGTGTGTCAGTCTGTCAGTCTGTGGACAGCATAACTCAAAAACGAAAAGTCGGTTAAAAACCAAAGTTGGTATTTAAGTTTAAAGTCTTTCAAGGATGCCACATGAAGATTTTGAAGAAAATAGCTCCACCCTAAACTACCCTTTACATGGAACATTTTACGAAAATTTTGATTTTCTTGAAAATGGCTCTAACGATTTTGATTAAAATGTCATATGTTTGAGATATTTTTTTTTAAATTTATTTATTATTTGAAGTCGCTTCAACATAAAAGTCATATCGCGACTAAACATTGAGGAAAAAAAGGAGGAAACAAATCATGAAGTTTACATTGAATTTAAACATTAAATTTGCATGCTTTGATGAACTTGATGATTTTCTTGTGATATTGTTGATCACTCAAAGCTAGCTGACATTTGATGACAAATGAAATGTATATCTTGAATTTTCTGGCTATAGCCCCTGTAGTCGTATTTACTCTGGACGAATTTTGCATAACTGGTAAACCGTTAGAGATAGACAAAATCTTGCACTACAAAAAATGTAGATCTTGCTAAAATACACAATTTATGTCTGAATAAATTTTCTTGTAGGGTGAACCATTTCGGAGTTATTCCTTGTTATGTGTGTGAGTTTCAGAAAACTTAGAACTTTAGCAAAATGCAACAACGTTGTTCATTTTTTTATATGTTAATCGTGCAAAGAGAGCGGAATCTCAAAGATCAAAAAGATTTGACTGTCGTACAAAGCCTTCTGTATTCTAATACTCCCCTTGTACCTACAAGGACATAAGCAATAAGATAAGTTATAGAAATGTTTATCTTAACACGAAGAAGATATAGGAATAAGAGTTTGTAAGAATGGTTAGAACAAGAGTAGAGAAAGTCATGTGAGTGCAACACATCAGATATTTTTTTCTTCTAAAATTACATCTATTCTCATTATTCTTGAGTTTATAGCTTGCCAACTCTTTACTTTTAGTTCCATTTCGGCCGATAATATAATCCCTACTCCTTCTTTGGCTCTTAATCCTCTCTCAATTCCTGAGAATCTAAGGGTATATCCTCTTTCTAAAGTTAATTCTCCTCTTCCTTTCTTTTTTGTCTCACTCAGACCTAGGATTTCTAAATTATATGTAATCATTTCATCCACTATCTCCACTTCTTTCCCAGTCAATGAAGTTATATTCTACATCCCAATCCTAATCCTTTTCCTTTTTGTTCCAGGTCGTCTGCATATTTACCATCCGGCTCTCTCCTGATTTCTCTGAATATAAATAATTCACTCAGGTGTCTTATGAGCCCAACGCTGAGCTAGCCTGGTGGAGGGGCTGTCTCCTTAAGACCTTCAGGCCTGTCTGATTTGCTTAGGGTTTACTCCCCTAGACTTCGGAGAACCAACTCCCTATGCTACAAGGCAGCAGCAAACCAGAGCCTCTTCTGCCAGTTTTCGAGGTTACTGATGGGCCTTCTTGGTTACCGTAGTGGCCCTAGGGCACATGAGGTTCCCAACATACTTCACCCCATCAGTCACTCCCCTACTTCCTGTTGCTACTCCTGTTGTTGAGGGATGCAGGGGAGTTCTAGCTGATTAAATCAGTACAGAAGTACAGTTACATGATAAAGTTTAATTGCCCACCTCGGTAGCATGATGGTTAGCATGTCTGCCTCACGTCCAAGAGGTCACAAGTTTGAATCTCGTTTAGGGTAAGTTATCTGGGTAAGGTTTTTTTCCGAGGTTTTCCCTTATCCTGAGAGACGAATGTCGGGTAACTTAAAGCTCCATGGACCTCGGGCTCATTTGAGCATCATTTCACTCATTTCATTCATTCACCATCTATGTGACATTAGGTTGGAGGACATTAATAAAAAAAATTTTAAAAAATCAATTCATTATCCCAGAACTAAAAATTGTACATTTTGTGACATACAAAATCAAAAATAACATTCTAATAGTTCAGAAAACCACTAAGTTATATACCAAATTAATCAGAATAAAACCAGGAATGTTTTGAAGCAGAATGGTTGAGCTAAATATTACGAGAAAAAAATTGTGCTTAATTGTAAAAAACTATAATTAAAAAATAAAGCCAACATTTACAATAAAACTCACAGATATTTGATAAACTAATAGAAGTTAGCAATTCTGCTTCATATCATTCTGTATGTAATTAGAAACCATTCAATGAAAGAATTATAAAAATTGGTTAAAAATTTACTTTTCCACGAGATGTACTAGAAATTCGCTTTTTTTACACAAAAAATGCATTTTACAATGAAGTAAAATCTAAATTTAAATATGAATACCATAAAAGATCTATTTGAATGAAAGAAAAACTGCATAAAAACTACTGTGTTTGACCATAAACTGTGGATTTTTTCTCCAAACATATTACAGTAGAATCTGATCAATGTGTACATCAAGGGAAAGAGGGAAGATTACTAGTAATTCAGAATTACTTTCAAATGAGATTTTGATAATGCATCACATTTTGTAAAAAAAATCTAAACAGTGAGTCAACATGTGTAAAATTTTACAAACAGCAAAATATGTACAAAGAAAACATTACTTTTGAACTTTGTCCTGCTGTAAGGAAATCAGTTAATTTTGCTTGTTTCAATTTTTTTGGATTAAGTGCATACACCTCATTTTGTTACTGTTGACTGTACATTGTGTGTGGTAAGAGCAATTTCTAACTCTGAAACAATTTCAGTTTTGGTTTTGTGTGTATTAAACTCCACCTCCTGTATGAATTTTACTTTCTGATCTAATGTATAACATTTCCTTTTTCTGTTCTCCATGACTGATTAAAAGCAATTGAGAGCTGAAAGACAAAATAGTTGTTAATCACTGAACACCAAATACTTAACATTTTTATCTTTACTTGTCGTTTGTTGCTATGGCATTGTCACACCAAAAGTCGCCGACTCTACCACCAATTGTGTTTGTCTTTTGTTTGCGCAGCTGAAAGCCACCCACTCAGCTTGTGTCTTTTTCATCGGTACACCTTGAGTTTCTTAAGATAGCGACTGCCGTATAATCATTATAATTATATAAAATTAGTTGTATTTCACTGTCATTTAATACATATAAAAGCGAATTACGTATAAAAGTATTACATAAGGCTCTATTAACGCATTTCTAAATTACATTTTGCCAGGAACTAAAAACATTTATGTATAAATACAAATTACTTAGAAATGGGTTATATATAAAGTAGGTTCAACTGTATATACCTTAAATACTGTATATTAAGATATTTTCATAACAAATGAAATATATGTGTTGAACTTTCTATGAATAGACTCTGAAGTCCTTTTCGTTCTGAATAACTTTTGTATAACTGATACACTGTAAGAGATATACAAAAAATGTTGTTTGCTAATGCTGGATTTCTGACAATGAAGTCATTTATCCTCTTGCTCTCCAATATTAAGATATTGAAGAGAACAATAGCAGTAATAGTAACCGCTTTTTAGAGAGCACCGTATTTTTATATTTTGGTGGTTACATCGCTCTTTCACAACCCCCAGAATGTCTGGAGGACCACACCTGTTGTTGGTTTACAGGTCTCACCAACCTGAGCGGGAGAATTATCAAAATAAATTCACCGACCATATCCTCTGAATACCAATCAGAGGACATATTACTTGCCATGACAGGTCAGCAGGTGTTAAGAGGTTATAGAGAAATTAGAGAAATAGAAAGGTTGGAAAAATAGACTCCCTAGCCCTCGGGAACCCTAATAGCATTGGGGTCAGAAGAGAATAAGAGATGACCAAGGTCAGATAGAAAGGCTACAGTTAGGAGCAAAACACCAGTAGGTGGAAGTAATGTTCTGCTCAGCTTGGGTACCTTGTGGTTGCAATCCACATATCCCCTTGACGAGGACCCCTGAGGGAGCATTTCTCAATGTGAACCATGGAAAATGATGGATAGTTTCCCAAAGAGGCACTAAAAATGTGTGGATAACGATGGCGGTCAGTCTCAGCACTTTCCCTCACAAAGCTGGCAAGTAAAGCCTTTAAAAGTAGTTCCAAAAATTTCGCATGGTCTCACCGATGCCTTTCCATGATAGCGGCTCAGGGCACAGACAGACAAAAATGTAGATCTTGCTAAAACACAATTTATGTCTAAATAAATTTTTCTGTAGGGTGTACCATTTCGGAGACATCCCGGCCACTTGTGTGAGTTTTTGGAACCTTAAACTTCTACATTGAAATGAATTATAAATTTTTTTTCTTCTCGAATTTTAAAGATTTAATTGAAAATCTTAACTTTAAGTTTAATCTGATTTGTTATTTTCCTCCTTCTAGGTCCACCTTCTGATACACCTACTTCGTTATGACTTACCTCAAATGGAACATCACCATTCATTTTTTATATGCTAACAATGCAAAGAGAACTGAATTTGAAAGCTTTAAAATATTTGAATATCACTCAAAGCCTGCTGTATTCCCATATTTCCCTTGTACCTACAAGCCAATAAGCAATAAGATAATTTGTACAAATGTTTATCTCAACTAACATGAAGAAGATAAGAGGAATGAGGCTTTGTAAGAATGGTTAGAATGGAAAACAAATATGTTGAAACAAAAGAAATGTGTAGCAGGATTGTGTAAGGGGCTCACGAGCTTTTTGAATCATTAAAGCATCTTGATGCAGCAAACTTGTTAAAATAAAATTTTTTGGATGGAGTCCAATACTTCCTCTACCTACTAGGCACCATGACTGGGATTTGAATGACAGATATGTGTTTGGCTCCCTGTGCTTATGTGCTACAGTGGCACTCGTACCTGCATGAAGCCTTCTCATCTGATTCAAGTGTCCCGGTAAACCTCCAAGGCAGTTAATATATAGGGGTTAACTATAACTCCCAGGCAACCTTGCAACTCACTTTTGAGTGTTCCAGTTGGCCTCAAGGGACACATGAACCAGATGAGTAGGTTTTCAAGTGTAAGTATTGGAAAACTCAGACAAACAACAAGGAATGTCTCCGAAATGGTTAACTCCACATCAATGGAAATAAAAAGCTGTATTTACCATAAATAGTGTGTTTAGTAAGGTTAAAATATTTTGTGCAGTAATATTTTAACTATCTTAGGATTTACGAATTGTGCAAAGGTCACCCAGAGTGAAGAGAAGTGCTGAGAACATTCCCAGAATGTTCAATATGCACATTTCATTTTTCATGAATATATCTTAGGCATATCTTATCTTATATATTTAAATGAGCAATTCTTGTATATATATATATATATATATATATATATATATATATATATATATATATATATATATATATATATATATTCCGGGCAACTTGGAAACGGCTCTAATGATTTCGATCAAATTTTGTATTCAGATAGGGTTTTGCTTTTTAAGTTCAACTATGTAGGTGTAATTCCTGAAAAAACGTGATTTTGCATAAAAAATAACATTTTTTATTCCCGCTTCTACTGCGCAATTCTTGTATATATATTCCCGGTATTTCAGAAACGACTCTAAAGATGTGATTATTTTTGTATACATGCATATTACCTTCACAGTGTTTTCTCTACTCACTTTTAGGTAACACATTCACATCTCTTTCTCTACTCACTCTTCTATAAACAATTTTCCATAAAAAACGTGATTTTGCACCAAGAAACATTTTTATTCACACTTTTAAAATAAGTCATACCATGTTCTATATGTTTGAAATATAAATGCTATTACATTCACACTGTTTTCTCCTCTCACTTTTAGGTAACACATTCATATCTCTTTCTCTACTTACTCTTCTACAAATAAATACACAATTTTCTGTAAGTTTAAAATAGAGATGCTGCATATTACATTCACAGTGTTATCTCTACTTACTTTTAGGTAACACATTCACATTTCTTTCTCTACTCACTCTTCTATAAACAATTTTCCATAAAAATCGTAATTTTGCACCAAAAACACCTTTATCTCCGCTTTTAAAATAAGTCATACCATGTTCTGTATGTTTGAAATAGAAATGCTATTACATTTACACGGTTTTTTCCTCTCACTTTTAGATAACACATTCATATCTCTTTCTCTACTCATTCTTCTACAAATAAGTCATGCAATTTTCTGTATGTTTGAAATAGAAATGCTACATATTATATTCATACTGTTTTCTCTACTCACTTTGAGGTAACAAATTCACATCTCTCTCTACTCACTCTTCTATAAATAAGTCATATAATTTCGTGCATGTTTGAAATAGAAATGTTACATATTACATGCACACTGTTTCTCTACTTGCTTTTGGGAAACACATTTGTTTCTCTACACACTCTTCTAGAAATAAGTCATACAATTTTGTGCATGTTTGTAATAGAAATGCTCCATATTACATTCACACTGTTTACTATGCTCACTTTTAGGTAACACATTCACATCTCTTTCTCTACTCACTCTTCTACAAACAATTCATATCATCTATACAACTTGGATGTTTGTATACATCTAACTGTTAAGCTCGAAAACCGCTTAACCGATCACCGCGAAATTCGGCACGTATATGTATTTTTTCATGGGGAAATTTTTTATGGTAGCAATTTTACTACACAATATATTACTTTCAAATGGTTTTCTACTCGCATTTCTTTTATGTAGCACATTCATTTATCCTCTGTTTGCCCTTCACCATACAATTCATATAATATTCTATGATTGAAATATAAATGCAACGTATTACATTCACACGACTTCCTCGACTAATTCTTCCTTTAGGAGGCATCATCAGTCTTCTTTTGCTACTTGCCCTTCAACATATAATTCATACAATTTGATGTGTTTTAAAAAGAAATACAACGTATTATATTCATACTATTTTCTCTACTCACTATTGTTTTATATAACAATTCACATGTTATTCCCTATCATTTATCAACTTCATACATACCAATGCCTATACATATCGTATGTTAAAAAGTGGATAAATTCCAAAACAGGTTGACCGATCACCATGAAAAGTGATATATCTAATTGTTTTCATGGCGAAGGTTTTTATGCAGTCCATTTTACCACCCAACGTATTACGTTCACATGGTTTTCTCTACTCCTTTTTCTTTTACCTAATATACTACTCCCTCTTCTACAAACATACATTTTTCCATGCGCTTGAAATATAAGTGTAACGTATAACATTCACACGGTTTTTATACTCATTTTTATTTTACTAAACACAATCACATTTATTTCACTGCTCCCGTTTCAGCGAACAATTACGAGCAATTCATACAATTTTCTATATGATTGAAACAGAAATGCATAGTAAATTCACATGGCTTTATCAACCAGCTTTTCTTCCTGTAGTATTTGCTATTGTTCAACAGTGCTTTTGCTTAGTGTTGCTCTGATGTTTTAATAAAAAGTAAAGAAATATTTAAAAAAAGTAAAGTAATCACAATTGATGTGAGGAGTGCGCCGAAAAGCATGATATGGAACAGTTGATGAAATAAATATTAGCCAAGATGGACACAATGGGAAATGAAATGAATTCTGTAATGTGGCAGAGGAAACAAATATGAAAACCGAATTGGAAAAACGTAAACTACGGAATAGAAAATATAGGAACAAAGATGGACAACATGAAAACAAAAATGGAAGGCAAACTGAAAATGTAAACTCCGAAACAGAAAAGAAGAAGACGGCAATGTGTAATATGAAGGTAGATCTATTGGAGAATACTAACGAATGACTGGCCAGAGTAAAGGAAGCCATGGAAGAACTGGACGGAAAGATAAAGGACCTTTGCGAATGTGTTAACGCCCTGGAGTCAATCGCAGCAGCAAAGAACTGAACTCCATAATGGAACAAATGCTCAACGAAAATGTAAAACTGGGTGGATATCTATGAGGGAGGCCTGCGTTCAGCAGTAGACGTTTTAAAGCTGAAATGATGGTGTTTATGAAATATTTGTAACTCGGAAATGACTCTTCACAATTGCGACTAAAATTGTTATTTAGTTAACGTTTTAACTTTCAGTTTATCTAAATAAGTATCTTCTCCCACAAAAAACAGGATTTAAAAAAAACAGAGCAGAAAAACGCCGAGCGAAGCTCGGCCACCCAGGTACTGGTATTTAAGCAAGCTAGTCATTTTGAGAAAATCGAAGTGTTTCAAACTGTTTCATCTCATAGATAGTCTGTGGTGTGAGGATTTCCTTCAAACTCTCAGAGTAGCATTCTTGGAAGATGCTAAATTTAAACCACATTTGGGCATATAACCGATTAAGAGGTAAGTTTGTTGGCATAAATAAATAATATAACCGATTGTTATTTTCTGAGCTATACTGTTGAAAGGACACACAGAAACAAACACACAAATGCACACAGGACCTTTTACTTTCTCTGCTGATAAGTAGGGGAAGTACAGTATTCCACCTAAAAATTCAATGTCAAGATTTCACTGGAAATATATGTTTTGAGACCCCCTGAATCCAAAAAAGTCATTTTTAGAAAAAGGTCTGTGTGTGTGTGTGTGTGTGTGTGTGTGTGTGTGTGTGTGTGTGTGTGTGTGTGTGTGTGTGTGTCTGCCTGTGTGTCTGTGTGTCTGTCAGTCTATGGACAGCATAACTCAAAAATGAAAAGTCGGTTAACAACCAAAGTTGGTATTTAAGTTTGATACCTATTAAGGATGTGACACGAAGATTTTGAAGAAAATAGCCCCATCCTAAACTACCCTCTACATGGAAAATTTTTTGAAAATTTTGATTTTCTTGAAAATGGCTCCAACGATTGTGATTAAAATGTCATATGCTTGAGATATTTTGATGACAAATGAAATGTATATCTTGAATTTTCTGGCTATAGCCCCTGTAGTCGTATTTACTCTGGATGACTTTTACATAACTGTTAAACCATTAGAGATAGACCAAATCATACTGTCCAAAAAATGTAGATCTTGCTAAAATACACAGCTTATGTCTAAATAAATTTTCTTGTAGGGTGAACCATTTCGGAGATATTCCTTGTTATGTGTGTGAGTTTTGGAAAACTTAAAACTTTTCGTGAAATGGAACATTGTTGTTCATTCTTTATATGTTAAGTGTGCAAAGAGAACGGAATCTCAAAGTTTTAAAAGATTTGACTATTGCTCAAAGCCTACTGTATTCTAATATTCCCCTTGCACCTATAAGGAAAAAGCAATAAGATAATTTGTACAAATGTTTATCTCAACTAACACGAAGAGGATATAGCAGTAAGAGTTTGTAAGAATGGTTAGTACAAGAGTAGAGAAGATCATGTGAGTGCAACACATCAGATTTTTTTCAAAGTGCTCCTTTTTCCATACCAGGGGCCAAAAAATAAGTATTTACAACTAAATCTAGGCATTACATTTTTTGGTTAATGCAACAGTTCCCCGGCTTACCTTACATATTTTAAAAAAACTTTTCAAAGTCACAAAGAACAAGGAATATCTCCGAAATCATTTACTGTGCAGAAAAATGATTTGGACATAAATTGTAGGTTTTAGCAAGATCTCCATTTTTAGTATAGTAAGATTTGGTCTATCTCTTGCGGTATAGCAGTTATCCAAAAGTCATTCAGAATAAAAAGGACAACATTGGCTATAGCCAGAAAATTCAAATTATAATTTTATCCGTCTTAAAAATATCATAAACATATGGCATTTTAACAAAAATCGTTAGTGCTGTTTTCGAGAAGAACAACATTTTTGAAAAATATTCCATGTAAAGGGTAGCTTAGGGAGGAGGAATTTTCTTCTAAATCTTTGTGTCGCATCCTTAAAATATATTAAATTTAAATACAAACTTTTATCTTCAACCGACTTTTCGCTTTTCATTTGTACTGCGAAAAGTCTGACAAACCCCCACACCCACCTACACACACATGCACACACCCACCCAAAAACCCACACCCACACACACACTTACGGACACTTACGCACTCACATACACATATTCACACAGATATTTTTGTACATTTTTTTTTTTTTTTTTTTTTTTTTTTTTTAAAAGATTCAGGGATTCCCAAAAAATATTTTTCCGGTGAAATTTCAACATCGAACTCTTGGATGGAATACAATACTTCCTCTACTTACTATACGTAGGGTATACGAGTTATACATAAGTGATACAGAATGGAGAGGACTTCTGCCATTTTCAAATAACGCAAGCTGTAAATTTCATTTTTAATGAAAACATCTTAAACATATGGTGTTTTAATGAAAATCTCTAGGGCCATTTTGCTGAACTCCAAACTTTTGAAATATGTTCCATGGAAAATGAAGATTCAGGTGCGAGATTTTCTTGCAAATCTTTGTGCCTGTCCTAGTAAGATGCTAAACATAAGCACCAAGTTTGGTATTTAACTAATATTGAGTTTTTGAGTTGTGCTGTTCACAAATACCCTCAACAAAACCCACCTCAACCATGCACACACCTACAGACATACATACATACACAAGCAAGTGCGCTGAACTTTTTGTAAAATTCTTCATTTTACAGGAGACTTCAAAATGTGTATTTACACCAAAGTCTCTGTACAGTATTTTTTATTGCATGCAATACTTTCGCTACCCACTACCACGTGCATGGTAGAGGAGGCAAAAGTCTGGTGTACAAGTGTATTTTTCACATGACATTGTCTACCTATGTAAAAGCTATTCTTACAAACGCTTATTGTTCTACACGTTAATCGAGTTAAACATACACAAAAATTTCCTTAAGGCTAATTTTCTTACAGGTGCAATGGGAATATTACTAAATAGTAGGTTAAACCTTCTAAAGATTCTTGTTATCGAAATTTGTAAGTGATAATATTCTTCCACTACCTATCACACGCAGTGGAAAAACATCCTTTTCAGTACTATAGGTGGTCCAAAACAATGTAGGTATTTGGGGTTAAATCTGTGCATCCAGTTTTTGGAATGAACTAATATATCCACTACCTGCGTAGTAAAGCAAGTATAAAGGGCACCGAAATAAGTAATAGATTTGGTTATGCAGTATGAAACAAAACGGGACCACGTATGGGCGTCGCGAGGGGCGGAAAGGGGGGTCTGTGCCCCCATCCTCCCTTGGAAGTTGTTGAAATTAATGTGCAGCCAATTACTGACAATTAAACTATTATTTTAATTTTGATGTCAAGAAAGATTCTTATTTAGAACAAATTAATACGGTTATCTGCGATAAATATTATAAATTTTGACAATAAAATAAGGATTTAATATTATCTGATTGCAAACTTCCAACATGTACCCTTCCCCCCTGGAAAAAAGTCTGCCGACACTCATGGGGCCACGATGAATCGAGGAGAAAGCGATTATTGTTTAGGTGTACATATCTGTATACATTATGATGTAGCTTTGTGACCTGGTGTCGTCTCACATAACCTTCTTCTTCTGATTATCCTCCCCGTATGGGGGACTTGCAAGCCAGCTCGTCGAGTCAGTCACCACATTGCGTCGTTTACCATGCATAGGTTTGCAACCACCTCGTTATACATGGAAAGATACTAGCGCCACCGAAAATCAAATAGGGCTCAAACATTTTACTCAAGCTAAAAATAAAATAAAATATGTCTTTGCCTAACTTGAAATAATTTGTTTTAACACTAAGTACTTTTGCCATGGTGACCAAGGATTTATTATCCAAAAGACTCGAAAATACATTTTACTCTTATAATTTACAGAATGTCGTTCATGGTTTCTCCTCATGATCCCTTTTAATAACCGTGAGATAGCAGAAGGCTCCACAACGTGGTAATGGCTGCTGCGAAAGGAACTTCCCTCCGTAAGGGGATAATCGAACCACATGTGGAATATCTCTGCTCAGTCCAGCCCTGGGTTTGCACAGGTCCTAACCGGCCGTGCGAAGTCTCACATCTGGCGTTGGTAACATGCGCTCAAGCTCCCGTACTGGTTCAGCTGGAGGGGCGTGGTGGAATGGTGACCTCAGTACTCCAGTTTGTACATTAAGGACCAGGTGGTGTATAAATTCATTTCTAATTATCATTTCTTCAATACTTTCATCACACGAAGTCAATTTTCTCAACCACTGCAGGACTAGCCGGCGATCTGAAGCATTATGAAGATTTTGTAGCGTGCTTTTAATCACAAATAAGTTGTAATTGCACCCAAAATTTAGGTTTTCTATACTGTCGCTCATCTTGCTGAATATAAAACCTTATCTTTGTTTGCACAAAATCTGTGTATACTTCTACAACGATTTGAAATTTCTAGAAAATTCTGACAATGACGATAGACAAATTTGTTGACAAAACAAGTATGAAGCGGATTTAGACAACGCTGTCTTTGATCTACTCTTGTGGTCAGAAAATTGAAGTGATCCAATCTCCTTGGCCGCCTATAGAGGCCTTAGGTTTATCAAAAGGGCTGTTACTATTGCTCAAGTACACAGATTCTCAGCTGTCCTTGTAAAGGACACCGAGGCTTTCGACATTATATAAGTGAAATAGCATGTACAGTGCATGCGGAAGTCCAAGGTAGCCTTGCAAGTCAGCAATAGAAGAATCAATGTAATCGTTTGAGAAGACCATAGAAGACTTACTCATTTGAGCGAACAGTAGGTACGCTTCAAACCGAGATGGAATAGGCTCTAAATTACACACGGAAGGAACTAGGCAAGAAGGGCAGCATTTTGTTAATGCACAGGTGAACTGTGTGCAATTACGATATTGCTGGTTTAGGAGAGCTTTCCGTTTCTACACTTGCGTCTCAATCTTTGTCAAGGCAGCTAAAATAAATGACATAGCTTCAGCACGTTTTGTTCCCTGAGTTACATGTAACTCTTCTTGTTTGATTTCTGGGGCATTTTACCAAACTTCTCTGCCGACACGTACATAGCAGTGGGTTACGTGAAGTGTTCTGACTTTGTTGTTCCACCATGGAGCGATGTTTTTAGGGACACTAGGACTAAGGTTTTAGGTGAAAATGACATTGTCGGTTTTTGAATGTCATATAAATGTTCCATTGATACTTATTAATCATTTTGATTAACAATTTTACCCAACCCGCCTTGTTTAAAGGTCTAGGGACATGTTTCTGTCACACGTGCGGTTCATTTTAACAATACTGTGGGGCTTCACGCAGTTGACTTGTTCTTTCTCAGTTTTAAATGTTGTATGACATTTATTACATGTAAAGGGAGGCTCAGGATGGTGGATTTGCCTTCAAAATCTTTGTGTCGCATGCTTAAAACTGATCTTTAACTGACTTTTCGCTTTTCATTTATGCTGCCAAAAGTCTGACACACACACACACACACACACACACACACACACACACACACACACACACACACACACACACACACACACACACACACACACACACATACACAAATTCATACAAATATTTTTGTACAAATATTTTTTTAAAAGATTCAGGGAGTCTCAAAACATTTTTTCCGGTGAAATTTCAACATCCAATTCTTGGATGGAACACAATACTTCCTCTACTTACTATACGTAGTAGAGAAAGTAAAAATGAATCATGCCTTTTCATTTGAGACCAGTAGAAATATAACAAACACGTTAGGGTATACGAGTTATACAAAAGTGGTACAGAATGAAGAGGACTTCTAATGCCATTTCCAAATAACGCAAGCTGTAAATTTCATTTGTAATGAAAACATCTTAAGCATATGGTGTTTTAATGAAAATCTCTAGGGCCATTTTGATGAACTCCAAACTTTTGAAATATGTTCCATGGAAACTGTAGTTTTGGGTGCGAGATTTTCTAGCAAATTTCTGTGTCTGTCCTAGGAAGATGCTAAACATAAGCACCAAGTTTGGTATTTAACCATTATTGGGATTTTCAGTTGTGCTGTTCACAAATACCCTCAACAAAACCCACCTCATCCATGCACACACCTACAGACATACATACGTACACAAGCAAGTGCGCTGACCTTTTTGTAAAATTGGTCATTTTTCAGGAGACTTCAAAATGTTATGTACACTAAAACCTTTCTACATTATTTTTTGTGGCGTACAACACTTTCTCAACCTACTACCATGTGAATGGTAGAGGAGGCAAAAGTCTGGTGTACAAGTGTATTTTTCACGTGACATTGTCTGCCTATGTGAAAGCTATTCTTACAAACGCTTATCGCTCTACATGTTAATCGAGTTAAACATACACAAAAATTACCTTATTGCTAATTTTCTAGCAGGTGCAGTGGGAATATAGCTAAATAGTAGGTTAAACCTTCTAAAGATTATTGTTATCGAAATTTGGAAGTGATAATATTCTTCCACTACCTATCACACGCAGTGGAAAAACATCCTTTTCAGTCCTTTAGGTAGTCCAAAACAATGTAGGTATTTGGGGTTAAATCTGGGTATCCAGTTTTTGGGATGATATTTCCAGTACTTACCTACGTAGTAAAGCAAGTATAAAGGGCACCGAAATAAGTAATAGATTTGGTTATACAGTATGAAGCAAAAAGGGACTACGCATGGGCGTCGCGATTGGCGGAAAGGGGGCGCCGCGGATCCCCCCCCCCCTCCGGAAGTTGTTGAAATGAATGTGTAGCCAATTACTGACTTAAACTATTATTTTAATTTTGATGTAAAGAACGATTTTTGTTCAGAACAAATTAATACGGTTATCTGCAGCAAATATAAATTTTGACAAAATAAGGATTTATATTATTTGATTGCAAACTTCCAACATGTGCCTCCCCCCCCCCCCCACCCCCGCCATGGTGAAAGGTCTGTCGACACTCATGGGACCGCGATGAATCAGGGAGAAAGCGATTATTATTTAGGTGTACATATATGTATACATTATGATGTAGCTTTGTGACGTGGTGTCGTCTCACATAACCTTCTTCTTCTGATTATCCTCCCCGTATGGGGGACTTGCAAGCCAGCTCGTCGAGTCAGTCACGACATTGCGTTGTTTTCCAATAGGTTTGTAACCACCTCGTTATACATGGAAAGACACTAGCGCCACGGGAAATCAAAATAGGGTTCTGTCCGTCGGACTCAAGCATTTTACTCAAGCTAAAAAGGAAATAAAATGTCTTTGCCTAACTTGAAATAATTTGTTTTAACACTAAGTAAGCCATGGTAAGCAAAGGATTTATTACCCAAAAGATTCGAAAATACATTTTGAATTTATAATTTACAGAATGTTGTTCATGATTCCTCCTCATGATCCCTTTTAATAACCGTGAGATAGCAGAAGGCTCCACAACGTGGTAATGGCTGCTGCGACACGAACTTCCCTCCGTAAGGGGATAATCGAACCACATGTGGAATATCTCTGCTCAGTCCAGCCCTGGGTTTGCACGGGTCCTAACCGGGCGTGCGAAGTCTCACATTTGGCGTTGGTAACATGCGCTCAAGCTCCCGTACTGGTTCAGCTGGAGGGGCGTGGTGGAATGGTGACCTCAGTACTCCAGTTTGTACATTAAGGACCAGGTGGTGTATAAATTCATTTCTAATTATCATTTCTTCAATACTTTCATCACACGAAGTCAATTTTCTCAACCACTGCAGGACTAGCCTGCGATCTGAAGCATTATGAAGATTTTGTAGCGTGCTTTTAATCACAAATAAGTTGTAATTGCACTCAAAATTTAGGTTTTCTATACTGTCGCTCATCTTGCTGAATATAAAGCCTTATCTTTGTTTGCACAAGATCTGTGTATACTTCTACAACGATTTGAAATTTCTAGAAAATTCTGACAATGACGATAGACAAATTTGTTGACAAAACAAGTATGAAGCGGATTTAGACAAGGCCGTCTTTGATCTACTCTTGTGGTCAGAAAATTGAAGTGATCCAATCTCCTTGGCCGCCTATAGAGGCCTTAGGTTTATCAAAAGGGCTGTTACTATTGCTCAAGTACACAGATTCTCAGCTGTCCTTGTAAAGGACACCGAGGCTTTCGACATTATACAAGTGAAATAGCATGTAGGTACAGTGCATGCGGAAGTCCAAGGTAGCCTTGCAAGTCAGCAATAGAAGAATCGATATAATCGCTTGAGAAGACCATAGAAGACTTACTTATTTGAGCGAACAGTAGGTACGCTTCAAACCGAGATGGAATAGGCTCTAAATTACACACGGAAGGAACTAGGCAAGAAAGGGCAGCGTTTTGTTAAGGCACATGTGAAGTGTGTGCAATTACGATGTTGCTGGTTTAGGAGAGCTTTGCGTTTCTACACTACCGTCTCAGTCTTTGTAACATTCCCCTCCCCTAGCACCCTGATTAAATTACTCTCCTTTTTTCCCCTCCATCCTAATTTCTAATGTTGTATGGTCTGATTGTAAAATGTGCTACCCTGTAGGTATACCTCCTTCGCTTCGAAATTTCCTTCATTTCTCCATTCCTTTAACATCTGTTTTACTGTTTTGTTACTTTACATTCCTCATCAAACCAGTCCTCCCCCTGTTTGAATATTTTCTTTTTCGCTCTTATTCTCTTTCCTGCCACCTGTAAAACACCATTGAGAATATTTACCGCTTTCTGAACTTTATTTACCTCTGACATATAGCTAACCCACAGCTGGCATATATCCCATATCGACAATCCAAAACTTGTTTAAAATCCCTACAGTAAACATCATTCCACTCAAATCTCACGTACTGTGTACAATTCTTTTTCCTGTCTCCCAGGTTTTGTTTTGTCTGGTCTGTTTGTATTATGGTATCTACTATCAGTGGGAAATGACCACTGTTGGAGCTTAAGTTAAGAACTTTAAAACTTCCAAGAACACATTCCAAATTGATTGGCCATAAAATAGAATAATGAGTTTTATGTGCTCATTCTGTATATCTATTGACAATGTTTTGTACATCACAATTGACATGTTCAATGTTTACCAGCCTCCACGGCTACTTGTGAACTCGCTGAACGCAGTCTAATCTAATCTAATCATAGACTATAGGCAGAATATTCAAAATATACATTTCATTTGTCATAAAAATATCTCAAAGATATGGCATTTTAATCAAAATTGTTAGAGCCATTTTCAAGAAAATAAAAATTTTCGAAAAATTTTCCATGTAAAGGGTAGTTTAGGGTGGGACTATTTTCTTCAAAATCTTCGTGTCGCATCCTTGAAAGACATTAAACTGAAATACCAACTTTGGTTTTTAACCGACTTTTTTTTTAGTTATATTGTCCACAGACTGACAAGACAGACAGATTTGATTTGGTTTAAGGGCGCTCAACTTCTAGGTCATCAGCGCCCTTAAAAGATTCATGGCAATAGCCAGATATAAATTTCACTCAAAAAATAAAAATACTAGCAACAAGAAAAATATACAAAGGTAAAAAGCAGTGGCAATAGCCAGATATGAAACAAGGTGATAAATATGTCCAAAATCAGAAACAGATAATTAAAAATTTTAAATCCTCAAATTGATATTGCACTCCGCTAAAAAATTAAAAATTCTATCAACCGCTGTTTTGTCGTCGGCTAGGACCTCTGCAAGTCTGGCAGGCAGCTGCAGAGAATCCCGAAGGTGCGCTAGAGAGCAACACTCTAGCAGCACGCGGCGAACCGATAAAAGGTTGTCACACAGCGGACATAGAGGCGCAGGGTCCCTTTTAAATAGGTAACCATGCGAAAAATTGCAGTGCCCTATTCTTAATCGAGCCAAACTAACCTCCTCGCGACGAGATGTGCGACAGGAAGTTACCCAGTTTATCGGAAGTTCTTTCACTTCTCTAAGCTTATTACCGCGGAGAGCTGACCACTCGTCGTGCCAGGACGACAGCACCGCTCTCCGCACTTCAAGCCTGAAGTCTTCCGAAGTAACACGTGAGATGGTAATACTAGGTTCTGTAGTTGCCGTCTTTGCTGCTAAATCTGCCATTTCATTCCCCGGCAAACCTACGTGACCAGGAATCCATGCACACACCACGTCAACACCAGAAGCGTGTTAAAACATGGAGGGCATCCTGGATACGTTGTACAATAGGGTGGAGGTTGTACAACTGACAAAGGCTCTGCAGTGCACTAAGGGAATCGCTCAAAATCAAGCAGTCACCTAATTTACGACGGCGCACATACAAAACGGCTCGATAAATTGCATAAAGCTCTGCAGTAAAAATGGAAGTGCTATTTGGAAAACCGAATGTATATGGTTCGGTTCCATAAACATAAGCACATCCAACACCGTTGGTGCTCTTTGATCCATCGGTGTAAATATATCGACGGTCAGTGTAGCCTGACAAAAATTCTAAGAAACACGTGCGGATACTTGAAATAGGCATCGTGGACTTTTGGTGTACGGTCATCCCAAGGTCTACATGGGGCGTACCAGATAGCCAAGGGGGGTAAAGCTTCTCGCCCTTGGCGAACATCATAGGCAGTTCCACTCCAAGCTTCACTAGGAGCTCTTGGAAACGGAACCCCGCAGGGTTAGGACTAAGGGCGCTATTTCTATATCGTTCTCTTAGCGTAGTGGTGAAAAAAGAAGCGAACGTTGGGTACTTAGGCATACACCTAAGCGCACAACCATAATTTGCCAAGAGAATCTCACGCCGGTATTGCAGAGGAGGTTCTGCGGATTCGGCGTAAAGGCTCACCACTGGGCTTGTTGGAAAAGCTCCTGCTGCAATGCGGATGCCCCTATTGTGGACGACGTCTAATCTTCTCAGCAGAGTTGGTCGTGCTGAGGAATAAACAATACACCCATAGTCTAGTTTGGATCGGACCAATGCCCGATATATTAGCAACAAAATTGTCCGATCCGCTCCCCACGATTTGCCATTCAGTACTCGCAGAATATTTAGGGAACGGTCACATCTCGCTCTTAGCTGTGCAATATGCGACGACCAACTAAGCTTCCTGTCCAAGATCAAACCCAGGAAGCGCGTCTCTTCTGCGAAGGGAAGTGAATCTGGACCAAATCGGAGCGAAGGTGGAAGACAGACAGACTGACACACACACACACACACATGGACCTTTTTCCAAAAATGCTTTTTTTTTTTTTTAAATTCAGGGTGCCTCAAAATATATATTTCCGGTGAAATCTCGACATCGAATTTTTGGGTGGAATACAATAGGTGGAATACAATAGGAATACAATACTTACCAGTAGAGAAAGTAAAAATGGAACCGTGTGTGGTGAGGGAGGAGCACAGACTGAACTAATTATATAGAGAACAAAGAAATTATTTAAATTGTTAAGAAACCTTTTTTGAAAGATCCTGAAATGCCGAAGAAATACCGGATAATGGAAAACTGGGTTGATATTGGTAATTTAAAAAAAAAAAAAAAGAAGAAAAATGACTACAAGAATTATAGAGGAATCTCAAGAATTAATATATTTAGTCGCACATACAGGATATCCCAAAAAACACCGACAACGCTCAGCAGGCCGTATGGGATGGCAAACAGATCGGCTTTCAGACAGGAACCCCTGTCCGTAATGGACGGCCTGGACGCTGTAGCGCATCAAAGTCTGAGATGGGTATAT
The DNA here is from genome assembly GCA_030765045.1 of Tenodera sinensis. NCBI lineage: Eukaryota > Metazoa > Arthropoda > Insecta > Mantodea > Mantidae > Tenodera > Tenodera sinensis. The sequence continues at coordinate 96,632,977 of CM060965.1, forward strand.
GTTTACATTTCATCAACGAACCTAACATCTAGTTGTCTACATTACAACTGGGCTTCGAACTGTGTACATCCCACATTATTGCAGAGTCTATATCGGCGGTGGTGAGCTTTATGCACATGACCCAATACATGCGGTATCTTTGAAGATTTCCAATCGCTCCGTGGACTCGAGCCATAAGATCCTCTGCTGATGTTATAGGAGTGCTATAAACCATACTCTTCATACAACTCCACAGAAAATAGCTAGAGGTGTCAGATTTGTCAACCGTGCTGGTCCACCTTTATCAATCGATCGATTTGAATACGCGACGTCGAGGTGATTCCGCACATTTACTTCAAAGTGTGCTGGAGGTCATGACAGTCATTTCAGAAGCTGGGTACTGGTACATGTCGCACTACTGTTAAAAGCATTGCTGTACTGGAAACTACACAAGTAACACAGTAGGATGCGTACCAAGGACTTTATGGAGGGATTTAATGCAGATGCAGGAATATTATGCTGAGGTCATTCATATCAGTACACAGATGGCTAAAGGGTTGCATACCTTTCATATTAAGATACCAAAACGAATGTTAACAAACTGTCACAACCGCTCGTTCTCAAACTTCGATGCTCCCCAGCATCTACACCGTACATTTTGGGCAGGGGCTCCCATTTGAAAACTGATCAGTCTAACATCCCACACAACACACCAAGTGCCATCGGTGCTTCTTTGGGACACCTAGTATCGATAAATCATGAACTACTAATTGGAACAAAATTACAAAGATAAAGATACTGAAATACAGGCAGGCTTCAGGTCTGGAAGATCTACAGTAGATCGCATATTTGTAATTAAATAACTGATTGAGAAAACTGCCAACATTGGACCACAAAATAATTTCTGTTTCATGGATTTAAAAAAAGTGTATGACTCTGTATCTTTACATAAGTTGTGGGAAATAGAGGATATGAAGACTAACAAATTAATAATTAATACAATAACAAACTTGCACCAAAATGCTGTATCTAAAATCAGAATTGGAAAAGTTGTATCATAAGAAATTAAAGTAACGAAAGACTTTCGTCAGAGCTGCAGCATATTGCCCACATTATTTAAGATATTTATACATAAAGCATTATCAAATTGGGGTAAAAATGTTCAGGAATGGGACTACAATGGGTGATACAACAGCAGACACAATACAGTGTTATTTGCGGACAATCAGGTAGCAATTCCGTAAGAGTATGAAGATGTAGAAATTATGCCTAGAAAGTTGCTGGATGAATATGACAGATAAGGACTGAAAGTAAATTTAGAAGAAAAAGGTCTTATATACGATGTGGTCGTAAATCAAAGATTTAATTCTGGAAGAACAGAAAGGTTATATTGGAGGACGTGAAGAACTTAAGTATTTGAGAGTAAAAATAGACAAAGAAGATAAACATGAGAATGTCATTAAGAACAGAATGAATAAAAGTAAAATTATAACTTCAATGCTGAATAGTATCCTATGGAATAGACATATAAGTAGGAAGAATAAATTACAAATATATAATACAATGGTGAAAACTAGTCTCACATAAGAAGCTGAAATATGGAAATTGAAGACAACTTTAGAATAAAAGCTTATGTCGATGAAAATGAATTTTTCAAGAAGGTAAGTGGGGTGTTCAAGATTGGAAAAAACAAGAAATATTGTTATAATAGAAAAATGAATAAGAAGTGCACATTAGACTATGTAAGATATAATCAGCTGAGTTGGTACGGATATATTAGAAGAATCAACAAAGACAGATCACTGAGAGAGATTTTAGAATGGAGTCCACATGGAAGAAGAGAAAAAGGAAGACCTCCAAATACATGGATGCGGAAAATAAGAAGTGGAATGAAAGCAAGATCACTGGAAGAAATGGAATGGTTAGTTAGGAATGAGTGGAGAAAGAAGATTCTTTAGGCACAGAAGGACGTGTTAACATTTAAACTCTGTATATAAAAAAAAAATGAAATTTATTCCTCAAATATAAGTTTTCTTCTGATTTTTATGTAAAATAAACAAAAGCTTATTACGCAAAACATGTACATCTCCCTAAACCATACAAATAATGTCAGATACATTTCTGTTGAGTTAACCGTGACCAAGGTATTTCTTGTTATTGAGTTGAAGTTTCAAATACTTATACTTTTCTCAAATAGGAAGCCACAATTTTTTTGTTTTTTGTAGTCTCGTGCAAATAGAACAGCATTTGAGAGCTATCACACGGCAACCAGCCCTCAAAATGTGACCATCGCTTAATCCCACTGTATTCCCTTTTATGTATAAAGAAATATGCAATAACACAATTTATGAAAATAATTTATCTTAATTAACTTGAAATAGATCCAAGAGAAGAGAATGACATATTAATGTCACACATGAAGTTTTTACACGAAGTAAAATATTTCAATAATTATTGTGGACCTTCTGATGAAAATGCCAGCAGCATGCCTGTTTACCCCTATCTCTTCCATGTTAATTAGATTTTTATGCCTATATAATTCCATGGCGTTCTTGGTCTAACCTGGGCCTCCCTTGGGATTTTAGTCCATTCCTGTCCAACCAAAGGAAGTGTCTACTTAGTTAAACTAATCAAAGTGCACATTTCTGGGGGACTAGAGGTTGTTGTTATGTTGTTGTTTTCTAGTGCCTTGCATCTGGCAATGAAGTCATTAGCATTCGCGCTTTCCAATACTTTTGAACTGTAGTTTCTTCTGATCTTAATGCTTCACAGGTCTTCAAGTGGTCTTCATTCATTTCTGCTGGATCGTTACACAGGAAACATATTGGTGAGGATGAAATACCTATTCTGTAGACATGACTTGCTAAGCAGTCGTGATTTCTCAATAGTCGGAAGGCTGCAACCGCTGTTTTCCTTGGTCTTTGGGGGATTATATCTGGGTTGGAAAGTAGTGTAATCCATTTTTTATCTTTGGCATTTGTTTCTATTTCTTGTAGGTATGAATGAGAAAATTTTTTAATGATCAAGCGTTTTATTGAGGAATATGAGAAATTGAATTTAGACTTTTGTTTTATTGTTGTGCCTTTCTTTGCAAGTGAGTCTGCAGCTTCATTCCCCATGACTCCACAGTGTGCTGGAATCCATTGGAGATGAACAGTCTTATTAACTTTTTGGAGTTGTATTAACATTTTGTTGACTTCTTTGTAGTATTTGAACATATTCCCTGAATTACAGCTTTAGAATCTGAAAGAATTACTGCCTTGTTAAATTTATTTAAGGGAAGATTTAATAATTGTCGTAGAGCAATGTGTATAGCCTCTATTTCTCCATCATAATTTGTTGTGTCTCTGCCAACAGAATGATAAAAGGAAAAATGTGAACACGTAACTCCAGCTCCAGTAAGGTTTTCCTTGGAGGATCCATCAGTATATATGTGCAGCCATTCTTCTGTGGGATACCTAGTATTGATTGTTTCCAAAGCTAGAAGTTTTTGTATTTCTTTTGGTGTGTCTGATTTACTTATTTCCTCTATTAATTCCAAACTGAAGGTAGGTTGTAATAATTCCAATGGATTTTCTCTTATAAGTAGATTTTCTCTGGTGTTAGGAATGCTCAATTTGGATTTAATCTGTGTTACCTTTTCTAGGAAACTACTATGAGTTTTAAGGATTGAAGGGGGGAAGTTCTCTTCTGTCCATTTAGAGTTTGGCAGTCGTAACATTTTCTCGTGTTGGAGCAATGCTTGTTCTTCTATTTTTGTTGTTATTGATGGGGTCCGTGTTAAGGCAAGCATGGCATCAATAGGTGTGGATTTAACTGCTCCAGTGATTAGGCAAAGAGCTTGATTTTGTATTTGTTCAAGTTTATTGATGTTAGCATTTGCTGCTGTTATTAAAGCTTCAGAACAGTACAAGAGGTTTGGTTTAACATACATTTTGTATGTTGTGTTAAGGACTCTCCTTGAGCAGCCCCATTTAGCACCAGCTAACCTTTTCAGGATTTGCAGTTTCTTTTCAACCTTTTCTGAGATGTTTGTTATATGTTTTTTCCAAGTTAGCTTTCTGTCGAAAGTGATGCCTAAGTATTGGGCATCATCAACTGCTTTGAGTGGTTTACTATTATAATTTATGTTAATATTAACTGGTTTGTATTTTAGTGTAAATAATTCATAATTTAAATATGGAAAATTTGAAGCTATTAACAGTGAAGCAACAAGATTCTAAAGTAAGAACGAATTAGAAACTAAAAACTTCACTTATCTTATTGTTTTGGTGCTGACCCTGTTCTTACTTTAGAATTCATAATTTGTTTTTTCCACATTGATAGTCATGAGGTTTTTGGAGCTTCATTCATGTACTTTGTTTAGGGCTGTTTCTATTTTGTCTTTAATTAATTCAGGTTTTTTTGGAGAGCCTGAAGTCCAAATGATTACGTCGTCAGCAAATAAAGCAATTTTGGTTTCTAAAGTTTTTATTATTGATGGAAGGTCATTTATATATATGTTAAAGAGTGTTGTGCTCAGAACAGCACCTTGTGGAAGTCCTCGGTGTGTTTGTTTATATTTGGAAATGTATGTATTATATTTTGTGGCACAAAATCTTTGTGAAATAAACTGAGTTGTCCATTTAAGCATGTTACTTTTCGCACCTATTAATTGCAACTTCTCAATTAATTTGTTTCTCCAGACTGAGTCATATGCTGATTTGAAATCAAGGAATACTGCTAACGTATCCTCTTTTCTATTGAAAGCTTCCTTGATGTCTTGGCTTAGTAGGAGTACATTTTCACTTGTACTATGATTCTGTCTGAAGCCGGTCTAATTAAGCCTGTCTAATTAAGTTGTAATATTCTAGGAACCAGTTAACTCTAGATGCCACCATTCTTTCCATCACTTTTGCAATAACACTGGTCAAAGATATTGGTCTGAAACTATTAATATTGTTTGAAGGTTTGTTTTTCTTTAAAATTGGGATGATAATGGCTTTTTTCCAGTCGGAAGGTACAGTCATTCTCCAACATGTGTTATACAGTTTAAGTAGGATTTCTTTTCCTTTCCTGCCAAGGTGTTTAATAAACTCTGGGTGGATCTTGTCAGGTCCTGGAGATTTTTTGTTCTGTAATTGTTCTATTGCTAAATCCAGTTCTGTTTTGTTAAAATCCTGAATAAAAATATCATTTCGTATACCTTTTGGCTTATTAGTTTCTCTGATAGTTTTTTGGATAGCCTTATCTTGTTTTTTATATGCTTGGGGTATTCTTTGTGACTGAGCATAAAACTTGTTAAGGGATTCTGCTATTTCCCTATCTGTAGTTAAGCTTTTGTTATTATGTTTTAATGGTTCAGTTGTATTTTTTGATAATTTTGTTTTATTAAGGAATTTGTATATTTTATTTCCATCTTTCCTATAGTCCATATGTTCTACAAAATTTGTGAAACTGGCCCTCTTTGCTGTAATTAATTCTTTCTTAAAAATGGCTGCTTTTCTTCTCCAGTTTTGTACATCTTCTGGACACTTGGTTCTTTCGGCTTTGACTCTTGCTATATTTCTTTCGTGTTTTAACTTAGATAAAGATGGAGACCAAAAGTAGCTATATTTCTTTAACTTTCCTTTGGGGATATGTGTTTTGGCTGCTGTCAATAACATTTCACAAATTTTTTTATTCATTTCATCTGTTGACTTGAACTCTGATTCTAACAGTATATTACACTTCCCTTCTATCTCATTTTGGAAACTGGACCAATCTGCTTTTTTAAAATTCCAAGAAGTTTTAATTTTTGGTTTGTTACTTTTATTTATTAGACCTCTTATGGAGTTTATGGTGATTCTGTGGCCTGAACCTGGGTCTTCTATTATTTCTCTTTTTTTATTGTCAATTATGTCAGATGACACCATCAGAAGATCAGGATTTGTACCTGAACCATTATAATGAAGGTAAGTGGGTGGGTCATTTGGATTAAATATTAATTCCATTGTTGATGAGTTTAATAGGTCTTCTATGACTCTTCCTGCTGAATTTATATCTCTGTAGCCCCACCTAGGGGAGTGTGCATTAAAATCACCTATTAAAATGCTTTTGGGTTCTATGGGAATAGAATTTAGATCTAGTGTATTGTCTGGAGGATTGTAGATACTGTAAATTCTATAGTGGTAGTTACTTTTCCATACTTCAATTTTAACTATTTCTGATTTATCTTGTTCTTCCATTGTTTTTTGGATTTGGATAGTAGCTTTCATATTTTTTTAATTCCTGTAAGAATACCACTTGCTATTTGACGAGCCTTTGGAAGTATATGTGTAGTGTACTGATCCATTTCAAAGTATATTTCCTGTTCTTCTGATATATTGGCTTCTTGTACTGTGAAGACAGGTATATCTTGGTCTTTTAATATTTTCATTAGCTCTTGTTTTTTAGGCTGGGACATGCCTCGTGCATTCCATTGTAGAATTCTTAAAGTATTGGAATTGTGATGAAATTTGCCTAAAGATGTCCCCACCCGGAGATCCGATTGGGGGACAGTTTTAACTCCGGAATGTTTATCTTTAGGACTCATATTCATGTATGTGGCTTTCATGTAACTGTTTTCTTAACGGGCACCAGTTTTACAATGTGGCAGTTACATCACCCGACTTAAACCCCCATTTTGCAAGGGGGACCATACCTATCGTTGGTCAACGGGTCCATCGGACCTAGCCGGGAGGACTAAATAGGTGGTATTTAGATCCACCGACCTTCCCCTCATGTGCCTCTGAGGGACGCTGTTGTGCTGTGATAGGCCAGCACATATGTAAATGACATTTCCTCCATTTTGGATGAAACAGTTATACCGCTGTGATTCGGTCCCCAGAGCCTCATCTGTTAAAAGCAGGGTGCACCACGGGCAGAATGAGGATGAGAATTGGGTAGGAGAGGCTATAGGAGGCGCATCACTACCCCTTACTACCCTGGTTGTTGTTATGTAGTATTGACAGAATTCCCACAGATTAACTGGTTGTTTGTTACAATGGAGGATTAATCCCCTCCTGTCTGTTGTACCTAGTTTTCGTTGCGATGGAAACATTTCTTGTGAGCGTCTGGTGCAACGATATCTAACATTTGTGAAAGAGGTGATGTTGGGTTTACCTCATTGCACTATTCACAGACTCTGCCTCTCTTTAACCCCCAGCTGTACATTCTGTTGCAGTGACGGGTTGGTTAAAAGTAGGTTGCGTTTGATTTACAAAAGCACTTTCAAATCTTATGCGCTACACATCTGTTCATTAGTGACTTCATTGGAACTGTTTACATTTAAGTTAATATTTGGCGATCTTTGCAGATCTGGAGTAACTGTCTTTGTTTAACAAAGCCAAAAACTACATTTTATATTGTTGTCAGTTCCGAGTCATGCGCCCCCCTTGGGAGTACGAATCTGAAGGGATGGGAGAGGAACCAGCATCAGCCAGACTTCACCGGGGTGCTTTTAACTGGGAAAATGTAGGGACTCTGCTCTCTGCTCTGTCGTGGCAACATTCCGGACGCCCTTTGGATCCGGTCGCTTCATCCTTCTTCCTTGGGGATGCTCCGTCAGGGGCATGGGCACAATGGATCGCCTGTCGGTTGAGGTGCTAAGTCCCCTTCCGCAAGCTTCATTGAGCCATTGCGTCATTATGCCATTAAAGGACATTGGAGCTATACCTCAGACCTTCATATATAATCATTATTAGCAATTCAAGTGTTTCAAGGACATTTTTCTTTGCCAAACTAACCTATAGAATTAGGTAGGATAAAGGATGGGTCCACCTTTTAACTGAAAATTATATTTTAATTTAAGACTCAGGGGTCTCCGTCTAGGGGATATGTGAATAGCGACCACAAGGTACCCAAGCTGAGCAGAACATTACTTCCACTTACTGGTGTTTTGCTCCTCACTGTAACTTTTCTATCTGACCTTACCTTGGTCATCTCGTGTTCTCTTCCGACCCCGATGCTATTAGGGTTCCCGAGGGCTAGGGAGTGTTTATTTTTCCAACCTCTCCATTTCTCTAATTTCTCTATAAAATCTTAACCCCTAACATGCTGACCTGTCATGGCATGTAATACGTCCTCTGATTGGTAATCAGAGGATATGGTCGGTGAATTTATTTTGATAACTCTCCCGGTCAGGTCGGTGAGACCCATAAACCAACGACAGGTGTGGTCCTCCAGACATTCTGGTGGTTGTGAGAGAGTGATGTGACCGCCAAAACGTTGAAATATGGTGCTCTCTAAAAAGCGGTTACTATTACTGCTATTGCTGTCTTCAATATCATCAGTGAAAAATATTGGAGAGCAAGAGGATTAATGACTTCATTGTCAGAAATCCAGCATTAATTAATTAAATATTTGGCGACAAAGTGGAAGTGCAAAGTACAGACATTTAATGTAGTTCAATTTGGAGAAGTTGTTCGTAAATATATGTAGAGCTATACTCACTTTTGAACACACGATTCTTGCAAATGTTTATTGTTTCATCTACTTCATTTTAATCGACATAAGCACTCTAAGAAAGTACACATAATTTATGTGAAATAAAGTTTTCTTGTGAAGGTGACCATTTTCGAGATATTTCTTATTATTTGTTTGAATTTTCAAATACTTATAGTTTTCTCAAACAGAAACGCGTTTTTTATGTGCTGGTTATACAAACAGAATGGAATTTAAATCTCATCACATAGCAAATAGTTCTTAAAACATTTGACTATCACTTAAGTCTACTGTATTCTCATATTTCCATCTGTGTCTATAAGGAAATATATATAATAAAGCAATTTGTACAATTGCTTATCTATATTAACATGAAGTAAATATAAGAATAAGTGTTTGTAAGGATAGTTTGTGCAAGAGTGAGTAGAGAAAGTCACATAATTTTTTCAGTTATTTCAAATCATTTTCGAAAATACTTAAGTAGCAAAATTTAAAGAATAAATAACAGTGAAAGTTCGGTAATAAAAAGATATTTAATAAGGACTTAATGATATAACTCTCAATTATTTCATTAGAAAAAGTAGATAAGTAATTGAATAGAAATTTATTCATAAGAGTCAAGTACAGCATCCAATATTCCAATGTCATGCTGTGATGCACTCATCAAACCTGGAAAAATAGAACATTTAAGTTAATGTCTTCATAATGAGAACTATGGACTAAACTTTATAATGAAAATTAATTGAACTAATTTGATTAAACTACGAAGCTAGAACTTAAAGTATGTTATCTAAAAGTGAATTTGAAATATTGTGCTTTACTGGAGAAACGGAAGGCAGTTGGAGAATTGAATATCATACAGCAGCTGGAAGGTGTGTAGTTCAAATCCCAGCTATGGCATTCAAATTCTGAACTTATAGCACCAGATTTTTGTAAGTTTTCACCATATATGTAATGTAATAACAAATATGTTACAACCTAAATTTCATTCATTCTCCTCCAATATTTTGGAAATTTTGATTATATTTGTTAATTTCTTGTTGCGTCACTAAAAAGTGCCTTCGGATGAAACATTTTAAATTTTACTCTAACATTTTGACCTACATTCAAAATACATCTACGATAGTTCTTAAAATTGCCATAGGTTTCTCTTTCTTCTTCAGTTTAGACTCAAAAAGTTTTCAAACTCATAAATATGTTATTTTGCCTAATGAATTGTCGTTTTTTGTATGATAATTAAAAATATATGCTTAGACACCTCTGACAACAAACCAAGGGCAAGTTTTATTTGTTATGTTTCTGTGAACATTAGTACAATATAAAATCTGCTCCGCAAGCAACATTTTGCAGGAAGAAAAATGCTGAAAATATCAATAGCAAGAAAACATCATTAAAGAATTGGAATACATAGCTCACATTAAAGTTCATGTGGCATTTAAACATGGAGAAGGTGTTTGAAAATGTTCAGGGGACAAATTATTCATTTTTTGCATTCTCGAGAGTCTCAATTATTTTATAGAATTCTTCTTCTTCCTCCTTTCATGGATTTAAGCCATTGGCCTGTTCTGGTCTCACTTCCACCTTAACAATGCTCTTCCTATCGATTTTCTTCCTTTGTGTTTGTACTTTAGTACCCTTTTTTACTTTCTCTACTGGTAAGTAGGGGAAGTATTATATTCTACCCAAAAATTTGATGTCGAGATTTCACTTGAAATTATGTTTTGAGATGCCCCGAATCCAAAGAAATCATTTTTAGAAAAAGGTCTGTGTGTGTGTCTGTGTGTCTGTCAGTCTTTGGACAGCAAAACTCAAAATCAAAAAGTTGGTTAAAAACCAAGGTTGGTATTTAAGTTTAATATCTTTCAAGGATGCCACATGAAGATTTTGAAGAAAGTAGCCACACCCTAAGCTACCACATTTTTTAGAAAAAGGTCTGTGTGTGTGTCTGTGTGTCTGTCAGCCTTTGGACAGCAAAACTCAAAATCAAAAAGTTGGTTAAAAACCAAGGTTGGTATTTAAGTTTAATATCTTTCAAGGATGCCACATGAAGATTTTGAAGAAAATAGCCACACGCACATGGAACATGTTTAGAATATTTTGATTTTCTTAAAAATGGCTCTAATGATTTTGATCAAACCGCCATATGTTTGAGATATTTTTATTACAAATGAAATTAATATCTTGGATTTTCTGGCTATTGCCCCTGTAGCCGTATTTACTCTGGATGACTTTTGCATAACTGGTAAATGTTAAGAGATAGACCAAATCTTACTATACAAAAACTGTAGAGTTTGCTAAAATACACAATTTATGTCTGAATACATTTTTTTGCAGAGTGAAACATTTCGGAAATATGCCTTGCTATTTGGGTATGTTTTGGAGAACTTATACTTCCATCAAATGGAACATTGTTCTTCAACTTTTTATATGTTAAGTATGCAAAGAGAAGGGAATTTGAAAGCTTTAAAAGATTTGACTGTCGTTCAAAGCCTGCTGTATTTTCATATTTCCCTTGCACCTACAAGGAAATAAGCACTAAGAATTTATCCAAATACCTGTCTCAACTAATACAAAGATATATGAATAAGGGTTTGTCAGTATAAGAGTAGAAAAAGTCATGTGAGTGCAACACATCAGTTTTTATACAGTATGTTTACTACAAAACTTGGCCACAAGTTGCATGGCCATCTCCTGGAAACGTACTGCATGGCTTGGCTGACAGTTGCACGATCCATCTCCTTGTCACACATGCATGGATGTCAAATCAAATCTCAAATCACATAAACAATTATCAGAATAAACATAAAACATACCTTACTATAAGAGATGCTGGAAATGCTGTCCATCTGCAGCATTACATCTACGCATCTTCTAAGGAAATTTGCATTCGCACATATTAGTTCAGCTTCTGTTATTGTGTTAATTTCTGTCATGATATTTTATTTTAATTTTTTCATATTCAAGTCACTTAAGATGACCATTCTAACCTTTCTCTGATTTTGTCTAATTTCTGCTCCGTAAGCACACAGTTTTACCTTTCTTTTCCTACCATGAATTGATCCCATCTCCCTGAATTTATTTACAAGCAAACGAGCAGCGTCTCTACTGGGAACATGCACTTCAGGAAATTTAGTTTCAAATTGTCTTATAACTTCCCCACAAGATGATGTAAGCACATACATATCATACATAAACACTCTTGTTGTACTATGTACTGCAATTGATTCATTTTAAAAACACTTCAGGCAAAACTACACACTTCTAAACACTCCTAATGTTATTCACATGTGAATTGGACTAGAGCAGCACAGAACACCTACCTAACAGAAGTAAGACTGACGCACGAGTGATGATTAGCACTCCACGCAAGGAAATGTGGTGAAGGCATATGGGCTGCCCACCTGCTGACCGAGCATTCTAGTAGACGTACTGTAAAATTAAAAAAAAAGAAGTTGTTCTATTATGATTTTCATAAAATTTCAGCCATCCATATCCTTAAGAGATATAATACCTAACATTTTTACTGTGAGATCATTATATTTAGTGTTCGCATCAGTTGAAGAGTATCTCAGTTCCTAGTATTATGGTTCTAGTGACATCCTGACATGGTACAGAGGGGTTTATGGTTGTCACTGTATTCTAGGCTGAGATATATGCAGTGCATATAAGTACTTTGCCAAACAAATGGATAAATATCAGAATTTGTTCAGATAGTGTGGCAGCTTTAAAAACCCTGATAGCAATTAAAACCTCATCCAAATTGGTGCGGCAAAGCCAGATGATGTTGGATAGATTGTGCTAGTTACCCTGGGAATGCTGGTCTTAAGAGCAATGAGATGGTGAAGACGGGTTTGGGCCCATCTTGGAGTATCTCCAGAAGTGTATAACCCCTCTCATAGCACTCATCTTGAGAATCTGGAGCAAACAGGCTTGTTAAATGTGCTCTCCAGCATGCCATGCTTTAGTTAGTGATGTAGCATCACTTTGGGACACCACATCACTTGTGTAATTTTCAAAAACTAGTTTCTGCCCCTATTCTTAGTTTTCTGGATCACCTATTGATGTTTTTCTGTGTGCCAAAAAACAGACCTTTTTTCAAAATTCATGCCATATATTTTACATTCTAATCTTGACTACTTATGCATTACATACTCGGTGCCAATTAAGAAGGTGACTGACAGTTACTAACCACATGGCAGAAAGGTCTAGGTGAACAGGAGGGGATGGATACATTATTGTGATCATCATAGCAATGAAATGAAGAACTAATTAGAGCTAAGACATAAAGCATAGGGTGTCTATCATAACATGTCATAAATAGTTCATTGGTAGCTATTTATAAAAGCAAAGATATGATAAAAATATCTACAAGGCACCCCACGCTTTTTTACAATAGAATTTTGTAAAAAAATTATATTTATATAAAAAGTTATATTTTGTTAATATAAATGAGTTTTTATTTTAAATGTATTACAAAATTTTGAAATATAATGAACTAGTTGTCTTTATATCGCTATAGAACACTCTTCATACTTAAAATTATTTTCTACTTTTTAGTTTGCTTTGTTATAAAAGTGTGTTTTTTTAGCTTTTAAAAACTATAATTTATTATTTTGTTAATATAAATTAGCTTTTATTTAGAACTTATTACAAAATTTTGAAATATAATGAACTAGTTGACTTTATGACCACCTCCGCAGTGCAGTTGGTAGAGCACTTGCCTCTGGTGTGGAGGACCTGGGTTCGATCCCCGGTACCAGCATGGGGATTTTATCCCCTCTGGGAAGTCTGGAACAGGGTGCACTCAGCCTCGTTAACCCCGGCGGGACCAATTGAGGAGCTGCTTGATGGAAAAGTAGTGGCCCCAGGTTGTGAAGACCGCATCACTGGCTGGGAGGGATTGGGATGCCGACCACGTACCACCCTCTAGTACTGCACCCCATCAATGATGCCTGTAGTGAACCGAGGTGGGGGACGCAGCAGTTGGGTGGTAAGACTTGGCTCTTCATGGGCTGTTGTGCCAGGGCTTAGTTTTACTTAGTTTAGTTTACTTTATATTGCTATAGAACAAACTCTTCATACTTAAAATTGTTTTCTACTTTTTAGCTTGGTTTTTTATAAAAGCATGTTTTTTAGTGTTTTAAAACTATAATTCATTATCAAAATTGTTAGAGCTTTTTTGATAAGTCAGAAATAATAAACTTTAAGAGATAGGGAAAATCTTATTAGAGAAAAAATTTCATTAAAACACAGAATTTATGTTGAAAGCAACTTATTGTGGAATGAACTATTTGAGCTATTCCCTGTCATTTGTTTAATTTTCCAATAGTTTTCTCAAATGGAAATATGTTATTCATCCTTTCCTTTTTATCATTTGTTCATACAAAGAGAATGGAATGTCAAAACCATCACATAGTAACCAGCTTTAAAATTTGACCATTACTTGAAGCAGCGGTATGCAAACTCCAACACAATGTGGGCTCCCCAACCTGCTTGGCATAGAAGAGATGCTTGGGGTAGGGGACATGAACTAGGCAAGTTTACAACTGTCCTGCCGGGCAGTAGCAGAATGCATTTATTTTAGTGTTGGAGGGTCTCATCACTTGGAGGTATACCAATGAATGAAAATCAGGAGTGAAGCATAGTTGAGCCTATCATTACCTATTTGTGTTATATATTCTTCACCACTCTGTCCTCTATGTGATCTGCAAGAGGAAATGGATCGAGACCACCTTCAAATATGCCCAGCCACTTCTAATGCCCCATCTATCAGTAAAAAATATTGGAGAGCAAGAGGATTAATGACTTCATTGTCAGAAATCCAGCATTAGCTAACAAGAATAATTTGTGACCTGTATTTTGATGTTTAAGAACTGCTCACATACGTAAGTTGATGCAAACAGGCTTGGCACAGCTTGTACCTGCAACAGATATCAATTGCTATCTAACATTTGAAAAATATCTGCATCTCTAGAGTTGAACATTTCCATTTCTGTAATACATCTGTTTGCAAATCTTTTTTTTTTTTTTTTTTTTTTTTTTTGTAGCAAGGGAAAAATCTATCAAAGACACCACTTTTAATGGCAAGAGGGATTTCTACCACCTAAAAATCTCTTACTCCCACAGCATACCACCCTGGAACAGCAATAATGCATCACATCAGAGCATTAACTCTAACTGGTATCTTGCTGATGATCCATTTCTAATAACTTAACAATTTTTCTAAAAATTAGTCTAGGGTAGAGCCCTCCTTTAGTCCTTCTACATGGTTTCTAGGATACACCTAGCTAATTGTTTTACTACATTCCATGCCTCTGAGCTCTGTATCATTATGTTGCTTAGATTTTCCACTGTCAACTCCACATCCAATAGCACATGCTTCCCTTCTCTTCCCATCCCAACATGGGCATGGAAAGAATGTTCAACTGAGTGTTCTTCCTCACAATATGCACAGCTTATGCTATCAGTCTTTCCCATTCTAAAGGCGTAACTTTTAAGTTTCCCATGACCTGTTAAAACCTGTGGTAGGAAGTAATCTACCTGTCGATGTTTACAGCACAACCATGGTCCAATCTCTGGAATTATCCTTTTGGTCCATTGACCAACTATAGTAGTTTCATTCCATCTAACTTGCCATTCATTAACAATTTGTTCCTTAATCTCCTTTTTGCCTTCAATGCATATCTATTAGTTTTGTCTGGAACCTTATTTTAGCACTTGTTGGATTGATAAGTACCAATTAATACTTTGTCACAAAGCAAACATTTGACAATGTGTCCAATTTTGTAACAAAAGAATTAATTCTACCATTCAACATGAAATGTTTGTTTTTGAGCTAATGTTTTCTTAGCAGATGCCATAGTAACCATACGTTGTCTGTCATTCAGCACTTAACAAGTGTCCTGCAGCAGCTGGAACACATAGATAAGAATCAAAGCATGTGTTGTGCTGCTGTTATTTCAAGTGAAAGCCATGATTATGTTTGTAACCACAACATGGGCTCTGCCCATGGCTGACTTAAAGTTTAATGTGTTCCCATACTCCCTTGTACCGATGAGAAAATTAGCATTAAGATAATTAGGAATAGGTCGATACCAATTTTTCTTGATACTCGATCTTGATACCAACACTTGATATTTTCAATGATACCCGATACTTGATACCGTCATTTCTACTTCAGTTTCAATAAAAAATAGAATATTGGGAGAACTGTGTAATGCCAATTAAATTAATTAATTAGGTGCACATATTTAATTAGACAAAATTTAAAACCATCAGTGTACTTATTTTTAAACTCTACATTACATATTTAAAAGCAAACAGTCCACCTTTATAAGTTTTTGTTCGAAAATACTAGTGTTCTCACTTTTTTGGGGTCAAAACTACTTCTTTTTCTGTTACATATGAATCCTGCTGTACTAAATAATCTTTCAGAGAAAACTGTTGCAGGTGAAATACACAGATTATTTAATGACTATTTTTTTTTAGATTTTGGAGAATTTATCTTTAAGTACTCCAGTGCTCTAGAAAGAAGAGGTGAGATATGCAGTGATTTCCTCTTGGGACCTGTTAACTGGCAGTGAATCTGACACATGATTATTTTCTTGCATAATGTTACTGTATGGGTACTGTGTTCCTAGCACTTTCATGGGGTTTGCAATAGGTGACATGTAAAATAAAATAAAGAGTATGAGTATGTCAGTATTAAATGTACCCAAAAATTAAAAAAAAAAAAAATTAAAAATACATTTTACCTGATTATTTCTGGATGCAGTACATTCCTGTTGGTTAGCAAGGTCCACCAGTTGGTCTTTAGCACAACTGAGGCTGCAAAAGACTCGTCCTTTTAAGCAGGGATCTAACAGTGTTGCAATAGAACATATTTAAATTTCTTCGATGGATTATACCTCACATTCATTTCATCCAGTAATGACTGTCAAACAGTTGCAATTTCTGATCTACTGTCTGATGACTTTCCCAATTTAGAAATAACATTGGTCACAATGGTTATCACTTCGGACACTGACTCTGAAGATGAACTTGCAGCAAATGTTGCTTGATCGAAAATATTTAATGTGTCAACCTGTGTATTAACAAAATTCCACTGTGATACTGTAAGATTCACTGCCAAGATCAGAGGATGCAAAAACTATGGTGTTCTTTTGCTACTGAAGTCTTTGTGGCAAATGTAGAGTTGAATTCTATCGTGTAGGTTCATCCTGAATCAAGCAGTGTTGTGGTAAAGAAAGATGCTTCTGTGGTATTGTAACAAATGAAGAAAACCACCAGTTACTGCTATTCACACTTTATTGCCTTTTAGTCAGTTAGCGTAGTGCTAACGTTACACTCAGATTACTTTTGTACAAGCTCAGAGCAACAGAACAACTGCCGAATCACAAATAAGAACTGTCAGATCGAACTCTAGTCGGCACGACTCCTCAACGCTTCGCATACGTCTCTTTTCTCCTCCTCCCCGGTGCTTGGCAGTGACTTATATATGTCCTTAAACAGAGGGAAAGTTCTGGAGGTAGAATATTCGGGAGTGCCTGTGGCGGAACGGTCCAGAAACCGCACTGCCATGTAATAGCTATTGTCTCGTACGCTCCTATTGTTGTCGGCAATTAGATGCGGCGGGCACGGTGACAGTATTTTGAGAATCTTAGTGGATTTTAAGGAGTGTTTAAAACTCCCAACTAGTTTCCTGCATGATGAAATGAGACTTTCAATATTTTTTGAAGTGAAAAGTCCATGCTTCTAAACAAGTTGGAATGTAGGAGCTAAACACAACAGCTGGGTAGTTTCCTAACTTCAAAGGAAACGACCCACACTGTAACCATTTCATGATCATCAATTTACCAATTAAACCCCAAGTTTCTAAAGCTTTCTTTAAAAAAAATGGCTATATTTTCAGCATTCTTCAAATGGTATCACTTCAGTGTATATCTGTTTAAGATTATAATTCAGGTCCACAAAATGAACAGTGATATTTAAATAATCATCACAGTCCACATATCCATTGTAACAACTATGCTGTTCAAATTTTGGAGCTCTTTTCTTACTCTTCTTTCCTTTTCTTCATAAAGTTCTGGAATTATTGTATTAGATATCTGCTTACAAGAAGGCATAGCATATCTAGGTTCAAGGCACTTAATCAGCTCCTTAAATCCTTCATCCTCAACAATGCTGAATGGTTGGTTATCTTTGTATACCATTGCAGTGATTTTTCTAGTAATTGTCTTTGCCTATCACCTGATTTAAATGCAGATTTCTTGTCCATAAATGATTGAAGTGTACATAGATTGAGATTGTTGAGAGAATGATAGTGATGATGATGCCAAAGCCGTCGATGACCATGAAAGAAGAGTCACAGGCTCATCCGCTATTATTTCTTCAGAAGTTAAATTTCCACCTCTGCAGAATTTTTTTAATAAGATATTCTGAAGAAGAAATTTTATGCACTGATGTGACATGTTTTTTTAGATTATTAGAGTAGCCGTCAGGATCAATGGTGGTAAATGACATTTAATGTGCAGGTGGGGGTAATAGGGGAAGTGCTGCATTGCAACTGTTTCCATCTTTCTCAGGAAGTATTTGTACACATTATACACCATTTCTCTGGCTTAGCTGTGTATAATGCAACTTTTTCTTCTTCTTCTTCTTCTTTTTTTTTTTTTGCTTCTGCCGCTTTTGGAGCTCTTAACAAACTTACTGTCACACAATGGAATAGAATTATTTAATTTCAGAGTTAAACTGTAGGCAAGTAGTCTCACATGCACTTTGAAACAGACTACATCTAGAAATTACGTCATTGTGATGTTGGATATTTGTCTTCTGCACAATTGCCTTCATTCATGATGATGACTACAGTGTTGTGAGATTTTCCACCATGCAAAAAACTCATTTTACAAATGCGAAAAATAGTGCAATCATCACAATAGGGATCTATTGAAAATTGTTCACACTTCACTCATATTGAACGAAATAGAATACAGATGGTACAGTACCACAAAATGAAACATATGGTCTTCTGTCATGTGGAGGTAGCAACGAAGAATAAATAATTATATATAATTATATAAATAATTATATATATAATCAGTTCGGTAACTGGTCAGGGGGGAGGGGAGGGAGGAGAACTAATACTCATTAGGCCTTACCTTATGCAAGTATCGTGAGTATCGAGATACCACAAGTAACAAAAACCCATACCTAAAGATGATGTTTATCTCTATTAACATGAAGTGGATAGAAGAATAACTGTTTGAAAGAATAGTCATGTGAATAAAATATGGTCGTAAAAAGAGAATGATTATGACCTGTTTATTCGTTTAGCCTACTACACTATACCTACAAGAGATTGTGATGTTTTTTTTTGACAGGTGAAATTGGTGGTTGTGGACAGTACCACATTTCCCTTCTGTCTGTTGGTGCAACTCAGAGTGCACTAAGCTCCTCTCAATCTCGTTGAAAAATTGAAGATATAGCAAATAAGTACAGAGCAGCTGTAAGTTGATATTTTGTATTCATTTCTTTTGATGTAGAAGAAGTATTGTATTCAATACTTAGATTACATTGAGGTCCTCTGAATCTAAAAAAAAGGCCTTTTCAGAAAGGGTCTGTGTGCACACATGCATGAGAGGTAGGTAGGTAGGTAGGTAGGTAGGTAGGTAGGTAGGTAGGTAGGTAGGTAGGTAGGTAGGTAGGTAGGTAGGTAGGTAGGTAGGTAGGTAGGTAGGTAGGTAGGTAGGTAGGTAGGTAGGTAGGTAGGTAGGTAGGTAGGTAGGTAGGTAGGTAGGTAGGTAGGTAGGTAGGTAGGTAGGTAGGTAGGTAGGTAGGTAGGTAGGTAGGTAGGTAGGTAGGTAGGTAGGTAGGTAGGTAGGTAGGTAGGTAGGTAGGTAGGTAGGTAGGTAGGTAGGTAGGTAGGTAGGTAGGTAGGTAGGTAGGTAGGTAGGTAGGTAGGTAGGTAGGTAGGTAGGTAGGTAGGTAGGTAGGTAGGTAGGTAGGTAGGTAGGTAGGTAGGTAGGTAGGTAGGTAGGTAGGTAGGTAGGTAGGTAGGTAGGTAGGTAGGTAGGTAGGTAGGTAGGTAGGTAGGTAGGTAGGTAGGTAGGTAGGTAGGTAGGTAGGTAGGTAGGTAGGTAGGTAGGTAGGTAGGTAGGTAGGTAGGTAGGTAGGTAGGTAGGTAGGTAGGTAGGTAGGTAGGTAGGTAGGTAGGTAGGTAGGTAGGTAGGTAGGTAGGTAGGTAGGTAGGTAGGTAGGTAGGTAGGTAGGTAGGTAGGTAGGTAGGTAGGTAGGTAGGTAGGTAGGTAGGTAGGTAGGTAGGTAGGTAGGTAGGTAGGTAGGTAGGTAGGTAGGTAGGTAGGTAGGTAGGTAGGTAGGTAGGTAGGTAGGTAGGTAGGTAGGTAGGTAGGTAGGTAGGTAGGTAGGTAGGTAGGTAGGTAGGTAGGTAGGTAGGTAGGTAGGTAGGTAGGTAGGTAGGTAGGTAGGTAGGTAGGTAGGTAGGTAGGTAGGTAGGTAGGTAGGTAGGTAGGTAGGTAGGTAGGTAGGTAGGTAGGTAGGTAGGTAGGTAGGTAGGTAGGTAGGTAGGTAGGTAGGTAGGTAGGTAGGTAGGTAGGTAGGTAGGTAGGTAGGTAGGTAGGTAGGTAGGTAGGTAGGTAGGTAGGTAGGTAGGTAGGTAGGTAGGTAGGTAGGTAGGTAGGTAGGTAGGTAGGTAGGTAGGTAGGTAGGTAGGTAGGTAGGTAGGTAGGTAGGTAGGTAGGTAGGTAGGTAGGTAGGTAGGTAGGTAGGTAGGTAGGTAGGTAGGTAGGTAGGTAGGTAGGTAGGTAGGTAGGTAGGTAGGTAGGTAGGTAGGTAGGTAGGTAGGTAGGTAGGTAGGTAGGTAGGTAGGTAGGTAGGTAGGTAGGTAGGTAGGTAGGTAGGTAGGTAGGTAGGTAGGTAGGTAGGTAGGTAGGTAGGTAGGTAGGTAGGTAGGTAGGTAGGTAGGTAGGTAGGTAGGTAGGTAGGTAGGTAGGTAGGTAGGTAGGTAGGTAGGTAGGTAGGTAGGTAGGTAGGTAGGTAGGTAGGTAGGTAGGTAGGTAGGTAGGTAGGTAGGTAGGTAGGTAGGTAGGTAGGTAGGTAGGTAGGTAGGTAGGTAGGTAGGTAGGTAGGTAGGTAGGTAGGTAGGTAGGTAGGTAGGTAGGTAGGTAGGTAGGTAGGTAGGTAGGTAGGTAGGTAGGTAGGTAGGTAGGTAGGTAGGTAGGTAGGTAGGTAGGTAGGTAGGTAGGTAGGTAGGTAGGTAGGTAGGTAGGTAGGTAGGTAGGTAGGTAGGTAGGTAGGTAGGTAGGTAGGTAGGTAGGTAGGTAGGTAGGTAGGTAGGTAGGTAGGTAGGTAGGTAGGTAGGTAGGTAGGTAGGTAGGTAGGTAGGTAGGTAGGTAGGTAGGTAGGTAGGTAGGTAGGTAGGTAGGTAGGTAGGTAGGTAGGTAGGTAGGTAGGTAGGTAGGTAGGTAGGTAGGTAGGTAGGTAGGTAGGTAGGTATTAGGTAGGTATGTAAGGTAGGTACTTAGGCTAGGTAGTACTTACGTACGGTACTGCTATTACTTACTGTAGGTACTTACTTACGTACTTTAGTAGCTTACTGTACGGTACTTGTACTGTAGGTAGGTAGGTAGGTAGGTAGGTAGGTAGGTAGGTAGGTAGGTAGGTAGGTAGGTAGGTAGGTAGGTAGGTAGGTAGGTAGGTAGGTAGGTAGGTAGGTAGGTAGGTAGGTAGGTAGGTAGGTAGGTAGGTAGGTAGGTAGGTAGGTAGGTAGGTAGGTAGGTAGGTAGGTAGGTAGGTAGGTAGGTAGGTAGGTAGGTAGGTAGGTAGGTAGGTAGGTAGGTAGGTAGGTAGGTAGGTAGGTAGGTAGGTAGGTAGGTAGGTAGGTAGGTAGGTAGGTAGGTAGGTAGGTAGGTAGGTAGGTAGGTAGGTAGGTAGGTAGGTAGGTAGGTAGGTAGGTAGGTAGGTAGGTAGGTAGGTAGGTAGGTAGGTAGGTAGGTAGGTAGGTAGGTAGGTAGGTAGGTAGGTAGGTAGGTAGGTAGGTAGGTAGGTAGGTAGGTAGGTAGGTAGGTAGGTAGGTAGGTAGGTAGGTAGGTAGGTAGGTAGGTAGGTAGGTAGGTAGGTAGGTAGGTAGGTAGGTAGGTAGGTAGGTAGGTAGGTAGGTAGGTAGGTAGGTAGGTAGGTAGGTAGGTAGGTAGGTAGGTAGGTAGGTAGGTAGGTAGGTAGGTAGGTAGGTAGGTAGGTAGGTAGGTAGGTAGGTAGGTAGGTAGGTAGGTAGGTAGGTAGGTAGGTAGGTAGGTAGGTAGGTAGGTAGGTAGGTAGGTAGGTAGGTAGGTAGGTAGGTAGGTAGGTAGGTAGGTAGGTAGGTAGGTAGGTAGGTAGGTAGGTAGGTAGGTAGGTAGGTAGGTAGGTAGGTAGGTAGGTAGGTAGGTAGGTAGGTAGGTAGGTAGGTAGGTAGGTAGGTAGGTAGGTAGGTAGGTAGGTAGGTAGGTAGGTAGGTAGGTAGGTAGGTAGGTAGGTAGGTAGGTAGGTAGGTAGGTAGGTAGGTAGGTAGGTAGGTAGGTAGGTAGGTAGGTAGGTAGGTAGGTAGGTAGGTAGGTAGGTAGGTAGGTAGGTAGGTAGGTAGGTAGGTAGGTAGGTAGGTAGGTAGGTAGGTAGGTAGGTAGGTAGGTAGGTAGGTAGGTAGGTAGGTAGGTAGGTAGGTAGGTAGGTAGGTAGGTAGGTAGGTAGGTAGGTAGGTAGGTAGGTAGGTAGGTAGGTAGGTAGGTAGGTAGGTAGGTAGGTAGGTAGGTAGGTAGGTAGGTAGGTAGGTAGGTAGGTAGGTAGGTAGGTAGGTAGGTAGGTAGGTAGGTAGGTAGGTAGGTAGGTAGGTAGGTAGGTAGGTAGGTAGGTAGGTAGGTAGGTAGGTAGGTAGGTAGGTAGGTAGGTAGGTAGGTAGGTAGGTAGGTAGGTAGGTAGGTAGGTAGGTAGGTAGGTAGGTAGGTAGGTAGGTAGGTAGGTAGGTAGGTAGGTAGGTAGGTAGGTAGGTAGGTAGGTAGGTAGGTAGGTAGGTAGGTAGGTAGGTAGGTAGGTAGGTAGGTAGGTAGGTAGGTAGGTAGGTAGGTAGGTAGGTAGGTAGGTAGGTAGGTAGGTAGGTAGGTAGGTAGGTAGGTAGGTAGGTAGGTAGGTAGGTAGGTAGGTAGGTAGGTAGGTAGGTAGGTAGGTAGGTAGGTAGGTAGGTAGGTAGGTAGGTAGGTAGGTAGGTAGGTAGGTAGGTAGGTAGGTAGGTAGGTAGGTAGGTAGGTAGGTAGGTAGGTAGGTAGGTAGGTAGGTAGGTAGGTAGGTAGGTAGGTAGGTAGGTAGGTAGGTAGGTAGGTAGGTAGGTAGGTAGGTAGGTAGGTAGGTAGGTAGGTAGGTAGGTAGGTAGGTAGGTAGGTAGGTAGGTAGGTAGGTAGGTAGGTAGGTAGGTAGGTAGGTAGGTAGGTAGGTAGGTAGGTAGGTAGGTAGGTAGGTAGGTAGGTAGGTAGGTAGGTAGGTAGGTAGGTAGGTAGGTAGGTAGGTAGGTAGGTAGGTAGGTAGGTAGGTAGGTAGGTAGGTAGGTAGGTAGGTAGGTAGGTAGGTAGGTAGGTAGGTAGGTAGGTAGGTAGGTAGGTAGGTAGGTAGGTAGGTAGGTAGGTAGGTAGGTAGGTAGGTAGGTAGGTAGGTAGGTAGGTAGGTAGGTAGGTAGGTAGGTAGGTAGGTAGGTAGGTAGGTAGGTAGGTAGGTAGGTAGGTAGGTAGGTAGGTAGGTAGGTAGGTAGGTAGGTAGGTAGGTAGGTAGGTAGGTAGGTAGGTAGGTAGGTAGGTAGGTAGGTAGGTAGGTAGGTAGGTAGGTAGGTAGGTAGGTAGGTAGGTAGGTAGGTAGGTAGGTAGGTAGGTAGGTAGGTAGGTAGGTAGGTAGGTAGGTAGGTAGGTAGGTAGGTAGGTAGGTAGGTAGGTAGGTAGGTAGGTAGGTAGGTAGGTAGGTAGGTAGGTAGGTAGGTAGGTAGGTAGGTAGGTAGGTAGGTAGGTAGGTAGGTAGGTAGGTAGGTAGGTAGGTAGGTAGGTAGGTAGGTAGGTAGGTAGGTAGGTAGGTAGGTAGGTAGGTAGGTAGGTAGGTAGGTAGGTAGGTAGGTAGGTAGGTAGGTAGGTAGGTAGGTAGGTAGGTAGGTAGGTAGGTAGGTAGGTAGGTAGGTAGGTAGGTAGGTAGGTAGGTAGGTAGGTAGGTAGGTAGGTAGGTAGGTAGGTAGGTAGGTAGGTAGGTAGGTAGGTAGGTAGGTAGGTAGGTAGGTAGGTAGGTAGGTAGGTAGGTAGGTAGGTAGGTAGGTAGGTAGGTAGGTAGGTAGGTAGGTAGGTAGGTAGGTAGGTAGGTAGGTAGGTAGGTAGGTAGGTAGGTAGGTAGGTAGGTAGGTAGGTAGGTAGGTAGGTAGGTAGGTAGGTAGGTAGGTAGGTAGGTAGGTAGGTAGGTAGGTAGGTAGGTAGGTAGGTAGGTAGGTAGGTAGGTAGGTAGGTAGGTAGGTAGGTAGGTAGGTAGGTAGGTAGGTAGGTAGGTAGGTAGGTAGGTAGGTAGGTAGGTAGGTAGGTAGGTAGGTAGGTAGGTAGGTAGGTAGGTAGGTAGGTAGGTAGGTAGGTAGGTAGGTAGGTAGGTAGGTAGGTAGGTAGGTAGGTAGGTAGGTAGGTAGGTAGGTAGGTAGGTAGGTAGGTAGGTAGGTAGGTAGGTAGGTAGGTAGGTAGGTAGGTAGGTAGGTAGGTAGGTAGGTAGGTAGGTAGGTAGGTAGGTAGGTAGGTAGGTAGGTAGGTAGGTAGGTAGGTAGGTAGGTAGGTAGGTAGGTAGGTAGGTAGGTAGGTAGGTAGGTAGGTAGGTAGGTAGGTAGGTAGGTAGGTAGGTAGGTAGGTAGGTAGGTAGGTAGGTAGGTAGGTAGGTAGGTAGGTAGGTAGGTAGGTAGGTAGGTAGGTAGGTAGGTAGGTAGGTAGGTAGGTAGGTAGGTAGGTAGGTAGGTAGGTAGGTAGGTAGGTAGGTAGGTAGGTAGGTAGGTAGGTAGGTAGGTAGGTAGGTAGGTAGGTAGGTAGGTAGGTAGGTAGGTAGGTAGGTAGGTAGGTAGGTAGGTAGGTAGGTAGGTAGGTAGGTAGGTAGGTAGGTAGGTAGGTAGGTAGGTAGGTAGGTAGGTAGGTAGGTAGGTAGGTAGGTAGGTAGGTAGGTAGGTAGGTAGGTAGGTAGGTAGGTAGGTAGGTAGGTAGGTAGGTAGGTAGGTAGGTAGGTAGGTAGGTAGGTAGGTAGGTAGGTAGGTAGGTAGGTAGGTAGGTAGGTAGGTAGGTAGGTAGGTAGGTAGGTAGGTAGGTAGGTAGGTAGGTAGGTAGGTAGGTAGGTAGGTAGGTAGGTAGGTAGGTAGGTAGGTAGGTAGGTAGGTAGGTAGGTAGGTAGGTAGGTAGGTAGGTAGGTAGGTAGGTAGGTAGGTAGGTAGGTAGGTAGGTAGGTAGGTAGGTAGGTAGGTAGGTAGGTAGGTAGGTAGGTAGGTAGGTAGGTAGGTAGGTAGGTAGGTAGGTAGGTAGGTAGGTAGGTAGGTAGGTAGGTAGGTAGGTAGGTAGGTAGGTAGGTAGGTAGGTAGGTAGGTAGGTAGGTAGGTAGGTAGGTAGGTAGGTAGGTAGGTAGGTAGGTAGGTAGGTAGGTAGGTAGGTAGGTAGGTAGGTAGGTAGGTAGGTAGGTAGGTAGGTAGGTAGGTAGGTAGGTAGGTAGGTAGGTAGGTAGGTAGGTAGGTAGGTAGGTAGGTAGGTAGGTAGGTAGGTAGGTAGGTAGGTAGGTAGGTAGGTAGGTAGGTAGGTAGGTAGGTAGGTAGGTAGGTAGGTAGGTAGGTAGGTAGGTAGGTAGGTAGGTAGGTAGGTAGATAGAGATAGAGAGAGAGAGAGAGAGAGGGAGAGAGAGAAATACACAGATAGACTGAACAGTGTAACTCAAAAAAGTCCCACCCAAACTACCCTTTTCATGGTAAAAGTTTCAACAATTGTTCTTTTGTCAAAAATGAATAATAATTTGTATTAAAAAGTCATGTGTTTAAGATATATTTATGATAAACTAGATGACCCAGTGAACTTTGTAACATCTAAAATCGATTTGATTGTCACTCTTCATTATCAATATTAAATTAATCTTCCAACTCCAATTAATTGAGATTGATGTTAGACAAATTGTGTACAGTTTGAGTGTTGTTTGGTTACTAAACGAAACTCATTTGTAATTCAAATGAATTTAATGTCTTTTATTTACATGAAAGATAAATGCAGTTAACATTCAATGCAAAGCTTTCTCTAAAATGATACGGAATTGTTTTCACATTTGCTGAACTTACCTTGAGAACGTCACAAAATTGAAACTCTCAAACTAATTCATCAAGTTTCACTAAAACACATTTTGTGACTATGTCTAAGCCTGCCTAAATTCCTCCCATCTTGCTAAAACAAAACTGAATGAATTTTTTATTTATTTCTAAGCCTGCAAAGTCAATTTACCTTACTGGAATGGCTGATCAAAATGAACGTACGCAAAATATAATTAAATTTGATTTAACCAAACTTATTCTCAAATCCACTATGTTTTTTTTTATAAAAAATGATTTAAATTAATGTAATGTCAAATAATAGGTCTGCCATAAATGCCATATATTACAGTGGCAATTCCCATTCAAAATCACCAAATTTGATTTGTTCAATTTTTCGGCTGTTCCTTTGTGTTTTTCCTTATGTTTTTTTTCTAAACCATCCCAGTACAGAGGGAAACAAAACTAAAAAGAAATTGTTCAAATCATTTGAGCCATTTTTGAGTTTTTATGGGACTAATGCATGGCAATTTATTTATATAGATATAGATGAAGTGTATTAGGTTATTGATAAGTGCTCATTTTAAAACAACTGTATCTTCTTTACATGTTAACAAAATGGTTTCATGTTAGTATCACTACTATTTGGAAGGTTTGGTTCTTTTTTCATTGCTATGGTAACTGTGTCATGTTTGTATAAACATAAGAATACAGACAGCAATTGTAGAAGCAATGACTTCACCTACATAAGTTCAAATTGCCCTCCTTCAGTGCTATTACGAGTGTAACATACACTGCGAAGATATTGAACATTAAATGGATTGAGAAGAGGACCCTGCTCTGTCAAATCATATTGCTCCTCCCCATATGTATAATACTGTAAACAAAATATTATGCAACACATTTGGTGATAGTGTAATTAGTCAACATTTTCTGAACAGTTGGCCTTCCAGGTCCCTGAGGAAATATTCCAGCAGATTAATGGTTATGCAGTTATCGAAAAGAAAAGGTATTTCTTACCAGACCCACTACACATGAAGAAGTGAAGCTGTGAATATTGGATGCCATTGAGAACATTCTTAAGAATGCACTTGCTTTATAGCATAGAACAAAGACAATTGCTGATTGAACAACATGGTAGTGGTCATATTCAATTTTACCTTGTTTTAATAAAATCTTATTTGTTTACAAACAAATTGGTATTCTTATTTTGCTAGAATTTCTACATCCAGTTTATTTTTATTTGTATGTTACTGCGAAGAGGCAAAATAGTGGGACTTTTATACCAAAGCGAACTGAATAAAGAAACTAAAGTGTCACAAAAAGAGATAGAAACAGGAGTGGGGGAAGGGACAGATAGGACTAGTTATCAAATAGAACCAGAAAGCGAGTAACAGGTAGCAATAGGAAAGACCAAAGGTTATTAATGATCATGTTTGAAAGACTAGAACAAAGTTTAGGTCAGAAAATGGAGTGGAACAGAATAGGGAAGAGATAGGTCAGAAAATGGAGGGAGTGAGACAGGACATAGAACAAAGTTTAGGTCAGAAAATGGAACAGGATAAGGAAGAGATAGGTCAGAAAATGGAGGAAGTGAGAAAGGACTTAGAACAGAAAATGGAATTAGGAAGACAGAACTTAGAGCAGAAAATAGAATTAGGAAGACAGGAGTGTAAAGAAAATATGAAAGTAATGGAAACTAGTTTAAAACTTAAATGAAACAAAGGAAGCCTTAGAAGCTAGGATAGAAATCATAGGAGATAGGATCGGAAAAATTTAATGTAGTACATTCGCAACAGGATGCTATAAATGATATGAAACAAAGTCACTTAGAAATAAAGAATGATTTAAAATCAATTTGTGTAGAAATGAAAAAAGGAAAAGAAAATTTGGCTAATGTAAATGATGTTGTGAATGCACTACAAAGGCGAGATGATTTAGATGTAAGTAATGTACAAGATGAGAGTTATTTGAATAATGTACAAAATGTTGACTCACCATACAGAGAAAGAGGTTCACAATCAAAAAATGACACAACACACAACACATGCTACACCAACAGCATACTACATGAAATCACACCACCTACATTTGACAAGGAGAAGGGAGACGATCCAAAACTCTTTGTTAAAGAGATGGAAGAGTATTTTAAAGTGAAAAGGATACCAAATGAGCTTAGGATGATGATAGTTAAGAAGAGCTTAAAAAACAAGGCATTGGAATGGCTTAGGTTAACACTAGCTGGTCATGAATCGTATAGCTCATTCAGAAATCTATTCCTATCAAGGTATTGGGGCCCAGCTAAGCAAAACCAAACTAGGGTAGAGCTAGCATCAGTAGATATTATCCAACCAAAGGGTTATCGCTAGTCGATTATTTTATGAAAGTAGCCAACAAAGGAAAGCCATTAGACCCTAACCTGTCGGAAGCAGAGCTAATTACCAGCATAACAAGACATTTCCCAGACACAGTGAGAACAGAGTTAATTGTTGCGAGGCTAGTAGATTTTGCAGACATGATAGAATTACTGACAGCCTTCGAAACACAAAATGGTCGGCCTAATGAGCATAGACATAGAAACGGTCACCCAAACTCACCTATCTTAAACCGGAGCACGGTTACGAACAACCAGAATGAGGGAGAAGATGGAAATATTAGGAGCACCCATGACAGGGGGAGAGGGGCGCACCATTTCCCACAACCATGCAATCATGGCGAAAGGATGGAGAACACAAGACAGCAGTACCACGACACAATACCGAGGGGTGAATCGAGATACAGAACATATACATATGATCGTGGAAGAGCAGGAGACGGCACCCATCAAGTGAATCACATACGATTCTGTAGGGAATACTTCAACAACCAAAGACTGTCATACAACAGGGGTGCACGCCAAGGGGACAGAAACCAATGGTACACTGGCAACATAAGACAGCAGGAAGTAGATGAAAATGTGCCAAATAGGGCAGATGCTGCACAGAATACAGAAACAACAACCACCACCAACACTCAGGGAAATTACAACAACTAAGTTCGTCCCAACCGAGTGGATGACCAACAACACAAACCCTAAGCAACTTACAATTGACATCGACACCATGATGGCTACACAGAGAGAAAGATGGAGCTATTGTACACTGGACCACTGGTCATAACCAAACAGCTGGGTGACCACACGTATGAGCTACAGAATACAAATGGCAAGTTGGTAGGAAGATACCATAAAAATAAGTTAAAACCATACAAAGAAAGGACCAAATAGTCTTTGCCAACAACCATGTAAGGCAGGAATAATAGAGATGATGGAAAATAATAATTTTTAATGGGTTACTTATAGAAGATTATGTTCGGATTGGAAAATACAACAAAAAAGAAAATCATCATAGTCATTGGCTATATTGACCACCGAGAGCATTGTCAACAAAGACAGATGAGGACACTGATTGTCATTAAAGAAATGAATTATAGCGACAGAAAATAATGTTTTTCTGACATAAGGATGTCAGGGACAAAAATAAAAAGGAATCAATGGTGATGACAAAGATAAAATATTTTGACACAAAGATGTCGAGGGCAAATTGAGAAGAAAAATAATACAATTGCAGAATAATTATAAGTATAGAAGTTTTCTCTTATAGAGATAAGAGACAAAGAGGTGACAATTAGTGAAGTAAGAAAAACCATAATCAGAAAAGCAATGCCCATGAATTAAGATGGATGTAGCCAATGCTCAGCTTGAAGAAATGTTGAACCAAATAATAATGAATAAGAACCCAATTAAAAAATGGCACCATTAGTAACATCAGAGTTTAAGAACCGACTCAACGACCTGCCTATACATAATAAGCTTATAAGACAAAGAAGGCAAAGAACTGAATAAAATATTGCCATAAATATGATCATAATCATTAGCTCAAAATTTGTATCCTGTTTTTCTCTCCTCATAACAAGGAACATAAGTCAAAAGACACACAATAAACCATGATACACTTAAATTATATTTTTGTCAATGTCAAATGTACAATAACTGAGTACACAAGAGATGCTGCCGTCTTGGACAATTTGAAAAGTCAGCTGTCGCTGAACATGCTATAGAAGCGGAGGGGGAGCATGTCATCAAGTTTCAGGACACCAGCATTCTATCTAACATCTCACACTACCATGCTCGACTACAGCGCGAAGCCATAGAAATTTATAAACATGCCAATAATTTCAATAGGAAAGAGGAAGCCCTTAAGCTCAACAAAACTTGGTACCCCGTCATCGATAACATTAAACAACACAGACAGTCAAGCAACACAAACCAATCAGAATCTAGTAGCGCCCGAGATGCAGCTAGCCCCCTCCCACCAACCACACTGCCTCAGCGAGCCCCGAGCCAATCAGAGAAGACCCCTCCGTGTATAAAATCCGCATCCCAGACAGTCAACGCCTCAGACACAAGTGTACCTTCACCAAGAAGACTTCGACCACGCCACTGATGATGTCCACCGCAGTAGTGGACGAAACGTCTGGACCAAGTTACTCCAGCAGACCACGGCAAATCAGCCCGGAAGACTCTTGTAGAATTTCAAACACCGGCCGTGAAAGCCTACGCCTACTCATGAGTATGTGTTGTATAATAACTGAATATGTGTTGTATAATAACTGAACATATGTTGTATAATAACTGGATATATTGTATAATAACTGAATGTGTTGTACAATAACTGAATATGTATTGTATAATAACTGAATATGTGATGTATAATAACTGAACATGTGTTGTGTAGTAACTGAATATGTGAAATTTATAAAGACATGCTGTGTCATGTCAAAACAAAAGACAAAGACAAACAGCGAAGAAGACTGTAAAAAAAAATATATTGTACAAAGTGATTGCATCAGAGGAGTAGGGAGAAGTATTGTATTGTGTTTCAAGATTGTAAATATAGGTGACAACTTGAAAAACAAAACAAGGGGTATGTGAGACAGAATATTAGAAGACCCCAAAAGAAAATCGTTCATGTGAATGTTTGTTAAAAGTGTAATTTGTTTTTTGATGTTGGTATGAATTGATCAAATGATGAAAATGTTTTAAAAATGTTCATTGTTACGAACAACTAAGTTTGCCCAAAGACCTCATAAATCTTTACATATTTGATTTTAATATGTATGTATAAATATTAGAATTATATGTGTTCCATAATAAAAGTAGGGGAGGATGATTAGGGATCGCTTCCCTAACAAGAAAGAACTATTTGATGGACGCATACGCGGATGTATACGAAAAAGGCGGTGTTGCGTCAGGTGATGCCATAAACTGCCCACTCGCGTGTGTGTAAGCGAAGTGAAAGGACATATTTAGGTAGTGTGAACAAAGAATTTTCACCAGACTTTCATCAAGCATTGGTTCCACTAAATGAGAAGGTGGAAGCGTTTTAAATCATTTAGAATGGTGCTGAGAGGAATTATTTAATGTAAAGTATCGATGAAGTGTTAATAAAATAATACATTGTGGTGAAGAGACATTGTGTGATTTTTCATTCCATCCGTTACCAAGCCCTGAGATCACAAAGATCTCAATAGCACGAAGACACAACAATAATAATAATTACAAAAACCGCACCAATATACATTCAATTTTCTGGGAATAGTCTCTGAAGTCCTCTTTATTTTGAATGAGTTTTGTAATGTCATTTTGTAATGTCATTTATGTAATGACATATCCCATGCTAGACAGGAACAAACTAAAATCAGAGATTTCAATTCTTTATGAATGGCCAGAATTTTAAAATGGGAGTGGTGCATTACCACTAACTAAGATTCTCTATTCAAACAATCTGGTTGAAGCATATTCATCATCGACTGCTTTCATCAACCTGCAGATACTATAACCGGATTCGTGAACATTAGATTAGAACTTCAAGCATCAGGAAACTTTGCTGCACAAACATCATTATGTCTGAACATTGCCCACACATGGCTTGTGTGTTTGAAAACACCAACAGTAAGTTTGTTGGTATAAATAAATAATAATTACCATCTGAAGGTTATTTAATCCCGGGACATAAAGTACTTACAATAGTAAGTCACCATTGGGGTAATTGTCTCTGATGTGAGACTGCCTTTGTGGTTTACCAGGAGAAATTCGAACTGATTTAAGAATTCAATGCCATTCTGGCAGTTTGTTACAGTAGCTCAATGGTTAGAGCAGCTACCTGGTAAGCGGAAGGTCTGTGGTTCAAATCCCAGCTGTGGCATTGAATTTTTAAGTTCCAGTTCTACCTCTCAAACATTGCCCACACACGGCTTGTGTGTTTAAAAACACCAGCAGTAAGTTTGTTGGCATAAATAAACAATAATCATTATGTCTGATTATACAAGATAAATTGTTCACTTATGAACCATTAACTCATACGGTTCAATCTATCATGTAGGAATGTAATATTTTGCATAAATAAAAAGAACACAATTTAAATTTACATAATATTTTTATTGAGTTTGGCATATATTTCCTTAACCATTTTCCTGCCACATCTGTAATTAGCCTTTTAAGTCCTCTTATTGCATCGCTATTCAGATTTATGCTCGTTGTGTTTAAACTCGTATTCACAAACTTATTTTCTTCACCATGTTCACAGCAATATATTATACGCCTAGATTGTATTCTCGTCGTATGGTGAAAGGGGAGCTTACTGTCTTTAATACATTTGCAACACATACACACACACACACACACACACACACACACACACACACTATCACACACACACTATCACACACACACTATCACACACACACACACTATCACACACACACACACTATCACACACACACACACTATCACACACACACACTATCACACACACACACACACACACACACACACACACACACACACACACACTATCACACACACACACACTATCACACACACACTATCACACACACACACACTATCACACACACACTATCACACACACACTATCACACACACACACACACTATCACACACACACACTATCACACACACTATCACACACACACACACACACACACACACTCTCTCTCTCTCTCTCTCTCTCACACACACACTCACATTTTTGGCACTATTATCTGCCAATCGTACTTTTATTTCTTAGTCCCATGTCATGTTGCAACATGGTTTAAACAAGTTGATATTTCCAGCATGTATCTAAGTTTATTGATAGTCTCTCTTCCATAGATTATTGTTTGTCGACATACAAATATGCTGTGTGTCCGGCAGACGATAACATATGGAACAGAGACTATCAATAAACTCAGCTGCATGTTGGAAATATTGACTTGTGTAAACTGTCCTGCAATAGGTCTTGGGACTTATAACATTCTGCTCTCTTAAAGCCCTCAATAATTTTTTCCATGGGTATACATAAATGTTTCGTTTGTTGTTTTGATGTAGAGGTAGAGGACTGGTAATTCACGGCACCGTCCTGTTGTTGTTGTTGGCTAATGCTGGATTTTTTGCAATGAAGTCATTAGTCCTCTTGCTCTCCAATATTTTTCACTGATGCATGGGGCGCTAGAAGTGGTCGTGCATATTTGAAGGCGGTCTTGGTACATGTCCTCTTGCAGATCACACAGAGGACAGAGTGGTGAAGAATATATCCCAATTCTGTACAAACGTTTTGCCAGACAATCATGTCCTGTAATCAACCTGAAGGTTGCAACTGCCATTTTTTGAGGATGCTCAGAAATTTCTGTTGGAATGTTTGGTGGTTCCCATCTTTTACTTTTCGATTTTTCATAGTAATATTTTTTCAATAACCTTTTTGAATTCAGGTTTGACTAATCTTTTAGCTGCATGAAATGGTAGATCAACTATAGATTTCTGTACACTGTTGGTACCCTTTTTGGCAAGAAAATCCGCTTTATCATTACCACTCAGTCCACAGTGAGCTGGTATCCATTGGAAGACTAGGTGTTTTAGATGTGCTGTTAGGTGGGTAAGAATTTTCCAAAATTCTATAGTTGTTTGGCTTTTTGGTGACAACTTGGAAGTAATTGCTATAATTGTCGCCCTGGGATCTGAGAGAATAACTGCTTGATGAAAATGTGAGATTCTATACAAAAGATTTTAGAGGGCCATTCGGATTGCTTCAATTTGTTCGTCGAAGTTTGTAGCTCCATAGTGATACAGTCCTATGTTCGCACGATGCTCGGAGCTGACGCTGATGTCGTCACCTATAAACACGCTGTTAGACATCCTATGCATTGCCCTCCCCCGATATGGGTGTCCTGGACTCAAACATCATTGTTATAAAGCTATCTTAATGGAACTCCTTTCTGAGGACCCTCAGTTTAACACTCTTCTTCTTCTCTGGTTTCTTTTCGACCTGCAGACATGCACACCATGGGCGTCGCGAACGGGGGGGGGGGGGGGCAAAGGGGGCCGCGACCCCCCTTGGAAGTTGCTGAACTTAATGTGCAATCAATTATTGACTATTAAACTATTATTTTAATTTAGGACAATTGTTATTTAGCACAAATCAATATGGTTAACTGCAACAAATATAAATTTCGATCATAAAATGATGAATTAATAATATCTGATTGCAAACTTCCAACATGTGCCCCCCCCCCCCCCTGGAAAAAAGTCTGCCGACGCTCATGATGCACACACTATGTTTTAGCATTGAATTGGCTACTAGGTTGTCGTTATCGATAAGTCTCATGCTTTTTGTACTCACTTTTTTTTTGTTTCGTTTGAACTCTCGACTTTTCCACCTTCTACGGGCGTCGAGCCCTGTTGCGGTGGCACATCTTCACTTACGACGCTTCTGTAATTACACAATACACAATGTTTTAGCTGCATGCAGCTCTCTCTATCACTGCAATAGCTCTCTCCACTGTTTTTTTCTTTTCTTTTCTTTTTTCCTTTTTTATTTTTATTTTATTTTATTTTTTTTAACTTTTGTACTGCGGTACGTCTTCACCTTCTACAGATCTGTAATTACATAATATTCGTTTTAGTTATACGTACATCACTCTATCGCAGGCATGTCAAACATCACTCCGAGGGTGTGAAGAGAGGGGTCTACCCCTCCTTAACTGCAGTAGCACGCGCTAGTAGAACCGGTTTTCACTTTGTTTTTCCCGTTTTCCGATTTGATCATCACGGAGGGAGGGAAAATAGGGGAAAATTTTTCACGCCTGGTGAGTGCTGTTTGACACCCCTACTCTATCGCTACACTATCTCACTATCCACCGTCTTTGCGCATTGGGCTACGGTAACGAGTCTCTTGTGCTTCGTTGGATTCTTGCAGACCGTTCGGTGTATAGTTCCCTTACAAAAGTTGTGCCCCGCCGAATGCTGCTGGATAGACTGGTAGTCACGTCCTTCAGCCCAGAAGATGAAATCGGCCGGCTCTGTGTCTGCTGTTTCACCGCTCACCTTGGTGTTAGTTGTGTTATTGTTCATCTCGACGGTTCACTGTCAAATGATTGCTAGCAGGCACACGATTCTGTCGAGACGTGTGGAGGAGGGAGCTTGATCATGTTCGTTCCTGTTCAGTGAAGCTGTTTTCACCTCTCCGCCACCTCTCTTAGCTTACAGCACCATCACATCGAGGCATAACTTTAGCAATTTGTAATTGTTTCTTTATATTTCTCGAAAGATCCTTACAAACATCCAACTTTATTATTGTTTTCTTACTCACGCCCTATCGGTGAGACATGACTAGCACACGATATTCAAGAGTGTATATTCCAGTACACCGAGGGACATTTCACCATATCTCAAATACATGTAATTACGTATATACATCTATGGAAGATCATTTTACCACATCTCAGATACATGTAATTGCACAATTGTATTTCATAGCATATACATTTTCTATTCCTACCCCCGCACAACTAGGGAAGGGACACGGTTTTCAGGTATGCATGTTTCAATGCACATCTCTCTGTGTCTTAACGATAAGGTCAGCTGCCAGGATCACATCATCCTCGCCAGTGTGTCGGAATTTTGTCCCGCAGGAGTTCCTTAACATGTCAGTAAATCTACTGACATGGAAGTGTCGTTTTTAAGCGCACTTAAAAACCATCGGTCTGGGCCGAATTTGAACCCGCGACCTTGGGATCAGCAGACCAGCGTCTAACCAACTGAGCCACCCATATCGACTATATGAAATTACACACAATGTGTGTGCGTGTATAGATATAAACACGATGTTCACTTTTATCCATATATATATATACACACACACACACACATACTAGGGTGTTCATTTTTATCCGTGATTTCCCGCGCTTCGATTCAGCAAGAATGACGTCTACAGAGAGGCAGCTGTACTATTTGTGCAACAGTAAGCATCTCACAGCGTCATGACTAGGGCCCGGATTTTTAGGTTCTTAAAATTGACTTTTTAGTTATTTTTGTATCTTAAAAAAGTTTTTTTTAGTTCTTTAACCTCCTGAATTAGTTTTTATATTATTATTGTTTATTAATTTTATTATTAATTGTCCTCTTTTTATAGCAATGTTGCTGATATGTCCTGTAGATCCTTTGTGCACCTCAAAATGCGATTTTTGGCCAGAGGGCACCAGGAAAATACGTAAATAAAATTATAGTTTATGCGCTATGTGAATTATAACAGGTGTTTAATCCTTACCTGCATTCCAGCATTCGAGAACAGGTCGTACAGGTTCTCCTGTAAGGTATGTTTACCTGCACAGCACCTAGCCGCTTAATGCAACTTTATCTGTGCAGTATAGAAGGTGTTCATATTTGTTCAAGCTTTATTGTCTGTGGGCATGGTTTATTTCGCTTTTGGCAGATTTGGCAAAATATTACTTTGCCATCTGTGGTGAAGTTCGGATCGTTACCTATCCACTGGCGAATCAACCACCTTTGAGATGAGCTGACTTTAGGCATGACATTAGCTCCTTAAATTACCTGCCTAATCTAAGGAAAATTGACTTCTAACGACCCCGCATTCCTTGCTTGCAACAATACAGAGCTTGGTCCCACACAGCTAAATACAAGTCAGTTGCCTCTTCCATTGCTGTCATTACTCCTCTAAGCATACATAAGCGAAAAGACGTAGCAAAGATGTAACAGTCAAAGTCCATTCATAATTTCATAAACATTTCATTTTCCCATTTTAAAATAAAGTTGTTTGTTTTAATTTTAAAATAAATAGAAGATTTAGCCTCTTTTAGGTTTTAAAGTCTCATTTAGCCATTTTTAGGTTTTATAAGATTCAAGCATTTGGCTTCGATGATCATGAAACAGATAATTAAATTAAACCACTGCGGTTAACTATCAAGGAATATAATAGTTAAAAAACTAAGAATCCGGGCCCTAGTCATGACTGTAGTTATGCTGCAAACTTATGCAATGAACAAAATAATAGTGCCGTCTTCTGAGAAGAAGTGGTACTATTTGTGTACCAGTACACAAATTACTAAATCTCCCCAGAACCAGATTACATTTATCAGAGAGGATCCCTAGTTATATGGGAGCGAAGTTTTATAATGCTTTGCCTGAAAATCTAAAATCATATGAAAATTATAATACCTTTAAAAATAGGATAAAAATTATTTAATAACCAAAGCTTTTTACAGTATTGAAGAATACCTAAACTTATAGATATTTTCTATGATGTTTTGATGACCTATACTAATTGTACTTTTAACTTCTTATCTAATTATATTGTATATACTATGTAATTACTAAATTCCTTTCTATTTATGTTTCTCATGACATGGGCCCTTATAGGGTACCTTTTTATATCATCTTATGTATTGACTCATGATATGGTTCAATTGTGTATTCCACTGTATTGAACTGAATGAATAAATAAAAAAAAAAAAGCATGTCAGCGTTCTGAAAATGGTACCTATGCTGCGCTTTGCTAATACGAGTATCATCCAACCTCTCTTTTCACCTTTCAACCCCTATCACCGCGTAATCGCAATTATGCACAACATTCTAAGGTTATACTGTCCTCCAGTGTCCTAGCATATTAAAAAGAAAGAGACGACATGATATACACATGTACATACTCACAATCGGGAGCAACGCAGTTACACCCTCAATCGAGTGATGCACCCCACCAGTCCCGAGCCATGCCCACCGATATTTTACGATTTGTTTCAGCATCGATTTTGAAGTGTGGCTGTTTCAGAATAAGTTCAGAAGTATGCTGATCCATACACTATGATACTATTAACCACAGTGCAGAAATGGCATTAACAAACCGTTTGTTTAATTTGCGACAACTTAGTTTAAGAATGAACGAAAGTGGGCACTTGGGGTCTTCAGTTGGTTTAACCGATTTGATGTTGCCAGCAAATGGCTGAAGTTGACAAAACTTATTAATGTAAAAGAAAATATGCTAAAAAGGGTAGACTCTGGAAGAGACAAGAGCAGCTACATACACATTCTAAGACTTAAATTACCTGCTTCGTGCGCTCACTGTTGACGATATTCCTGCTCCCGAATAGTGGGAAGCCTATAGCCTCCCGCTTCTCGGACGAAGTCCCCATGTTTTACACCAACATTCAGCTTCTCACGAATTTCTACCTTGAGGCGTTCTTTGTTTCGAGAAACAGGGTAGTTAAGCTGCAGATACTCTGCAATTTCTTTGATGGTGGAGGCTTGATGTCTGTATCGGAGCTGTTTCAACGCCTCGACTAGCAACTCTCTGGTTACAGATATAGGTGCTCGGCAGGCATCCTCAGGATCCAGATATGTTGAATTTTGTAGCTCCATATTTCATGAAGGCGTTGATCGTTGGATACAAATATCTCACTCAAAATAGGATTTTAAACCATGCCAAAAATGTGTGTGCTTTAACGTAGTAGCCAACAATACTGTAATTTTGAAAAGTAATGAACAACCTTCACAGAGTGCTAGATGAAAATATGTTGACTTCTGAGCATTGCCACCTCTAACTTCAATCAAGAGATCGACTGATGTGTTTTCATTTATTTCAAAAGAATATGAAACATCTGCCCGACATGGACCCAGAATGCAATCATAACAGAAAGAATATGCAACATGTAAAAACCTGCAATTATCGGGCTCTTAATACTTATGGAAATGTGACACATAGTTCTACAGCAAGTAATCGTCATATCGAGCAAAATGGCGCGCCATCTTTGATAACGTCGTTAGCCAGAATGTTATGATGACTCTAGTCTATTTCTCTAGCGTATCTGCTACCAAAATTCCAGTTGAGTTTTATTTATGGACTTTCTGTCATGGTTCTCAGCGTCTCATTTTGTATTGGGCGTGAAAGATCGCTTAATTTTGTTCAGACGCCTCTTTATCAAGTTTGAGGTTCTTTAACGCGCCGTAAATCTACAACACGGGACCATCGTCGTTACTTCTCTCGAAGGAAGCCATGCTAAGGATTTTTACACCTGAAAAAAATCTATTGCTCTCCGCCAAAGTTGAACCCGCGACCTTAGGAACCAGAGGCCTAGAGCAGTATATGATTCTTCAATATATACATGGGCAGGTGTGAGGTTAATTATTGCATATTTATAAATATTGTGACAAATGGCATGTCCAATTACTTTTTACTCACATTTATTTTCCTCCTCAAACTGAATCACAAAAATACAGTTCTGTGCTTTATCGTTAACACAATTTACAATTTGTCGTGGTCTTGCAGCTCACAGCTTGTTATTTGAGTTTACCTTTCAAGGGTGCCAGATTTTAAAGAACATTATTCAGTTCTAAATTACTCTTTACATTGCAATTTTTCGAAATTTTTTTTTTTCTTAAAAATGGCCCAAACTTTTTGATTAAAATGCCACATGTTTAAGATATTTTTATGCCAAATGAAATGTATATTTTGAAATTTCTGGCTATAGTCCATATAGTCCTGTGTACTCTTGATGACTTTCGGCCCGCCTCGGTAGCGTGATGGTTAGCGTGTCTGCCTCACGTTCAAGAGGTCGCGAGTTCGAATCTCGCTTAGGGTAAGTTATCCGGGTAAGGTTTTTTCCGAGGTTTTCCCTACCCTGAGAAGACGACTGTCGGATAACTTAAAGCTCCATGGACCTCGGGCTCATTTGAGCATCATTTCACCCATTTCATTCATTCGTCCGATATGACATAATGTTGGAGGACGTTTAAAAAAAAAAAAATGACTCGCATAATTGGTAAACCGTAAGAGATAGGCCAAATCTTACTGTACAAAAAAACGTGGATCTCCATAAAACACAATTTACGTCCAAATGCATTGTTTGTGGACTGAATGATTTCGGAGATGTTCCTTAATCACTCAATAAGTATTTAATGAATCTTAACCAAATTTGGGTTTATTTGTTTATGCAAAAATGGTTATAAAAGTAATAAGTTAACACTTGCTGCTATCACTTGTGCGAAAGCGATATAAGCGTCAGTCTGTTTCTTAACTGAAAATGTTGTAACTCATATTTCCAAAGAAAGCAGACTATTGGTCAAGTCACGGCCGACTCTACACAGACCGAAATGCATAGGAATACCAACACTGAGAAGCCAGCTGTTCTTGTACTTATATTTAACGGATCTTTCTGTTTGCAGTTGCAAATCTTATAGATTTCAGAGTACTCTGCGGTATGGTAGAAGTTTACAGCATTTTCTATATATTTGTAGTTGGATGTTCCTACTACAACAACCAAGGAGTTAAGGTAAGATTTGTGATCATTTATAAAGTAGTTTGCACTATAATTCAGATACTAACATTAAGGTTATGTTTGGAATGGAACACTAAGTATAAAATTAGATAATTAAAATTCCGAATATAAATACTTTCAAATACTTAAAATACTTTCTTTACTCTTGTATTAATTGTACGTATATTTGTAAGTGTGTTCCTGAATGCAGCAGCAATTATGAACACAGTAAAGAAGGTTATGTTTCGGTATTCAGATTTCCCTCAGATTCAGAAATGCATGCAAAATGGGTCAACTGTATTCCTAGGAAGGGTAAGTGTAGGTCGTTTGTACCTGGCCGTGTACGCGAAACAACGAAGTATTGACGCATGCGCGGATCGGCTAGTCGAAGCGATGGAGGGGGTATTGCCAACCGAAGATACAAAGCCAGATAGCAAGCCTTGCATGCAACGGCAGTAGCGCCAACGTTGCATAAACGTAACTAGTTCAGCAATCATGCATTTATGCGTCTATTAGTAATTTGGGTAGTGATATGTTAGTATTATAACTGTTATTCAACACCTTAAATACGTATCGCAACGTATGACTGGCATTCGGGTGGAAATACACGTTATGAGCTCCCCCGAATAAATAAATAAATAAATTAAAAAAAATCGACATCGAGATTTCATTGAAAATATACGTTATTATAATTTCTGCATGTAAAAGGTATTTTTCGAAGGAAAAAAAGTCCATGTGTGGATGGAGTGAACAATATAACATATAAACAAAACATAGATTAAATCCGGACTTGGTATATAGTTTTGCATCTTTCCAGAATGCGACACGAACATTTTCAAGAAAATTCCCCGCCTCAGATTGCCCTTTACATGGAACTTGTTTCAAAATGTTCATTTTCTCAAAAATGTCTAACAATTTTAATTATGATACCATAAGTTTAAGACATTTTCAGGACAAGTGAAATGTATATGTTGACTTTTCTGTGAATAGTCTCTGAAATGCTCTTTATTCTGAATGACTTTTGTACAATTGCCGAGTTGGAAGAGATGCACGAAATATTACTGCAGAAAAAGTGTAGGTCTCGTTAAAATACACATTTTATATTAAATACTTTTTTTGGTAGAGTTAACTATTTTTCAGATATTCAATTTATTGGTTTGCATTACATTTATTTCCGTTTAAAACTTGGTATGAAAGTTTTGGTTGGAATAAAGCACTTCTACCTATTACATGTTGAATCATTATGCATGCGCAATGAGAATTCGCTGGGTACTGACACTAGACTTCACAACCAGCTCGGGAAATATTTTGGAAGTCCTGGCGCATGCGCAATGAGAATTCGCTGGGTACCCACACCAGATTTCACATCCAGCGTAAGGAAAAAATGTTGGAAGTCCTGGCGCGTATTGACGGCAATGGAAGATTGGGACTAATATTTTTGAAAGTATTTTTCATTATCAATCTGTGATCGGATTTTACTAACTCTTTTCCCCTCATTGGAGACTAGCTACTGTTTTTTTCATTCGGCAGAAAATATTTAAGTTGGTTCTCTTTATTGGGTTGCAAATAGCTCTAGCAATGCAGTTATTTTAATAGTTCAATCCATGAAAATTACCAAAAAAAAAAAAAAAAAAAACCATCACAGATTGATAATGAAAACTACTTTCAAAATATTAGTTTCAATCTTCCATTGCCGTCAATATGCGCCAGGACTTCAAAATTTTTTCCTTACGCTGGATGTGAAATCTGGTGTGGGTACCCAGCGAATTCTCATTGCGCATGCGCCAGGACTTAGAAAATATTTCCCGAGCTGGTTGTGAAGTCTAGTGTCAGTACCCAGCGAATTCTCATTGCGCATGCATAATGATTCAACATGCAATAGGTAGAAGTGCTCTATTCCAACCAAAACTTTCATACCAAGTTTTAAACGGAAATAAATGCAATGCAAACCAATAAATTGAATATCTGAAAAATAGTTAACTCTACCAAAAAAAGTATTTAATATAAAATGTGTACTTTAACGAGACTTACACTTTTTCTGTAGTAATATTTCGTGCATCTCTTCCAACTCGGCAATTGTACAAAAGTCATTCAGAATAAAGAGCATTTCAGAGACTATTCACAGAAAAGTCAACATATACATTTCACTTGTCCTGAAAATGTCTCAAACTTATGGTATAATTAAAATTGTTAGACATTTTTGAGAAAATGAACATTTTGAAACAAGTTCCATGTAAAGAGCAATCTGAGGTGGGGGATTTTCTTGAAAATGTTCGTGTCGCATTCTGGGAAGATGCAAAACTATATACCAAGTCCGGATTTAATCTATGTTTTGTTTATATGTTATATTGTTCACTCCATCCACACATGGACTTTTGTTCCTTCGAAAAATACCTTTTACATGCAGAAATTATAATAACGTATATTTTCAATGAAATCTCGATGTCGAATTTTTTAAATGTATTTATTTATTTATTCAGGGGAGCTCATAGCGTGTATTTCCACCCGAATGCCAGTCATACGTTGCGATATGTATTTAAGGTGTTGAATAACAGTTATAATACTAACATATCACTACCCAAATTACTAATAGACGCATAAATGCATGATTGCTGAACTAGTTACGTTTATGCAACGTTGGCGCTACTGCCGTTGCATGCAAGGCTTGCTATCTGGCTTTGTATCTTCGGTTGGCAATACCCCCTCCATCGCTTCGACTAGCCGATCCGCGCATGCGTCAATACTTCGTTGTTTCGCGTACACGGCCAGGTACAAACGACCTACACTTACCCTAGGAAGAACTGGAATCAATCTAAAAGATCGGTTGTTTACATCAGTCACGTTGAAACATATGATGTGATGATATTTGATGGTATAAAGATGCTGAAGATAATGGAATTACATTTCCCCGTGCTCGTCCAAAGCTGAAAGATACTGCTGTGCCATGCTTGTTCCCCAGTTTACCAAAGTACGTTTCTCTATAACCTCATAACCCACTGACCTGTCATGGCATGTAATGCGTCCTCTGATTGGTAATCAGAGGATATGGTTGGTGAATTTATTTTGTTAATTCTCCCGGTTAGGTCAGTGAGACCCGTAAACCAACAACAGGTGTGGTCCTCCAGACATTCTGAGGGTTGTGAGAGAATGATGTGACCGCCAAAAAGCGGTCTAAAAAGCGGTTACCTTTACTGCCAATTCTCTCCAATATAAATTATGAAATATGACTCAAGCGGTAAAATATTCCGGAGTTAAAATAGTCCCCCATTTGGATCTCCGGGTGGGGACTACTTCTCGAGAACCAAGATATTACATTAATAGAAGACCTAACATCAGAATTCTTCAATGGAATGCAGGTGGTCTCACACAAGCAAAAAGAATAGAGCTCAATAAAATTGTATTTGACAATAATATAGATATATTTTTCATTCAAGAAGCAAATCTAACAAATGCTCAACTTAAATACTTCAATTTTACTGGATTTTTAATAAACCTGCTACCCAAAAATAGACAAGTATAGTTGGAGTAATAAAGGATATTAAAATCCACATTTCAAATTGTTAAAGAAATGGATAACGCAGATAAATCTGAATAAATAAAGTTAAAGTTTTGGGATAACAAAACACATCTACATTTATACAGTATTTACAATCTTACCAGGAATGAACCAGATCTCTCACTTATTGATCAATTAAATAAAACCATCATAATTGTGGATTTCAATGCCCATTCCAAAAGACGGGGTCATGAAAAAGTGGATTCTACAGGGAACACAGTGGAAGAATTTTTGAATACCACAACTTTTGAACTGATTTATAATAATGAAGATTCCACAACCTTTATACATTACTCTGGAGCAGGCAGTAACCCAGACCTCTACAACATATATTGTTTCAAAGATTTAAAAAACAAGTTATAGAAGACTCAAGTTCTGGTCACAGAGCAGTAATTGCTGGTATAAAACTAGATAATACAAATGTCAGTCAGCATCACATGAATCT
Organism: Tenodera sinensis; assembly: GCA_030765045.1. Classification (NCBI taxonomy): domain Eukaryota; kingdom Metazoa; phylum Arthropoda; class Insecta; order Mantodea; family Mantidae; genus Tenodera; species Tenodera sinensis. The sequence continues at coordinate 96,677,356 of CM060965.1, forward strand.
GTATTGGAACTTAAAAAAATCGGATTGGAATAAATATAAAACTGAACTGGAATATAAATTTAAAGAACAAACAAACTCACAGCTGTTCCTTGTGGAAGAATGAAAAGTCTCCAAACCTTTTGGAATCCCCAGTTAGAAGAACTGAAAAAGCAAAGCTTGAAATACAGCTGAACAAACAAAAGCATATCGGGTACACAAACATGGCGAAAGAAATGTGGCTCACTGAAAACGGAAATTAATACAGCCAAAAAGAATCACTTCAATAATTTCTTAGCAAACTGGATTATAGAACAGCTTGTAATAAGTCCCAACAGTTCATAAAATGTCAAGAACAGGAAAGAAAATAGCATACCTATCATACGTAATAAAATATTAACAAATGATGCAATCATAGCCGAAACCTTCAATAAATATTATGCTAATTTACTTAAAGTAACAAGAACTAATAAAAAGGAACGTAAACAATTTAAGAAAGATTTGAAACAAAAAAGAGAATGTAATCCTAACACTCAACAAAATATTTTTTCAAAATTTTAATATGCAAGAACTGAACATTGCAATTAATGATCTAAACAACAAAAAGTCTCCTGAAACAGATCAGATACACCCAGAGTTCATAAGAAACCTTGGAGAAACAGCAAACAAGTACTAAAACTCTACAATGTATTCTGGAAAACCACTGTACCTACCGAATAGCGAAAAGCACAAATTGTCCCACTCTTGAAGAAAGGTAAAACAGCATCTGAAATAAAAAATTATAGACCAATAGTTCTTACTAGCATAATAGCAAAAGTGATGGAAAGAATGGTGTCAAACAGGTTAAATTGGTTTCTAGAATCACAAAATTTAATTTCCCCATGTCAAGCCGGATTCAGAGAGCTCCACTCCAGAAATGAACAAGTCTTACTTCTCAGTCAAGAAATCAGACTCCTTCAATAGAAAAGAAGATAATGTATCAGTTTTTATTGATTCCCAAAGTACATATGATTCCATATGCAGAACAAAACTACTAAAGAAAGTAAAAAACTGGGGAGACAAGGTCTAATGTTTTCATGGCTATGTACTTTCCTAACTCAACGCTTTATTGCTATCAGATATGGAAGGAATATATATCGAAATATAAACAAGCACACCGTGGCTTACCACAAGGCGCAGTGCTCAGCACAGCGCTTGTTAATATATTTATTAACGATCGGCCACAAGAAATACAAGAATCAGGCTGAAGTGTGCACTCTTTGCCGATGAATTACTAATGTGGACTTCAAAGCCAAAAAAAAAAAAAAAAAAAAAAAAAAAAAAACGTGCAGAACTAGAAAAAAACATGCAACAATCCTTAACCAACCTACAAAAGTGGACCAAAGAAAATTTAATGATGCTTAATACAAAAAAAATCAAACACCAAATCTTTCCACTAAGGGGAAAAAAAAACATTAAAAATGAAACTAAATTTTGAGGGCCAACAATTACCAGAAACGAAGGAAGCAAAATATTTGGAAGTTATATTTGATACCAAACTTACATGGACCAAACAAATAGAAAATGTAATACAAAGAGCAGAAAGGCGCTTTTCACTTTAAAACTTCTAACAGGAATGAAGTGGACCGTTCCAGAGCAACTATTAATGCAAAAAATAAAAAAATAAATTAATTAATAGTAATAATAATAATAATAATAATAATAATAATAATAATAATAATAATAATAAATAAATAAAATAAATAAAAAAAATAAAAAAATCAAATCTTCAAAACCAACGTCTGAGACTAATTACAGGTGCTATCAAAACCACACCAATACCAGCTATGGAAATACTAACCAACCAATGCCCCATTGAATATGAAATAGAAAAATCAGCTCTTATTCAACACAAAAAGTTGATCAGACTCCCATTCAATACATGGAACAGGAAAAATTTTACACATACACTAAAGACTCAGGAGAGCTTTCTTTCCAAAATTCAAGACACCAAGAAGAATGTAGACCATCCTAATTCAAAGAAAAACTTCATAGATAAAGTCAGTCCGATACAAACATTAGACTCACATATTATTTACACCCGACAGAAGAAGTTAAGAAAAGTGATAGTCCAACTAGTGTTATAAAATTATTGGCATTAGAGACAATCCATTCTAGATTTCCGGAACATAAATGTCTCCATATTTATATTGATGGATCACTGGTGTAAAACTAAGATGGAGGAGGGGCTGGAGTTACGTGTTCTATTACGGATCTTTAAGTTATGGAGCTACAAACCTTGATGGAGAAATTGAAGCAATTCGAATGACTCTCCAAAATCTTTTGTATAGAATCTCACATTTTCATCAAGCAGTTATTCTCTCAGATTCCAGGGTGACAATTATAGCAGTTACTTCCAAGTTGTCACCAACGAGCTAAACAATTATAGAATGTTGGAAAATCTTTGCCCACTTAACAGTACTTCAAAAACACCTAGTATTCTAATGGATACCAGCTCACTGTGGACTGAGTGATAATGACAAAGCGGATTTTCTTGCCAAAAAGGGTACCAGCAGTGTACAGAAATCTATAGTTAATCTACCATTACGCAGCTAAAAGATTAGTCAACTCTAAATTAAAAAAAAAATTGCAAAGTATTGCAATGAAAATCAAAGAATAAAAGATGGGAACTACCAAACAGTCAAACAGTAATTCCCGAGTGTCCTCGAAAAATGGCTATGTGATCTGCAAGAGGAAATGGATCGAGACCACCTTCAAATATGCCCGGCCACTTCTAGTGCCCCATCCATCAGTGAAAAATACTGGAGAGCAAGAGGATTAATGACTTCATTGTAAGAAATCCAGCATTAGCAAACAACAACAACATTCCTCAATTCAATCCTAGGCGCTGATCTGCTGATCCCAAGGTCGGGGGTTCAAATCTGGCCCAGGATGGTTTTCAAGTGTTCTCAAAAATGACAGCTCCATTCAGTAGATTCACTGGCATGTAAAAGAACTGCGAGACGAAATTCCGGCACACCCGCGACGCTGATGTGATCGGCAATGCGTCGTTAAATAACAAAATATTTTTTTAAATTCTCAATTCAATCCAAATGATCTCCCACGTGCAACATTCAGCACCACAATTACACAATAAATGAAAATATATTCATATTATGATGAAACAAATTAATAACTTACCTGAAATAACTACAAATGCAGTGGTGCAATAGGTAGATAACTTTAAATGAGAATATATTTCATAATGTAGGTTTAGAAAATAAATACAAGTTTGTGTTTTAGAGGCAGTAAACCGCATAACGTGAAGTAACTATGAAATCATAAGCTCATGTAATTGTCCAGTGGGTAGATAAGCTTAAATGGAAATATAATTATTTCATAATGTACGTTTATAATACAAATACAGGGTGTTTTAGAGGTATAAACCGTACAGCGTGAAATAACTATAAATAATAAGCTGATACAGCTGTAGAGAACGTAGATAACCTTAAAATATGAATATATTTTATATCTAATGTGCCTTTATGAAAGCGTTTTATAAGAGTTATATGTGGAAGATGATTGAGAAACGGAATGCTTCAAGCATTGGATTTTACTGGAAATAATTGTCACAAATTATTGGTGATTTAAGCATTATTTTGAATGTGAATTTCCATTAATAATTAACAGCTAACGGGAATAAGGAAAAAGAAAATCTTCACTTCGTTTGTTACGCTTCCGTTATTTATATTCTCTCTGTAATTACATTACAGTTTGTCTTCTCTTCCTCGATGCTAAAATTACTCCGCTGTTTAGTCCGAACTTCTATTCCACTGTTTCAGTTTTAGATTGCACTTCCATTCCATTTATTCGTGCTCTTCTCTGATTCGTAGTTGCCAGCATCTAAGTTCACTACAAGGGATGTAGTGTATTTCTTCATGTCAAGTTGGCATGATTTAGTGAGATTGCGTATGGTTAAGCCTGTATACAGCAACATTACACTTATTTTAAATAACATATCTGAACTGGTCGATTTTGTTGCACTACAAGATTCGCGTATCAGATATCCTGTGATGAATGTCATACTGGTGACTTGGTGACTGCTTGTCTTCTGAGATCAGGTTTTATCAGGATGTGTAACAAGGTACCAACCAATAGTGTGGCACTGAGGACATTGTTCGCCCATACGTCACCGACGTGCCCCATGAGCCAGCTGTATACAGCTGCCATTACAGTGCTGCCCGCCTGCACCCCAATTGTCAGGATACCCGACGTGAGGCCCTCTGGTTCAGGGTAAGTGATTTCCGCTGCAAGGTCATATGCTATGGGCATATATCCAGCCAGAAACAACCTGCAAATCAATATACACTATGTGTTCAGTTTGTATATAAACATTGCTACACCAAAATTTTAAATTCTTGGAAGAACAGGAAAGTCAAGAAGAAGGTTAAATGTCTCTTGCATGCTTAAGTTGTATGACTAAGGGCCACAATATAATAGTGACGTAGGTAACTGCCCCAGCTGTACCCTGGCCAGAGGCTTAAGACGGGATTACTAGACTTTATGCGACAGGACGTAATGTGAAAATCTAACATATTGTATTAAATTGAGCTATTTAGGGTTGACTTAACGCAACTGGCAATGCCAAACTTTTTCCTCAAGTTATGTTGTTTGAATGTCACGTGAGTAAGTTCACCAATCGGCGAGAAGCAACGTCATTGTGCTTTCCTTTGTAACTATTTTTTACCAACACTCTTTGTCTAACGAGAAAGACAAGCTACGGCACGAATCGGAGTTACGTAATAATGGCAGTCTGTATACCATCATGATAAAACTGTATCTTTTGTGAATTCAACTAGCGGTTTAGAATATGAATGCATTAGGTAATTGTGCTTTTGCTTCATTGGGCTATGTCTCGACTAGGAGAATTACGTCACTGCAGTTCGTGCCATAGCCTGTGTATCTCATTAGCCATGTTCTTTGTTTCCTTTGTTTTCCCCCAAAACAAGGTTATGGCCAACTCCGTACTTAACTACAATTCCATAGGGAATTGAAATTGATTTTAGTCTAATTCCATTCTCAATACGATCTGAGTTTCCATGTTAAATTCAATCCGGAATGAAATCGATTTGGATACGCAAGACTCGAGCATAAATAATTCAAGCTTTTATATTGGTCACTTGGTTTATGTTGGTGAACCTGTAAAAATATGTTTTCTGCGTATTGTAGTAGATTTTGAATGTTTTTCGAGAAGAATATATTGCAAGACTATAGAGACAATAAAAGTGACTTTGTTGTGTTTTATTACACCACTTTCGGTAAGAAAACAAATTAACGGGCATGCAGCGTGTTACGAGTAAAGTAAAAGTTAGCATCTTAGGGGATTCAAATCGATTTGAACTGAATCCGCGTTTCCATACGGTATTCAATCCGGAATGAGAATTCAAATCGATTTGAATTTCCCATGGAAACGTAATGAATATATTTGACTTTTAAAATGTTAAAATGTTCTTTAGTTCAAAGTTACGTGTTATCTTCCTGGAAGTATTGTATTTACCAAAAAATTTGATGTCGAGATTTCATCGGAAATATGTTTTGAGGACTGAATCCAAAAAGGCATTTGTAAAAAAAGGTCCGCGCATGCGCGCGCGTGTGTGTGTCAGTCTGTAAACAGTATAACTCAAAAACAAAGTTCGTTAAAAACCAAAGTTGGTACTTAAGTATAATGTCTTTCAAGGATGCGACACGAAGATTTTGAAAAAGATTGCTTCACCCTAAACTACTCTTTACATGGAACAGTTTTAGAAAATTTTGATTTTCTTGAAAATAGCTCTAATGATTTTGATTAAAATTACATGTTTAAGATATTTGTATGACAAATGAAATGTATATTTTGATTTTTCTGGCTATAGCCTATGTAGTCCTGGATGACTTTTGAATAACTCGTAAACCGTAAGAGATAGACAAAATCTTACACCACCAAAAATGTAGATCTCGCTAAAACACACAATTTGTGTCTGAATAAATGTTTTTGTAGAGTAAACCATTTCGGAGATATTCCTTGTTATTTGTGTCAGTTTCGGAAAACTTAAAACTTTCTGAAATGCAACATCGTTGTTCACTTTTTTATGTTAAGCGTGCAAAGAGAACGGGATCTCAAAGCTTTGAAAGATTTAACTATCGCTCAAAGCCTGATGTATTCTAATATTCCCCTTGCACCTACAAGGAAATAAGCAATAAGATAATACAATACAATTTCTAAATTTTGTGAACAATGGGAAGGCGAAAGGAAAGTTTTCATATTAAGAAACGACCAAAAACTAAAGCTAAACCCCTAGCGCAACAGCCCATGAATGGCCAAGGCTTGCCGCCCAACCGCTGCGTTCCCCACCTCTACCCACTACAGGCGTCATTGGTGAGGTGCAGTACTGGAGGGTGGGATGTGGTCAGCGGCCGGAGCCCTCCCGGCCAGTTATGCGGCCTTCGCGACCCAAGCCGCTACTTCTCCAACAAGTAGCTCCTCAATTGTTCCCCCCGGGACCTACGAGGCTGAGTGCACACCGTGCTAGACCTCCCAGCTGGTACCGGGGATCGAACCCGGGTCCTCCGCGCCAAAGGTAAGTGCGCTACCAACTGCACTACGGAGGCAAGAAACGACCAAGCAAAGTTAAAATTCTCAAAAATTGCCACTGAGGCCAAGAAGAAAGCAGAAGAAGGTCCCACATATGATAGCATGGTGCTGGGGAATTTTAAGTTGATTGAATTTAGGTTAAGTACAAAAATTATTGTTAAACTTTAAAATCCATTCCTCTCTCTCTTTTTTTTGGGGTGGGGGGTGGGGGAGGTTCATCAGCTTTTGCTATTCAAAATGCCTCTTCGACCCAAGTTTAAAAGTTATTAGCTTGAAATTTTTGTGAGAGCTTCAGAGATTCAGGTATTAAAATTTGCCATGCAGTAGTTAAAATATTAAATAATTGAGCTGAACTTAAATGTTTTCATAACTCACACTGAAAAAATTGAAAATATCAATAAATTATACCCAAAACTTTTTTCTTAAACTAATTAAATCTAAGCAATGGCTGTATGACAGTTTCTTTATACATTATAAGTCATAAATTTTGGAGAGATACAATAAACTGTAGGGTACAATGGTACTTTTATATTAGCATATCAAAAAGTGATTTATTATTAATAAATATATTAATTGAAAAACAGTTTTACATAGGACATTAGCATTTTGTGTGTACTATATATATTGTGTTCTGAGTGAGTGGAAAAAAATTCAAAGCAATCAGAAGAAAACTTTGGATTTTTTAATTTTCTTAGCTACATTGTCTTAAAAACTCCATAAAATTTATTTTATTTCTTCATAGCAGAGAGTATGTACTTTAAACTTATACAAATGATTTTGTAATTTATAAGATCTGTACATTTTTAATCATGTAGGAAAGCAATATCACGTATTGATGTTAAATGTAACTTATTAAAAGCTCATTTTACACAATGTGTAACACAGGTCTTCTACAACTAGAACACATTTGAACTGATTTTTGAAGAACAGCGCTGAGAACTTAAATACTTTTAACTCCACCAAGAAGCATAGGCAGTATATATCACTACAAATTTAATCGAAATCGTGAAATAAAATTACTAATTTTAACTGCGTTAGGGAAATATGTATACGAGGTCACTAGATATGCATTGAGACAAAAAATTGGCCAACTTTGGGACAATCATTTTGTTTTCTTAGAACAGCTGAGTCATTGCTAATACAATGGTAGCAGGCAGACCGTTGTTGCGTCATTCATTTTGCTGAGTTTATGTTTGAAGTCCGGAAAGAGCGAACGGTTTTTCAAGTACAGTGGAGATTCATGAGATCATTTTTGTGCAATTCAAATGTGACTTAAATGAAACACAGTCATTTGAGCGTTTGAGGGGGGGGGGGAGCTTTTGGGGACTATTTTTTTCACGTAACACTGTGTTCCACTGGTTTGTAGAATTTAAGAGGGGGCGGCAATCTGTTAAAGATGAAGAGAGCAGCAGCAGTAACATCACCACAGTGATTATTGAAGATTCAAGAATATTAGGTTTCAGTCATCCTTCATGAACACCTTTACATTGTTGTATCAGCTCACACAGCTAATGTAGATATCCAGCACATAGTCCCACCATCCTCCTGTTCCCTATTGAGGCTATCTCCTCGACGCTGCCACCGATTACCATAATAATGTGGGCCCCGGCCAGCCGTATGTGTGGCGTCGCGAGAGAATAACTTCGATGCACTTGGGGCTGCTTATAGGGGTATGGTTATCCTGTTTTCGGAATCCTTTTACATACTGAGTGATGGGATGAGGTGACATGGTATTTTGGGATCCCAGGGGGTGGAGGAGATCACACGTAGATGTATTAAATAGTAATCATTGTTCCAAAAGCAGTTGCATTATAAAGGCCCCGGTATAGCAGGGAGCGTTGTTCGCCATTGCTCTCGATCATAGTGCGTATCTACGCGTATAATTGCGCTGGCAGTTTTCATGAGTTCCTTATGAAATCACTATATTTTCTTGAAATTCCCCGTACTGCGTATGTTACGTGACTACCTTCGTCACCCGTCACTCTTCGCATGAAATTATTAACTATCCACTTAAAGCTGTGTACAGTATTTGGCCTTACCCGTAACGGTATCTTGGCCTGGTTTGTCAATTTGCCACAGTCAGCGTCACAAAAACTTCTACGCAATACAACACACAGTAGCGAACCCGCGATTTTCACCCTCCTAAGAACTACAGTCCAAAGTCAGTGACAAGCGAATATCAAATTAAATACAAATTAATTATATGCGACTATATTTTTGCTTCAGGTCGCCCTGAACAAGCAGTTTGAAGAGGAGTTATCTGCAGTGCTGTGGATGCTTCCAGAAGTGGTTCAGGAGGATGGAACGCTGCATGCAGTGCCAGGGAGAATACTTTGAGAAACTGGGGTAAACAAAACGTTTCGGTGACTATTTATATTTTGTTGTCTCAATGCATATCTAGTGATCCTCGCATATTTCAATATTTCAGCAATAAAATATCATATGTTGATTTTTTTGGTCACTACCACGGAATGTCCAAAAGTAAAAGTGAATGATATTGACCACACATGAGATCAACAAGGAAGGGACTATGTTCATTTACTTACCCAACACAACCAGCAGTGATATACACGACGATCTCAGACTTCAGTGACAGAGTGTAAGTAAACACAAGCATAGCAACGAGACTTAGCGCCATCACCGTCAGTGTGATCAACCTGCCAACAAAACAAACATACAGAGGTCAGCAAGGTCGTAAAGACATCGTGGACTTTAAAGCAAATAATCCACCTCATTATGTTCCATGTGTGCATTTATTTTGAATTGTTTTAGTGCTTACATAAACCTTCCAAACTTTTAATCGTTTTTACAGCAAAATTCCCCATATAATGTGACATTTGGCTCTGGAAAGTATTTAATCAACTTGTGTTATTTTAAAACAAGACTTAACTTACTCACTAACTTCAAGTTGGCAGTACTTGAGTCACTTGGAGAGCTGCCATTCAATTGTTTCTTATGCATAACGTATTAGTTGATACCAAAATTATGGATTGCGAAAATTAATTATTTAAAATACAATTAAAAACAATCACCGACAACGCTTAGTATATTGTGCGGGACGGCAAACTGATCCGTTTTCAAACAGGAGCCCCTGTCCTGAAATGCGCGGTTTGGACGCTGAGAAGTGTGAGATATGTGCGTTCACATTTCGTCAATAAACCCAACATCGAGCTGCCTACATTACAGATGGGCTTCGAACTGTGTTCCTCCAACGTCATTGTAGAGCCTATATCGGCGGGATGAGCCTCATGCACATGATCCAATACAGGCGGTGTCTTTGAAGATTTTCAATCAATCCGAGGACTCTAGCTATAAGGTCCTCCGCTAACATTACAGGAGTGACATATGCAACTCTTTATACAACTCCACAGAAAATAGTCGAGAGGAGTCAGGTCTGTTGACCATGCTTGCCATGAAACTGGTCCACCTCTACCAATCCATCGATTTGAATATGTGACGTTGAGGTGATACAGTTACACCAAGGTGTGCTGGAGCTCAAGTCGGCCATTTCAGCAGCTGTGAACTGTTACGTGTCGCACTGTTGTTAAAAAAGCTGTAAACTGCACAACTAACAGCAGGATGTGCACCAAGGACTCAGCGGAGGAATTTAGCGCATGCGCAGGAATATTATTATTCTCAGGTCGTTCATCCTATTACAGAAATGACTAAAGGGTTGCATACTGAGGCTGACCGTTTTTACTGAATCACCCAATCAGCACCTCATAATTTGTTGTTTAGGATGGAAGGGTGAAGCTTTGGGATGTCGGGGTTTTCTTTGGGTCGCTCTTGCATGGTTGACTCTTATCTTTGTATCAGGGTGTGGGACGTCCTGGATCTGTTGCGTTGATTTTTTTTCAGGAAAGCTCATGACTGCGTAATTCAATGAAATTTATTCTCTTCAGTTCACTCGCTACCAAGATGGTTTAAGTGTGTGCAAGAATGAGCTTTCAATAGCACGCCGAAAATGTTATATTCTGCACTGCATCTCCTCGCTGCCTTCAGTCACCTCCAAGCGAGTTCTGTCTTTCTGCCAGCGTTATAACAGCCTACCTGGAAAATCCACCCCTTTGTCCAAATGTCATTCACACCAAGGACCGCAAAAGGGTACCGTTAGCCAACTGTGTGCTAATGGCCTAGTATGAAATAGTTCCACCAACATGGTTTTACAAAACCTTGTGCTACACATATTTAATTAATGATTTTATAAGTTTTGTCCATTGCACGGACAGCTTCAATACCTTCCGTATTAACATACCTTAACGAACTGTCACAGCCGTTCGTTCTCAAACTTCGACACTCTCCAGCGTCCAAACTGTGGGTTAACAGGGGTTTCCTTTTGAAAACCGATCAATTTGCCATCCTACACAACATACTAAGCGTTGTCGGTTTTTTTTTTTTTTGGGGGGGGGGGTGAATGTTTGTATGTTTGTCCTCTAATCGTTCCTAAACCGCTTGACCGATCACCACGAAATTCGGCACGTATATGTGTTTTTTTATGGTAAAGGTTTCTGTACTATTCATTTTGCTACAGTCCAGGGCTTTAAGTAGGGGGAAGGGGTTAAGCTACTTTGAACTTCCCTCTGTCATGTATGGCAGTAGTGGTCGTGTGCCAAGCGTGAGCAGTTGAAATATCGTCCTTATTATGCAACATGATCGCGAACTTTGTTTACAGTATCTATTTGGCTGAAAACTGCTTCGACGTGATTACAAATAACAAATCTGAATATATAGGATGGAGCAGATATCAGGAACATACAGTCATCTGCAAACAAGAAGAATAAATAAACAACTAAAATATGCATAATATCTTATTTTACTAGTTACACCGGCGGTATTCAAACTTTCTTTTTTTTTCCGCTTACTCCCAAAGAAAATTTTCCATTTCAGCCTGTACCTCTAGGACTAGCCCTAGACTTATCCTTAATCACTTTATTTTGATAAACAACGGTTATTTTATTTCCCTCAAAGGCTGGGTAAAATATGAGTAAGAGAAAACATAGTGAGGACGCATTCATCCAATGAAAAATGGTGCGTGCTTAACAACTGTTTCCAAAAAGCAATTGTTAACAGTACCAAAAATTAAAAGCTGAAGAGGAAGTCTGTGTAAGTAAAGTAGCTCTACTGATAAGGTTGGCAGAACTGTATTTCGATGTAATGTTCACTGTAGTGTAATTTATTGTCGGGCATATTGAATTCTTGGGAACTGCTGATAAGTTGTTGTCTCTGTGTTAGAAGAGTTATCATAATTAGCGTTATCCTTTCTAAAGAAAACCCACGCACACCCTGGGAGAGGAACCTCAATGCTCGGCAGGCGGTAAGGGGATGTATCAAAGGAATTCGAGATGGCGTGAAGCATTATTGCATTTAACGGCTTTACCTTCGAAGAGCACATAGGGGCTTCATAATTGTTACATCATCTTGTGACTTACTACTTTACAGCGAACTATCAGGAGTAAGACTAGAGTTCACTATAGCTATTGTTACCTGAAGGCATGGGTCTTGTCCTGAAGAAAACCAAAGATCAAGGATCCTGCCATTCCTGCAAATACCATCACTAATCCTGCTCGTCCTGCGAACTCCTGCCCGTCCTGAATATCAACCACAAAACAATACAAACATCAAAACCACTAAGCTACATATTGTGACAAATGACCATTCAGAAAATCCTATTCCCGACACCAGTGTAATAAACTTATAAAAGTCCAGTTATTTTTTCTTTATTTTATTTTGCTCTAAACTTTTGCACAAATGCTCAGTTCTCTTTTACTGACGTTAGCACAATCTACATTCCGTGTGATATTACAACTCATCTTGTTTTCTCGTAATTTTAACACAAATTTCCCCCTTCCCCCCCCTCCCCCCCCCCCCCCCTCAGTTCCTCTCTGTCTCACAAACACTTCTCTCACACTTAACAGCTATCTCGTTGAACACTCACAAATCCTTTTCTCAAAACTAGCCCTGACGTTACGATCTTACAACACTCATTAACTGCTGTGGGTACGTCTGGTGGCGCAGTTGGTTAGACGCTGGTCTACTGACCCCAAGGTCGCGGTTGTACTTAAAAACGACAGCTCGATATCAGTAGATGTACTTGCATGTAAAAGAACTCCTGCCGGACGAAATTCCAGCACACTGGCAACGCTGATGTGATCCTGGCAATTGACAGCGTAGTTAAACAACAAAATAATAATTTTATTAATTAATTGCTTCACTATCTTCCTTTAGATGATGACGGTACACACACAGCTGACACGCGTACTAAAACTGATGGACTCCAAACTCTCGTTGCCTCAACTAATTATATAGCGAGGATGACGTATCAAGAACCTTTTTGAAATTTCACTTCTACTTCTACAAATATGCCGGGCGCCTCTCGAATAATCTTGAAAGAAAAAAAAACTTGTAGTGCCGCTCTCATAGTCAAGTGCTCACAAATATACGCACGAGGCAGCTTGTCTTTGAGCACCTTTGATACTCGTCGCGCCAGATATGTGGTGGGAGTTAACCATACCTCGACCGTCCTTTGTTGTGCGTCACGGCCGACGTCAAAATATCAACTCTCCAAATCAGCTGCGAGTCGTGAGTTTACATTTGGGTATTCACTAAGCTTTAGGTTCAAACACTCCTGAAATAACATCTGCATAATAGAGCTCGACGCAATGGGCGTTAAAACATTTTGGATAGGCAGACACTTCGACACTAATACAGAATATTGGTGTCAAGTATTCCGGTGACGCCCAACATCTACATAGCTCATATGAACATACCTCTGAAAATGATTTATTACTAGCTGAAGTACCCGGCGTTTCTCGTGGTTTTACAGTTTTGGTCCTACAACTTTCTGACATACGGTGGATACTAAAAATAATCCAATAAAAACAGAATAAATAAAAGCACCACGCAGAATCACTGTAGAAAAAACCCAAATACCACAGAAACGTTCTTACAACGTATGAGGGTGGCTCTGATTCACTTTATTCTTTAAGTTCCCCCATAAATAAAAATCACATACGGTAAGATCTGGGATGGCGCTGGCCACATACCTTTACTTATGATTCTATCTTCAAATACTTCTTAATTAATTGCAACGAGAGATAGCTGTATGTGTTGTCGAATCTTGTTGAAAATATGCCTGTTTACATTCAATGTCACGCAATTCTTCCAGGAATGGTGTGCAAATGTTTTCCCTGTATCTCTGCCCAGTAACTGTATGCATTCACAGCATACCAAACACCAATTTTTTGGCCATGCAATGGCATTTGGTGTACAAGATCTGATTTTTCTGCACTACAGTATCTGTTGTTTTGTGACGGTATATGACCATTTAAATAAAACAATGCTTCGTCTGTAAAGAAAATAAAATGTGGGTCAGTTGTGCGATCATTAACTTTATTTGACACCCAATTACAGAAATTTATTCTACTGACATTATCGCGTGGCTTTAATTCCTGAAATATGCAAAGAGAAATGGCCGTAATTTCAGAAGATGAATTAATGTGAGCGAACGTTTTCTTAAAAGGTGTGACACATGTATGGCGGCACGGGGACATCATTTCCAACACCTCCTGTGATAAACGTATGTGGTTATTGTAATCATCATTTGCATGATAAACCTATGTGCTTGAATTTCCAGGTCTGAATAGCAAACTCCGCCGGCAAGCAGCTGCCCGCCCGCCGCTAGAATCCTCTGTCGGCAGCACGGATCACGGTCGAAGCACTGTAGGGGTTTTAAATATTTAGGAATATATATATATTTATTTATTTATATATTTATATATATGTCAGCTATAAATCTGAAAATAATTTTAAAAATAAATTACCCACGTTCCAACAAATATGCGGCACAATAAATATAAACTTTAAAACTAAAACCTGGAAAGAAACACGAATGAAGTTTTAAAAAGTAATGGCCATGCCTACTTTTCTTTATGAATCCGAAACATGGACGTTCACAAAAGCTGACACAAACAAGATACAGGCTGGCGAAATGAGATTTTTAAGAACAGCAAAAGGATGCACACTCTTAGATAAAATTCCAAATGATAAAATAAGGGAAGAACTAGAAATAAATCCTTTGGCAGACAAAATTATCATTTACAGGAATGAGTGGAGAGAGCACGTTAATAGAATGCCTAGAGAAAGGACCCTAAGGAAAGTGTTAAACTATAGGCTATTGGGAAAAAGACATCCGGGAAGATCAAGAAAACGATGATCAGACATGTTTTGAAGCCGGAACAGGCAACATTGCCTAATCCTTGAAGTGACGATGATGAATTATATATTATGTATTACTTACTAAGATTAATATGCTTCCAGGTTAGTTAGTACTTCTAAGTAGGCGTGACACAGAAGGCATTCTCTTGATAACCAGTGGTGTACCGGAACCGAGTTCCAGCGCCTTGTGCAAGGCTATAGTGATATCGCCAATGATATGTTAGCCCACGCGTTAAATTGTAAAGAAAAACGGATAATATATGCGCGGTGCAGTTATAATCATGCAAAAAAGCATCGCAAATTAAACTTGGCGATTAGATTGTGGGAAAACGGTTAGACTAAGGGGGAAAAAAGAAACCAACAAACACAGCGAAGTGGACCCATACAACACATACCAATTACACTTATACCTCTAACATTTGGCAACACAGTGTTAATACGTACCGGGAAGTATTTCAGTAACATTTGTGACAACATAGTGCAGACGGAATTAAAGGCACCCTGGTTGATGGCGTAGGCTCCGAAGAGCAGAACGTAGGTTGGATTACTGAAGAGACGTTTAGACAGAGCCCAGACAGCCTTTGGTCCTGCTGGAGGTTGCTTGGGGACGGCCTGCTGGATGCTGGGAGGTGATGGAGGTGCTTTCTGAAAAACTACAACATAACCTCACTTCCTACACAAATCCTGAATCACGTACATTCGGTTTTCTAGTAGAACTTACATTTATAGTGCAGAGCTATACACCGAGCTATTTTATATGTGCGCCGTCACAAATTGGGTGGCTCACTTATTTTATGTGATTCTTTTAGTGAAGTTTAGAGCGTTCCTGAGCTGTACAACTACCATCCTATTGTACAGGATATTCTCTGGTTTACATACTTCTGGCGTTTACGTGGTGTGATTCCTGGTCACGTTGACTTGCCGGGAAATGAAATTGCGGATTTGGCAGCAAAGACGACAACCAGAGAACCCAGCATTAACATGTCTCGGATTACTTCGCAAGACTTTATGCTTGAAGTGTGGAGAGTGCCGTGGTGCAGAGTGGAAATAAGCTTAGAGCAGTGAAGGAAATTCTGATAAACTGGATAATCTCTTCTCGTATATCTGGTAGTAAGGGGTAGTGATGCGCCTCCTATAGCCTCTCCTACCCAATTCTCATCCTCATCCTGCCCGTGGTGCACCCTGCTTTTAACAGATGAGGCTCTGGGGACCGAATCACAGCGGTATAACTGTTTCATCTAAAATGGAGGAAATGTCAGTTACATATGTGCTGGCCTATCACAGCACAACAGCGTCCCTCAGAGGCACATGAGGGGAAGGTCGGTGGATCTAAATACCACCTATTTAGTCCTCCCGGCTAGGTCCGATGGACCCGTTGATCAACGATAGGTGTGGTCCTCCTTGCAAAATGGGGGTTTAAGTTGGGTGATGTAACTGCCACATTGTAAAACTGGTGCCCGTTAAGAAAACAGTTACATGAAAGCCACATACATGAATATGAGTCCTAAAGATAAATATTCCGGAGTTAAAACTGTCCCCCAATCGGATCTCCGGGTGGGGACATCTTTAGGCAAATTTCATCACAATTCCAATACTTTAAGAATTCTGCTCAAAAGTATTGGAAAGCACGAATGCTAATGGCTTCATTGCCAGATGCAAGGCACTAGAAAATAACAACAACATATCTGGTCGCTAGGAGATGGTCTAGGCTCGGTTGCCACGCACGGTTACGTTTTTACGGGGCATCCTGCTCCCCTTTGTCAGTCCGTTACGTGCTGCTAGTGTGTCTTGCAGAGGTCCTGGCGGACGATAAACAAATGATTGAAAGAGTTTTTGAAGTTTTTATCGATGCTAAACTACCAAATAACAGTTTAGTAGTAGAGATATGGAGTTTTCGTACCATTTTCGTACCGTTTTTGTACATTTATTTTATGGGACCCAGGGACTCAAATTTGAATTTTCTAAATTGTATAGGTATGAAATCAATACATTACATACTTAAGAGTGTTCATGTTATAAATTACCATACGAAGTTGCAGCACAATTTGTTTTAAAGTTTTAAGGGACTTAATTACTCAATTTATTGGCAATGCAAAAATAAGTTAATATTCTAAATAATCCTTGCGCATCAAAAACTAAAATATCACATTTTTTTATTTCATAAATTTCAATTGTCAAACAAACACTATCAATCTCTGACGTGAACAAAGAATAATTACTTTTAAAGTAATTAATTTGTTTGCTTTGGTGGACATCGAAAAAATATTTTTTGGCTTTTTTGTATAGTATACTTTGTAAAGCTAAAGAAATGTTCAGATTTTGAAACCGAAGACTGAAGTTAAAGTCACATAAATTGGGCACATGCTGGAAAAATTCTATGAGCATAGCATAAAATTTAATGTGCATATAGCAGATAATACGTTAACAACTAAGTGTTGCACTCACATAATTTCTCTACTCTTGTACTAAGTATTCTTATAATCAGAGACCGGAACTTAGACAGAATGCCTTTTTAAATGTGTCAAATCTATCTTCAATTTCAAAGTGAATCTGCACGAATTATACCTTTGTGATTGAAATGCTACAGTTTTATGTTGCCCTTTTCTGCCTTTTTAAATATCACTATTTTACGAAATAAATGCTTTTTGTTGCCTTTATTTCATTATTTATCTGGATACATTTAGAAACATTCCAAAAATTCTACAAGCTGACAATTCTGTGACAGTTCAAATGGATCCTACAATGGTGGTATGTTTTAGATTTGCTCCAATATTTTTTATCGATGTTGAAAGGTCATTTTGTCATATGAAAAATGTGTTTTCTGACAGGAAACTAAACATAACCCTAGAGACCTTAAAAAGCATTTGGTTGTCATGTGCAAGAGTAAGGCATTGCAATACACAGGTCTTTTTTTATTTTTAAGAAATCATTTTTGTATCAATTACAATACTAGCATTTTGTTTAAAACTTTGAAATATGTCGATCGAGTTATTGAACAGTGCAATCTATTAAGTAAATGGGTTTTTCTGATTGCCTTTTATGCTTGTTTTAGTCTTTATAATGTCTTTTACCCTGCCTAATTTAGCTATTTATAATTCCTTTCTGAGTTTCTGCCTGCCTATTTTAGTGATTTATAATGCCGAAACTTTTGTATAAATTATCTTACTGCTGATTTTCTTATAGATGCAAGGAGAATATTAGAATACAGTAGGCTTTGAGCAATAGTCAAATCTTTTAAAGCTTTCAGATTCCGTTGTCTTTGCACGGTTAACACAGAAAAAAGTGAATAAAGACCTTCCGTTTGAGAAACGTTCAAGTACTGCAAAACTCCCAAAAATAAAATTGCTCTCTCCACAAAAAGATGGTCATGGACATAACATGTGCGTCTTAAGAGATATACATTTTTGTATAGTAAGATTTGGTCTATCTCTTACGGTTTACCAGCTATTCAAAAGTCATTAAGAGTAAACAGAACTATATAGGCTATAGGCAGAAAATTAAACATTTCACTTGCTATAAAAATAACTTATTTTCATCAAAATCTTTAGAGCCATTTTTGAGAAAATCAACATTTTCGAAAATTTTTCCATATAAAGGGTAGTTTAGGGTGGAGCAATTTTCACCATCTTCGTGTTGCATTCTTGAAAGATATTAAACTTAAATACTAACTTTTGTTTTTAACCGACTTTCGCTTTTGAGTTACGCTGTTCACAGACACAGACAGACAGGCAGAAGATCGACAGACAGATGGACAGACAGACAGACAGACAGAAAGGCAGACGGACAGGCAGACAGACACACAAAGACACACTCACAGATACACACACGGATCTTTTTCTAGAAATGCTTCTTTTTTTTACTCAGGGGACCTCAAAACATATATTTCCGTTGAAATCTCGACATCGAAATTTTGGGTCGAGTACAATACTTCCCCTAAGACCAATTTCTCTACATACATGCATCAGATTATCTTCCCTCCTTGTAATAGTCTCTTTCCTCAGATTCATTGCTTAACCACTTCTTTTCGCTGGATTTGGTTGTTTTCGAGTCTATTTTGGCCCATACTTTGTTCAAATACTACCAAACATTTGAGCAGAAAGGGACGCACGTGGCTGCGCTAGACCTTTAAAAATGACGGAACATAAAAATTTTCACTCACAAGCTATGACTGAAAGTTTGTGAAACATTTATATGCGTAAACCTAAAAATCGTCAATGTGATAATTTTTCGGTCATTTTTCAGTCCCAGGGTACTTAGTTGTTTCTTTTGCCATTATTGCGTATATTTATGTAAATGTGTATCCTTTCCTAGGTTTTATACTTTCTCTACTACGTATAGTAAGAAGGGGAAGTATTGCACTCCACCCAAAAGTTTGATGTCGAGATTTCAGTGGAAATATATGTCTTGAGACCCTCGTAATTAAAAAAAAAGGCATATTTCAGAAAAAGGTCCATGTGCGCGCGCGGGTGTGTCTATCAAAAAGGAAATGTCAGTTAGAAATCAAAGTTGACATTTAAGTTTAATATCCTTCAAGGATGCGACACGAAGATTTTGAAGAAAATTCCTCCACCCTAAACTACCCTTTAGTCTTTAGGATACTTTTTGATAATTTTGAGTATCTCAAAAATGGCCCTAATAATTTTGATTAAAATACTGTATGGTTAAGATATTTTTATGGAAAATAAAATGTATATTTTGAATTTTCTGACTATAGCACGTAGTCCTGTTTACTCTTGATGACTTTTGCGTAACTAGTAAACCGTAAGAGATAGACCAAATCTTACTGTAGATCCCTTTAAAACACACAATTCATGTTAAATGGTCTTTATTGTGAAGTGATACTCTTTGTTATTTGTCAGAATTTTGCACTACTTATAGACGTTCTCAAATGGGAAGTCCTTATTCAGTTTTTATCTCTTGACTATACAAAGAAAATGGAGCTTCAAAGTCATCATATAGCAACCAGCTCTTAAAATATTTCCCCATCACTTAAAACTTATTGTAATCCCTTGTACCTACAAGAATGGTAGCAATAAAATAATTTAGGATTTGAAGCTTCCACGGCGAGCGTTATTAATAAAATAATTGGTACAAATGTTTATCTCTGTTGACATGAAATAGGTAGAAGAATAAGTGTTTGTAAAAATAGTTTGTACAAAAGTGAGTAGAGAAACTCATGTCAGTGCAACACATTTAATTTTCTAAAAATAATTTTACTATTTAACGAGAGTGTTGCTTATGCTTGTTGTAATCAAATAGTGCAGTGACGTGCCCCCATTATCAACACAGCAAAAGAGGTTCATAAGAACATTATTTATTGCTGAGTTAAAGAGAAAAGTTTGAAAGATAGAATAATAAATGAAAAAATTCCATGCCATAGCCAGGATTTGAAACGTGCATGTTCTGCTCTACTCTTAATCACGGAGGTACCATGGCAGCATGTCGGAAGGGCCTTAAATCATCCAAATGATTCATATTTTCCTGGAAGACATCAAAGGAATCTCATACGATGGTAAGTAGATATGTAATGAGACACGGAAAATTGGTCACTCCTGGGGAAAGCATTACTACATTGGGAAAATACCTCACCCATTGGTAATGCAATGGTAGCAGGCGGACCATTTTTGCTCCGTTCATTTTTGCTCAGTTTTTGTTTGAAGTCCGGAATATGTGAACCTTACAATGGGGATTCAGAGAGAGCATTTTCATGCAATGATTTTGTACGACTTCAAATGTGATTTAAATGAAACACGGTCACTTGAGGGTTTGAGGGGGGCTTTTAGGGATTATTCTCTGTCACGTGTCACTATGTTCCACATGTTTGTAGAATTTAAGAGGAGCAGTAATTTGTTAAAGATGAAGAGACCAGCAATATCAGTAATATCACCGCAATGATTAGGGAAGATATAAGGCTAACCTACAAGGACATTAAGTTTTAACCATCCTTAATGAACACCTTCATTGCTGTATCAGCTCACACATCCAACCTACATTCCCACCGTCTTCTATTCCCTATGGAAAAGAAGTCGCCCTGAACAAACAGTTTGAACAAGAGTTTTCTGAGTGACGTGGATACTTCGTTCAGGAGGATAGAGTACTTTGAATAACTAGGATAAACAAAATGTTTCTGTTACTATTCATGTTTTCCTGTGTCAATACATATCTGGCCATCGTATTTGAGACACATAACTCGAAGGGGACCAAGACCCGGTATGTTGCCATGGTAGCTGCAGCCATACGTAGAGTGGAAGATCCCTAGTTCAAATTCGGACTATGGCATTAAATTTTTCAGTTGTGATCCTACCTCATACAGTTCACCTACACGCAGTTTCTGTATGTTAGAAAATTATTTATTATCACTGAATGGACTGATGTATGTTGTAAATTTTTTGAACTGTGTTACATATTCCTGGAGTGTTTCATACGCTCTCTCTGACTGGGAATGTCTGGTACGTGCTCAGTTGGTAAGGTGCTGGTCTACAGATACAAAGGTCGCAGATTCAAACCCTGCCCATACTGATGGTTTTTAACTGTGCTTAAAAGTGACACCCCTATTCAGTAGATTTAATGGCATGTAAAAGAACTCCTGCAGGATAAAACTCCGGTACACTGGAGGTACTGGCAATTGACAGCGTCATCAATGAACAAAATATTTTGTTGTTTATACAGACTTTAAATATCCCCGAAGGAAGAATCCCATTGAATTCAGAACAGATGATCGAGGAGATTATGAATGAATCCCCCTTGACCATTCCATTTCTCGTAAATTTATTTTTCAAGAAATTGTGTATTATCCGACTAAATGACCTGACGTGCCATCGCGTAAAACCACATTCGTTGGAGGACCTCAAGAGGCGCATCATCACTTAAATGATGCCACTGTTTATGCGCGTTATGTACCTTTGTGTATTTTTGTTGCGTGGTTAAGTTATCTCTGCTGTGAATGTGTTAGTACTTACAGAAGTATGTCATTAAGAAGATGACGGTGCAGACGCCGGCGTCAACGCAGTACAGGGTACGCATCTCTTGCCCGACGATGTCCATGTCGTCGTGTTTCTGAACCACCAAAGGAGGCAGAAGGAACCCCAAGGCGATACCAAGCTGTAAACAATTCACCACTTAACTGTACAAAGCTCATTTTTGCGCAAAATTGATGTTAATTATTGATATTAAATTTGTATTTGACATAAAATATTCGCATGTTTACTAAAATAAATAAACTTAAGTATCAATTCTTTGTAAATAGGTGTGCTACACACTCTTGTTTACATGTCAGCAATACAACATTACCGCGTGTGTATGTCATCACTAAAGCCACAATTCTTAGTCACCTTACCGTGTGCATGGGACTGTTTCGTTCAGTGCTGATGGCTGTCCTCTCGTTCTGGACGAGCATTACTGACACTCCTACACACGATACGGTACTAAATATTGTGGGTTCAGTCATCACGGCTCAGTCGGCTACCTGCCTCTTGACTCTATAGCCGCACTAGAGGATTCCTTTTCACTCTTTTAACTACATTGGACAACCTCCAGAAATCAGTATATATTTTAGAAACGATGGGTAAAGAGAATAAGTTATAAATATATATTGAGAAAACTAACATTATGGCTTTCAAAGGTAATAATTTCTAAGATTAAAAATATGCGTAAATTGAACAAGTTCAACATTTCAAGTATGTAGGCTGTGATATCTTATGCTTGTTATCTTGTTATAGATAATAAAATTAATATATATTCAAGAACGTTACGTAGAACATTACACTATTGTAGAAAAGAAACCGAATTAAAATTGTATAAAGCTATGGCGGTGGCTATGGGTAATGAAATGAGATGAAATTTCTGAAGGGAGTTAAAGGATGCACTAAAATAGAACATAAACGAGATGAACTCAATATATTCCCAACACAAGTTCAGTTTTTACTTCACTATGTGATTTAGTTCAGTTTCACCACTAATGTGATTTACTTCAGTTCTCACAGCCATTTCACTTATCTGATTCAGATCAGTTCTCACTTCACTAATCTGATTTACTTCAGTTCTCACTTAAATAATTTGATTTAGTTTAGTTACCACTTCAACAATTTGTTTTAGTTCAGTTTTCACTTCACTAATGTTATTTAGTGCAGGTCTCATCTCACTAATGTGGTTCAGTTCAGTTCTCACTTCAATAATGTGATTTACTTCAGTTTTCACTTCAAAAATTTGATTTAGTTCAGTTTCCACTTGACTGATGTGACTTAGTTCAGTTGCCACTTCAATAATTTGATTTAGCTCAATTCGCACTTAAATGTGAATTAATTCAGTTTCCACTTCACTAATATGACGTAGTTCAGTTGCCACCTTCACTTCACTTATGTGATTCAGTTTTGTTGTCACTTCACTAATTTGATTTAGTTCAGTTGTCACTTGTCTAAATGGTCACGCTATTCGGTTGTTTCTAGCGATATATTTGCAAGAGTGTGGGATTTAGAGGCCAGTGTATAGCGACTCGATATCCTCTCCTACATTACCTGGTTGCCGAAGATGCCGATGGAGCAAGCTGTTGAAACCTCGTGAGCCCCGAACCAAATGGCCGCCAAGACTGGAGGAGTGCTCAACATGAACACCTGGGACATGGCGGCAAGGGTTTGTCCCAGGAACGTGACCCAAAACAAATGACGAGGTACAGATAGGGTCTTGATGCAGGCTCCCAGGGCTGTTCCTAGAGTACCAAGAAGGACACTACAGCGGAGTCCCTGAAACATACAAATAGTTTAAAGGTGTATAGTACACACAGAACTGCTAAAAATGTTCAAAAGATTGATTTTATTTCTTTTTTCTCTGGAATCCGTTACAAAGTAGCGTTTATTAGATTGAACAGCGGATGTCGTCGGTTTATTTCTTCTAACAGCCTAGGTGAGGTGCTGACGTCACAACAGCAAGATGTGAGATATGCATATCAGTGTGAACACTTTGGTGAATGAATACTCAAATTATTGGCAATTCTTGAAGTAAGCGTATTTAATAAACGTTTTCAATCACGTGCATAGTGTTGTTAGGTCTGCTCCCGATTTAAAACAACTTCATGATGGAGAACTAAGTTACATTTAACTATAAACTTAATAGCAAGTTTGTGTGACCTCTTCTGCTGGCCGTGTTTGGTGGATCAGCAAATGTAAGATGCCCATAATTCCTGTTTCATGTCTTTCGAGATACGGCAGTGAGTAAACAAACAACTACATTTTCACGGGGAATTGAAACTGGTTTGAGTTCTCACTCCGCATTGAATACAGCTGATTAAGATCGAACTTCATCCTTGGATCCGATCCTCTTAGAAATGGGCTCGGATTGAAATTTTGTTGCATAGAAACACCTATCGTATTCAAATCGATTTGAATCCGTCAAACATGCTAACTTCTACTGTACTCGTAACGTGCTGCAGGCTCGTCATTTTGTTTTCTTAGTGAAAGTGGTGTGATAAAACACAACAATAATGCCTCTTTTACAGTTTCTATAATATCACAATGCATTCTTTTAAAAAATATTCACTAACCTAAAAACCTACTTAAAATACACAGAAAACATATTTTTACTGGTTTGCCAACATAAACCAAATGACCAACATAAAAGCTCGAATTAATTATGCTTGAGCCTTGCATATTCAAATCGGTCTCACTCCGGATTGAATTCAACATGTAAACGAGGATCGTATTGAGAATGGGATTGAACTGAAATCGATTTCAATAACCATGGAAACCTAGTGTTAATTGTGAGCCTAACATGTTTATCCTTCCTAGCATGAACAATGTTATTTGCTTGAGTAGTATTTCGTTTAGTCTTCTGTAATGTTTGCTATGAACTTATTCGAAAAGTGTAAACGTTTTCATACGTTTTGTTTTTGGCAAATCTATTATTAAATATAACCTCCATTACAAAACATAAGTCATTGTAGATAAACTGTTTACTTCAAAACTACACATTACAAATGTGTGAAAGTGATATTTGATTATGAAACAAAACATCGGTAGTTTCTGTAAAACTTCATTTGTAAACATTTAACTATGTTTGTGAAGTTCACGTTTACAAATTTCTACTGTGAAACAGATTTTATAACATTACAAATAAATATTACAAATAAAGCATTTCAATTGAACATTTATGCAATTAACATGAAGTAGATAGAAGGGATGGATACTCACCATAGTGTCGACCAAATAGGACGCAGGGAACACCAGAGGAATGAAAGTGAGCATATAGATGATAGAGGTCCAGTCGACTGCAGTGCTGGAAACATTGTAATACTGTATTACAATATCTGCTATACTGGAATACTGGATCCACTGGAAGCTGCTGGTGGCCGAGAACACAGAAAATATAAACAGAATAAGCCATCGCCTAGAGTAGAGCCGAACAGACGTTTCTTCTTCCTTCATCTTGTATTGTAATAAAGAACTGATTTTTATACTATCTCGAGTAGGTATTCTCTCAGTGTTGATAAACACATTCTTCATAGCAGATAAAGTCATTCAAAATGAAAATTGACTGTGGCATTGAACTTCAAGAGGCGAAAAATGTTATCTTCATTTATCTTCTTTAAGTAGGTGCATCAAAGTTTTCAGACCATTTCAGCCTTGCATAAATATTGAACGGTTTTACTTTTTCTACTGCGTATAAGTGGAGGAAGTATTGTATTCGACCCAAAAATTGAATGTGGACATTTCACCGGAAATATATGTTTTCAGTCCCCCTGAATAAAATAAGGCATTTTTAGAAAAAGGTTCTTGTGTGTGTGTGTGTGTGTGTGTGTGTGTGTGTGTGTGTGTGTGTGTGTGTGTGTGTGTGTGTGAGTGCGCGTGCGCGTCTGTCTGTGAACAGCATAACTCAAAAACGAAAGGTCGGTTAAAAAGCAAAGTTGGTAGTTGGTTAGTTTAATTTCTTTCAAGGATGCGACTCGAGGATATTGAAGAAAATTTCTCCACCCTAAACTACCCTTTAAATCAGCGGTGGGCAAACCCCAACACATTAGGTTCTGCAACCTGCTTGACACAAAACACAAACTTGGAATAGGAGACGTGAAATCAGCACCATTCCAAGTTAAAGCCACGATTACAGTTGTAAACACAACACGTGTTCTGCTCATGGTTGCTTTAAATAGAAAATATGTCGAAAATGTTGATTTTCTCAGAAATGGCTATAATTTTGATTAAAATGCCATATGTTTAGATTATTTTTATAGCAAATTAAATGTATATTTTGAATTTTCTGAGTATAGGCAGTGTAGACCTGTTTACTCTTGATGACTTTTGTATAGCTGGTAAACCGTAAGAGATAGACCAAATCTTACTATACAAATCATGTAAATTTTGTTAAAACACACAATTTCGTTAAACGATCTTTTTGTGGAGTGAACCATTTCAGAGATATTCGTTGTTACTTGTGTGAGTTTTGCAATACTTACACTTTTCTCAAATGGAACGCCGTTTTTCACTTTTTTATGTCTTGGCCGTCCAAAGGAAACATAATTTCACAGCTTTAGAAGATTTGACTATCGCTCAAAGTCTACTATATTCCCATATTCCCCTTGTATCATCAAGACAATTAACAATGAGGTAACTTCTGTTTTTTTATTAACGTCCTCCAACGTAGTGTCATATCGGACGGTGAATGAATGAAATGGGTGAAATGATGCTCAAATGAGCCCGAGGTCCATAGAGCTTTAAGTTGCCAACACCCGTCTTCGCAAGCTAAGGGAAAACCTCGGAAAAAACCTTATGGATATATCTCACCCTAAGCGAGATTCGAACTCGCGACCTCTTGGACGTGAGGCAGACACACTGCCAGCGCTTCAGAGGCGAACAAAGGTAATTTCTGCAAATATGTATCTCTGTTAACATGAAGTAGATAGAGGAATAAGTATTTGTAAGAATAGTTAGTACAAGAGTAGAGAAAGTGATGAGAATGTAACACATCAGATTTTTTTTTTTATCTTTTGGTGGTGCAAAGAGAACAGGATTCCAAATTCACTAAATAGCGACCGCTCACAAAACATTTGACTATCCCTTAACGTCTCCTGTAGTCTCCTTGTATCTACGATAAAACTAGTAATAACGTAATAACAGAATTTCTATAAATGTTTATCTTGATTGACATGAAGAAGATAGAAGAATAGTTTGTGAAGAGTGAGTAGAGAAAGTCATGTGAGTGCAACACAACAGATTTTTTAAAAAAAATTTTGTTTCCGTGTCTTCAAGTTGTCGAATTTGAAAATGACATTATTATACTATGCCAAATGCTCCACACAGTGAAAGTTTAAACATAAGATCTGTTCTAAATGACCATGTATTTATGAGCCTATAACTACACCATTGTCTCCAATTTTTTATTCACAATTTTAGTTGAAAGGACAATTTTATTAAAAGGGTGTAATTTTAAATATGTACTTATTTTTACATCCCATTTCCTTAAAAACTAATATTAAATGAAAAAGTATATAAAAGTTTGATTGTATCAATTTTCAGAATATGCATGAACATTTTCACACAAAGTGGGTAAAAACTCTATCGCATGGAGAATTTAAAGAACAAAACCTCTCAAAAAAGGTATTGAAATTTGGAATCGAATGATTTTTAGCGGTTAATGCTTTGTTGATGCATATAACAATAAATAACCAAATTATCAAAAGTGAAAATAAATTTTAGAAATTGTGATCTCTAACGTTTTTGGAGGCATAATGTAAATTCATTTTCCCGATATTTTAGCGATTCATTACTTTAAATCTGGAGAGAATAAATGAGGGTAAAGAACTTGTAAAGTGTTAGGTTCACATATGCATCCTGTAGGCCACGTTCCAGCTTCGTGAGGAGGCGAAACATCCGAAGATTACCGATATCCATCTGACGTACGAGGTCACTACGAAAGTTTTTAGACGTGAGAAAATTAAGGCTGATCTACTCGAAACGAATACAGGATGAGATAGCCCCATCCTTTGTAAGTGAAGTGCTATCAAATAGTGACTCTCTCACTCCAGGAATTCCAGCAGCACAAGGATGAACAACCCACGGTGCGTGGGTTAGTTAGTCGAGATAAACATTTGCAGAAATTATTTAATTTTCACTTAGGTGCAATGAGAATATACAGGAAGCTTTGAGACCACCTGCATAGCGCGGTAGTAGCGCGCCTGCCTCTGGCACGGAGGACCCCAGTTTGATTCCCGGTGGAAGGTCTGGCATGGGGTGCACTCAGCCTCGTTAGGTCCTGGAAGGGGGCCAATTGAGGAGCTACTTGATGAAGAAGTAGCCTCCCCAGGTCGCGAAGCCCGCGAAGCCCCTCGAGCTGGCCGAGCTCGAGGGTGCTGACCACGTCCCACCCTCCAGTACTGCACCCAACTCATCACTCCTATAGTGGGCAGAGGTGGGGGACGCAGCGGCCGGGCGGTAGGTCTTGGCCCGTAAGGGCTGCTGCGCTGGAGTTTAGTTTAGTTTTTTAGAAGGCTTTCAGCGATAGTCAAAACTTTTAAAGCAGGTCGCTATATGAAGGCTTTAAAATTCTGTTCTCTTTGCAGGGTGAACAGATAAAAAAATCAATAATGACCATCCATTTAAAAAGTATAAGTATTGCAAAACTCACACAAATAATAAGGAATATCACCGCTTCAGTTCACACAAAAAAGGCATTTGGACATTAATTGTGTGTTTTAACCAGATCTATATTTGTTGTATAGTAAGATATTATCTATCTCTTACGATTTATCAATTATGCAAAATTCATCAAGAGTAAACAGGACTGCATACGCAATAGCCAGAAAATTCAAAGTATACATTTCATTTGCCATAGAAATATCTTAAACATGTCATTTTAATCATAACCGTTAGAGCCATTTTTGAGAGACTCAAAATTTTCGAAAATTTTTGCAATTCAAAATCTTTGTGTCGCATTCTTGAAAAATATCAAACTTAAATACCTACTTTGGTTTTTAACTGACGTTTCTTTTTTGAGTTATTTTGTTCACAGACAGACACACAGACACAGGACCTTTTTCTAAAAATGTTTCTTTTTTTATTGAGGTGGCCTCAAAATATATTTTTGGTGAAATCTCGACATCGAATTTTTGGGTTGAATGTGTTACTTTCCCTACTTACTATAGGTACGTGGTAGAGAAAGTAAAGATGGAGTGTGTATATTGATTTTCCTGGGAATAGCCTTTGAAGCCCTCTTCGTTCTGAATGAAATAGCACAATTATTGGTAACTCGTAAGAGACAGGCAAACTTTCACTACGCAAAAAATTAGGCTTCGTTAAAGCCCACAATGTATGTTCAATAGACAGTTTTTGTGGTGATAAGCGTTTTCGCGATATTCCTTGTTATTGATTTGAATATTCAAATATGAAGCTTTTATTGGTTTTTACTTTCTCCATCATGCACATAATTGGTAAGGAATGTATTGCATTCCACCAAAATATTCGATACCGAGATTTCACTGAAAATATACGTATGACAGGGACGCAGCGTCAATGGATGTGAGAGATGTATTACATACCCTGTAACTTTCCTCAAACTGATTGCCAAATTTGTGTTCATTATAATTTTGTGCACATAATCGTTTAATATAGTTAAAAATAAGGCTTTCCTAAACATTATGATTTGAATTTACGCCAGTCTGTAGCAGTAGGTTCGGAAACGAAGCTTGGGTCAACGGCATCTGTTGGCAGCTGGAGGAAACTGGTGTTGTGCGACTGACCTGTGGTATGTAACGACCTAGACCGCATCTGGCGTTAAGATTCGTGCTACCACTATTGCATTTATAGCCACGAATATAAAGTAATTCGTGATTTGTTTGCTTCTTGTATTTGTGCTCTTCATTTGTGAAAATTTGAGCATGATTTGGAGACTTGGTTACCTTCTGTTAGAGCAAAATGTAGATTAAGATTTGCGCGGATTCTGGGACTAAGATATGCAAGACCGGCAGTTACATCTATGACATCACAACATGAATCAGAGGTAGAGCGTAAACAAAACCTTGTTTCCGTGCCGTTGTTACAACGAAAATCAAAATAAATAGTTGTCTGATCGACAGATTCGACATAGGAAGCTCCCGTACATCAGCATTTCTTTAAAAAGCAACATTTAGTTAAAGCAGATCCTCCAAAACCCACACTCAGTATTACGATGAACATTAAAAAATGTATAAGGTATTTCAAGATCAAAGTTTATGAAAGTGAGTCCTGGTTGTGTCGCAGTACGGAAATTCCAGTGGATCTGAAGATTTAAATAATATTTATAAGGCGCCATAAAACACAACTATTCTTGCATACACATAATATGTAAAAAACAACTACAATATTCGGGATAACTCCAAGAATAGAATTTTCATCGAATGATCAGAATAAGCTCTCAGTTGAACAGTATAACATTGAAGTGGAAAAGAACAGAGCCTTTACTTTCTCATTTTTTACGGGCTGTATGTTTTCTATGAAAAGAAGTACTTGCTTTTCACAATGAGAATGAACATCTTCAAAGGTAAGTATATTAAATATTTAAATGAATTAGCAATATATGACGCCTCTGTAGGAGCACTTGCAAAAATCGACTCTTTTTCGTGTAACCCTGATATTCAGAGTGTGAGCAAAGTTTAAGGGCCCGTCGACAGCTAGGTCATTTGGGCCGCTTGATATTCAGAATGGCTTAATTTTAAGTTTGAGTGCCATCATGACATATGGAGTTAAGAAAGAAATTTCTGATCGTTCTTTGTTTAATTAGTATTAGATGAAACTCCTGACATTAATAGTGAAGAACAACTCTGCACAGTTCGTTATATAAGTGTTGAAGAGAGGTTTATTTGATTTACGGCTGTCAGCTCTGATTGAAAAGCAGATCCTCTGTTGAATCATGCTCACTGTATTATCGAACATTTCTTTCATACAATGATAAAAGATGAAAACTCAGGGCAATTCAGTTAAGGTTGGGCCATATTTTAACGAATTTTACAAATCGATGGATTACATACTCGAGTCTGATAGGCTTCTCCACTGACGTTTGAGCCCACAGAATATACAAGGCAGTTTTAGAAAATGGCCCATGTATATGTTTGGCACCTGTGTGTCTGTGGAGAGTATATCTAACACAACAGTGAAAAGTTTTATATACCAAACTTAGTCTTTAATGTAAGTATTTTCCAAGAATGTGACACGAACATTTTCAACAATATTTCCCATCCCAAGTTATCCTTTATATCATGGGTGCCAAAAAGTGCCAACGCGGGTAATTCTTCCCTTTTCCCCCCTCCAATCGCTTTAGCTTAGTGGCGTGGCGTACAGGGTAAAAGTGATTGACGTTGCCTAATGTGGTACGTCTACACTCCTTTGAGTTTCACAGCATAAGAAAGTAAGTGTCGGGCCGTCAACATGTCCCATTACAAATTCTAACCCTAATCCTTCCAGCATTCTTCATTGCTCTCATATCTATTACCTTACCAGCGAAGGGTAACTGCGAAGGGTGTACAACTGCACTTATTCCTTATTCCTCTCAGTGAGATTACTACTTTATATGGTAAGTTTCTTTTTTTTTTTTTTTTTTTTTTTGAAAATTCGTGTTTTCTCGAAAATGGCGCTAACGATTTTGATTAAAATACCATATATTTGACACATTTTTATGACAAATTATATATATATCTTAAATTTTATGGGAATAGTCTCTGAAGTCTTCATTCTGGATGACATTTGCATACTGGTAAACTGTAAAATAACCGTAAGAAAAAACCTTACCCTTCAAGCTCCAAATTATGTCAAGTACATTTTTTGGTGAAGTTAAGCGTTTCCAAAATATTCCTTGTTATTGGTTAGTTTTCAAATACTTATATTTGTCTAGAAAAAGAAGTCGTTATTTTTATTTCTTAGCCATACAAATATATACTAATTTGAAAGCCATCACATAACAGCCAGCTCTTAAAAGAATCAACTACCGTTTAAGTCTAATTTTATTCCCTTTTTCCCCTTATACGTTAAAGGAAACTTGCAACAAGATATTTTATGCAAACGTTTATTTATGAAGGAAATAGAAAAATCAGCTTTGGTAAAAATAGATTATTGTAGAATGGGTAAAGAAAGTCGTGTGATTTTAGTACGTCAGATTTTTCTGTGTCCTTCTCACGTATTGTGCATGGGTTCCTTAAATAGGGAATGAAACATATCACAGAACTCTTTTATAAAATGAAATTTTAATGCCAAAGCACATATTTTCTGTAAAGAGAAATTCCTGAGTAAACAACTTTGGGTGCTAATGATCTAGTTGTCGACGGACCCTTAAACCCCACTCACTCACTCGCTCACTCACTCAGTCACTCACTCACTCACTCACTCACTCACTCACTCACTCACTCACTCACTCACTCACCCACTCACTCACTCCTGAGAAAACAACAGCATCAATCAGCATCAACGAATAATTTCATTCGTATTTTAACATATTAAAGAAGATGTCGATTTATTCTGTTCTAGCTCATATGTTGACAAAATGTTTGAGCTACAAAGAAAAGCTATTGTAATTACGACAGATTCTTAATTTTATTTTTAAATTACCAAAATCTGTAGTCGTGCTTTACTGCATTTTACATCCAGGGAATAGGAATCAAGCTTTTCTTTTTAGTTTTTGGTAAAATGCAAGATTGCCAGAATGGAAGTGAGTGCTATGCATACCTTAAATTCTATTTGTATTTGTAAACTTTACTCTTTAAGGGAAGCTAGGGGGTGAGATTTGGCCCATTTGGCAAAAAAAAAAGGTTGATTTTTAGATTTTATGTTGAAAAATTGTTTAATGTTTTGTGTATTAAAAAATGCAATGACTTTTATGCCAGCGACATTTTTAAAGTTTTTAAAGTTTTAAAGTTTTAAATAGTGGTGCACAGCGATTAAATGACTGGTGGTTAGGAATACGCACCCACTGAGATACTGCGGTCAATGAATCTGCAACCACAAAATCACAAGAAAATGTCCTGCAAGTTGTCTCCAGAAGTGGTAACTAAAATTCTACCGCCGGATCAGCGACTTGTTTCTGATCAGCTACTAGAACGCTATGCAAAGGTGAAGTCATTGCAAGTGTTGAATAATCTTAGGAATGAAAACATTTCAGTTGCAGCAATATGCATTTGTGAGAAGCGTAATGCTAGACGATGTGTTCAGAGTAGAAAAGACAGTACCAGGAAACAAATACACACAAGGAGAGCCCATAAGTTGCAGAAATTGTCATCACAGCAGAGAAAAAGTGGTCAGAAAGTGAATCTATGCTGCAGCACAATTCTGATGAGGTTCGAACGTTTTAAACGTTTAATGCTGTTTTTCTCACTTTCTTTTTTCTCAGCATTTTCACGCAACTGAAAATGTCCTAGCGACAGAGTTCTTAAGGGGTTCTTTTTGAAAATTTCAGGATGTGCTCTTATTTATGTAAGGCTCCAAAGTTGCCCTGGGTTTTGATATCGCCATATTGAACATGTTCACATTCAAATGACGATGGAACGTTAAGAAAACGTGAAATCTGTAAATAGAACATTAAAAAATTTCCAGATAGGTACTAAAGTACTGGTGCAAAATCAAAATCCAGAGCAATTATGACTGTCAAGTTCATGAAGCATCAAACCACCAAGCTCCATGCCAAACATTTAAAAATTGTTACGCGAGGAGCAA
This sequence comes from Tenodera sinensis, assembly GCA_030765045.1. NCBI lineage: Eukaryota > Metazoa > Arthropoda > Insecta > Mantodea > Mantidae > Tenodera > Tenodera sinensis. The sequence continues at coordinate 96,710,812 of CM060965.1, forward strand.
TTTTAATCAGAGTATATTTTAAATCAAAAGTTTTTAATTAAAAAAACTATTTAACTTATATACTTCAAATTTTGTGCAGCTAAACACTATATTAATGTGGTGATGCTGGCAAACAAATTGTAAAATTTCCTTAACTCACCACTAACTCTCCTTAATTAACTAAATCCTTGGATTTTGGTGCAAGGAGACCTAAAGGAAGGAAATCTAGGTATTCATTTTCAGTGAGACTACATTTGCCGGCCTCGTCAGCTCTATGGAGTTAGCTAGGTTTTGCTTCACGTTAAGAGGTAGCGCTAGTAACGCTGTAGGTGCTGCTTTCTCTGGGGCCTTCGTGTACTACAGCAAATCATGTGATAGAAGCGGTCGCGGCAGCTATTGCCCTCTGTAAATACGTCTACTGCGGAACTAACTGCAACGTCGCAATTGGACATAAAACTCAGCTGATTTCATATGTATACACAAGAGAACAAGTTCACTTATTATTAGTCGTATTGCAATGTTTTTCCCGCTCCAAATAAACTATTTAGAAGACTTTTTTCCTAGTTCTATACTAATGCCCTTCAGACTTCTAAACATTTCAGGACTTAAAATAGTAATGTATTTCATAGTACTTTCAATGATTACATTTAATTTTTCATTGCTTGATATGATTTCCATTGCGCTGTCGCGCATGGGCAGAGTATACGATAGTTACGTCACCGCCGCAACGAAAGGTGCACGGATTGCACCCAATCACAGTGTATGTTTTGGTCATCCATCAAGGGGAATGCGCGCGCAGCAAGTCCCGCCTCTTCTCCGCTAACCGGAACACCGGCTCGGACCGACAGCCTTCAGTGTCGTGTTGGTAGTGTGTCGGAGAGTGCGATAGTTAACAGGGGAGCCGCTTTTTCCTATCCCGGTTCTTCTATTCTCCTTTAGTTTTTAGTCGTAGTTTTGAGGTTAAAAACGATCAAAATACAGTTCATAATGGAGTCTCAAGCTCAGGAGAGTGTGGCTGGAGGGTCGCCGGCGGAAGTGCCCAACGATCCAGGGTACGTTATTCACACTGTGTTTCTGCTGGTTCCTTTAATTTTTTTCTTTACGTTTTTTTTTATATTCGTTCTTTTTTCTGTGTTGTGTTTTAAGATGTTTAAAGTTCAAAGATCTAAAAAAAATGTATCGTGTGTATTTTTCTGTGTTTTTTCGTTGAAGCACGAAGCATTTCTGTGTTTGAATGTTTTCCTTTTTCTCAAATGTTGTGCCTTTTCAGTTATTTTTGTGCAAATCAGTGATTTTAAATGTAAATGTATCAAAGGAGGATGTTTGTGACGAATGAGGTGTTTGTGTATGGTGCTCAGTGTTAAAAATGTGTTTGCCGGCCGGCTTGGAAGCAGGTCCAAGGCCAGTGGAGAGCAACCTGCTTGCCCACCGCCGTCAGGAGTTTAATGGGCGCACTTTGTTGTTTGATGGCTCTCCAGTGTCAGTGTGACCGAGGCTGGTTGCACCTTCATCTGTCAGTGCAGCAGCAAATAACAGAATTAAGCAAATAATGTGTTACCCACTTGACCATAAAATTTATTTCTACGAATACGAAGTATTCCCATTTGACATTTAATTGGTTTCCAAATAAAAATTATCAACCCACAGTTGTTAAAATATTACAGAATATGAGTAGAGGGAGTGAGTAATTGCGTAAACAAAAGGTCAACAAACATAAAGTGCGACGATGAAGGTTAGATGTGTTACACAATCCGCAAAGCGGATGTTAGTGGTACCAAGGCCTTCTGGCTGGATCTTGGTTTTGATCTTTGTATATATGTAGGGTGCGGGTTCAAACACCAAAGGTTTGTGCTTAATGTGGCAGGAGTTCCGTAAACAGAATTCAAAAGTGACTATTGTAGGGAACTCTCTTGTCGAAAGCTGGCGAAAAAGAACAAATGCCAGTTTTTATTTGTTCGTTTAATTGAACTTGAAGCTCAGATTTTAAAATCTTCTCAATGTGTTTATATGTATTTATTTTCTTTAAATTGCATACATTTATTTACGTACACCTACACAGTGTTAATTGTTCACTTGTTTGTTGTTTTCTTTGCGTTTAGTTTTAATGTTTCTTTCGTATTGAGGTTTTAAAATATTTTTCATTAATTTTTTCGCAATGTAAGAAAATACATTCTTTTTATCTTGTTCCCTAAACTGCGATATTCTAGTATATCAATAATTTATTTTTGAGGAAAAGGCCTTTGGAGAAAATTCTATTACCAGAAAAACTTAGCACGTTTTATTTTGAACCTGTAACATGTGGGGCAATTTAATCAATTATTTAAATTATAAACTTTAAAGCACATCTACAGGAGAGAAATTGTACGATTTATCAGTAAATGATACAAGCATGCGTTCAAAGTTTATTATTAACAACCAGAATTCTTGAATTTCACCAGGACATAGCCTCAAAACGGGGAGGAAAAAAAAAAAAAAAAAAAAAAATTCTTTCTTTTAGAGCTGTTCTTATAAAATTTGCTATCGATTTGCCGCGCGTTAAATTTTAAGGACACTTCTCGAATCTTTCGTTGCTACCATGAGGTAGCATAAAACCTTGGACGTTTTTGGAAACATTTCAACTGTTATTTAAGTTGTCAAAAGTTGGATAGTTAACGCGGGAAAATTGAAAAATAAATTGATTTTATTTCCATTAGTTGTGCAACATGATTGGAAATACATATATTACGAATTATATTTAAGACCTATATATTTAAGACTTTATTTTTAATATCTTTTTTATGAACGTCTAGACTTCGCCGTAGAAAACGCTTTGTAATGTTCAATTTGTGAGCCAATCGGCTAAAATCGAAACTGCTGGCGTTTAAAACACGTATGCGTTATGTTCTTTTAAGGCGTTTTCACTTAAAAATTGTGAGTATTTTGGGGCATAGGACGTTTGATGCTAATGTTTTGGGAAATACTTTCTACTCTTATCTTAAACTCCGTACAAGTGGAATTTGAATACATTTAGTGTTTTAGGTATATTTTACTGTGATTTTATGTTTTCAACAATTATTTTGGAAAGTGAAGAGATCCGTAACAAACTGATGTTAGTCAGTGAAATTAAAATATACATATAAGCAGGCATGGGTGAACTTTTGGCACATAGACAACAGCATGATTACAAGAACATTATAATAAATTACGTAATAATTGTTCCGAAGATCCAAGCCGTTTATGATTCCATACAGTGTAAATATTGGTGCTTGAATATTAACATGGCCATTTTAAACACATTGAAAGAAAATTAATTAACAGTGAAGTGAGCATTTACGGTTTCATTTTAGCTTAGGTGCCTTTGTTACTGTGGAAATAAATTACAATGCCTTTGCTTGTCCGTTCCTCTCTGCGTGTAAAACAATTGAACTGCAACACCTTCGGAGTTTTAGCATTATGGAAAATCTATAGAGAGCCTCCCAGAAGTTTTAGATTTTTAGATACACCGAGTGTTGAAATTTGCTACGCTAGATGAAAAGAATTTAACACGCCTCTAATTTGAAGAAAGTGCAAAATTAAGCGTGTTATACACACAGACTTTAAAAAATTACCACCTCGGTCAGTCAGTCTGTATCAGATCAGTGAACCATCATTAAACTTGATGTTCCAGGTTTACTTTCTTTTTATGCTCTAGTATCTATGTAATTCTGTAACTGGCAGTTTTGCTAACAAGCAACATATAAATTTAAGCTTTGAAATACTTTATTGGCTCTTTCTTTTTAATTTCTTGTTGTGCTAACCTAAATAAATAAAATTCAAGTATTTGCAGTTGTCTTACATTGTAAAAATATTACATTGTTTTTGAGAAAAGGAATCAAAATCTATGCAACTGCAGTCAAATGTTCACGGGTTACACCGATTATTTTACCTGGACCCTCCCCTTCCTTCATCACAGGCACATTTGACTGCAGTAACTGGGATTCGAACTCGCGGAGTTCTGCCAGTCCATTGGGTATCGCCTTAACCATCACGGCTATTCGAATCACTTCAGCTACGGGATACGAAACCCGGTTTAGGAATTAGATTAAGAACGGCATTTGTAGCAAAATGACTTGCCAATTAAAAGCTTAAGATAGTAAACATCGATTCTTAATGTGTTTACATTTATTTGTTTTCTTTAAATTGCATGCATTTATTTACGTGCGCCTACACAGTGTTAAAGTTATTTACTTTTTTGTTTTCTTCGTGCTTAGTTTTAATGTTTCTTTCGTGTTGGAGTTTTAAAATAATTTTACTTAGTTAAACTCCTTAAAATATGCTCTAAAACTTTGGAAAGGTTCACTAAGCATGCACCTAAACTCTTAGCTTTTTGCTACTTCAAATGGACCTATATTCTTTCTTAGATGTAACTCCGGTCGTTGTAATTCATTTCTAGCATACAATGAAGATTTTTTCCAAATGCTCAGGTGCAAGTTTATCACGTTTTTCGGTTAACACTCGTTTGCGTGCTGTTTCTTTTTACATCTGGAGATACTAATAGGTATAATTTGAAAACTTACTAACTCACCTTGAAGATATTTATCCAACGAGTTTAAAACTCTGATGTCGAGTTTTCTCTCTAAACCACAGCACAGTTTCCGGGTCTTTTTACTGCATACTTTAAAGGAGAATTGATAACGGATTAATGTAAAGACAAACCAGTCATAACTTTCTAAATTTGCATTGATTACAACCAAGTCCTCAATACAATACTTATTATTTTGTCACTAATGTGTTAAAATAATAATTTTAAAATTCAAAACGAATGTATTATCTCTATGCGCAATGCATGGAAAATGACGCGGTGTTGCAATATGCGAATTTGCAATTATAAACACTTCAAAAATTAATTCCGTGCCACAAATTAAAATAAACTAAAGATGCATTTGCGTAGAAATCCATTGTATATTCATAACGAACTTTAGGACAGTGTTCAGCTAAACTGAGAGAACTGGGGAAAGGATGTTGTACAGGGGTGGATTGCTTCAACTCTTGATAAAAGTCAAATGGGAAAGAGACAATATTATCTAATTTGTATTACAGCAACTTGGGACAGATTTCTTGAACTTGCATACGGAAGAAATCAATAGAAAAAACGTATTTAAATCCACAATGTGCCCATAATAATAATTATAAGTATAGTAATAATAGTAATAATAGAAGTAATAGTAAGAATAGTAGTAATAGTAGTAGTAATAATATTAATAGTAGTAGTAATAGTAGTAATAGCAGCAATAATAGTAATAATAGTAATAGTAAGAATAGTAATAGTAGTAGTAGTAATAGTAGTAATAGCAGCAATAATAGTAGTAATAGTAATAATAATAGTAGTAGTATTAATAGTAGCAAATATTTTATGTGCCACATTTAACACCTACGACCTTTAGAACAATGATGTTCACTCGTTTTTACTATTCTGTTAGGGTTTGTTTACATTGAGTGTCCTTTATAAATATTAAATTCTCACACATACACATTTACCCTCTTACTCATACTTGCAGACCCTAGGCAGGATGGGAATAATCCTGTCTAAATCATCATTCCCATCCTGGAAGCCAGGACCTCTAAATTTGGAGACTAAGTATATTAATTACCAGGCCACAGAAGTATTCTAAATTATTTTTCATCTAACGTGCTCACGTAGCTGAATATACACCAGTTAAATAAGTATGGAGATTAAATAATTGGACAAGTGCAGAAAACTTGGAATGATTTTATTTATCAGTGTTTTAATGTTCCATTTAATTGCCACCCTTAATATCAAGTTCTCTCGGCGGTATTCTTTTTTTTTTTTTTTTACCTTTTGGAACAATTGTTCACTCGCTTAGCAGTAGTTTTTAACTTAGGTTCCTATTACTTTGGAAATTCACACACACTTTCACATTCCCATTCATACTTGCAGACTCTAGCAAGGATGGGGAATTATTCTAGTTAAAGAAAAAAATTCCCACCCTACAGTCGAGAATCGAAGCCGGAACCCCTTCGCAGAAGGCACGTGCTTTACCGACTGAGCTACAGGCCATCCTTGTGAACTAGGGGGAACCGATTAAACTTATAAAAATATTGTGTTGAAAAAGTAAGTCATAAGGTACACAAGTGTTTTGCATAGGCAACATGTGGTATTTTGCTATTTGGTAGTACTATAATTAATTATGTAAACGAGTGCTATAATCGAGAAATAAAAATACAACAAAACAGCAAACGTGAAACATTTCTTCCCGCGATGATGACTGAAAGAAAGCAGCCAGGTAAACGAACAGTAAAACTAAGTTGATTGGACATTACAGAATCAGAACGATATTTTACTCAAAGCAATAATTCGGGAACATAGTAATTATTTTATTTAGTTTATAGGTTCTGGTTTTGTCAAATTTTAAAATCACTTGCAACAACCATATTATGGTAGTTCTCAGTAACTTATGAAGTTCTCTGTGTTACAAGTAGGACTCGGAAGTTGAAGACCCATAAATTGCCTAAAATGACCTTTAAAATACATAAAAGTGCGTAAAAAAGGACTAAAAGTTGGGGGGGGGGGGGAGGGAGGACACGAACGAGTGGTGCAAATTAATTAAAAATTTCAGTTTTTCTACGCTTTCTGCGTTTTTATAGTGTCCAATATGCTTCCGGACATGGAACTGCTTTTGTACACTTTCATCACAGAAAAAATACTTCCATTAATATAAGATTCCTCCGTTCCAAATTCAAATAATAGTACAAGTTGTGGCAAAAAGGAACTTTTACTAGACTTAGTTTTGGGCATTTTTATGGTTGGGATTTTTTCCACAAACTGTGAGTCAAACATGAGGTGCATACAATCTGCCTACTCCTATCCCCTGGTGAAGGTTATTGTCATGATGCTGGTTAAAAAAAAAATAAATAAATAAACGTAATATTTAGACAAGGTTCAGTAGTGCCTCGTAGGACGTATATATTCGCTCTGTTTATGGCATAAATGCAATAGAAAGGGTCCTCTCAGTGTACAGTGGCTAGTCTGATTATCAGACTCGGGTATGTAACTCAACAAATATTGTAGAATTTGTTAAAATGTAACCTAACCTAAACAGAATTGCCCGAAAGTTGCACGAAAAACAGTCCACTTTTCTAAGTGCTCTCAGAGAGGCGTCATATATTGCTAATTCAATTAAATATTTAATATAATTGCCTCTGTCTGAAGATCCTTCGTTGTCATTGTGACCATGAAAAGCAAATGCCTGTTTTCCTAGGAAAAATACAGCCCCTACAAAATGAGAAAGTAAAGCTTCGTTCTTTTCCACTTCATTGTTATGCAGTTCAACTGAGAGCTTATACTGATTATTCGTGAAAACTCTATTCTTGGAGTTATCCCGAACACTTGTTTTACAAAAACAGTAGTGCTTTATGGCGCCTTATAAATGTTATTTAAATCTTCAGAACCGCTGGAATTTCAAACAAAAATTTTCTTAACGTATTACGACACAACTAGGACTTCATAAACGTTGATTCTGAAATCCTTGTACATTTTTTAACGTTCATATTAATACTGAGTGTGGGTTTTGGAGGATCTGCTTTAATTACATGTTTTTTCAAAGAAATGCTGATGTTCGGGAGCTTCTTGTGTTTAGTCTGTCGATCACACAACGATTTATTTTGATTTTCGTTACAACGGCATGTAAAGAAGATTTTGTTTACAGTCTAGCTCTGATTCTTCGTCTCAGAATCCGCGCAAATCTTAATCTACATTTTGTTTTAATAGTAGAGGTAACCAAATCTCCAAATCATGCTCAAGTATTCACAACTATAAATGTAATAATGTTAGCACGAATCTTAACGCGAGATGCGGTCTAGATCGTTGCATACCTTAGGTCAGGCGCACAACACCAGTTTCCTCCAGCTGACAACAGATGCATTGACCCAAGCTTCGTTTCGTAACATACTGCTACAGAGTGTCGTAAATTCAAATCATAATATTTAGGAAAGCCTGGTTTTTTATTATATTAAAACGATTATGTGTACAAAATTATAATGAATACAAATTTGGCAATCAGTTTGAGGAAAGTTACAGGGTGTGTAATACATCTCTCACGCCCATTGACGCTACGCCCCTTCTGCTGTAGTCAGTATTAGCAGTGCATATAAATTGAAATATATTGGAATTGAGATTAGAGTCTGTTGGATAGGAAAAATATAGTTAAAAAAAAGTAAAGCTGAAAAAACAATAGTAATAAAACAGCTGCTAAATGAAACAAAAAGGCTAAAAAAGGACATTTAAACCAAAAATGCAAAAAAGATGGAAAAGGAACAATAAAATACATTATTTTTTGGTCTGTAAATGACCCGTAATGAAAATATCTAAATTATGTTGGGCCTTGTCTTCGGACACTAGTCATGCATTCGCATGACTTTCTCTACTCTTGTACTTACAAACTGTTATTCCTATATCCTCTTCATGTTAGTCGAGCGAAACATTTTCAGAAATTATTTAATCTTCTTGTAGGTAAACAGAGAATATGGGAATACAGTAGACTTTGAGGCACAGGCAAATGTTTCAAGGTTTTCAAATTCCGTTCTGTTTGCACGGTTAACATGTAAAAACGAATAATAATGTTCCATTTGACAGAAGTATGAGTTCTCCAAAACTCAGACAAATAGTAAGGAATATCTCCGAAATGGTTCACCCTACAAAATAGCTTATTGAGACATAATTTGTGTGTTTTAGCAAGATCTACATTTTTTGTACAGGAAGATTTGGTCTATCTCTCACCAGTTATACAGAAGTGATCTAGAGTAAATAGGACTTCATGGGCTTTAGCCACAACATTCAGGATGTGCATTTCATTTGTCATAAAAATATCTCAAACATATGACATTTCAGTCAAAATCGTTAGAGCCATTTTCAAGAAAATAAACATTTTCGAAAAAATTTCCATGTAAAGAGTAGTTTAGGATGGAGGAATTGTCTTCAAAATCTTCTTGTCGCATCCTTGAAAGACATTGAACTTAAATACCAACTTCGGTTTTTAACCAACTACTCGTTTTTGAGTTCTGCTGTCCACAGACTGACACACGCGCGCGCGCGGACCTTTTCCTAAAAATGTTTCTTTTATTAAGGGGACCTCAAAATACATATTTTTGGGGAAATGTCGATATCGAATTTTTGGGTGGAGTACAATACTTTCTTTACTTACTACTAGAGAAATTAATAAAAAAAGATTTTTCCTCAACTTTCTAGTTATAAGTAACATTTTAGAATTAATTATTTTTTACTTATTTAAACAATTTACCACTTAAGTTCGAATTATTAGTAATTGAAATTCCCTTTTTATTTTGAATTTATTCAATGTTTTCCGTTTGAATATCTAGTTTATACTCAATCCATTTCGAGATGTTAGCTACATTGTCTCAACTTGAAATAAACGTTAAGATTCTTTAGTATAAGGCAAATATAATTTGAAGTGTTTACACATTGTAAGCATAGTAAATTATTTGGATAGTCCAGTATTGATAATAAGCAGTTTTACACATAGTTGCTAACATAACGATAAAATTATTGCTTGCATAATTCATGAGACAAGACTGGAAAGTGCTTTTGAAACTAGTGGTAGTTTCGGTTGAAAGGCAGACTTGTCCAGAAAAATTCTTGAAACTCTTCAGTCAAAAGATCAACAAAACAGTTTCGCCATTCTCGAGCTGTTATCATGTGGAAGGTTATAAGTGCATTGCCGGAGAATCTTTCTGTTTGTCTTCTGCTATCGCGCCAAAATTGGACTTCTGACTTGCAGAATGAGATGCTCAAGAACGCAATAAGTCTGAAAGGAAACGAAAGAGATTGCGAAAGGCAGAATCTCTAGAATCATAGCTATCGTCAAAGATACACTTTTCAGGAATAGGTAGCTATTTCGTTAGAGGAGAAATAGTCTTAAGCAGAGATTGGAAATCTTGAATTGTACACATTGCCATAGAACTACGAATAAAAGTATAGTTTTCTCGTTAAATAGTTCATCATCCTCATAATACACATTAGACCATAGGGCCTGTTCCATTGGTCTCTGTATTCCCATTTCTAAACATGTCTTCTGACTCCTCCAACAAGATGTGTTCTTTTAAATTGTGTATAATAGCTGCTAGAATTTGGTTACAGCGTCTGCATCATTTGTATAGCCATAAGTTATTGCACGGCCTAAGTACGAGTAATTGTTCAATTGCTTCATTGATGACAACGATTTTCGTTCTGAATGGTGCCCCATTAATTCTTTTTTATATTTGTTTTAATGTTGCTGAAAAATCCAGTTAACATAACGGCATAAGATTCATATCATAAGACTCTGCACCAGCTCATAAGGCTAAACGCATGCAACTCTGTCTTAAGGACTATGTTCTCAAGTTTATAGCACACCAAGATTGGCCATCGGGAAGTTCAGATCTGAATCCACTGGATTACCAAGTATGGGACATCATCGAGAATAGAGCTTGCTCGAATCAGAAATCTGGAGGCCCTAAAACGAGGTTTGAAGTGAACTGCCCAGAATTTGGACATATATACAAGTCATACGTGCTGCTATAGATGATTGGGGGGGGGGGCGCAGTTTGAAAACCTCTGTAGCCCCCAAAGGAGAACGTGTAGAGTAAATTTCTGTCCTTTGTATTCACTAAATTATAGTTAATGGTATGAAAATGTTTTGGAATGTATCATTCTTTGGTGTGTTAGAACTTGTTAGTTATGACAGAACTTATGTAGGTATATGTGGATGGCTGAGGAAGAAAAGTTAGTTTTAGTAACAAAGTTTTTGCAGTGTAGTAAGGGATTGGACGAGAATCTCTGCCCATGGGCTAAAATATTCCAATATTCCTTAGAAATACGTTGAAAAAGAAAGCATAAACCAAATAGCAAAAAATAAGCAAAATAAATAAAGTATAACAGCGGGTAAAATTAGAACAAGCTAGGAATGGCCAACATTCAAACTACTTCTCTCCATTTAATTGCAATAACACGTCACAATAACAAGGCGTAAGTTACATCTGATGACATTATTTTACATTATTATTAGAAGCGCCTTTAATTCGAGAAATAACTCGTGGTATTATTCGCTGAACTGTAGGGTTTCTTAACGTTGATTGTTAACAGTAAAGACACATTCGCTCCAACATAGATACTTCCAGACTTTGTAGGGAACAATTCCCAACACCAGCCGGGAATCGAACACGGGAACACTGGACTGAGTACCAATTGTTTTATGATGAACATGGACGGTCTGTCCAATGCAAGGTTCGATTTCCTTTGGCTAGACCGTTAATGGCAGCCATGATTCTTTTAAGGACATCGTAGGCTGAATGGCATCTAGGTTATTGTCAAAATGAAGTATTTATATCCTTACAATAAGGATGAATGTTTCCTCACGACTGAAAACTCCTGACATTGCCGGGAATCAAATATGGGCAATTTGGAGGTGACAACCACGCCACAGGGATGGACTGCTCTGTAATAACATTTAAAAATGCTCGGTGTAATAATAATCTGAGTTTAAAATTTAAAACTATAAAAAAATAAAGGCGAATTGCCTCAAACCGTTTTCTCGCCAAGGACTCCGCGTAAAACACGGATATTTTTTGCTACCAGTCATTTGGAAAACTAATCCATGTTACAGAAAAAGGTAATTATACTAAACTCTTGGAACAGAGGCAATTAATTTTACGAAGTCCATTGCAGATTTATTTCTACAACAATAAAAACATCAACGCATTTCGTTGCGGTAACATATCAGCCTCATGCTCCGGAAGGCTCAAGCTCAAACATCGGCTGGAGCCAGCACTCTCAGTAGGTGCTTTCTTATATCCTAAGAAGACACATTTTGGGTAACATTAAGCTCATTTGAGTATAATTTCACCCACAATTCCATGTGCTTGCCATTTGAGGTCGTATATAATTTACTCAATTGTTCATTTGTGTAGGCAACATTATTTTAGTGTCTAAAAAGGAGGAAAAGCGTGGAGGTATTCCTCAGTTTTTTTCCTGTGTCTCTCTCTTGTGAAAAGTAAAATAGTCTGCTTGTTCAGTTCTATTATTACATACATTTCCAAAGGTTTGAATGGGGTTTGACGTACCAACGCTTTATAAAGAATCTCACATAAACGTTAACAGTACTTTAGCTGCTTTTTTGTCAAAAGATTGTCGAGACAACTGCAAAACAAAATCTCAGAATGTTATCTTATTTCTTTATAGAGCTTCAAAAAAGCAAATTCCACGTTTCAAACTGTGACAATTTAAGCTCTCTCTCACAAATTTAAAAATAGTATTACTACAAAAGCTTTTTAACATGAAAATGTCTGAAAAATTAATAGACTTGGAATTTTATTGGTGACAAATATTTTGGATACAATTTAAAATCCAAAGTAGTCGCATATAGCTGTAAGAAAATCCTGTTTGTTGCTAAAGTCTATTAAACATATCTGTGAAGGATAAAAAAACTGAAAGAAAATATTAAAATTCAGTAGTTAATTCCACCGCTAGCCTATATTATTCTTCCTCTTTGCTTACTTCTGTATGACTCATGTAAGGAAACAGCTAAGTCGCTTTCATTATTAGAAATGAAAGATTTCCTTCAATGGACGCGAGGTTGGCTACGTATAACCCATACGCTGTAGCTGACTCTGAACGTTGCACCCGGTCAGAGGTGAACAAATCAGGTTCTAGTTTACAGAGAACCACCTCCCTATGACGTAATGTGTATCTACTTGGGAGGGAAAAAACTGAAGCTGAAGCGAATTTGTCGCAGAATGAACAAGTTAAAAGTATTTTATTCACACTGCTATGTGCTTTTGGGCATGTTTACTGGCTAATTCTGTGTTAGAAATTGTTTTCTCAATTGACAATTCTAAACTGCACTGTGCATATTGCAGACACTGAACAATTTCCTAGTCAGTGCTAATAACATAATAATCCAAATATGAATTACATATAAAGCTGCATTCTTGAGATATTCAGTCTGTTGTTTCAGATAGTCTTGCTGACAAGACAGTATCTCACAATATGATGAACTATTCTAGTCCCATTTGTTTGAGTAGAAATAAGCCTGAGGTAATTGCCGTCTTCATCTAGATGACAGGCAGATTTGAAAAATTAAGATACCTTGCGTTTGGGCATTACTTTTCCACACATTGAATGCACATTAGATTTCAATGAAGGGCCTTATAACGTTTGGAGGTATTCCGTTCAAAAGAAGGCTAAATTTAGGAGCAACATGAGAGTTTTCAGAATTCAAAGTACTAAACCCGCTCCCTAACAATTGTTTATCGAAGTGTATGCACTAATTTTGAAGACAGATAAGACTGGTTCGACTTCAGGAAAGAAAACAGTCAAATTAGACGCAATTGGATTGCTACGAGCAGAAGGTGAACCTTATGTAGGGAAAGCTAAAGAAGTTATGTAGCATCGGATCTCGAAAAGAGATTTGATAGAGTCGATTTCCTCCCCCAATATGTCGAAGAACATTGACGTAGACCTGAGAGAAAGACGCCACTGAGTTGAACAATATGGGATGATTAAATTTACGTCAGAGGAAAGTAGAATTTGGAGAAATGGAGGAATGACCATTAATCTTCCATAATGTTCAGCACCTGCTTGAATCATTTTATTGGTAATTGTTCTCAGTACATGTAGGAATGATAAGTGGAGAGTTAAGAATAACACGTGTAAAATTCGCTGGCTAAGCAGTACGGAAGCAAAAGAACATAAGGAAATTGCGATTGAGGATAAATGACAATGCAGTGGTAGGAATTAAGGAATACTATATTTATCGGAAGAAAGGCAAAGGAGAAGTCTTGAGAATTGGAAATGAAGTAGTAGAACTGTAGAGCTGTGGCATTAGATAGGAAGAAAAAGCTGTCTAATAGTTGGAATAATTGGAAGGCCTAGTGAACGACAGAAGATTTAATATGATAGACGATATTAAGTTAATAATAGGCAGAACAAAGAGGTAAGAATGAAGACAAGGAATTGTCTGAATGATTGTATTTTGTAATAGTTCGTTTTCTCAAGTTTTGCGAAGTTCTAATATTTACCAGCCTGCTTTTCAGTATAATACATAATTAACAACAAAAATGCAATATTATCGGTCAGTATTGCATTTTTAGTTCATTGCCTAAGTGGGAAACAAAACTGGGACAGCACGTGTTGTGACGAGATGATAGAGAAATGTCAAGTGTGATTGATTCATTCTTACATATCTGAGGTCAGGGTTGCTGCTTGCTACGCTGTGTTTCAAAGATCACTAAAGTCTCCAGATAAATATGTTACTCTAGTAATGAATGTAGGCATTCAAAGTCTGTGCATTGGAAAAGGTTGCTCACTTATGTTATCTTACATGTTTAGTTTCGCTATCTCTTGCACGCGGGGCATAGAAAAAGACTACTCCACAGGCTTTATTCTGGTGTCTAGGATGAGGGGGACTTGGGCTATTCCAGCACATGGGGGAGGACATTCACAACTTGTATAAATGCAGTGTATTTTTGCCTGATGTACGGTAGATATATGTATTTATTTTGTTAAAACCATATTTCTGAACTAGTTATTGAAACTTTAATGTAATCTTACGTGCAATTGAGTACTAATCTTGTAATATTACAGTTTATATCGCAGTTTTACACTGTTGTACAATACTTTTATGCAGTATGTAAACATGTCCAACTATCCCCACCTCATTCAACCAAATTTTTAATAAATCCTTATTACTTATTGATTACTTGTTTCTATTCACTTGCAGGATCTTCTTTAGTAGGCTTGCAAATTATCAGGCATAGACACTTCTAAGCATTAACGCTAAGAACGAAAGAAATAAAGTTCAACTGTTACTAGGTCATAGGTAGGGACATTGCAGGTAACACTCTACCGCCTATCACCCGTCTAAATCTTTTGGCGTTTGCAGAGAACACTCGAGCAGGAGTTACCTGTCCATCAGCGACTCTTGGGCCTGTTGTCCACGTTCTTTGTAGTGATAAGGTCTGATTCTTAATTCATTGGAGCAAACTGCATAGAAATTCCTATGTCCGATAATTACTTTCTCTATTACTGAGATTTCAATGGAAAGAAATATTTTTAGGTCCATAAGTAAAAAAAAAAAAAAAAAAAAAAAAAAAAAAAAAAAAAAAAAAAAAAAAAAAAAAAAAAAAAAAAAAACCTATTTGTGTGAACATAACTCAAAAACGGAAGTCCGTTAAATTCGGATAAATACTATAAGCACCTGGTAATTAAGTTCATTTACACACAAGGGTGCTACCCAAACATTTTTAAGAAAATTTGCATTAGTTTCTCAAAAACGGCTGTAACGACTTTGATTAAAGCACCATACGAGGTATAAGATTGCACTGCTAACCTTTAGAGATAGACAAAAATCTTATCAAAAAAGAATAGATCTTGTTAAAGCACACAATTTGTCAATTTTTTTGTGTGTTAAACATTTTCGAGATATTTTTTTTTTTTTTTTTTGTTGCTTTGAATTTTCAAATTCTACATTTTACTTTCCTTGCTACAGCTGTCCTTTTATGGCGAGGCCACGGATCGCGTGTCATCAGCTATTTCCTGTATATAATTATTGGTTTGAAAGTTTCAACCCTTTCGTCATTTTTTGAAATTGCTATCACTATTCACTCCCCTAAGATCTTAAAATATAGAGAATGATAACTTAGACTTTGGTATTCCAATGACATTGGCCTTAAATCACTATAAATGCCAAAAGATACTTAACGAGGATTTAAAATTCTGGATACTAGTAAATGCTGTAAACCCAACAAAAGTAAGTTAGCCAAGAATGAACTAAACGTAACAGTGAGCTAATGTCACACTGAATAGCACAGGCAGACCTGAAATGTTGAACGCAACCTGATTATGGCCATATATCAGTAACATTTTGACCTAAAATGTTAATCTGATTTTTTTTTTATTTTATTCTGATTGGCGTGCAAGTCCTACCATACATATACAGGGTCTTTAATACATATGGTAACCGGTTTCACGGGCTCTCTCTACTGCACGAGAGAACTGAAGGTCGCTGGCAAAATTTTATCGTCAGAGGCGTACTAAAGTCCTTGCCTTATTGTGGGTGCTGGAAACGTTTATCTTCTGCTCTAAAACAGGCAATATACCTCGTAAAAATGGGGTCGCTCACTCGTCTAACCTCAGCAGCAGGAATCCTTGTTCAAATCCTCGTATACAACAGGATCATAGTGATTACATCATCCAGAAAGTCGCAAGGAATCCTTCTGCCTCAGCTAAAGGATTAGACGAGGAAGTGGCAACATTCAAAACGCGTATATTGAAACAGTATATTTGGAGATATGTCCTGTTCAAACTCCGCTAAAACGAGCTATTTAGATTAAAAATTAATATCAGTATTGGGTTTGTCCGCCTAAGATGAATTCCATGTATAAGTTTAAATATACACACCTGAAGCTATTAAGCTATAAGTGTTTACACAAATGGAGTTCATTGCACGAGTAACACTGCCTCTTTTGTGTAGCAAATTTGCAAGCAACATTCTGCGATAAGTGCATGTAAGAATTTTCTGAGTAGGAAGACTATTAACAAAGAGGTTTTACGGGAAACGCAATTGGTATATTGAGCTATGGATAGCCAAGCTTGGCGTGTTGGCACGGGGTCAAAGATCCTTGCATCGATTTGCGGTCTTGACTCCTGGTCTTTTCCTGTTCATTCTAATTATATAGTATCATTACTTCAGCATGGCTTGTATTAAAACCATTAGTTGTTAGCGTAAAACATGTTTGTATTTCTGTTAAATACGTATTGTCTGCCACATGCTAAGTTTGCAAAGTGAAAATACAATCAATTTCAGTATTCCTCTGGGAATTTAAATTCTGCAAGAATTAAGTTTATTCATTATTACGAAAATTAAAACAAATTGTTGCAAAACTAATCTCAATCTTAACCCAACTTACTTTTTTAAAAAATTAAGAAAAACGTATGTATTGTATTCGTTTAGCATACAGTATGTCAACAATACATTTTGTTTTGCCTGTTGAGCGTCTTTGATGCACGTACCGCCTGCGGTGTGAAGCAGCGCGGCCCCGAGCATTTCCTGTGTTGTAGCTGCCGTCGGCCGGCGTCACAATATTACAGCTTATCTGATACAGAGACCCAAAAGAATCCGAACCGCTGCGCGGTGTTTTTCCACTGCGCACTCGGAAACATGATAACGCAGCTTCTGCACAAAGGTCATGCGGTTGACTTGTTTTTCTCTGCTCTGAAAGTGCAGTACTGAGCTGACGCACTATCGTGTGGTTGAGTTATTGCCATTGTGTTTTATTACTTTGTCGTGTACTTTGTCACAAAGTGTATTATGGCTCAGCATTTGTTTTCTACTGCACAGCGTGTATTTATTACTTTCTCCACTACTTATAGTAAGTAAAGGAAGTATTATATTCCATCTAAAAATTCGATGTCGAGATTTCGCCGGAAATATATTTTGAATTAAAAAAGAAAAGCATTTTTAGAGCAATGTGCGCACGCATGTGTGGGTGCGTGAATGGGTGGTGTGTGCGTGCTTGCTTGCGTGTCTGTATGTCTGAGCAACATAATGAACAACACAACTCAAAAACGACACGGTTAAAAACCAAATTTGGTATTTAAGTTTAACATCTTTTAAGGATGCGACACGAAGATGTTGAAGAAAACTCCTCCACCCTAAACTGCCCTTTACATGAAAAATTGTTCGAAAATTTGTATTTTCTCGAAAATATCTAACGATTTTGATTAAAATGCCATATGTTAAGATATTTTTCTGACAAATGAAACATACGTTTTGAATTTCCTGGATATAGCCCATGTAGTCCTGTTTACCCAGGATGACTTTTACATAACTGGTAAAGCGTAAGAGATACACCAAATCTTACTGTACAAAAAATGTACATCTTGCTAAAACACACAATTTATGCCCAAATAGTGTGTTTTTTCCTTTGTAGAGTGAACTATTTCGGAGATATTCCTTGTTATTTGTGTGAGTTTTGGTTTCGTCGGAACATCGTTATTCATTTTTTATGTCAGCCGTGCAAAGAGAACGGAAGTTCAAAGGTTTAAAAGATTTGTCTGCCGCCCAAATTCTCTGTATACTCACATTCCCCTTGCACCTACAAGGGAATACGCAGCAAGATAATTTCTGCAAATGTTTATTTCAACTGACACGAAGAAGATATAGGAATAAGAGTTTGTAAGAATGGTTAATACAAGAATAGACAAAGTTATGAGTGCAACATATCAGATTTTGATTCACATATTTTAACTGAGTCAGCTCGCCAAGTGAAAGTGCGATTTGCAGAAAGATTTTCAGGTGATCTGCAATTTCTTTCTGTGGGATAGCTTAAAGCTTAAAGTGTACAAGACAAACGCATACACCCTGGAAGAATTAAAGCAAAATATCCTCCAGGAAATTGTCAGTATTTTTCAAGGTGAACTACGGCGAGTGGGGAGTAGTATCCTGAAGAGGTGCAAAAACGTATGGACAACGACGATGGCCACAGCATCTCCTTTAATAACATTGGTACGTAAATCCTTTAAAAGAGTTTTAAAAATCTTGTTTGGTTTCATTCGCGCTGTTCTATGGCAGAGGCAGTTGTTGTCGAGCGCTAAGGGGAAAACACAACGGAGCCAGTTCGGAGTCTCTTGGATGACTCATGTAGGAATAAGTCCTAAGATGAAGTCTTACCTTGTTAAAAATTCTTCAGTAAGCTGCTTTAGACAATGTCAGCAGAATAGGATTATCTGCCACAAGTTTATTTAGAAAAAGAAAAACTTGATCTACTGTTGGATCAAAGATGGTTTATAAATCGATGCAAATTATATTACAAAACCTAAAACAAAAATAGTATTTAAAAATTACTCTTATTGTAGCTTATTGTTTAATGTTGGCTACTTCACTGTATTATAGGATTTATAGTAGCTATTGCAATTAGTGCTGTTTTTCAAAGAATTTTTTAATATGAATCGGGTTAGAGAGAATTATGTGTAGCTACTAAAATATACCTATTGGAATAAGATGGTTTAAGAAACACTTTTTTCACCAATTTGCACAAATCTCCATTCACACCGGAATTAAAAAACACGAAAGGAAGTAATTAAATACATGCCCCTGTGGCTGTCCCATTTCTCGACGCTTTCATCCTGAAGATCTCTAATCACGTCACTTCCAGATATTCTCTTGTAGCGTATTAATTTATCGCTTTTTTATCGAAATTGTCTGCCGGCTGTTATCACAATTAATACCATAAGACGTCTGATTTAACTGATAAATTCTCTAGCGGATTTTGATACTTATCTGGACTATTTCATAAATAAAATATGAATTTAAATACTATATCGCAAAGATTTGACCTACAATACTTTCATTGCGATTACTGTAATTTGACTTACTCGCGCTGCCAAATAAGGAAAATGAAACCCATGAATTACATGTATTTCGATTTTCTCTTGTTATCATAAGTAATGCCATGAGTGATTGTCAATTTATCTAGGGATTTTTACTATCGCGAGTAGCACTTATTAAGACTACTTTACGAATTAAAGCCTGAAATGTTTTTTTAATGCTGCATTGTAATTACTAACCTGTTAAAAACATGCAGCATTAATAATACATTATCCACCGACACGGCCTACGACATTATAATATTGATACTCTAATCTTTTAAGATGTTGGTAATGTCAGGAGTTGGGGTATCTAGTGTTAATTTATAATTTCGTTCAATAAAAAATTTTTCAAACTTATTCCAAACATATTTCCTATTGTATTGTGTGTTCTAAGGCTTCCATCTTCAAATTTTCATCTATTTTAGCATTAGAAGATTCACCGAAGCGAGAGACAGGCATTTTTGACATTTGAATAGCGGCTCTGTTGCATCAAATTACGTAAGCTGTTACACATCTGTAGCACAGTGCAGCTAGATTCTCTAGCCTCATCATAACATAAAAAAAGCAGGGGCATTGATAATCAAAATTCAGAGGGGTTGACGGTGAAATTTGATACATTTTTCGCGAAATTAGTTGAAATTTGAAATTGTTATGCACATTATTGGTTGATTTCAAGCAGTCCCGTATGAGTGGAATAGTCTTAGAAAACCAGAAAACCACAGTTTATAATCTCAAATTAAATCTCACTTTATTTTTAACACTAACAAATAATCTTTCTTTCAGAAAAAGACAATCATTTAAAGCACAATAATTATTAAAAACAGTTTTCAAATTGAAATTGAGTAATATTTAGATAATCAGTTGTAATGTGCGATAAATTGTCAGAGATTTATGGGATGCAGTTGGCGTCACTGGCTAAACAAAAGAATGACCTAGTGATAATTTGTACAAAACAAAAGAATGACCACGTGATAATTCGTATACGATAATTTAAGGTCTCTTTGTGCGAAATAGTCCAGAAAAAAATGTATTTTCGAATATATGTAATGGCGTTGAGTGTTTCTGATACAACCACACGTTGAGGCGACATTTGAAGCATCACTATCTGCCGGTGGCAAATCCGTAAGACACTTTCTTACATCTCTGGGCGCGATATAGGATCCATGTTAATTTTTGGCCGGATTATTCTTCTTCAATCGTTAAGAACGAGTTTTGTTTCCTTTGAATTAAGCTTAACACTCGAATATAACACATCACAGTTACTTACACAGTTATCCTTATCCGCTGCTGTTTTTATAACTGAGATATGTTTATAAGTGCCTAATTTCGAGGAAACTATCTTCCGTAATCTTGCTATTTATGACAGGATTGCAGATTACAATATTTTCAACGGAATTCATTCCAATAAGTTCACAAAATAGTTATGTTTTGTGTGTTACTCTGGAAAAAAATCTTTGCTGTTTATGACAGGAGAAGCACGACTTCTCAGTGCCTCTATTTCCTATGTAATTTTGAGGGCTTATAAAAGAAACCGCTTCAAAAATGATTAGTTCAGTTTTGTGCCTTGAGTTTTCGTGTTTGTTTTCTTATTTCTTCTGCAGATATTTAGTGTTTGAAATTCCGCAGTTATGCTCGTATCCGTGTACATTAAGGCTGTGTTTAGTCTGTGTTGTGTGCGTGTGTTTGTGTTTACACGTGTTACTTGTAAATAGTATGAAGCAAGTTTGTTTTGTAGCGGACCTGTGTTTTAGCTATATCTTTTAAAACGGTCCCAACGGAGATGTTTGGGGGAAATGCGGAGAGAGGGTGAGTGCTTCCGGTAGCGGCGCAGAATTCCTCAACCCTGTTATCCTCTGACAGGAGGTACAAACGTCTGCTCTCTTTTAGAGCAGATTTTCGATCAAAAGCTGAGAAAACTAAACAAACGCTGAACGCTGCACCCAGGTGCAAAGGTCGACATGCCCTGCACGAAACTAAATAAAATCAGGGCAGAACGTTGCATTGTGCATTTATTTACACAAAGTATGAAAACAACAGTTTTTACTATCCCTACAGTAAATATAGTATTCCGTTCCATCCAAAAATTCGATATCGAGATTTCAACGAAATGCGTATCTTGAGGACCCGAAATTCAAAAAGTTATTTTTAGAAAAAGTTCGTGCGTGAACTTGACTCAAAAATGAAAGTCATTTTAACGCCAAACTTGTATTTAATTTCAACATATTCCAAGGACCAGACACGAAGTATTCCGAAAAATTCCCCACCCAATCTACCCATTCAAAATGTTTCCTAATTTTTTTTTTTGATTTCTCAAAACTGGCTTTAGCAATTGTGAATAAAGCATTATTTAAAACTTCTGCACGATAAATAAAATGTAAATCTTGAAATTTTTACCTATACTCTGACCTATCTTCATTCTGAGTGACTTCTATAACTGGTAAACTGTGACAGACAATATTTTACATAGCTGACTTTTCGTTTTTGAGTTACCCTGTTTACATACACATGCAGACCTCTTTCTACCGCCCGACCACTGAATCCCCCACCTCTACCCATCACAGGCGTCAAGAGTGGGGTGCAGTACTAGAGGTGGGACGTGGTTAGGGACCCGCTCCCTCCCGGCCGATTAGGCGGTCTTTACAACCAAGGATCGCTACTTTTCAACCAAGCGGCTCCTCAATTGGCCCCTTAGGGACCTAACGAGGCTAAGTGCATCCCGGACCAGGTCTTCTAACGGGAGAAAATCCCCACATCGGTACCGGGAATCGAGCCTGGGTCTCCTGCTTGGTAAGCAGTAGCACTACCACGGCGCTAAGGAGACTGCTTGTTTAAGACATTTCACGAAGAATGAAATGTGTATCTCGAATTTTCTGGGAATAGTCTCGTTACTTGTTCATAATTGTTAAACGTAAGAGATAGACATTATTACATAAAAAATATACATCTCGTTAAAACACACAATACCCTAAAAAGCTGCCCCTTAGCCGGGTGGTTAGACCGTTCGCTTCTCACCAAAGCGACCCGGGTTCGATCCCAGGCAACCGCATGTGGGATTTGTGGTAGACGAAGCGGCGCTGGGTTGGGTTTCCCCCGCTATCTCATTCCCCCGGTGCTCCATCTTCATTCCATGTATCATTAGCGTCACCGCCTGCAGTGCCGTATGTAGTAAGAGCGAGCGTTAAACTAAAAAAAAAAAAAAAAAAAAAAAAAACAGTACCCTAAATACCTCCTTTTTGTGGAGCTAACCGTTTCCTAGATAGTCGTTATTAGTTCTAATTTTAAAATAGGAACTTATGCTCTTCTGAAATGGGCCATGCTGGAGACTGTTCTAGATACCTATTGTAATAAAATAGGTAATAAAATAATTTCTTCCGGAGGAATAGTTTGTTGATGAGTGGTTGGAGAAAGTCGTGTGAGTGGAACACATCACACTCTATTGTATAAACATACTATTCTTACGAAAGTTTATTACTTTCCCCAAAGTTGTAACTATTTAATTCCTGGTTTGGAATCAGCAAGGGATAAGGTTCCAATAGCTGTGGGACATCGGGTATATATTTGCAAGCTGCTGATATTTTGTGATGTATTAAACATATTTCTCTAGTATTTTTATGAAGCATTTGGCGTCGCGATTACTGATTTATTTTTCATTTGTTTCTGCTCTTTCTCTTTAATTATTCTGGTGGTAAATAAATCTATTAAGTCATGTTAGCGCATATTTAATTCTGTAAACTTGTAAGGTTGCCGGGCAACGTTGGGTAAATTTGCAAACTGGAAGCCTCAGCTTGGATTGCGTGACTTTGGCGAACAGCTAATTTTGGTGTGATGTAAGCCGATGACGTTTAGCTGGAGCTCTGTCAAGGGCTAGTGACAATACAGCTAGCACAAAGTAAATCTGCATGACGTCATCAGTCAGAAGACAAGGCCATTGTTTCTACGCGAGGCTAACTTCTGTTTGAGATCGCCTGTATTCCATATGTGCTTGGTTTCTGTCACTACCGGCAATTAGTTTGGTGTGCCTGCCCTCTGACGTAATCCATTAACCGTTTTTAAATTCTAAATCCCAGATGTTTGCGTGAAGGGACTGCATGTTATACTTCACCGGAAATGAAATTATCAATCCTCGATACAAGCTCTTTGAAACAGAAATATATGGATTTGTAAAATACGTACATTTTAATAAAATAAGCGTGGCTTAGCTATTTTATTTCTTTACTTTTAAAGCATAAATCCAAAAATTAAGGTTTTGAATAATTTTTAATAAAAACCTCGATTCAATTCGTATTTCCCCTGAAAGTTATTCTGGACGATCAAATTAAAAGACTGAAACATTTAAAACAATTGACTGTACTTAAAATACAAACCAGAATATTTTGTAAAATTATTTATGTAGAAAAGTCTGTTGCTGTGGTAAATTTTTAATTTAGCTTTAATGATTTTACTAGACTTAGCAAATGGCTTAAAACTAACTCAGAAATGTATTTTTATTTTCATATTGTTTTCTAAAAGTTATAATACATACCCAATACTTTCTATTAACATTAAATGATTAGATTAGAGGTATGTTACCTGTTTTCTATCTGTTACAAAACCGCCAAAATATTTCTACTTTGTTAGTTTAGTCGCTGGGTATACGCAATTTTCATACACAAAGATTTTTCTAAAATGATTTATTTATTTACTTATTCAGAGCACTCTCAAAACAATTTGATGAATCCGGATTACGAATATTGGGCCAAATGTTTTACCCCTAAAGAAAAATTACCTAATAAGTACATTTATTTTGTAAGGCTCAAAAGGAATACTATGCAGTTATGGCAGACACAAAATTTGATGGCAGCTGATGGCTGACAATCACTATTCCGTTTCCTGTTGTGCAAATACATTTTGTGAGCACAAACGATATTTATATCACTGGTTTTTAAGCCTGTGTTTAATTATACAACACCGCAAGGCGTGGTAAGCCTGTGATTGCAAGGTGTGTTGAGTCAGCCGCCATTAAATGTTGTGTCAGTACTAAAGGTTATATATATATATAATGAAGTTAGGTGTAATCTTCTGCTAATTAATGCCAACAGTTTTAAATATTTGTTTCCCTTTCCCTGATTACCCTCCCCTTATGTACGGCCCAGGACTTACAAGCCAGTGTCTAGGGTCAGACGCCTGTCGGAGAGCAGAGGAACCTATGGACTGGACAGAGTGAAGACCTGGAAGCGGGTGATCAGCTAAGCACCAGGTGTGATAGGAAGAGGATATATGAAACGCAAGCGAAATCGGTGATGGGAAAGATCGTAATGGGGCAATTAGTGGAATGAGTGGCGGGGAAAACCGGAGAACCCGGAGAAAATCCACCCTGACGCCGCTTCATTCACCACGAATACCACATGCGGATCCCTGGGATCGAACCCGGGCGAACACTAACCGCTCGGCCACGGCGCCGCTGTAACAATCTTAAATTGTTTTTTCTAAATTATTTCACAAAACTTCAATATTACCTCTTACCAAACACTGATTTTGGAATTTAATGTGTCCACCCTTGACCTTAATTACCATTTGCACTTGGTTAGATACAGTCAATGAGTTTCTTACATATTTCATTTATTTTGGGGTCCTGAATTCGTACTCTTATCACAACACAAGTCTTTGATGATGCAATCTATTGTATTTTGGTTCGTTTCTTGAAATAGGCGGAATATTCTCAACAGGGTTGAGATACGGTGACTTTACGGATCAGTTCAAACAGTGAACGCCGTTTTTCGCTAAGAAGTTTCTCGTTCTTCCATTCATGATTTGGCACAAGGTCGTGACTTTTCAGTGTTCAATGTTTCTGCCAATCTCTTCAGTTATTGAACGACTCCTTTCCCCAAAATTTCGCTGTATTTGACACTGTATAGGAATTATATAACTATATACATAGTTTTTTTGCAAAATAGTCGCAAATCAATATTCTGGGAACAATCTCTGATACTCTTTTGAGATTTTCTCTCCATCGCTTCCTCGTGCGAGACGTGCAACACCTGCTGCATCTCAGAATTACTTTCATCAGAAAATAGGACCCTTCTCCACTCTTTTGTGTCCAGTTGAGATGTTTCCTAGCCCAAGTCAATCTCTCTTTCTTCACAGAACATGTCAGTCAATAGCTGTCTTTGTGCTTTCGTTCCATCTTATAGAAGTCGCCTACTCACTGTTGAAGCAGCCTTCATGTCCTTCAATAAATCAAAATTGATTAATTTTGCTGATTCTGTAAAGAAGTGTAACCAGAGTTTATAATAATGTCATATGTTACTTTATTTAGCTTCCTAATGAGATCCTAGGGTCGTTAAAAATAGTAAAATATGTTTTACCTGGTACCTTGTAAAAATGTATATAAATCATAACATCGTTGTCCGTGATTTGACAGTTTATCCCTACAACATTTAACTTAAGTTGCGTTTCTTTGGAGACATTTAAAAATATTACTCATGACACTTAAACAGTTAAAACTCTCCGGACTATAAAGACAAAAATGTATATAATAAAATGCAATGCAAAAGCACGGTTAACAAGCAGAAATACCAGTTTGTAATATGCTTTCTCGTTAATGCAGCTGAGTGACTAACACCTTGTCGCATTCGGACTGCCTTGTCACTGTTCATATCATTGGGAAGAAATAACATCAGTTTAAGTAACGTCAATATAAACTTGTTTATTCTCAGTAACCAGCATACCTGAACTCCTGCGGGACAAAATTCCGGCACACCGGCGACGCTGATGTGATCCTGGCAATTGACAGCGTCGTTAAACAAGGAAAAAAAAAAAAAAAAAAAAACCAGCATACCAGTGGCGTAGCTAAGGTTTTGGGACCCCCTGCATGTTGGAGGTCCTACATACTAATAAAGCTTAAACATGTAAATATTAAAATATTACATATTTACTCACATAGAATAAGTGTTAAAATAATACTCCCTAATTACCAACACTAATGGTTATTTTGAATAAAATACGTGGTTTAATGAATTTCTCTATATGATTGCAAATGCATACGCTCTTGGGGATAAGCGTGTTTCACACTTTTAAGCAAGAAAGGGTAGGAAATGCTTACGTGGAACACTTTCTGTTGTCAGTATGTCATCAGTGAACTGCATCTGTTCCAGTGCTTCTTCCTAGCGATTTTCCAAGTTTGGATTGAATATAAAATGTAATTTTTAAGAAAATTATTAAAGGCAGACTGGGGGCCCATAAAGATCGGAGCCCCTTGCGCCGCAGGGTCTGAGGCACCGTTATTTACGCCACTGCAGCACACACGAAATTACTAGAAAAACACAAAGTTATATTAACAAAAGAAAGATTGCGTATCACTCTGTGATGGATGCCAAAGAGGAATTCAAGGAATATTGTATGAACTCGCTTTTCCTTAGAAAGTGTTTATCCTTCGGGGCAAAATACTTTAGAAGCTTTGTATGTGGCAAGGTGCTTCTTGTTTTAACCTTTATTTCTGAGGAAGGTCTCAATTCCTTGCCTTTTTATTGCTTTCTCTACTGATAAGTAGAAGGAAGTAGTATATTCCACCCAAAAATTCGAAGTCGAGATTTCACCGGAAATATATGTGAGACCCCCTGAATCCAAAAAAAGCATTATTAGAAAAATGTCCGCGTGTGTGTCTGTGTCTGTCAGTCTGTGGACAGCATAACTCAAAAACGAAAAGTCTGTTAAAAACCGGCGGCGCCGTGGCCGAGCGGTTAGCGCGCTCGCCTACCACCTAGGCGGCCCGGGTTCGATCCCAGGGACCCGCATATGGTATTCGTGGTGGACGAAGCGGTGTCTGGGCGGGTTTTCTCCGGGTTCTCCGGTTTCCCCCGCCATCTCATTCCACCGGTGCTCCATCTTCATTCCATGTATCATCAGTGTCACCGCCTGCGGTGCCGTAGTAGTAAAAGCGGGCGTTAAACACTACACACACACTGTTAAAAACCAAAGTTGATATTTAAGTTAAATGTCTTTCAAGGATGCGATACGAAGATTTTGAAGAAAATAGCCCCACCCTAAACTATCCTTTACATGTACAATTTTTCGAAAATTTTGATTTTCTTGAAAATGGCTCTAGCCATTTTGATTAAAATGTCATGTTTAAGATATTTGTATGACAAATGAAATGTATATTTTGAATTTCCCGGCTATAGCCCATGTAGCACTGTTTACTCTGGATGACCTCTGAATAACTCCTAAACCGTAAGAGATAGATAAAATCCTACTATACAAAAATGTATATCTCGCTAAAGCACACAATTTATGTCCAAATAATTTTTTTTGTAGAGTGAACCATTTCGAAGATATTCCTTGTTATTTGTGTCAGTTTCGGAAAAGTTAAAACTTCATGAAATGAAACGTTGTTGTTCATTTTTTTTATATGTTAAGTTTGCAAAGAGAACGGAATCTCAAAGCTTTAAAAGATTTGACTATCGCACAAAGCCTACTGTATTCTAATATTCCCCTAGCACCTACAAGGAAATAAGCAATAAGATAATTTGTACAAATATTTATCTCAACTAACACGAAGAAGATATTGGAATAAGAGTTTGTAAGAATGGTTAGTACAAGAGTAGAGAAAGTCATGTGAGTACAACACATCAGATTTTTTTAAACTGTCTTCAAGGAAAAGCAAGACTATTGGGCAGGTGCAATCTAAATCCTACAAATCCTCAAACCACGGGCAACATCGGATGTTTTAGCTAGTCACCAATTAACTATCCCAACAATGGGTATTAATAATAAGGTGCAGAATTGGTGGGAAGCAGTTATTAGCACTGCTTTTCGCACAAGAGGTGTTTTTCAGCCATGTTTGTGTCAGTTTTATACTTCCTTTGCCATGAGTTGGCTCGTTTGGTCTGCTCGTGTGATAGATATAGTGAACATTAGCATGTCCAGCTAGCGAGTGAAATACTAGCAGCGACTCGACTCGTTCAACTTGGTTCACCTTTAGCTTGCTACTCTTCAGCCCATAATCATGTCGGCCCACGTCGTTCTCAGAATAGCGCTGCAGTAGCTTCTACCTTCCTCTTCTAACGATTGTGTGCGTCGATTACTACATGCGAAGTTTTAATGGGAGCTGACTTATTAGCTTTCTAAATATGTACTCTACCTATTGTAACACACCTCACTTGCTTTTGGACTTTACCTATGTACTTCCTCAAATTTTGAAACAGGGTTATTTCTGCAGCCTTCAAAATGTTCTTTTTCTGCCTGCGTCATCACGGACTAATCGCACAAATGAATGATAGGGTTAACACAAATTCAAGAGACAGACTACCGTGTAGAGAATATTAAAAAACAAAATCATGTTACATTCACATGACTTTCTCTCCTATTCTTCTATCTGCACTATACTTATCGATGTACCTAAACATTTGCAGAAATGACTATTACATTGTTTCAAGGGGACTAAGGGAATAGAGTAGGCTTAAGCGATAATATAATCAAAATTTTAAGAACTTATTGTTATGCGATAGCATTGAAGTTCAGTTCTCTTTGCATGACCAGGAGAAAAAATAAAAATTAATAAATAAAACCAGAAAAATTGATTTCACATAAATTGCTGGCTTAACAAGATCTAAATGATTTGTACATAAGGTTTTGTCAATCTGTTTTGGTTTACCAATTACACAAAGTTCCTTCAGAGTGAACAACGCTTCAACTGGTTATTCAGAGAAAATTGAAGGAATGCTTTTAATTTGGTATGCAAATATATCTGAAACATATAGTATTTTAATTGAAATCCTAAAAATTTTACTTGATTGCACTTGCACCTGCTAGTAAATGCGAAGTAAACAGATGGTTGCATAGAAAAATAAGTTAACGAACTGGGATAAAGTAGTTATAAAATATAAAATAAAAAGAAAACATTGTCTGGCAGATTGCTGCACTCGCTAACTTGGAAGTGTGCAACGCTGAATTGATTATGTCTAATTGTTTTTTTAAATAGTATCTGTTTTATTTTAAATGCAAGGGGGGGAAAAAAAAGCACTTAACACCATACAAGTTTTTATGTATTTCTGTTGAAGTCTAGAAAAAAAAAAGGACTTGCAGCAATGTTTTTCATCTGTTGGAATGGTTGGCATTTTGCACCAGCAGCGCTCTATATGGTCTGGGGGCACACTTCAAAACAAGACTACGCTGCATGGGTCATGCGCAGTGCACTGGGAAATTGGTCTGCTTGAGGAGTTCATCCGTCGCCAAACGCAGACGTTCTTTTCCACGTTACCTTCGGTTCCCGGTGCAGCCTTATTTTCTCTTGGTCCAAGTTTCTACCAGAATCCGCACTCGCTTACCGCAAGACCTGCTCTTGTCTTCTGACAACAAACTGATGGCGGTTTAACTTCTGCTTGTCTCTTGTCACGGAAGGGTCCGACAGCGGTTGACCTCATTTTGTCTTTTTCTATTTACTTGTTTTATATTTATTTATTTATTTATTTATTTATTTATTTATTTATTTATTTATTTATTTATTTATTTATTTATTTATTTATTTATTTATTTATTTATTTATTTATTTATTTATTTATTTATTTATTTATTTATTTATTTATTTATTTATTTATTTATTTATTTATTTATTTATTTATTTATTTATTTATTTATTTATTTATTTATTTATTTATTTATTTATTTATTTATTTATTTATTTATTTATTTATTTATTTATCTATTTATTTATCTATTTATTTATCTATTTATTTATCTATTTATTTATCTATTTATTTATCTATTTATTTATCTATTTATTTATCTATTTATTTATCTATTTATTTATCTATTTATTTATCTATTTATTTATCTATTTATCTATCTATTTGTCTATTTGTTTATTTGTTTGTTTGTTTGTTTGTTTGTTTGTTTGTTTATTTATTTATTTATTTATTTATTTATTTATTTATTTATTTATTTATTTATTTATTTATTTATTTATTTATTTATTTATTTATTTATTTATTTATTTATTTATTTATTTATTTATTTATTTATTTATTTATTTATTTATTTATTTATTTATTTATTTATTTATTTATTTATTTAACTGTAATTGTGTTTTGTTTCGCATAATCTTATGTATCATAAATTCCGCCCGGTTTGTAAAGTGGGAAACTGTTGATCACCTTTACTAACTCATATTTAAAAAAAAAATCTCTATGTAAGCACGAGCTTACTAAAAAATATTTTGTTTTTATTCCATGCGTGTTAACTGATCTCTAACAAATTATTCAGTCATATGCACTATACGAACGTAAAAATAGGGTATTCAAGGAAATGTGATTGAAATTGGGTGACCTGAATATGAAATCTCCAGTTCTAAAAGGTTTGGAAGAAGTAGTGTATAAACTTTGTCCTGTTAGAAGAGTAGTTTTCAGTGCTGAAATAGTTATCAGTTTAGGTTGAGTTTTTTTTTTTTTTAAAAAATTAATCCTCAAATACATATACACCACAGTAATATATAACATTGTTATTATGCTGCTGCATTGAATTTACACCTCTCCCATCTATGTAATAGGCACCCTTGTACCTATGAAACTTTATCTTACATTATTGTGTGCATGTATGTATTCATTTGCACTGTGCTCATTTTGTATTGATTTTAATTAAGGTGATGCATCTGTGAAATTTAACCAAAATTGTAAAAAATTAAAAAAAAAAAAAAAAAAAAAAAAGCATTTTCGTGATAAAATAATGTGAATTCTAAACTTTAAGAAAACATGTTTTTTTTTTCTCAACCTAGGATATTTTAAATACTAATTAATTGAAGTTACATAGGACCAACCATGCTTATTAATAGACTCCAATTTTAAAATTTCTTTTCCTCGCAAAGTTTTTTAAAGACTATTCCATCCTCAAAACGATACAACTTTTACTAATTTAGTTCAAGTTTTTTGTAGTACCTCAAAAGTACATTAAAGAAAATGACCATAGTGTTTTAATACTCCAATTTTGAGAAATAAATTATTTACTTTCGAAAAATCAAGAGTTTTGGAGACAATAACAACTACATTTTCTACAACAATTAGGGTTAACTATAATAAATGTAACGTAACATACAGTGGCATAGTGTGACTACTAGACTCGGGTATGTAATTCAACTAATATTGTAAAATATGACCAATTTAAAAAGAGTTGCCCTTCGCAGTTTTCATGTGTTATTATTTTCTGAAATAAGTGTTCGATAATACTGAGAGAGTAATTCAAAAGAGAATCTCTTTTCTGTCAGAACTTACAGGTAAATCAAATAAACCTCTTCAATATTTCCGTTAACGTTTAGTAACGAACGATACAGAGTCGTTTTGAATATTAATGTCAGGAGATTCTTCTGGTATCAATGAAACAGAGGCATCAGAAATTTTTTCTTAGTTCCATGTGTCATGACGGCACTCATATTTGAAATTAAATAATTCTAAATATCAGAAGAAGTTGCACGAAAAACAGTCGATTTTTCCGAGTGCACTTTTAGAGACGTCACAAATCGCTAATTAATTTAAATATCCAATATAATTGCCTCTCATTGTGACCATGAAAAGCAAATCCCTGTTTTCCTAGAAAACATACAGCCCTACAAAATGAGAAAGTAAAGCTCTGTTCTTTTGTACTTCATTGTTATGCCGTTCAATCGAGAGCTTATACTAATTATTCAATGAAAATTTTGTTCCTGGATTTATCCCAAATATTTCTGCTTGTTTTTCGCATATTATGTGATTACAAGAATAGTTGTTTTATGGTTGCCTTATAAATGCCACATTTAAATCTTCATAACCGCTAGAATTCCATAGTCAGTTTTGTTTTGAGAAAAAGATAAACAAAATATTTGTTTAAAGTATTACGACACACCAGGACTCACTTTCATAAACTTCGATGTTGAAGTGCCTTATACTTATTTAATGCTCGTTGGAATAATGAGTGCGCGCTTTGGACGGTCTTCTTTAATTATATATTGCTTTTTTGGAGAAAGTTTAATCTGTGGAAGCTTCTTACGTTCAGTTTATCGATCACAGAAGTTTATTTTGGTTTTCGTTACAACAATGGCACGGAAAATAAGTTTTATTTACTGTTCTGTATCTGATTAATTTCGTGACCTCTCGGACGTGATCACCTCTGTCACATACCTTCATCCCATAATCTGCGCACATCTTAACCTACATTTTGCCTTAATAGTAAGTAACCAAGTGTCCAAATCATCTCAAATATCCACACTTGAAGAGTTCACATACAAAGGCAAAACAAATCGCGAATTACTCGCTACTCAGGATTTTAAATCTAATAATGTGAGCACGATACTTAACTTGATGCGGCCTAGCCTGGTGCATACCTTGGCTCAGGCGCACAACTGACGGGAGATGACGTTGACCCAAACTTTGTTTCGGAACATATTGCTGCAGAGTGGCGCGAATTCATATCATGTTCACGAAAGCCTGATTTTTAATGACATTAAAGTGATTATGTACACAAAGTTAAAATGAACACCAATTGCCAATCAGTTTGACGAAAATTACAGGGTATGTAATACATCTCCCACGTCCATTGACGCTACGCTCCTGATAACGTATTTGTGCACTTGTTTATTGGAAAACTTGATTTTTTTATTTGAATATTTAAAAAAAATACAATGAACTTATACAATAAAAGTTTAATATTTAAATAACCATGCAAGAAAGAATTTTGTAACATGGCAAAACCTGTTACTGTATGTAATGATTGGCATAAATTTCAACAAAATGTGGTATAATTTTCACAGATGCTTCACCAGTTTGCCATCTAATGTCACTCTCATGCACAAAAACAGCAGCACAGAGCCAAGAGAGCCAGGAGTCCGCCATTGATCAAACTCTACGAGAAACGACTACAGGATTGTACGTTTTTGCCCATTCTCTGCAAATAACGCACAGTAATGATTTTAATTCTAGCAAGGGACTGAAACAAAAGAACGGAGCATTAGTGGAACAGTTCTCTGCAAGTTGCAGCTCTGGTGTCGGTTTTCCTTTTGTGTGAAAGTACAGTAACCCAAGCTTACAAGGTCTTTTGTCTTGTGTTACAGGAAGATGTTCATCGGGGGGCTGAGCTGGCAAACGAGTCCAGGTAAGGCGGAATCACATTACGATCTACCCACAATACCCTCAACTTAACCACCTACAGCAGAGAAGAAAAAACATTAAGCTGATTATGCCCGAGCCAGACACGAATCTCGATCACGGCGTTTCGTTTGGGGGAGAGCAACAAGGGGACTGATTATAACACTTTGGGGGTAACAAGTACCACTGGTGGGGTGGCGCGGCGCATAGGCTCAAATTCTGGCGCTATTAAAATGAAATTGAGTACTGCTTTTTAAATGCCAATTATACGTCTTGATAATGTTTCGAAACTGCTATACGTTTTTAATATTTATCAACTCTCCTGAAAATTATATTTTTATTTATAGAATAAATGCGCACAAGTTCTGCATTAGTTATATAAGTAACATAAGTTTTGTTTATCACACCTTCTACATCGGACATATACACATGTACATATTTTATTTCATTAATTGTATTTTTAAGCTTAAGTAATGAATCTGATGAGTGCATTCACATGACTTTCTCTGCTCATACTTAGAAACTATTCTTAAAAACGCTTATTCCTCTATCTAAATCATGTTAATCAACATAAACGTTTGTAGAAATAAAATTATTACATGTTTCCTTACAGGTACAATAGGAATAGGAAGTAGCTTTAAGCGGTAGTCATATTTTTTAAGAGTTGATCGCTATGTGATAGATTTGACATTACATTCTCTTTCCTACCACGCACCTAATGCATTCCAATCAAAACGTCGACCTCGAAATTTCATCAAAAATATGCCTGAACTCCCCTAAATAAAAATCATTGTTAGAAATTACGTCCTTGGTCCCCCTCTCCCTCCTTCTCTCACTCTCTCTCTCTCTCTCTCTCTCTCTCTCTCTACTTGCGTGGGTGCGCGCGAAAACTTCATAGTTAGGTATAGTGTATTTGAAAGCTTCAAGAAAATCCTTTACCCCAAACTACCTTTTACAAGCAGGATTTTCCACAATGGTTGATTTTCTCAAAAATCCCTCATAACGCTATATTAATTCGGAGTGAATTTTGTTTAACTATTAACGATAGAGCTAGACAAAATCTTACTACACGAAATTATAGATCTCCTTAAAACACACAATTTATTTCTAATAACATTTTTTGTGGTTTGGTTGACTTCCTAAGTATCTGTTATTATTTTTAATAACATAATATCTATGCAGTGTTTCTTGATGATTTTGTCATGTGAATATCTTTAATGTATGGTGTTTTGATCAAAATAGTTAGAACAACTTTTGAGAAAATGAAATATTTCGAAAAATATATATCTAAAAGGTAGTTTGCCGCAGGAAAGCTTCGTGTCGCAGCTATGGAAACGGCTGAGCTTAACTACCAAATTTGGTATTTATCTGAATTTTCGTTTTTGAGTTACGCTGCTCACAGACAAACACAAGATCATTTTGATTTTTTTATTTGGGGAGTATCAAAATGCAATTTCTGAAATCTCGGTATCAAATTTACACTGTCAGAGAAAGAAAAAAAGAGTCAAATCATCGTCTGTAGGGTTAAATGCAGCATAAGTCCTCAGATTTCGAATCTCGATGCATGTGGCAACATTAAGATGTCGCAAAGATTGCCTACCTTCAGAAATGAAAATAAGGGATAGGTACGTATATGCTCGAGCGATTCCATGAATATTAATTTTTTAGCAAAGATTTATTGTTTATAGGTATCAATATTATAAACAGGGTTGCCAACATTCAAAAGTAAAATTATCGTACCAGTCACTCAAACTTATAGATTTGGATTCAAAGTTATCGTACATCTTAAACCAAATGCTACAACAATAAAAATATCAGCATAACACTTATGAAAATGTAATAGTAATGATGTTTATGGTATTCACTTACAAGATTGATGACCTGAACCAGTATTACAACTTTAGCACTTATGTTTCTTGCACTATTCATCTTCAACTGTTGCAGCATTATACATATTTGTTGTTGAGATAAACCTTAACATCTTCTCGGTGACTTGGAGATTTTCGGATCTACCGCATTATTTCAAAACTAAGGCGACAGAATAAGTTCATTTACCATATATAGTGCCAATCTGCTCCTAACTAGTTTTTATTAAGCTCAGTTTAGAAAAAACCCTTTCACAAGAAGCTTTTCTGTGGGGAAACGAAATCACTGATAATGCAAAGGCTGTTAGTTCTTTGAAATCAGTATTTCCACCAAGGTGACATGTGTTTAGCAGCACTTCAAAACCTGTCAGGTTCAGGCATGTTCTTTATTTCACACGGAATATCACTTATTCGGAGTTTTCTCCATTGATCATCAATTTTCGGAACGGCGCCTTCTTCATTGACATTACCAGATCTGGGCAGATTGGCAAAAAGAGGATAAAGGGTAGAAGGATTAGTACGATATGAAATGGTTGCCTTAGAGGGGTGGAGACAGGCTATGAGAGCATTTGTAATTAGTTTTATTTCGCTGGTGTGACAAACCAGCGAAAAATATATATTTCTCCGGTATCAAACACATTCATATTATCGTACACCCCCATAATTATCGTACGGTTTGTGGACCATGTGTACAAACATTAAAATTATCGTATGCCCCCATGATTATCGTACGAGTTGGCAACCCTGATTATAAATAAATTGCATTAATCTCTGCCGTCTTTTAACACCAACTGTCTGTACTTATTAACAGGACGTGTCTCCTTTTGTATCGCTTCAACTGTTTATACAGATTTTTAATTAATTTCTGCCGTCTTAACATCAATAAATCACTGTAACGTGTCCCATTTTGCATCTTTTGCCTCTTTTTGCAAAAGGAAGATAAATGAAACTTACGGTCACTAGAAACTTTGCTTGAGATCTGTACTGCTTCTGTCACGTGTCTCAATACACTTATTTTCATTAGAGAAAACATTCTTTCTGTTCTACATTTGATCTCTTGGCACATTAAATACAAAGGTATCTTAAGATAAATTGGTAGCTAAGCCATAAGAAACTGGCTAACATTAAGGTAACATTGACTTCAGCATACTATGAATTCTATTAGTCATGGAGTCATGATCTTTTTGGGGAAGGGGCTGTAATTACTGTTTCTACTTGGTAAATACGTACTGAAAGCCCTTTTTTTAAAAGTTCACTGCCTTTTTTTAAAAGAATATTTTAACAAAATGTATTTTTCTTAAAACTCTAATGAAATGTACTTATATGCATAGGTGCATTTTTCTCCTCTCATACTTGTCAGAATACATGGAAATTTAACTCGCATCTACCTATAAGTGGTGGAAGCTTCTCTTACAAAAATAAATGAATTATATTTCATATCATGTCAGAGAGAAATTTACCATTTATGTATTTTTTTTCTTTTTTGACAGATAAAGTTTTGAAAATCTAAATGTGTGTAATAGAGTGCAATGAATCTGCAAGAGAAGCTTAGTCACTGAAAATTCCATATTCGTATCTAAAAAGCTTTCGTAGAAAATGCATTAACAGTTTGCAAAATGTAGTTTTGAGAAAACTGAGCATAAAGTTAAACAAATGGAGAATATTGCTCTAACCATTGTCAGAAATCTCCTGGTCTATAAGAATCCTTGTTAGGGCTTCCCTGTCCTCTCTTTTTCTTTTTTGGCTTCTTTTCTTTATTCTTGCCTCCTTGGCCATCATATGTGCTGCTTTTTCAGGCTTAATAATACGGTATGATCCATAGTCCTCAATGCTTGCTCCATGTTTTTACCTGGTTTGATGTCCACTCTCTGCATCACTAGCACCCTGCTGTATGAATCATGATTGAAGCAAATTAGTGCATCTAGAACACCAATTTTCAGCACTTTTGCTCCAACAGACACTTTTAATACGTCGTTGCCGTATGCAGCAGTTGAATGCTTCTGTTGCTGTGTCTTACCATGGAGACATGCCTGGAGTTGAGTAGTTTGGGTCAAAAAGGGCTTTATACGGGCTAAAGGGCTTTTGGTATAGTTTGCTTGAGTACAGCAGGTGATTGTGATCATATTAACAACCTCTTGCAAGCAAACGTTGTCACAAGCACAAATGTAAATATACCTAATACCACAGAGGTTGTAGAAAGTTGAGGAACTGCTCATTAGGGATATGGCAAGGTTGGGGAGCTTGGCCACTGTGACGCACCGGTTTAAATATTTACAATTTATATGCACAAATTCGTTTAGGACATACGATTAGTATATATCAAATTGTTCAGAAAAGAGTGCTTATTCAAATGAGACAAACCTATTTTTGACGTCCTTAACAACCAACTGGCCACGAATTATTTACACAGGTTTGTTTTCTTCAAAGTACTGAAAATCTTGACACATTTTCTTGAGGTACAATACAATGTGAAAGTGAGGAGCATCTACAACGCTACTGACAAGCTTTCTTCAAATCTTAAGTGTGTTTAAATATGCAACCAAATTCAAGTATAATTTCTTACTTAGTTAAGTTTTCTTCAACTAGACTCGGCTCGGTACATGGTAGTTTGCAACTAGATATCACCTATGCTTATTATAGTGCAATGCCCAAGAAAGGGAAGGAATAAAATTAGTCTGTTAGGTACTTAACATCAGTGTTCAATATTGTCAGAACATTATTAGAGAAGGGTTGGGCGATTTGGCTAAAACTGTAATGGAAAAACTATGAGACGTTCACTTGCATTTGTTATTGATCAGCGGACAAAAAATCTTAGATCTTAGTTCCCTCTTGTCCCTATAGACGTGATTCAGCGGCACGTGACCGAAATACCCACCATTCCACATGGCTCAGTGTAGTTGCCAAATGTGTTGGCAAAAAAAGGAGTTCCGTTTGCTTTTTGTGCCCCAAATATGAGTATCGTGTATTGCTTACTGGTTTTAGGTAACAAATCTACAATAGCCACGTCTCATTTTCAATCTACTTACTTATTAACAGAAACATTGCGTCTTGTGTGTCTACTAGCAGAAATACGAGACACCGCGAACGTCTGTGGCTCTCTGGGAAAACATCAATTTTTCAAATATTTTAAATCACACTTAAGTGAAATAAGGCAATTAAAATCTTTTAATCCGACCACTTCTTCTTCTTCTTCTTCTTCTTCTTCTTCTTCTTCTTCTTCTTCTTCATTGCGCCTCGTTCTACCGTTTGTGCTGAAAATCTACAAAATTGCTCCCGATTCAACGTTCGTCACGTCCATGTTCCATTAGGGCTGGTTTTTTCGCATGACCAACCCTTTAAGAGTTTGCCCATATTATTGACAAAACAGGTCCATGCGTTCTGAATGTCTTAAAAAATGCCCCCACTGAACATTTCCCACTCCCTCTCCCGTTGGACATTGTTATGCCACCACTAAAAGGATGTAGAGAATATGATTTATGTATGTATATATTTACTT
Organism: Tenodera sinensis; assembly: GCA_030765045.1. Lineage (NCBI taxonomy): Eukaryota > Metazoa > Arthropoda > Insecta > Mantodea > Mantidae > Tenodera > Tenodera sinensis. The sequence goes on from CM060965.1 coordinate 96,749,635, forward strand.
CACAAAATTATTGAGAAAGCAGACCTTTTCCTGTTGGTAAACTTCAAAATCGTTTTTCGTTTAGCACTTTCCCCCATCTTTCATTAATGGTGTATAGTATTTGTATACTTTTCCTGGAAAATATATGCTGCAAATTTCCCATTCATGCTTAAAGTCTACCAAAGTGCATCCCTCGAAGAATTTGTAATCCATTTTCAACTTCCTTTTGGGGTGATATTTTTTTTTTTGCTATTATCGTCGTTAAAAGAATGACGAGAGCAACACTTATAATATTATTATTTAGAAAAACCACTGAATAATTAGGTGCAATTTTGCTGAGAATCTTCAAAATTGTCTCCTGCCGAACATTTTCTACCCCTTTATAGTCGGGTACTTCTTTGATACCACAACACAGTATCCTTAATCTGGTCCTATTTGTGTGGCTAATATGGTTGAAATTCTTATAATGGTGAAGGAACTTATAAGAGAAAAACACACACATACGCACATACAGATACATTGGCTTTTATAAATGAGTACTGTTAGTATAGTATCATAATCCGCAGCTCCAATCGTGTTGAGTTACTCCATATTATCTTTTTACATCTTTTTCTCTTCCCTCTGAATCCTCTCCTTGTGAAACATGTGTATTCTAAAAAAGAAAAATTTTTGAACTATATTTTTGGGGTGTTAATAAAAATTGAAAAACATGTTTGTAGTTTCGAAGCTTCTGCAATTTCTTGTGCTTTTTTGTGATCGGAACTATGTTGTTTCCCGTGGAATTGAGTGATGTTGATAAAGTTAGCGAAAAATAGTAACCTCCTAACTGTGTGTTTTCAATCGAAATATGTTAATATTAGAACTGTCTAAAACCTTATGCTTATACATTTGCTATATAAAGTTTTTCAAAACGCATAAGCCTATTATTCGTTTATTAACTTCATTGATATAAGTGCTAGGGCATCTAAGTGTATGTTCATCAGATAATATACAAATCCTTAACAATTACAAAATCAAATTTTTAAACTGCAAAAGTCTCATCCTTCAATCTTCTGTTCTCTAACCACTTCTATTTATTTCTTATATTCTATAATATATTTTTTCCCACGCTGCTAACTTCTGGCTGGTCTTCAACATTTTTTCTCATTGTCAGCTTTTAATTTCTAGTTAGCCATTTCCTACAAATTAATTGTTTTCTCCAATGGTACATTCTGATAATACCCCATTAAATGTTGGACATCTTTCCTTCAATACATTCTTTCATCCCCCAATTTACATATTCCCAAACGAAACTAAGCAAACTCTTCCATTTCATTCTTGTCACAAACTTTCTCCCTAATTCGGATTTCCATTCGTCGTAGAAACTAAGTGACTTTTTATTCTTGATTCCAAAATCACCAGGGAAAGAAAAATGTTCTCTACTTCTCATTCTCTGTTTCTCCCCCTTTTTTCTTTCCTACCCCCCCCCCCCCTTCATATTAACAAGTTAAATCTAACAAGTCCCATTACACATTCAGTAAGAAATAGCAGCCATGAGTGGATCTAGGATTTTTTTTCAGTGCCAGCTGAATACGACGAGAATACAAAAGCAACTTAGTGTCGAGTTTATCAGCAAATTAACATTTATCTGTTTTCGCCCTTTCACGTTGACGCTCGCTAGCGATGATGAAATACGTTTTAAGTGCTTGGAATAAACTAAACATGTGTCCAAATAAATGCATTGATCTGATAACTACACCGGGGATTAGGAGAACAATTCAGAATCTCCACATTCCATTGTTGAAATTCTCCATGCCCTGTCAGGTGATGGGTACATGAAATCATCCCAATATACATACGTTTGCTTAGCCTGTCTGTATTTCTTGCAGCGCTGTAGGTTGTTATAGAAAATTCATTACAGTTGGAACAGCAAATACCTCTCAACAGGTTCAAATTGATTTGTCAATGCCTAAGAAACTGTACGGCAATCCATAATTCTTTTTGAAGAGCACAGAAGAACGATGATATTGTATTCGGAAGGTACACCTGTATTTGATGATGGCGATTGATGGTGGTGGCGGTGGTGGCGGTGGCGGCGGTGGCGGTGGCGATGATGATGATGATGTACGATTAAGGGCGCTCGACTACTTGGTCATCGTCCCTTATATATCGGATGATGGAAAAAGCCAGTGATAAATTTCAATATAAAATAGAAATACTAGTAGAAAGCAAATATACATAACTATACTATACCAAAAAAAAAAAAAAAAAAAAAAAAGGTCGAAAGATTATGAAATTTCGGTATATAAAGCTCTACATCCGGTTTATGTTTGCCTTTGCTAAAAACTTTTTCGACCGCTTGTTTACCGTCCACCAGGACCTCTGCAAGTCTGTCAGGCAGTTGCAGGGAGTCCTCTCGCGACGAGACACTCGAGAAGAGGTTAACAAGTTTATCGGAAGTTCTTTCACTTCTCTAGGCTTATTAGAGCGGAGAGCTGACCACTCTTGGTGCCAGCAAGACAGTAGCGCTCTCCGCACTTCAAGCTTAGTCTTCCGAAGTAAGACCGGTAATGCTGTTCTTCTGTGGTTGCCTGCTTTTCTGCCAAATCCGTCATTTCCTTCCCCGGCAAACCTACGTGACCAGGAATCCATGCACACACCACGTTAACGCCACACCATTATTTGACATTACAATTTGATGAAATATAAAATAATAATAATAATAATCATTATGATTATTATTATTATTATTATTATTATTATTATTATTATTATTATTATTATTATTATTATTATTATTATTATTATTATTATTATTATTATCTATAAGAATTAAGCCTATTGACCTGTTCCGTCTTCAAAGGCGATGTCATCCAACCATCTTATCCTTGGTTTGCCGACATTTCTATGCCCTCCTGGTTTGTAATTTAACGTTCTTTTAGGTAGTAGTCGTCATTCTTGTTATGTGTTGGTACCAGTTATCCTTTTTTTTTTTTTTTTTTTTTTTTTTTGCTCTATTAATTCAGTCAAATTTAAAATATCTAGTTGTATATTTTATTTTCACGTCTCTGGTGACTAAGAGAGTGACACCCGCCACACTTCTAAGAAACTTTATTTCACTGGTTTCTATTTTCTTTTTAGTTGCTCGATTAATGGACCAGTTTTCTGCACCATAAGTTAGAATGGTACGGCTAATGTTTTATAAAATTTTAGTTGCGTTGAACGTTGTGCTTTATTCCTTAAGGTTCTTATTTTTCCGCACATTTGCTGAAATTTACTGATTTTATTTGTAGCATATTGTTCTTTTAGGTATGATATACTGCAGCCTAAATAGTTAAAGGAAGACACCTGCTCTTTAATTCCTTGTCCCAGGACTATTTTACATCTTCTGTTCAACTCCTTTAAAAGCCTTGTTTTACTGTTATTCTTTGAAATTGTGAGTTTATATGTCTCCATGACCATTTGTAATTGGTGACTTTCTCTCTGTAAGTCATCTTCGGTTCCGCCATTAATACCTGATCATCCGCATAGTGTTAAATTACCCAATTTTATTCCAGTTGTTTTTTGTTTTTCCTGCCATTCTGCTATGGCTTTATGTATATATGTTAAATAATGTTGGAGACAGTGGGCAGCCTTGTGTAACACCCTGATTTACTAATAATGTTTTACTTATCTTGTCTCTTATTTTTACAGATATTCTCGTTTCATATAGACTTTTAATAACTTTTACTAGATGTATTGGGTATCCTTGTTCACTTAGTATGTTGCATAGTTTGTTTCTTAAAACCTTAATATTAATAATAGTAATAATAATGACAATAATGCAAGTAAACATTTGAGTATGTGGATGACGCATTGGTGAATTCTGCCTCTCTTCCTGAACCATTTGCTCTTCCAGATAGCACTTTTTCATCCTTCCGAATAGGACCCTTCCCACTCCTGTTTATTGTTATAAATGTTTCACTTTAAATATAAAACAAGGCTGAGTGACTGAGTTAGGAAAAAAATTTGATGTGGTGCGGGAGGATTTGCGGTTATGGCCATTAACTATGCACACTTTCTATCGGCGAGTAGTATATTGCAATCCAAGTGCTGTACAAGCATCTTGGCAGAACGAGGAGGAAATGCTCGACTTAGCCTTTTTATTTTCTTTTCTAAGTTTTCTGCAAAGCACTTGACACTTGCATTCCATACCTTTTTGAGCATACTAAATAATAGAAATAATTACCTGACAATGAAATTCAGTTCTAGCTGATGGTGATTGATTAATTACACCCGGTAGTGTTGACCAAACCAGTCAACAACTGAAGGTGAGTGGTTGCTTGCGCCGAAGGAGATAAATTTAGATGATGCATGCATTAATTCCTAAGTAAGTGTTAACAATTAATGGGAAGTAAAGACGGTGTGATTTAAATTATTAAATTAAACTATCAAACATTATATTGTATGTCTCCAACAATAAATGTGGATATAAATATTTGGACGATTAAATACAATTTATTAACGCTCGGAGGGCAGGAATTTCAGCTTGCCATGCAGTGGATAAAAAGAGTATAGATAAATAAAAATTAAAAAAAGATTAAGTTTCATTACACGAACGCATCATGCAAGTAAGTAATTAAAAAATGAACTAATGAAGTAAATTTGTTAATTAATATAATTATCATAGTGGGTATTTTAACCTGTAACTCTTACAAATAATATCACAATGTTAGATTTTCAATGTTGGATTTTCTTAACATTTTGATTATAAAAATGAATAATTTATTTGCACATCTTTATGAATTGTTAAAAATCGTCAAGAATAAAGTATTACAGGTGTTTATGACTATGTTTGTGATTCGTTTTCATAGCTGCTTGGTTTACCTGCAGGAGAAAAACGAGCATCGTTTGAAGCAATGAACGGTTAAACAACACACATTCTGGCATGGATGGCCACGTACATACGTGATGTGATGGGCTATGTACTTGGATGCAGTTAGTTCGCCTGTTTAGGCGGCATTAACAGAACAAACACAGTAGTTTGCAAACCCAATAAGGGGTAGCATGTAGAGTTTTGCTCACCTCAAACTTGGAGATAAACTTACTCTAGTATCATTATATTATGTTCCGTGAAGATATTTACTTTTCTTTAATCATAGAGTACGATAAATCAGAACAAGTAATTTGTAAAGACTATCCCACTCTTACTACGTCGAACTACTTTTGACTAAGAAAACTTGTTTCAGCCAATCACGGCCGTTTATCCCACACTTTTATCACCTCCCTAGCATCTGTTAATTTGTCATTTGTCTGCCGCAAGACATTCAAAGTTAATTTTACCAAAACAGCACGACACAAAATAACACAAACAACATATGTGGCAGTTCGATCTATTAATTTACTAAATGAATTAATAGTTTATTGTATTTATTTCTTGTAGCTATTACATGCTTTTGTCTAAATCTTGAGATAGTCGATTGAGTCCCAGTCGTTTTGATTTTCTCTAGATAAATGAAAACTTTTGAAATTATTGTTGAATATTTCATACTGTTATCATATACGAATTATCGCAAAATAGTACTAAATATGAATTTGACAACTGTGTCTTTAACAATTGTTCTTTAAATAATTGATGTTGCAGCGCTGAATAAGTCGAAATGAATATATTTTGCGTTGTTTTATAGAATTTAATATTTTCTGGTCAAATCTTTGCGATATATTTAAATTCACATTTTATTTATGAAGTATGGCATAATATTACTTGTAATAAAAATCCATGCTGTTCAGCATAACCATTTAGCTGTAAGTGTTCCAAAAATTTTACTGCTTTAATCTGGCAATCACGTTTTACGAATTAATTACTTCAATTCATAATTGACAAATATGAACATTTTCAGAAAATTCAAACACTCTGGCTACTGTAAATAATATGAATAAGAAACACCTCACTTTGGAAGTAATTCACAATAACTCATTGCTTGTAACAACCATTGGCGTACTTTAATCACTGATGTCATGTTTGAATTAAGAGTTTTAGTTTCTTTGTCACTTGTGAATGTTTTACTCGTACATTACCTATAGATATGGCACGTAAATATCTCGAGTGAATATTAATAAAAAGAGACTCAAAAGGCATAGTTTATTATTATTATTATTATTATTATTATTATTATTATTATTATTATTATTATTATTATTATTACTTTATCATCATTATCATTGTTATTGTTATTACTATTATTATTGTTATTATTGTTATTGTTATTACTATTATTATTGTTATTATTATTATTATTATTATTATTATTATTGTTATTACTATTATTATTGTTATTATTGTTGTTGTTGCTGCTCAACGTAACTAAATGTCAATGTTGATTTTTAATTCAGGGTTATGTCGCACTTTAGTAATGCCTAATTTGCCATTATCTTGGTAAAGCACTTAATGAAAGAGTTCTATTCTTTGCCATGTGCGCTGTTAGTCGAAGGTTGCAATAACTTCATTTCAAAAGTCCGGGTATTCATTTTGCTTTATTATGGAAGGGGCATGGCATGAGAATTTAATAGGTACGGATACTGCTCCAGATTCCCACTGCGAGGGAGATCGAATTCGCTGGCCTCTTGTCATTAAGGTCGGAAATAGTATACAGAATTGTAACGAATCTGGTTGGCGTGATGATATGCGATACCCGACATGGATACTGCATGACGTAATGAGATCCTATGGCACCCCACCACGGGCAACGCACTGACTGACACTTGCTTGCTCGTAGCGAATAGGTAAGATTTGTATTTCTCACGCCCAGTCACCATAATTGTGTGAAAAAAAGAATAGGAAACCCCAATGTGGTGTGAAGTTCGAATACAGAATCACAGATCCCTTCCTTTTCAGTAGTCAAAAAGCCAGGATAACTCTACTCTAGGAAGTGCTAGGATTTAGTTGTTCTAAATACCTACCCCTGCCAAGACGAAGGAAAGCCTTTTGAGCTAACTATTGGGGAGATTCTGTTACCATAAATCAGTGTGTTTTCAGAGATTTGCTTTCTCTCAGGAAAACAGCTTTTCTCACATTATAACGCGAGAGTTAATTTACTGGAAGGTAACTTAATTGTACGAATTAAAATACTTGTAAATATTCTAATTTTTATCACACTGAATTTTAGTTTACATAATCGAGTAATATTCTCCCAACCCTGTTTTTAAATATGGATTTTGTAAATATATTTGCTCCTCCTAATACATTTTCAAGCATTGATGTATTTCAAAGCTAATGTGGCATTGGAGGAAAACATAATATTAGCATTTCTTCCATGTACAACACTTTGGTATTTATGTAGTAAATAAAGGTTCTAACAGTCACACTAAATATTTGCGCATCAAATTATCAATACCGGCTAGGTAACATTCAAGCTGCTGAGACAAATTCAATCACAAATCGGTTGTTGATTGTGGCAAGCTCATGCAAGCCCGTATATTTAAGTGGGAAAACTTTAACATGTAATTCTTGTATATTTCTGATATTTCCTATGCCAGGAAAAAATATTACTGATACTTCTCATTTTAATGAGCTCTACATTTTTTTTCTGTAATGAGGTTCTGTTAGATGGTTGTAAATTTAGCGAGAATGAAGATTATTTTACAGGCTGTTAAAGAGCATTCAACATAATGTTTTTAAAAATGTGAAAATGTAATTAGAGCTGTTAAAAGAATTTTGAGAGGAAATAAACCAAAGCATTGCTGTAAAGTTGTAAAGCGTTGTTTAAGATGGGGAGAAAGTCACCAACTTTTCTATCCTGAGAAGATGTGGGACTTAAATAGGAAATTTGAACGTTAGGCTGAGTTAGGCTGCTATCTCTCTCTCTTTCTCCCTCTCCCTCTTGCTCCAAGTCTCTTGCTCACGCACAATTGCACCTTTGCTTTTTCTAGAAATACTAATATAATGCAATGTATTACAATTTAACCATATCCACAAAAAATTACTTCTAAAGGGAGGAAGTAAATACATATCAATAAATTAAAAAATCTTAGAACAGTATCCCACTTTAATTATCTAGATTTTTATAGTTTTAAGTATGAAAAGGACTTTGAGAAGAAAATTATTAGATTTCAAACTGTTTATGGAACAACTGGATGAACTTTGGGAAGAAAAATTAGGAGAGAATCACATCTCACACGTGCGCGCAATAGACTACCAAAGGAAATAATGAATTATAACTAACTCGGCTAATTGGGAAAAGAGATCTGGTAGACATCGTAAGAGGTGGATTGACGATAGAGACCAGAACAGGTGATAACCCTAATTCTTGAAAGAAAAAGAAGTTACAATGGGAATAAGAGGATACACTGGGCTTAAACGATAGTCAGACTTTTTAAGAACTGGTTGCTATGTGATGCCCTTGACACTCCATTCTCTTTGCATGGCCAGGACATAAGAATACAACTTCCTGTTTGACTGAAGTATACAATTTGAAAATGCAAACTGACAACAAGGAATATCTCAAAAATAGTTAATTAGCTCCACAAGAAAAAGATTTTTAAAAAATCATTTATATAAATTGTGTGCGTTAATGTATCTACGTTTTCTGCACAATAAGACTGTATCTGTTACGGTATCTGCAAAGGTCATCCAGGATGAAGAGGATTTCAAAGGCCTTTTTTTTTCCATTTATTTATACTGCATGCTCCGTTATATATTAACACTACATGCAATTCTATAAATTACACAGTATTCAGTTTTTTCAATTTGACAAATGTTTTCTCTAAATTTATAACTTTTCAAAGTCTCTGTTGTTTACAAAGTTCAAACATTTCTGTGTAGTTCATGACAAGAACATTATAGTTTACCGGCCACTGTCCACCTCTTTGTTTAATGTTTAGTGTAAGTTGTTGTCTTTCACTTGTCAGTAGAGTACACTCATATATTAAGTGGTTCACTGTCTGGTCTACTTGATCACACTTGCATATGGCACTTACCAAAATGTTGAACCTGTTGAGGTACGCCCTTGTTTTCCCAGTCGCATTTGTATTCCAGATACACCTTTTGTTTGCCACAAAATATCTTAAACATGTGGTATTTTAATGAAAACCATAAGCTAGTTTAGAGAAAATAAAAATTTTCCGAAAAGGTTTGTATGTAGAGAGCAGTTTGTGGTGAGGGATTTTGTTGAAAATCTTCGTCTCGCTTCCTTGGAAGATGCTGAACATTATTACCAAGTTTGATATATTTGGTATACACTAGAGTCCCACCAATCCGAAAATCTACCTGCTCCGAAAAGGGCTAGGAAAAATTCTACCCAATTTGTTTTGAATTTTAAAGCGGAAAAAATAAAGATTCAGATTGAACTAGCTTTTCCAAGTAAAAACGTAAATTTATTAATGTGGTTAGAGCGTTTGCCTATAACCTAGGCGGCTCGGGTTCGATCCCAGGTACTCGCATGTGGTATTTGTGGTGGACGAAGCGGCGTCAGGGCGGGTTTTCTCCGGGTTCTGTGGTTTCTCCCGCCACTCATCTCACCACTTGCTCCATTATCACCTTTCCAATCATCGATTTCGCCTGCATGTCATATCATCCTCCTCACTATCATACCTGGTGCTTGGCTGACCGCCCACTTGCAGGTCTTCACTCTGTCCGGTCCATAGGTTCCTGTGCTCCCTGGCAGCGTCTAACTCTAGGCATAGGCTTGTAAGTCCTAGGGAGTGGAAGTCCTACATAAGGGGAGGGTAATCAGCTAAGGAAAAAAAAAAAAAAAAAAAAAAAAAAAAGAATAAACAGTGAATCTGGCGGCTATCTTATATAGAAAAACTAAAAAACGGAAGGTCTAGACCCACTAATGATGTACATAACAAAGTTTGGCACTAGGTAGATGCCAACAGTGCTTATAAAAACATTACACTCATTTTATTGGTCTTCGAGCGTCAGAATGTAGTTGTAAAATAAATCACAGCATGCTGTACAAATTTCCTAGGTTCAATCATTTTAGTACTTAACACATAAATACGTAAAGTTAATATGTTGTCGTACTTGAAAATTTACCTAATCTGAATTTTCACTGGATTCGGTCCCAATTAGTTCGGGTTAGTGGAACTCTACTGTATTTGGTATCTTCGTTTTTGAAATATGCTGTTCGACCTTTTTCTAAAATAATTTTTTGGATCTAGGGGACTTCAAAACATGTATTTCCGGTGAATTATCGGTATCGAATTTCTCTATCATGTACGTGGTGGAGAAAATAAAAAGGAGTGTTGCTGACAAATTATTTTTTGTGAAGGACAGTGATGTAAAAAAGGTTTTTTAGTTTAAAGTAAGATGGGCTAGTTCAGTTGTATTATTATAATTTCTTTTATTTAACTCCAGGAAATTGAGGTTGTGCTTAAAGATGTTCAGGAAGTATGGCACTTTTAGTTATCATTTTGTAAAGCAAGAATTTAAATATTTCAAAATGCATTCTTTGTTCAGGATAATTCATTTTACATGGGTACATCATTTACTGGAAATCGTTAATTCACAAAAAAGCTCAGTCGCAGTTGTGTGTATTATAAATGTGGTTAACTACACATAACATATTGAATATAGTCGCGTGACTAGAAGGTGCTCACGCTGTGATATTACTAAATTTGTTGCTGGAAAAGTATTTATAGAGTTAGTTCATCGTTATGTAGGACAAAGTATTAGGTCATTGCAAATTGGAGATTAAAATGACGAAGAGGACAATAACGGCAGAGTCAAAAATCTGTGGCCTTTGATACTATTGATCGGTTATTTACGTCAGTATCCAATTTATGAGGTCACTGTGGTCTGCGCGAAACAGTGTCCAAATTGACTTTCTAAATGGAAAATAGCAAGAGGGGTTGTATGTATATTTTATCCGTGAAATAGGTACCCATATTGACTGATACGCTAGACATACATTCCATTTGGGAAACAATAGCAATATGTTAATGTAGATACACATCTATAAAGATAATTCTAAGCGAAAAGCGTTCACATGAACAAAAGTATTACAGAAAACTTGCAGGAAGAACAAAAGAGATTACAGATTAGTTCTGTTACACAATGTTCAAGGACTTGTTCGTAATTTACATTAGAAACAGAGTCCCCCTCCCAAAAATACCCCATGTGTTACACTCATGTTACGTTTTCTATCCATTCTTCAACAAATTATAATTACAGAAGTTTTTTTCTTCTATGTGCTTCATATTAATCGAGATAAACATTTGAAAAAATATTTTGTTGCATATTGCATATAGGTAAAGCAAATTAGGGGAATATGGTAGGCTTAAACCATAGTAAAATCTCTTAAGAACGGGTCACCATGAGATTTTCCAACCCAGTTCTCCTCTTAGGGCCACTAGAAAAAATCTGATATGGTCTTCAATTCAGATGACTTTCTCTACCTATTATTCTACAAACTATTCTTATAAACGCGATTAATCTGGATATTTGTTGTTAATCCAGACAAACTTTCAATTCAGATTTAAACATTTATTGTACAATACAGTAAGTAAAGAAATAGGTTTTTAAAGAGCGTTGTATGTCACGAGAAAAACGACCTTCCTTTGAGAAAAATAGAAATATTTGAAAATTCAAAGTCGTGACAAAGAATGACTCTGAAATAGTGAACGCCATAAAGAATTGAGAAATTAACGAGCCTGCTTTTTAATTTCTCTACTATGTATAGTAAGCAGGGGAAGTATTGTGTTGGACCCAAAAATTCGATATCGAGATTTCACCGGAAGTATGTTTTGAGGACCCTTGAATAAAAAAAAGCATTTTTAGAAAAAAGTGTGTGTGTGCGCGCGCGTGTGTGGGCATGTGCGTGTGCGTGCGCGCGCGCGCGTGTGTGTGTCTGAACAGCATAACTCAAAAACTAAAGATCTGTTAAAAACCAAAGTTGGTATTTAAGTTTAATATCTTTCAAGAGTGTGACACAGTGATTTTAAAGAAAATTCCTACATCCTAAAGTGCTCTTTTTGTCGAAAATATGTCGAAAATTTTGATTTTCTCAAAAATGGCTTTGATTTTGATTAAAATGCCATATGTTTAAGATATTTTTATGGCAAATGAAGTATATATTTTGAATTTTTTCGCTACAGCCCCATATAGTCCTGTTTATTCTTGATGACTTGCATAACTGGTTAACACAAGAGACAGACCAAATGTTTCTATACAAAAAATGTAGATTTGATTAAAACACACATGTTTGGTCCAAATGTATTGTTTTGTGCAGTTAACCATTTCGGAGATATCCCTTGTTATCTGTGTGAGTTTTGCAGTACTTAAAACATTTCTCAAATGGAAATGTATATTCCTGTTTTATCTCTTGACTGTCGCAAAGAGAACGAATTTCAAAGTGTTCATATAGTGACCAGCTTTAAAAGATTTGACTATCGCTCATGACCTACTGTAATCCATATTCTCCTTGTTTTTCTCATACGCAAGACAGGTGCATTCTCCATCACACCTACAGATGTGTTGCTGGTGATCCTAGATCTTCTGCCGCTTGACGTGGTGGTCAGGAGGCGCGGGGCAATATACTGGTTGCGAAAGCAAAAGGAAGTAAAAGTGACACAGCTGGCTGGAGGAACGGTAAGGGATGAGCTGGAAATAATGGAGGTCCTACAAACGGAGTGGTAGGGAAACTGGGACGCCAGAGCAACCGGACGAAGAATACACAGCATACTCCCAAACATAGGAGAAATAAATAAATAGATGAAACACTTAGAACTATCGAGAGGTCTCATTCACTACCCCACAGGCCATGGCCCTTATGGGACATAATTCAAACCAACCGCTTTGGCCTTACCGAAGTGGATTCTTGCCGATGTGGAGAGCAGGAATCCCCTGAGCATGCCGTCTGGGAATGCCCACTTACACAACAATATAGAACAACGCCTCAATCCTATGTTCAAAACCGGACTATTGGCGAAATAATCCGGCACGAAAACATATGGATCTGGCTTGACCGACTAAGTAAATGCAACTTCACTAAGAGCCTTCAGCAACTATAGAACACTGTATAGATAACAGCCTAGATCAAAACTGATTCTAGACAACCTGTTAATAGCACCTTGAATAATACTCTGTACATACACTATGTGAACTATGAAGATACAATAATAGAACCCTAGCCTTAAGTTAGTATAACGTAGTGGATAATAAGTATCAGTTATAATAGTCTCTGACTAATAATAAAACTAAAACAGTTATTGTGTACAATCTTGTAACAAACGATAAATATGTAAGCAACATGAAATACTCAAAGGCAAATACAGCCTGGGTTGTAAAATAAAACCCAGGCTAATAAGCTATCTAAAATAATAATTCCCCTTGTAGCTACAAGAAAATTATCAATAAGATAATTTTTACAAATGTTTGTCTCAACTAACACGTAGAAGATAGAGGAATAAGACTTACACAGTGGCTTAGCTATTCATAGGATAACGCAAAAAAATTCAAAATATGCATTTTTTCTTCGAAATTGTATTAAACGTTTTAACTAAGACCGTTAGAGGCACATTTGGAGAAAATCAAAATGAACTAAAGTTTGTGTTGCACCTTTGTAAGATACAGAACCTAAACACAAGTTTGGCATTCATTGAACTCCTTGATTTTGAGTTATACTGTTGACGGCCATGGAAGAACCTTTCTAAAATGCTTTTTATTTTGTAAGGGGGAACGTATATTTTCAGTAGATATCTAATTTTTGAAATGCATTACTTCCCCTTATTACTGTCTAAATACAAAGGGACTCAATTTTCATCTAATAAGAAATAAAAATACAGAAATGATTCCTTGGACTTTTTCACAACTGAGGCTTCATCTACTGCTATAAACAATTTGAACAGATCGCTCCACAGTTATTGGAAGATTTAATAGTGCAAGAAGCAGTACCATTACCAGCTTAAAATTCATTATCACATATTGCAAGGTTAAGGTCATAGGTCTTTTCTATCTCCAAGAACATCGTATCTGGTGTGTGCGTCACTTCCTGGATTAGCGAACCTTTTATCATTAAGTTTCAGTAAAAGAATGCTGATTTAACCCACTTTCTAAAAGTGGTTGTACTAGTGTTGAACTACAAAATACAATTTAATGGAATAACTCTTATAAATTTGAACAAGTCTACATTTTTTCGTGGCTTCTGTTGTTGGTACCCAGTTTTCCACCGTTTGCATTTTTTTAAATTTTTAATTAACGTCCTCCAATGTAGTGCCATATCGGACGGTGAATGAATGAACTGGGTGAAATGATACTCAGCTGATCATGAGGTCCATAGAGCTTAAGTTACCCGACATTCGTATTCTCAGGATAAGGGAAAAGCTCGGTAAAAACCTTATCCGGATAACTCGCCCTTAGCGAGATTCGAACTCGCGGCCTCCTGGACGTGAGGCAGACACGCTACCACCACGCTACAGAGGCGGGCCTGATTGCATAGGGGATTAGCTTTATTCATAATATTGTTGCTTGCGCATCATTTTCGTCACTATTCTTTGATTATTCCAACAATAAGGGGCTTTAGATATCTGGAATGTTTCATTTCTCCGTCTCGGTTATCCATGTATTAAAAGTATCCCAAATAATCCAAGTTAAAACATCTGTGATAAAATATCACTGTTAACCATTATTTTTATGCTTAAGAGCTCAGTACTATTAAATATGATAGTTTTGTTTGCATTACAGCTGTTCTTCTAAATCTAGTTGATTCTTCCGACCGAGGTCGTTAAGGCATGGATTCATGAACGGGAGGTCTGTGGTTTACATCCTACCAGGACCATCCTCCCCGACTGGAGTACATTACGATTTTCTCGAAAATACCTCTTAACAATTTTGATTAAATTCTCTTTAAGATATTCGGAGTAGGTAAATGAAATGTACATTTTGAATTTTCTGGGAATAGTCTCTGAAGCGTTCTTCATTCTGGATGACTTTTACAAAGCTGACAAAGCGTTAAGAGATAAATAAAATCTTACTACACAAAAAATGTTGATCCCGTTAAAGCGCACAATTTAAATAAAATATACAAGGTATAAGTAAAACAGTAAACAGAAGTTTATCACTGAATGTTCTCTTCCATAGCTCAAGGGAACAGGTGGATTGCTAAAGAAAGTAAACATTATATTTAAACACACTGCCAAAACGTAATTTGCTTAAACCCTAAAGAAATGGCTGCATACTATGGCCTGTGGTTACAGGAGCTGCAGATGTCACGATACGCACGAGAAAATACGGTTTTTCTGGTAAGAAACCTTCCACTCAGCACTGTTTGGTAGTATTTTGTGCTGGTTTTTCGCCCGAGTGTATTGTTACCAGGTGTTTCCTGGAGAGCGCTGGTGGAACTGCTGGAGAGTTCAATGCTCTGTGACTCATGTTTGCAAGGTTAATAATGGAAGCGGATGATCTGCAAATTTAAAACCTGCTCTCCGGCTCCATCGTAAAACTGCTCAGTGTCACATTTAGAACATCTCCATGCTCTTCTGCTTCTCTCATTTTTCTTAAGTTTTCTCTACTCACTCTTCTACTATTAACCTGTTTACTGTCTATAATCATTTATTCCTCATTTTGCTTAAAATTGGCCCTACCTGTTTATTACTTTCTCTACTACGTAGAGCAAATAGAGGAAGTATTGTATTCTACCCAAAAATTCAATGTCGAAATTTCACCGGAACAATATTTTGAGGCCCCCTTAATGAAAAAAAAAAAACAAAACATTTTAGACAAAGGTCCGTGTGTGTGGCGGTCCCCTCGACAGTCTGTGCCTGCATAGCCTGCTATAGAGCACCTTTTGGATGTAAAACAATCATAGATAAGAATGGACGAAAGCCTTAGGCAATTGAGGGGTTCTCTGTAATGCGGGTCCATACCGTCAAGAGCCCTTTTAGACACATTGTTTTCTGAGCGACTATGCTGCGCCTGCAAATGTTCTTTGCGATATCCCGAATGTATGACAGTTATTTTGAAATCAATTTGCTGTAGGAGATATAAGCCATTACGAGTATGAACTGCAGTTGTGTTATTGTTTGTTATTTGAAGGTGTCTGAGAAGCAGTTGACGTGTCAGACAGCAATTTGTACAAAGGCAACATTAACCGAATATACGCGGAGAAAGCCGAAGCCGAAACCTGACATTAACGCAAGCACTAGCATTCACATTCTTGTGAAAGGAATACAGTGATAATGTATATATTATTTATATATTTATGTTATTTATATATTCTGCCTCCGTCTGTGTAGCAGTTTGCCTTAACTTGACAAATTGTTAAGAGTTCTTCCGCCTGAACTACCACAGATTTCAGCACATTTCAAATGTGGCGACAAATGACGTCATTACTTTCTCAATATGGCTAATGAGATAGACAGGCCACGGCGCGAAGTGTAATGACGTAATTCTCCTGGTCCAGTCATGACCCAATGAAGTAAAACCACAATCGCTTAATACATCTATATTCTAAACAACCATAAAACTGGCTGGTTTAATTCATACAAAATATATAGTTTTATCATGATTGTATACCTACAATTTCTACGTAACTCGAATTTGCGCCATACCCCGTCTTTCATTAGCCACGTTTCACATCCGCTTATGCCCCACCGGTACTTAGAACCCTGAAACAGTCAACTAGGTTGCAAGGTGAAATAAAATGAGGTTTGAGGTGAAATGGAGGGAAAGGAAATCAGGAGTATATAAATGTCTTTCACAGCATTTCCCTTGCGACCTGGTGAAACCTCCGGAAAAAAAAAAAAAAAAAAAAAAAAAAAAAAAAAAAAAAAAAACAACAACAACAACAACCCAGGGATCAGGAAGGTTGGCCATGGGAATCGAACCCACCACCTCCTGAATGTTGTCCAGAGACTCTACGGCCTGAGCTATTCCGCTCGATTTCTAGTATAATACAAATAGCAAAAATAAAAATACAAAAACAAAGAACGCTGTTTCTGATGGTTTATTGAATAATTAAATACCAAGGTTGGCATTTAACTGACCTTTCATTTTGAGTTATGCTGTTCATAGACACAGACACACACACACACACACACACATACACACATACACACACACATACACATACACATACACATACACATACACATACACACACACACACACACACGTTTCTAAAAATGTTTTTTGATTCGGAGAGCATCAAAACACGTATTTCCGGTGAAATTTCGGTATCGAATTTTTGGGTTGAATACAATACTTCCCCTACTGATTGTAAGTAGGTAGTAGAGAAACTAATTGAGATTGGAAGGGGAAACATAGATAAAATCAAACCAAGATATGGATGTTAAGGAGATTGGTAACCAAGGAAGATGATTTAGATTGTATGGAAATTTTGATCAATTTTTATGGAGTGACTGGTAGCAAGGCAGTGGTAGTGTTAAAGCTTACCGTGATAAGTATAACAGTAACTTAGGATGGATTACTGTATGTTCAGTTAATAAGAGTTGCCTTATTTAACAGATAATAATTAAATTTTAATTTCATTCGACTGAATTTTAATCTGGACGAATTGTATGTGCACATAGATGTATATATTGAAGAAATAAATTTCTTATCTTATTCTTAGCTCTATTATCAAAATAAATTTTAATTTTCTTTTAACGTGCTATTTATGTAGACCGATTTCAGTACTAAGATTTACTGCTGTCTTACTGACTCAAGAAGTTTCTATTTTCGTCGTTGCGTGTCACTAGCGGCGGATGATCTTCGGTTTTCTCCGCTGATGTTTGGTTTGTAGAAATTGCTGTCTGCAATGTCAAGTGTTGATGATGGAACTGAGAAACGCAGGGGACAGTCAAGAAGAGATCAAGGGAAAATTAAAAGGAATTCGTACGAACGCTATACATCTGTTGCTGTGAAATTATTTCTACCAAGCAGTTTCCTCTAGTTATAAAATGCTGTAAAAGAAATGTTTTTAAAAATGTGCAATAACCACAAGGAAAACAACAATTCTGTGTAAGTGGGTCAAGAGCAACAAAATGCTATGTAATCAGTCCTATTACAAAGCAGATAGGCTTCAACACAAAAAGCAGACGTTGGCTGCCTTTTACTGCATCTAGTAATTTGGAGGTTTCTCAAATTCCAAATCTTACAACAATGCCCAAATCGGTCAATGCTATCAACGATTCTCATTGCTCCACCAAAAGCACCGCCAACATCACAAAGTATATACTGATGGATCAAAACTTGGCTCAAGATTAGGATGTGCCAAAGACACCAACTCACCTCCAGAAACTCATTCTTGTCGCCTACCGGATTACTTCTCCATCTTTTCATGTGAAGCTTGGGTCGTCCTCAAGGCAATCGACGTATATCTGGAAATGAAAAAGCAGATTTGGCAGCTAAATCTGCTACATTGCTGCAACAATGTGGATGGATCACTACAGGACGTAAAACAGATGTTTCGGAAATGTTTTGTAAACCTCTGGAATGAACAATGGAAATCGACCCCCTCAAAGTTGCAGTTTGTCAGGAAATCTTGGTCACTTCAGTCTCAGCCATGGGTATCTGATGAGGAAAACAATGACCCATGCCCGAAATGTGGAGCTCAAGAAGTATCTACAGCACATCTTATCCTTGAATGTCCCACCTTAGTGAATCACAGAAGTGCGTTAAAATTTGCTAGTGATTTGTGCTCTATATTTAAAACGGCCGAACGATGCTAAGCAATTATTAAGTTACTGGAGGTATCACAATTGCTATCTGCTATTTAATTTTAGTCTCTTGGTATATTGTTAAACCCAATTATTTAATGCACATTTACTGTATTATACTACTGTCAAAGTTTAACAGTTCTGTTTATGACCTCTATTGTACTGTAGCTGTGTGTATTTTGTCTACAATATAATTTGTTCTGTTATGTATATATCACTGTGGTCGCTAGTGATCTTTGTTGTTATAAAGTGACCTTAAATAAAATAAAAAAAGCAGATACAATAGTAGGTGAGAGAGTGTCTGGTCACTTACTGTTAAAGTGAATAGTACTAATTTGTCTGTATGCCATTCATTTATAATAAGCATGTAGCAGATATCAGTGAAGCGTATTCGTTTAGCACAAAAGAATACATTCCATGCAGGTTCATTATTTGACATGAGAGGACGGCACAATAACAGTCCCGAAGTACGGAACAGAATGTTTGGAAGCTAGCTGAAGAACATTTGAAGCTGATACCACACCACGACTCCTATTAGAGTAGTAAAACATATAAGAAGATATGTTTTGAAAACCTTAACCTAACATTGTTTTTGCACATCACAAATTCTTTAAACTAAGCACAACCTACGGTTTTCATGTACCTCGCTCTGAGGCATCTGAATGTTACAGTTCTGAATGCACCATATAACTGAAGTACGTACAATCCGAGTGGCCTCTTGTGCGCCAGAGGAAAGTTAAAACATACGAGAAACAAAAACATGACCCTTTCTGAATTGCAAAGAGAAAGAAATTAACAATTTGCCATTGCCCAAAACGAATGATACATCACAGTTTTATAAACGCCTTTGGTGGGTTTATTTATTCGATGTTCATTGTCCCAATGACAATAGTATGACAGTAGTGCTCCGAACTATTTTCCAGACGCTGAGTCAGAGGAAATTTCTAATAGTGCGTTCCTTTAGTTTATTAAACATAACATAGAAAATTATGAGTTTAGGAGATTGTTCTGCTGTCAGACACTGCCGGAGGACAAAACAAAAACTTACCTATGGCAGCATTTTATTGCTAGCTGGATGCTCTTGTGACGCACAGATCTCCTGTTAGAAATAATTTGTTTAATCAGTGTGACCGGAACTTCGGTTTGTGCAATGTAAAACTGCGATAGAAGAAAAACAATTCACGCTGTTGATAAGTATGTAGACAAGCTTAGAGCACAGTTGGGCAACTGGTGCTCAGAAAGTACAGATCATGACATTGGCTGATGCTTAAGAGTTAAGAGCTAAAAAAGATGGTCGTCCAGCCCTGGCTTAGAGGCCGTTTCAGAATCCAATTTCTTTTGGGGTATTCTTGTGCTACTCTAATGATTAACATGCAGCAGATCAAAGCCGAGGGAGACAATGAAAGTACGAGTGTTGCGAAAAGCAACGTTGCAACTTTTCTCCAAGTAAGTGTTTGCACTCCACGCGTGTATATTTACTTCTTAGAAGACCAAGTGTGTCACGAGAAAACAGAATGAGAGAGAAAACAGGAAAGATGTTGCAACACTGTATTTAACCCCACTGGAGTTATACTGCTCGGAAAAGTTAAAGGCATGTGAACGCTGGCCAGTGCTCAAGCGGAGCGCTGTTGCCAAGCGTAGTGCGTGTACCGACAGAGGTTCTGTACATAAGAGCGCATGAGATGCGTGTACCACATTCGGCAGCGCTGGTAGGAGGGGCAAGTTTAGGATTTGCTGGAGTCTGCAGTACGGCCCGCCTCCATATACCTTTAACTTTTGCGAAGATTATAACAGTTGTCTGTCATTTGTGATTTCTTTGATTTCATTGGCTGAAGTGACATGCTCTTTGGTGCGATGTGAAACATCGACTTCCGAGAACAAACAATGCATGCGTTGTGTGTTACCTGAGAGGTTTCTGATGATCAAAGATTAAAGAACACGTTAACCATTAGAGTAGCACACTAATAAAACATGGGTCACCTGTTATAAAAACTGGAAGGACGGATTTCAGGCTATCATGAAACGCAAGCAAACAGGAGAGAAGCAGGATTTCAAGCTTCAATCTTATGTAACATTGCTTTAAACCATAAGGTGGTGTTTTAGTAAGAGATAGTTTCAATAGTACATACATTCCTATCAAATTTCTTAAGAAAAATTACTAACAAAAATATTGACACTAGGTTATCAACTATACCCAGTAAATAGACAAAGATGTGTGCAATTTGATTTCCTAGAACAAAATAATATTACTTGGGACGAAGATTTCCAGAAAATAAGAAATGAAAATGCACAGTGAGCTAGTGATGATGAACTAAATCTGAATGATTTTCGCTTCACCAAGCGTGTGAGGATCTAACTTCAGATATTAAGTGACCAAAAAGTTACAGAGGAAGACAGCATATATGTAGGGCAGAATATTGCGTAACTTGTCTTCGCGAAATTGTACCAAAGCGTGATAAACCAGTTTCCGAAGAGTAGTAATAGCTGACGCTAATAGAAGAAGGAACCGATAAGGATTGAAGGCCATTGGAGAAGATAGAACATTGAAGCATATACAGTGAAAATTCAACGTATGGCTGAGGTGAGGATATTCTGAGGGTCATAGGGACAGACTGAAGAATCGGATACATGTATGCGGTGAAAGTGTTGAGGGTAACAGCCATGGCCAAGCCGCATTTTAACGACGGTGGTGATATATCGACGCCCGATGTGGTAAATAGCAAACCACAGCATTGTCGGTATGGCGCCTTACGTAATGGTGTAATAACGTTTTCGAAAAGGACCATTCTCACTCTAGAGCTGAAAGTCAGCTGTGTAGGGCTTATAAAACACTAACTGGAAGTTTGATGCCTGAAAGCGTCCCTCTGTAATACTCTGCTTAGCTAGTTGGTCTATCTTATCGCAGAAGTGTTTTCCTGCGTGTCCTTTAATCCATAGAAAGCAAATTTACTGCCCCGCGTTTGCAGAAAATTCATAATATGAATGTCGTAAAAATATTGATATGTTTCCCTTAGTCCCTGAAACAAACCTTAGCATACAGAAACATTAAAATGTGTAAAAATGCCTGGATACCTTGTAGTACAAAGCAGCAGATGGCTTGAATTTCTATTGTGTAGCTAAAGGTTTCTGCAATCAACTAATATCAAGCACATTGAGAAGTGGAAGGACAATGTTATTCGCAAACGCTCCTACGGCGGTTTTCGGGTCATCAGATGAAGTAACCAGAACAAGCAACGTACGTTTAGAACAACTTTTATGAAGGATGTAGTCCTTGAGGTAAAGCATTGAAAATTTCCAAAATTGCAGTTCGTAGCATTTTTGAAAGCCAGCAGTAGAGTGGCTTTTTACTACAAGCGAAAGTAAGTTGCAAGCTCAAAAGTCGTGGAATCCAGGTCGGAGAAAGGACACACTGTCTGTATCATAGCCTCTCATTAGAATGGCAATTTTCCGTGCATATTCTGTATATCTTAACCATGGGATGCGTGCCCACAGACACACTGTATAGTAAGTGCCTCTGCAGCAGCTTGATGCCGACGAACCAGAAGCGGTGTAACTTCTTCAAACCAAAAGCATTTTAGGCACTGGGATCTAGGAGCCCGAAACTGAGCAGTAACCAACTTTTTAAACGTACAGCGGGACGTTTGCAAAGAAGATGCAGCTATACTTCAGAATCGATGGAATAACAGCGGAACAAAAGAAGTAAAAAGGGATTAACTCCCTACAAAGTGTGCGAAACAGTGGTATTTCCCAATCGTTAAAACGTGATCCCGTTCTGCTATCCAAGTCAATAAGATGGAGTAATTAAGTATATGGGCCTAACCAAATAATTGTATCTCGTGTTCTGCTTTTCCTGGTAAAAACGGCGACTATGGATTTCACAGGAGAGAGAGAGAGAGAGAGAGAGAGAGAGAGAGAGAGAGAGAGAGAGAGAGAGAGAGAGAGAGAGAGAGCTCTAACTCACATTCACAAGTCCAACTGAAGAAAGCGCTGAATCGAAGTCCAGTGATCCAGGGTCTAGGAGACCATGTGGAAATGTGATATCGTCAGCACATTGAGGTCTCGAATGTGACGACTGAATTTGACCAGCGTGTATATAGTATATGTGAGCGGACTTAGAATAGTGCCCTAAGGCAGACCAATAATTACAAACTTTCCCGGACGCGAGGGTGTATAATTCTTTCCTCGGAAGATATAGATAGTGCTGTGCTGGAGTAGGTTATAGATACTTATCCAATACTAGGAAGGTATAACAAGTAGTTCAATTTTATGGGTAAAAGACAGAAGGAACATGCTGTCCAAAGCATCAAGATGTAATAATCCATGGCCTTCAACAACTTAGTTTCGTGTATGTCCTTTCTATGTCAAGGATGAGATTTGACATAATCCAAGGTAATACGGGATTTGTGATACCATAGTGTGTCCGTGGTAACAAACTTGCGGATTTCAGCCATCATACTAGACGTATTCAGGCAGGTGATCGCAGATTTTGAAGATACGAGAGGACAGCGTATTGGTCGATAGGATGAAAGGAAACCGTCCCAAGTTAACGTGTGTAGTCCACTACTTTCCCATCACAAACTTGGTTATGCGGTTCTTCTATGGAATAGACGCCGATACCATAACCCAGTTATTGAAGTGGACTGCGATTTTACGTGTCTTCTCATACTGATGACACGTCTGATCTAATAGTACGGAATGTAACAATATAAGTTGTAATTAGAAATGTGTCAGGAACAAACGTCTTGTATCTTCCAACTTATCTCCAAAGTTATTCGTGCCATGTCTACTCTCTGCTAATTTCTCTTATTTTCTGTTCTAAATCGTACGAGTCACTAGTTTTATGTCGGAAGTAAGGAAAAATGTAGTGTAGAAGAAGTAGATAAACCCCTATCTACAAGTGTTGTAAAATCTGCTATGATATTGTGGTTGCAGGGATTCAAAGTGACAGTTGTTCTATGAGTAAAACATCTTTATAAGACGGAACAAGCGAACCTAAAGTGCTTTTTGACACCTGCTTGCCTCCATATATGTGTAATCTCAATACCATAGAACTAGCTTGGGCCAAGTTAAGGAAACAACAGAAATACGAGATCCTTACAGGAATTGCGCGATAGTGTAACGCTCGAGAGTATATCATCACTTGAGACCGAAACAAACTGGCAAGGGTTTTGAAAAAAATGTGGAAAAGGTAGAAAATGATAATGGGAGAACAGTGGAGTAGTTGAAAATATTGTTTACCTTTTACAAGCTAAATATACTCCATGAACTGAAAAATAATCGTAACATTAAAGTTCCGCAATTTTAAGCGACTTCTTTGCTTTGATATAGCGTGAATACACATCCCAAGGTTAGCACTACTATCGTAAGTGCGACTAAAAGAATGACTCCTACTTCAGATATGGCTGTGTACCTGCAATTGTTTACTGACTTACTGACTGGCTGCATTTCTGCCAGTGATCATGAGCTGATGAACAAACTGTAGTACTGCTGTTTCCCGCCCTTCATTTTTATAATAAATAAATCTACTGGGAGACTAAAACTGTACAACCTGTTAAAATGTAAACATTGATTTCCTTTGATACCTATCTGTAAAACGTATTATAGAATTAATCTCGCATACCTGCGAAGTATTAGACTACACATGAAATATTTAGTATATGACTCCCCTAACATCATAAATAATTTTCCTGTCAGCTCAGGTACTATTATGTCAAGCGCAGAGGGTAACTTTACTGTTTAATTAATTGGATGATCCATCCGTTCCCATTTGCCCGGTATCATTTGCAAGTTTTTATTTTTTAGTTTTATATGCAGGTTGCATTTTAATGCTTTTGTCCGATGCATTCATAATTAACATTACCTTAATGTATTATTAATATCGTTATCGCTTGTATAGCTTAGCAGAGTTACATGAAAAATGGCAAACGTGTTCTGGTATAGGAAGGTTTTTTGTTTTTTTAAACTCTAGAGTAATCGTTAATGTTTAACATGCATATGCCATATGTTGCTGGTGCCGTTAGTTACTACAAAGGCTGTTGCCACTCATCTTAGAAATTATACAGGGCGTCCAATATCGTTTGCCATTTGTATTCAAATGTCTAAACTGACTTGTATTTAAATATTTTGTATATTTGCACATTTTGAGTTCCCTGAATCCTCCGAAAGCACCTAAAGAAAAAGTATTGCGCGCGCGAATCTGTGAACAGTATAACTCACAAACGCAACATGGTATAAATACCAAACTTGGTATTTAGGTTCAGAATCTTCCAAAAATGCGAAGCTAAGTTTCTCAAGGAAATTCTCCTACCACAAACTACCCATACATGGCAAATGTTTCCAAATTTTTTATTTCTTAAAAATGATTCTAAATGTTTGATTTAAATACCGTTGTAAGTCGCAAATATGATCAAATAAATATTTTGAATTTTGTGGAAATAGCTTATGAACGGAAGGAAGTTGATTTAATTTTATGTACAGGGACTACACCATAGCACAAAGGAAAACAAATTACTGTAAAACTCACAATTTATTCGAAATAACTTTGCTGTAGCATCAGCAATTTCCGAGATATCCGTTGTTATTAGTTTGACTTTTCATTTTTAAGGTACCCTACGAATAAAAAAATAAGTCATGTCTGGAACGCATACGTATGCCTACATGCATACCGTGACTAACGAAAAAGACAGACTGCGGCGCAAATCGGAGTTGCTTGGTAATGGTATTCTGATACATGATTAACATTGTATATCATCATGATGAAACTATCTTTTGTATAAACTCAATGAACAATTTTTGGGTTGTTTAGAATGTGGATGTAGTAGGCGATTGTAGTTTCACTTCATTGGACCCTGACCGGACTATTAGAATTACGTCACTGCAGTTTGCGCCGTAGCCTGTCTTTTTCGTCAGCCACGATACATACTCAAATATATGACAGCTAGACATACCTACTTTGTGAAAACTGCAAGTTATTTGGTACTCCTAGTTATTCTCTATTTTTAAGCTAGCATAGCGTTCCAGACATGACCCAGCTTTTTTCTTTCTTTTGTATAGTATTTAACCCAAAAATTCGATGTCGAGATTTTACTTAGAATATGTTTTGGGACCAGGTGAATTAAAAAAAAAAAAAAAAAAAAAAAAAAAAAAAAAAAAAAAAAGCATTTTTAGAAAAAGTTCCGTCTGCCTCTGTGGCGAGCGTCTGAGAACTGCATAACTCAAAAAAGAAAAGTTGGTTAATAAACAAAGTTGGTGTTTAAGTTTGATACCTTGTAAGGATACGACACGGAGATTTTCAAGAAAATTCCTCTACCTTAAACTACCTTTTACTTGGAAAATTTTTCGAAAGTTTCGATTTTCTCAAAAATGGCTCAAAGGATTTTGATTAACGATTTTTAAGATATTTTTATGACAAATGAAATGTATATTTTGAATTTTCTCACTATAGCCCATATATTACTTTTACATAATTGGTAAACCGTAAGAGATAGACCAAATCTTACTGCACAAAAAATATAGATCTTGTTAAAACATACAGTTCATGTCCAAATGCATTTTTGTTGTGGAGTGAACCTTTTCAGAAATATTTCTTGTTATTCGTGCGAGTTTTGCAAATTGAAGGTCGCTATTCACTCTTTTGGCCGTGTAAAGAGAACAGAATTTCAAAGCCAGATTTAAAAGACTTGTCTGTTATTCAAAGCCTACTGTATTGCCATCTTCCCCTTGCACCTACAAGAACATTACCAATATAGTTTCTAAAAATATGTATCTCTAGTATATGAAGAAAATAGAGGAATAGAGTTTGTAGGAATAGTTAGTACAAGAGTAGAGCAAGTCATGTGAGTGCAACACATCTGATTTTTAAAATTTTAATTTCGATTTCCCCTTTTGTACCTTGGAAATGTGTAATGTAACAATTTATGCAAACGTTTGTCATTTAACTTGAAGTAAATAGAAGAAGAAACGTTTGAGAGAACAGTTTCTAGAGAGGGTACATACAGGCATGTGAATGTAACATTAGAATTTTAGTTCAACAATCATTAGGAAGATATACTGAAATGCATAAGATGTTACAATTTGCATTACAGGTATCATAAATTGTGGCATGCGTGCCGCTTTGATGCTCTATGGGTTAACATTTCATGGGGTAATAAAACAAAAATTGTATACGGGTAACTCTGCAGGAATAGTTATTTCGAGTGGCGGTTATCTTCCCACGATCACCAGGTGTCATCATGTTTGCCGCCTTCTTTACGTGACTGACATTTTTATTAGGTCATTACGGCGCGTGCATGATGTTTATTGCGGAAGTGACGTCAGGCAATAGAAGTAAGAGGTGTGTGCAAACTTCCGGGCAGGTTTTCATGAATGTCTACCAATAGCTTTGAAGATCTTCTCAGCCATTTCCTTAATACGATATTGCACGTGAGTTTTAAATTGCTTTGTACTGAACGAATATACCCTTCGGCGGCAGGGGTATTCACAGAGGGAGTTAGGTGACTGATGCCCGCACCCTAGATACTCAAAAACGTAATATCGAAGCATTCCAGTGTCAAATTAATTTTCTGCAACTATTTTATACTAAAATAGTAAAGGCACAGATATAGGTAAATATGCCAAACAAACGAGGCAAATCAAATTAAACAAAATTTATAAATACATACAAAAAGTATGAAATCTCGATATGTAAAATTCTAAACCTGTAGATTAGTTTAGCGTTGCTAAAAACTTTAAACCCTTTCGATTGCTTGTTTATCGTCTGCCAGGACCTCTGCAAGCTAACCATCAGCTCCAGAGAGTCCCAAAGGTGCGCCAGGGAAACACACACAGCGGACAAAGAGGAACAGGGTCTCCCATAAAAAGGTAACCATGCGTCAAATTGCAGTGGCCAATACGGGACCTAGTCAACATTATCTCGCTAAGAGATACACCCAATTTATGGGTATTTCCTTCATTGTTCTAAGCTTATTCCACGGAGAGCTGACCACTCCGTGCCAGGACTTAGGCTTAAGGTGTCCCGAAATAACACGAGAGATGGCGATAACTGGCTTCTGTGGTTGCCACCTTTGCTGCCAAATCTGCCATTTCATTTCCCGGTACAATGATCTATGTAGACATCATTGTGAGCTGTCATGTGGTACTGTGCCCCCTCGCTCCTTCGGAGAGCACAACATGCCGCATACATTTTCTCATCAGAGGCGTAGAGTAAGTAGATCTGTATTTATTTTCATTTGTTATTACAGGGCATTGTTGCAATTATAACAGCGTATGCAATTTATACATTGCACAAGTACACTCAAAATAGTAATACAACAAAACTAGAATGCAAAAATTACATTATGAAGCAAACAAAAATAGGAAAACTAAATAAATAACTGTACATATCAAAGTGATACACACATAATTGTTAATTATATAAGGTTTGTGAGTCAAATGAGGCCATGCAGACCACTAAGGCCATCTAATGGATCCTGAAAAACTTCAGCATAAAAGCAGTAGGTGGCAGCATCTTCTTCATCGGCATGCTCTGTTCACCCTTGAAACGCATCAACCATTATTTCCTTCTCGGTATGTGTGAGAACATAGAAGCAGCAAGTTTGTGCGTGCACTTTATTAGCTTACACTAACAATTGGAAAGGACATTTTCGTTTATGGAACCAAGTATTTTTCATTAAAATAAGTATATGCGTTTTTATTTATCGTTCTTATTGGTCAAAATGCGAGAGTTTGTGGAGCCCCTTAAGGTTAGGCTCTGAAACGGAGCTGGTACTGCTATCATAGCAAAGAGGAAAAAATGATATACAGTGTTAAAAACCGACTACGTTTAGTATGTTGTATGGGACGGCAAACTGATCGATTTTTAAATAGGAACTCCAGTCCGGAAATGCACGGTTTGGACGCAGTAACGCATAGAAGTATGAGATGGGTATACGTTCACATTTCGTCAATAAAACCAACTTAGAACTGTGTATTTACTACATCGTTGCACAGCCTATATTGGCAGTGGTGAGCCTCATGCACATGACCCAATATGTGCGCTTGTCTTTGAAGATTTTCAATCGCTCCAAGGTCCTCCGCTGACGTTGTAGGAGTGCCATACACCATACTCTTCATACAGCTCCATAGAAAATAGTCGAAAGGTGTCAGATCTGCCGATCGTGCTGGCCATGGAACTGGTCCACCTCTACCAATCCATCGATTTGCATAGGTGATTCTGCAGATTAACATCAAAATGTGGTCAAGTTGGCCATTTCAGCTGCCGTGTACTGGTACGCGTCGCACTGCTGTTAAGAAAGATTACTATACTGGAAATGTTCATGAACTTCGTGTTAATCTACAAAGTAAGATACGATTAATCATTTTCAGTATTCGTAATTTAACTAGGCTTAAGTCAACAATTGTCATTTTTTTATATTTTTTATTTGTATAAGCAAATTTGTCACTACTGAGCTTTCATTTTCATTACTTTGCTTTAATAAATCATACTCTTTGCTCAGAATCTTAATTATTTACATTATCACCTCTGTGCTGTAGCTTAAGTAAAATAATTTGACCTTACTTAAAACCCCTGGTCTTAATAAGGATAATTTGTTCCCTTTTAGAACACCGAGAACTTTAAAGTCATATTTATTGAGTTATCGAATAAACTTTACATTTTTCTTTACCACAAGGATAAATAAATAAATAAATAAATAAATAAATAAATAAATAAATAAATAAATAAATAAATAAATAAATAAATAAATAAATAAATAAATAAATAAATAAATAAATAAATAAATAAATAAATAAATAAATAAATAAATAAATAAATAAATAAATACATACATACATACATACATACATACATACATACATACATACATACATACATACATACATACATACATACATACATACATACATACATACATACATACATACATACATACATACATACATACATACATACATACATACATACATACATACATACATACATACATACATACATACATACATACATACATACATACATACATACATACATACATACATACATACATACATACATACATACATACATACATACATACATAAATAAATAAATAATAATATTTACCAAATTGTAAAACATTCGGCCCAGTAAATGTGAATTTACATTGAATGAAACCTTAGCATGTTTTTATTTGGCGTACGTACATTGTATTATAAATTAATTATTGGAACATGACCAGGAATTAAGTTGATGCTTAGGAAAATTTTCATATCGTACGGTGCTTGGCAACAATGATTAATAAATAAATAAATAAATAAATAAATAAATAAATAAATAAATAAATAAATAAATAAATAAATAAATAAATAAATAAATAAATAAATAAATAAATAAATAAATAAATAAATAAATAAATAAATAAATAAATAAATAAATAAATAAATAAATAAATAAATAAATAAATAAATAAATAAATAAATAAATAAATAAATAAATAAATAAATAAATAAATAAATAAATAAATAAATAAATAAATAAATAAATAAATAAATAAATAAATAAATAAATAAATAAATAAATAAATAAATAAATAAATAAATAAATAAATAAATAAATAAATAAATAAATAAATAAATAAATAAATAAATAAATAAATAAATAAATAAATAAATAAATAAATAAATAAATAAATAAATAAATAAATAAATAAATAAATAAATAAATAAATAAATAAATAAATAAATAAATAAATAAATAAATAAATAAATAAATAAATAAATAAATAAATAAATAAATAAATAAATAAATAAATAAATAAATAAATAAATAAATAAATAAATAAATAAATAAATAAATAAATAAATAAATAAATAAATAAATAAATAAATAAATAAATAAATAAATAAATAAATAAATAAATAAATAAATAAATAAATAAATAAATAAATAAATAAATAAATAAATAAATAAATAAAATTTACCAAATTGTAAAACATTCGGCCCAGTAAATGTGAATTTACATTGAATGAAACCTTAGCATGTTTTTATTTGGCGTACGTACATTGTATTATAAATTAATTATTGGAACATGACCAGGAATTAAGTTGATGCTTAGGAAAATTTTCATATCGTACGGTGCTTGGCAACAATGATTAAACAACTCGCTTAGTGCATTTTACTCTTCGCGTACCTTTAGTGCAATTGCCACTAGATGGTTACAGAGCGCCTCCTGTAGTTGAAGTGATTTGGTTTCCCTGAAGTCTATTGGTTAATATACTTCCAGCATTCCAGCATTCGAGAACAGGTCGTACAGGTTCTCCTGTAGGGTATGTTTATTTGCACAGCACCTAGCCGCTTAATGCGACTTTGTGCGATATGTAAGGTGTTCTAATTTTTTTTCAAGCTTTTGTATCTGTGTGCATGGTTTCTTCCTGCATACCTGTGTAGGAAGGGAGACAGGAATAGGTGTTGGGGCGAGTAAGTGTTAGAAGGTGGGTGTGGCATTACAGTTACCCAAGGGCGTCCTTAGGAAGGCGGTAACTTTTCCTTCTACGGGGTGCTCTGTGGTCGTATTGACCTAGTGCCCGTACCAGTTGGTTGGTGTGGAAACTCAGTTTGGTGTGCATAGTTCGGGATCACTCCCTCACCAAGTCCATGATGTAGGGTAGTCCGGAGTGGTTGTGAAGGATGTAAGACGGGAATCTACGTCCGGTATCATATATTGTTCTTAACGCCCTATTCTGCACTGTCTGCAGTTTGCGTATGGTGGAGGGTGCCGCCGATCCCCAGGCTTCGCAGCCATACAAGATCAATGGCGGGATGATTGCCCGGTAAATGCGTAGTTTTAGGTAAATGAGAATGTTGGATGGGATGATAGGGTCAATTACAATATTTGCAGGAATTGACCTAACCAGGGTACGCGTCCTGTGCGCTCCAATAGGTACTTTCTCTGCAATGATCAAGGGATGAGACAATTCCAGTGTTTGAGTTATTCCTGTTTCAGTTCTCCCGCAAATACACTCTGTCTAGACCCTAATCTTGGAAAGCATTACTAGACATTGCTCTATGAATCTGCCTGTCTGTGTACAAGTCATATAGCCCCTTTTGAAATCAATGCACATGGTTTCATTATATCTACAACTTCTTCAGTCGTAACGAACAAGTGGAAGATTTTTCTGCATATTTCCTAGTTAGGTTCTACAAATATGAAACTTCTTCTGGCATCTTCGTACTATCGTTTTAGCTTGATCTTTATGCTAAAGAACATTTAAGTTTAGTTTAATTCCTTGTTGTATCTTTGACAGCCCTAACATATATCACTTCCGATGTAGTTGGTGATTCTAAATTACTTAACTCACTCGCAGAAGTTGCTAGCTGCAGGGAATGTCCATAAATATAGAAACATTAATGCATTTTAATTTCTCTACTATGTACTTACACTAAGTAGAGGAAATATTGCCTATTATATTCCACTCTATAATTCGGCGCCAAGATTTTACCGGAAACCTATTAAACAAAAGTGAATGGTTTTCACATTTATAACCAGGGAGCGGGGTTTTAGTACGAAATCCATCAAGTTAACCGTGCATCTACAACAGGAACTGGAAGCGCCTTGCTGTGCTCTTGTAAACAAGTAGAGTGGAAGGCAGTACAGCCCTCGTGCAACCTGCCGGCTCTATACTCCATGCTGTTAATATCATTCCTATGCTTACTTACTAAATCCCCGCTCCCTGCTCATGACTTTCTCTGCTTACTCCTGTAAAACTATTCTTATAAATGCTTATTCTCGCAAATCTTCACTCAGCATCATAAACAATATATGAGATTTGACACATTGCACGCGCACGCTCACGCAAGCACGCACACACGCGCGCGCGCACACACACACACACATTCTACATCGAATATCTATGTGGCATACAATACTTTACCTACTTCAGGTACCGGTAGAAGTAATAATCTGATGTGTTGCATTTGCATGACTTTCTCTACTCTTGTACTAATTCTTCTTACAAACTCATTTCTCTTATCTTCATGTTAGTCGAGCTAAATATTTGCAGAAATTATTTTATTGCTTATTTCGTTGTAGATGCAAGGGGAATATGGGAATACGGTAGGCTTTGAGCGATAGTCCAATCCTTTAAGGCTGGTCGCTATATGAAGACTTTGAAATTCCGTTCTCTTTGCACGGCCAAGGCATAAAAATGAATAGCAACCTTCCATTTGAGAAAAGCATGAGCATTGCTAATATCATACAAATAACAAGAAATCTCCGAAATGGTTCACTCCACAAAAGATGCATTTGGGCATAACTTCTGTGTTTTAACAAGAACAGTATTTTTATATAGTAAGATTTGGTCTGGCTCTTACGGTTTACCAGTTATGGAAAAGTTCTCAAGAGCAAACGCAACTAACTGGGCTATGCCCAGAAATTCAAAATGTACATTTGATTTGACATAAAAATATCAAAAAACATATGGTATTTTAATAAAAATTGCTAGAGCCATTTTTGGGAAAATAAAGTTTCGAAAAAGTTTCCATGTAAATGGTAGTTGAGAAGGAATGAATTTTCTTCAAAATCTTCGCGTCGTATCCTTGAGAGATATTACACTTAAATGCCAGCTTTGGTTTTTAACCAACTTTGCATTTTTGAGTTATTCTGTTCAGACAGACAGACAGACAGACCAACCGACAGACAGACAGACCAACCGACAGACAGACAGACCAACCGACAGACAGACAGACCAATCGACAGACAGACAGACCAATCGACAGACAGACCAACCGACAGACAGACAGACCAACCGACAGACAGACAGACCAACCGACAGACACACAGACAGACAGATAGACAGACAGACACACACACAGACAGACACACAGACACACAGACACACACGCACGCACGCGCACACACACGCACACACACACACACACACACACACACACACACACACACACACACACACACACACACACGGACCTTTCTCTGAAAGGTCTTTTGAATCAAACCTCAAAACGTATATTTCCAATAAAATTTCTATTTCGAATATTTGAGTGGCATACATTACTTTTTCTACCTGATTGGTAGGTGGTAGAACTAATAAAAAATGAGATCCATAATTTTATTGTATTGTCTATTTTCATAACTCTTGAAGGGCACCTGTCATTTTTTCAGAAAGTGGCTTTAAAAAGGTATGGGTCTTCTAGGAGTAGTCTCACAAAAATCGCAAAGTTTCAAAATCGTTTTAAAACACCAAAATTACTTTGAGATCCTTTCTCGAGATCTAGTATTGACTTTTAAACGATGTATTTTGAATTGTTTCGAACATTTGGTACAGTACGATATTTTCTACAGAAGTACCGCTAACTGAACTTCGATGTTGATTGAGTTTGGGAACTGGTGTTTTGCTACATCTGTCTAATTCGCTTCTTCCCTTAAATTAAAGAAAGTTGTTAAGGAAAGCATAATCAAAATACATTTATTAAAAGCGCAGCATTTTAGCATCTACAAGTAACAGTCTAAACTACACACTGCGTCTGCTGAATTTCTAATCTTTAGCAATATCGCATTGCAGAGATTTTTATTAACACAACTAACATAAATTAATCTAGTTTTTCACTTCGTGACCATAAAATATAATTTATAGTGCATAAAATGGAAATCTTTTGGGGTTTAAGGTTTCATGCCCATTCATATGTAAATAAAGCATGGTATCAAAAAAACTTAAATTTGCATTAAAGGAAATAAAAAGAAATTGCGAAAACGATATTAAGGTACTATTAACATGATTTAAAAACAATAAATAACACGAAAGATTAAAAGAGATAAAATACTACGCTTCTGGAACCTACGAATGAGTATGCTCTTTGTATATTAAAAACCTTAATTTATTCATACATTAAGGCATAAATTCCAATAAATGACTATTTAGTGATCTGTATAGGAGCCATACTCTGAATTTATTTGCTTATTTAAGGCAGAAGTTATGGCAGTGGAACTTCTAAACCTGAATATTAACTTTGATTTACGCTTTACCGACACTCGTTTGTTTAATGGCTGAAAATGCATGCAGGTTTTGCTTATTTCAAAGATCACGTATATCTAGTGTTGTGCGTTTATACAACGTTGCTAGTTAACTTAAGAATTACATCAGAACTGCGTATTACCTCTCATTCTTTACACAATCATTTATCTTTTCGGCGTTTTATCTAATCGGTGTGGATTCGTTAAAAATGCAAACTCGTATAAATAGCGAGGAAGGAATACAGTTAGCGATCTACCAGCCAGCGGCAAGTTTCTCTAGTATTGTTCACTAGAAATACGAGGACACACTGAACATTTTTAGAAAGTCAGACAAGAGTAAGTTTTGAAAACTGATGTGCTGCACTCACATGACCTTTTCTTCTCCTGTACTAACTATTCTTAAAAATTCCTATTTCTTTATCTTCTTCGTGTTAGTTTGGGGAAACATTTGCAGAAATTATCCAATTGCTAATTTTCTTGTAGGTGTAAGGTGAATATGGGAATACAGCAGGCTTTGAACGATAGTGAAGTCTTAAAGCTGGCTTTGAAATTCCGTTCTCTTTGCACGGCCAAGATAAAAAAGTGAATAAGGACCTTCCATTTGAGAAAAGTATAAGCATTGCAAAACTCACACAAATAACAAGGAATTTTTCCGAAATGGTTCACTCAAAAATGCATTTGGAAAATAAATTATTTTAAATCTTTTTGTTGTTTTACGACGTTGTCAATTGCTAGGATAACATCAGTGTCGTCGGTGTGCCGGAATTTTGTCCCGCAGAAGTTCTTTTACACGCCAGTAAATCTACTGACATGGAGCTGTCGTCTTTAAGCACACTTAAAAACCATCGGTCTGGGCCGGACTTGAACCCGCGATCTTGGGATCAGTAGGCCAGCGTCTAACCAAATGCATTTGGACATTGTGTGTTTTAACGAGATCTTTTTTGTGTAGTAAAGTTTGGTCTCTCTGTTACGGTTTACCAGTTAATGCAAGTCATCAAAAAATAAACATGACTATAGGGGGCTATTGCGAGAAAATTAAAAAAATACATTTGCCATAAAAATATCCTACACATATGGCATTTTAATCAAAATCACCAGAGCCATATTTGAGAAAATAAAAATTTTTGAAAAAATTCCATATAAAGGTACATTACGGTGGAGGAATTTTCTTAAATCTTCATGTCGCATCCTTGAAATATATTAAACTTAAATACCAGCTTTGGTTTTCAACCGACTTTTCGTTATGCTAACCTTGAGTTATGCTGTTCACACAAACACGCACACACACACACACACACACACACACACACACACACACACACACACACAAACGCGCGCGCGCACACGCAGGCAGGCACACACACACAGGCACACACACACGCAGGCACACACAGGCACGCACACACAGGCAGGCACACACGCACGCACATACACGCAGGTACACACACAGGCACACGGACAGACAGGCACACACAAGCACGCACGCACACACAGGCAGGCACACACAGGCACGCACACACGCACGCACACACACAGGCACACACGCGCCGTTGCCGAGTGGTTAGACCATTCGCTTCTCACCAAAGCGGCCCGGGTTCGATCCCAGGCAACCGCATGTGGGATTCGTGATGGACGAAACGGTGCGGGCCGGGTTTCCTCCGGGTTCTCCGGTTTCCCCCGCCACATCATCCACCGGTGCTCCATCTTCATTTCGTGTATCATCAGTGTCATCGCCTGCGGTGCCGTAGTAGTAAAAGCGGGCGTTAACACTACACACAGGCACACATACACCACACACACACACGCGCGCGCGCACACACACACACGGGCGCGCGCACACACCGACTTTTTTTTTTCTAAATATGCTTTTTTGTATTAAGGGGGCCTCAAAATATATATTTCCGGTGAAATCTCGACATCGAATTTTTCGGTGGAATACAATACTTTACCTACTTATACATATTGTAAAAACTAAAAATGTAAATTATTTTATTGTGTTTGAAAATACTTCCCTTTAACATAAATACATTTCTGCATTCGATGAAATAAGCCCTTAAATGATGCCACTCTTCTTGAGGCACTTAGAAACCAGGTTTTTAGAATATCACACTCCTTCCTCTGATAACGAAAGTGATTCCATGCATTGTATCTTTAATCTTTGAAAACAAAAAGAAATCACAAGCTGCTAGGTCAAGGTATTATGGTGGAAGGTCCATAGTGCTGACCTCTAGGGCATCCAAATTCTCATTTGTTAGCTTCCCTGTATGCGACGATGTGTTATGATGATGCAACATTGTTTTTCCTTATAGGCGTTTTTCACATTTTTCAAAACTACGGTAAACAGATTTTTGTGTAAAGACCTGGAAAAAAGATCGATAACATTAGAAGAGCAGAATATTATTTCTAAGTCCCACATTGTGTTGCAGTGCGGTTTACACAAGTGGATATTTTCAACATGCAGCTGAATTGTTTGATTGCCAGTTCCATATGTTAACATCTTTTTGTATATTCTACTCTTTTAATGCGCTAAATCATTTTTCCATCTCTGTAACAATCGGAAGTGATGATTATCTTCTAATTATCTCTAAAGCAGCAATATTTTAGAAGGAAAAACAAAAAAACTGGTAACCATCTTCTTGCCAGCACTGTGTATTTGTTGGACTTAGGTGTTCAAAAGGTCATTGAGCCGATCCAAGATTCATCACCCGTAACGATATTCCAAACAAATTTTAAGTACTGTCTGCGAATTTTTCCAGAGTGTTCCTCCAGCAAGCATACGTTGCTTTTAATCGGCAGTAAGGTATGCGGCATCCATCGACAACAAAGTTTTCTCACGTCTAACTCTTCATGTGAAATGGTTTGGGTTTCACTTATAACAATGCCCAATGTCACCCTAATAAATTCGTGAGATATCCATCTATTTTCTTCAAACATTACTCGAACAGTGGTAATATTTTCATCAGTAACGTTTACCAATTGTACAAAAGTTTTCCGAATGAAGAGGACCTCAAGGCTACAACCAGACTTTTGTCATGTAATTGTTTTTAGTATAGAAGGGTATTTGAATCAAAATCTTTGAAGCTATTTTTGAGAGAACTCATTATTTCAGTAGATATAACAGCGATACAGCAACTAATTTCCATAAAGATGCAGTGGAACTGCACAGATATTCAGAGGGATAATGTATCGTATTTTCCAAAACACTTAATGGATTTTCGTGCACTTTTTGCACTATATTGCACTGTTTTATTGCACAAATGTTATGAATACAACTTTAGGAATAATAATTGACACACATATGCTATTTATTTGCGTAAATGTCTGCAAACTGAACTTAATTGAGGTAAGGTGCACAAAGTTGTGGATTCTAATGCTATCTAACGTGATTTGCAAAAACGTCGTTTGCGTGTTTTGAAAGAGTTTCAGGAGGCAACATCATGATCTTAAAACAGTAATAATGTACTGAAGTTTTTTATCAAGGTACCCAACATTCCCTAGCGTTAAGTATTTGTGACAAAAATAATAAATAACATTATGTGTGTCTTATTATTGTTCCTAAATGTGCATTATTAATATTTAATGCAATAAAACAATGCGATATAGTGCTAAAAGTGCACCAAAAATTATTTTTGGTAAATGCGACACATTATTCGTTCAGAGCAATAGCAATGAATAAAATACATACTCATTTTCGAAACGCAACAGTGAAGCTTGTTGCCCCAAATAGTAATTTATTTTTACCACAAGATAAGTAAATTTTGAAAGATCGAATACGTAACGTTTGCTGTTTTATCGTCGAGTAATGTTGGAGCTGGTTATAACTGTTAAGGAAGACATATTTACAGAATAGAAAACACTGTAACTTTAGAGATAATTCATGATTTTGTAAAAACGCTCCAATGAGTTATGCTTTTCGCTTTCTTAATGATTATCGTCTAGGGTCTAATCATTACAAAATGCAGAGTTGTTGAGGCGTGCTGCATTACTTTGCCGTGTTTAAAAATGGCAAGAGAATGGTTTTATAATTCATTAAAATCTTCTGCTCCGTTTGTTAAGAAATAAAATTCTGCAACGCCAGTGAATCTGACTATTAAGTATGTACTAGATTAGCAGAAACAATCTTTGGAAAGTTAATCCGTGCTTATAATAGGAGAAGCGCGCGCGTGTGTGCGTGAGGGAGAGAGAGAGAGACAGAGAGAAAGAAAGAGAGGGAGAAATAATTTAATTTTTACTGTAAACTCAAGAACGATTTAGCCAACTGCTATGACCTCGCTATAAATGTTAAAATTTCCAACAAGGTTGCAATGGGATGAGCAGTAAAGTTTGAATTAATATTACTTAGTATAACTGTATAATTAAGCTAATAAGTAACCATGTTAAAGGATTTTCCACAATCTTTTTGAAAGTGTTGCAGCACACTGAGCAATATTAGCTGGAGAAATAGTTTATAGCAAGTACAAATGCACCTAAGTAAATAGCCACAATAGCATAGCAACTTATAAAATAAATATAAATTATTCAAACTTAACTTTTGTGGAATTCCATGCTTGTAATATTTTAATTTTTACATTTAAATATATATCCTCTAGAGTCAAAACGTAGATTTGAGATTTGACTTGAAATACCTACATGTTTTGAGGCCCTCGAATACAAGAAGAAGAACGAAATGTTAGAAAAAGGCTCGAGCATTTTTCTTAAAAATGACAAGATTTTGATTAAAGTGCCATATAATTATTACATATCGAATGTCCTGAAATTTTTGGCTACAGCCTTGAAGTTCCCTTCCTTCGGAGGGAATACTGTATAATGTATAACCGGCAAGCCATAAGAAGTAGACAAAAGGTTTCTTAAGAAAATATGTAGATCTGTTTGCAATTTACACAATTTACCATCAATGACATTTTAGATACTTTATTTCACTGCTTAGGGCATGGCCCGGTGACAGCACTGTCAATATAATACAATGTAATTCAATATAATACAATGTAATCAGTATAATACAGTGCAATTCAATATATGTGTAATTATTCGTGTCAATGGGTGTTTCAGAGATACTGTTATTATTATTAACCTTTTAATGCCTTGCCATTTGTTGAAATGTCACATGCAGCTGTTTCTTGCGATGTCGATGAAAGAGGACGTAATTTCAAGGCTGGTATATAGCAACACGCTTTGAAACGTTTCTATAGTTTTGGTTTCCTGTAGTTTCTTGTACCTGCAACAAAATGTGTAACTAAACTATCTGCAAAGGACTATAAGTAGCTAGGAAAACACGCTTCCTAGAGATTAATTTGCAGAAATCATATACAAATAAACAATGATGATAGAGAAAATGTGAAAGTGCTGCAGTAGATGTTTCTGACAAAATAGCTGCTGTATTTGAACACCTTAGTTGTTAAACTTGGCATAACCACGAACTAGAAAGTAGCGGTTATATTTTCTCATTTCCCAAATCAGTGGAAATGAGTAACCTTAAGGAAGCGAAATGAGACTTCCCTTTCAAGTTAGGAGGTGGAATTAGATGGGGCATATGGCTTGTAACTCCTTATTACAGCATTTGATTACCAGAGCACTAAGTTGTGGATGACCTCGTTTTATATTAAGTTTCCGAAGAAATGCAATTAGCACTTGTTTCTATTTTCCGACTTTTAATAGAAAATATACATAGGAAATGATATTTCATTACTTTTTTATTTATTTGTTTAATGTTTTATTTTATTTATTTATTTATTTTATTTTATTATTATTATTTTTTTAGGCGAAAGTTCGATGTGCAAGATTTTAACGGAAATATGAGGGCCCTCTGCATCCATGAATCATTTTTAGAAAAACTCCACATGTGTGTCTGTGTGTGTGTCCACCTGTGAACAGCATAACTCGAAAACAAAACTTTTTGATGAAAGTTTTTGATTAAAATGTATGTTTTGAGAGATTTTCATGACAAATGGAAATGTGGGTAAACTTTGAATTTTCTGGGAATAGGCGAAGTCCTCTTTATTCTGGAGAGTTTTGCATAAGTGGTAAACAATAAGAAAAGCAAAACTCTTATTGCATAAAAAAAAAAAAAAAAAAAAAAAAAAAATGTATCGCAAGAGCGCATTATTTACATCAACCTTTTAATGGAGTTAACCATTTGCGAGATATTTCTTGTTATTTATTTCAGTGTGCTTATACTTTTCTCAATATTGCTAAATTTTTTGGTTGTTCTAGTTCCTTCTGCTCATGTAAAGAAAATTGAATTTAAAGGTTATCTATCACATAGCGACCAGCCCCTTAAATATTTTACTATCGCTTAAGCCTACTGTACTCCTCTAATCCGATTGTATCTGAGGAAAATTGTAATAAAAGCATTTCTCTGATTTGTCCAGAACGTCCTGACGCTCCTTATGCGCAAGAGAGGAGAAATCAGGAATGACTGAAGTGGTGGGGAACAAGCGAGATGACCGAACTCAGGCAGTCACGCACACAAACAGTATTGTAAATAATTATTACGTAGTTGTCACAGTCAGAGCAAGTGATACACTAATCCCCATCTCTCCTATTATGCAAGTGGGCAGGTCTGTGCTATTGCGCATCTATGCTTCAGGAGTGGGAGAGTGCCACGACGGTCTGGACAAGCTGTACACATTTTTATCGCAATTAACGTGAGCTAGATAGAAGTAAAGGTTTTATTAAGAATAATTTATTGAGGAATTAGAGAAAGTTACGTGAGTATATCGAATTTTTTCTTTACCTAGGACGTACATAATACAACAATGTTTTATAAAGGTCGGTGTGCAAGTACATGCTTGTTTATTATCTATGTGAATACAGACTGGCAATTTTTTACAGGAAATATTGTTTGTCCTTTCATTGCCTGTCAATGGCCGATTTTGCCCATAGAGAACGGCATGTACAGTTCCTTCACAAAGGAGAGGTAAGCTTGCAGGCCAAGCACTCGTCTGCCTCCAGCATACCAACGCAGCATCATGATACTGTGGTTTCGAAACCTTTTTTTTTCTCTCTGTACAATCGAGTGTTGAATGCTTTTGGTAACAATATAAAATATGTTGATTTAAAGCTGTGCCAGGCATCTCATTAAGGGGAAGCAGGGCGCTCAATTTTTCCCCTTCCAAGTTACCTTTCGCTGGTGACATAGTAGATATGAGGGCGAGGAAAATATTATGAGGACTCCGGGTACAATTTGTAACGGAACACGTTGACGCCCGCCACCGACTTTCGTATGTTGTGAAACTCAAAAGGATGCAGACGCTCCGCATTAATCAATGGCAGTCACCTTTAACCTGCACGGTCCCGCAACTAAGCAAAGCGAGTGGAGGGGGAAAAAGAGGAAAATGATGCACTTTTTGACACCTTTGAAAGGCGGCGCCGTGGCCGAGCGGTTAGCGCGATCGCCTACCACCTAGGCGGCCCGGGTTCGATCCCAGGGACCCGCATGTGGTATTCGTGGTGGACGAAGCGGCGTCAGGGTACTCTCCGGGTACTCCGGTTTCCCCCGCCATCTCATTCCACCGGTGCTCCATCTTCATGTATCATCAGTGTCACCGCCTGCGGTGCCGTAGTAGTAAAAGCGGGCGTTAAACACTACAACAACAACACCACCTTTGAAAACTTGTGTGAATACACCCTTTTTGGGTTTTTAAACATAGTATTGAGCTAAACAGTATAATCTTTTAAAAGAACTATTGTATAACATGCATGTTTGAGCACATTTTGGAATGATCACTATGTTTATCTTTACAACTAAGAAATGAAAATGTGTATCTGAGCAACTAACAATTAGAGTATTGGAAGTTTCTATAGATAGGAGTAAATATTTCTGGTTACGTTGAGGAAACATTCAGAATGCTTTGTATTTATGCTTATAGTAATCATTAACGTATCGATTTAATTAAATATTGTTTTAACATTTCCTAATTTTATAGACACTTAATGGGAACACAAGGGTTAATTTCATTTGGATATGAGCGGTTTTTCAAAGTCACGGAAACATTTCAACAGTGAACGTTCATTTTCATTTGACCTCAAAGCTGGTCATCCCCGCGAGGAAATGACCACCCGTATGGCGTTTGTGAAGTTCGGATGTTTTCAGGCGCGAACCCATGACCCAGGAGGACTGCGGTGACCAGCGGTGCATGTCTAGTAGTTTGTTCCCTTATTGTCTTGCGTTCCTCACCCACCTTAGGGCAGTCTTATTTGTCCTCTTGCCTTCCTTCTGCTTGCTTTTTTGTCTTTTGTTTTGTCGTCACGTCCTACATCTTTCTGTTCTAGAATGCTCTGAGACAATTCTACGCCAAGCTAAAAGTGCTGAGTGCAGAGATTATGCGAAATCTTTTAAAATGATAACGGAAACATTGTGCAAGTCCTCCCATTTCTACTTGATGAGAACAAGGGAGCACTAGACATCATGATTTTTAACATCTTTTAGTTCTTTGTTTTCCTTTGCATCGCTGCAAGATTTTCTCCTGTGGTGGATATTTTGTACCTCTTACTTTGTGATACTGAGTTGCAAGTGTTTTTATCAGTATGCGTGAACATTGCAGCTATTGTCTACCCAAAGTATATAGTATATTATTTTGACTAATACACTTTAAAATTATGTCCAGTGTTACGCCTCCTTTTGGCGTTTTACTTACACCTACTACCTTTCCCTTTCCCTTTCCTTAATAACGTATTCCGCAGGATCGTGACAGGATACTACCAAGTAACACAACAAACTACAGCATAACATAACATTTATTATGATGAACAGTGTTAAGTATTAACAAGCAATTATTAAAGACAACAATAAATTTAAAACTGAATTCCGTTACATAGTAACCTATAAATATTAAAATGAAACAAATTTGATAATGGACTCTGTTAAATATTAACATGAAAATTCTAAGATGAAAACAAGAACCTTTCCTATATTTGAAATCAGAAAATTACAGAGAAAATACTAACTGGAAATCTTGCGTACAGTCTGTGACAATCTCCACCTATACCGAGTTGCTCTCCGGTTTACTGATAAAGGGCCTCATACAGAGCAATCCCCCTTTGTTAACTGTCCCTCTGGAGTTTTCCCACTCCTACAAAGTATTATTAACTAAACTGATACTCATCCCGATGTCGGCACTCGAAGATATAGGATGTACGGAGAACTTTCAGCCTGGAATAGCCACGCCCTGGTCGACAGTGTACAACTGTGTCCTCTGGTTTCACAGCCAGTCATCGAAGCCTCCTTTCCACACAGGCGACGTCCCTTACCAGCCTTAACTGGCACAATCACCTCAGAAGTCCATACCGCTCCTTTCCCAAAGGAACCACATGCACCAAGTTGAATTACTGGTAGCTAGCAGGAATGGGTTTATGCGCCTGTCCTGCATTCACCACGGCTGATCGCCGTGCCAACCACTTGCAATGGTGCCCGGGTTCTACTTCCCCTTGCTGATGGCTGATCCACACCACCCACTTCCAACCACCTACTCACCACGCAGTAGAAACCCACAGGCAACCGGCTTTTG
This sequence comes from Tenodera sinensis, assembly GCA_030765045.1. NCBI lineage: Eukaryota > Metazoa > Arthropoda > Insecta > Mantodea > Mantidae > Tenodera > Tenodera sinensis. Next base: position 96,793,736 of record CM060965.1, read on the forward strand.
TCTCTGACGTCATTTCAAGCTGTTCCATCTTTTGCCGGCCACCCTCTCTTTTGGCTCTTCGAACTGCTGTTCGTGCCCCCACCAATTAATCCGTTACACCAGGTTGATTCATAGATTCATAAAACGTAACAAAGGTCCTGTGTGTTGTGCACCACCGGTTTTATCAAAGTCTGAGCATGACCAGTGTGAATTTTGATGTCCTGCAGTTGCTATTCAATGTTGCCAACCTTACAAATATGTCCCTAAACGCCTAATCTCTATTCTTTGGATAACTAGACACGTAGGAACGGATTTCACAAATAGAAAACGTTTGATTTTGTCATGCAAATATCTTAAACATATGTTATTCTAATAAACTTCGGTGGAGCTATTTTTTAGAAAACCAAAAAAAAAAGAACAGTTTTCCATGTAAAGGTTAGTTTAGATTAGGATTTTCATTGAAAATATTCGTGTTGTGTCTCTTGAAGATGCCAAACTTACATACAAAGTTTGGCAAATATTTAACCAGTACACAAACACACACGGCATTTTTTCTAAAAATGACCTCTTGGAGGGCATTCAATGAGTCTTAAAACCAGAATTTCTGGTGAAATCTCGTTATCGAATTTTTGGATGGAATGCGCATTTCCTCTGATTGCCATAGTAAGTGGTAGAGAAAGTAAATATATGTCAAGACCGAAAACCAATCGGTAGTAGGAGAAATGAATAGTAACAATGGAATTTTAGCAATTCCTTGAATACAGTCTACGGAGAGATCTCTTTTGATAATAAGATACTTTGTGAATTGTTAAAATTGTGTAAGTCGTATGCCATTATGTGTTAGCACAGGTAAGATCCACGCCAACGCCAGCGGTAAGGGAACGGGGCAAACAGTTACAATTACATCATTTAGAAGTGCTTGAGTCATTAGTGTTTATCTGTTCCGAGTGACCTTCTCTTAACAAGGTAAGAATTTAGATTAGAAATGACGTAAATAAATTTGTATTGCACGAGCGTACATTCAGTCTTACTCTACTACGTATAAGTAGAAGTGTCACATAAAAACCAAAGTTGGTATTTAAGTTTAATATCTTTCAAGAATGCAACACAAAGATTTTGAAGAAAATTCCTTTGCCCTAAATTACCCATTACATGGAAATGTTTCAAAAATTTGAATTTTTTCAAAAATGACTAACGATTTTGATTAAAATGCCACATGTTTAACATATTTATATGGCAAATGAAATGCATATTTCGAATTTTCTGGTTATAGGTTATGCAGTCCTGTTTATTCTTGATGACTTTTGTGTAACTGGTAAACCGTAAGAGATACATCAAATCTTACTATACAAAAAATTTAGATCTCGTTAAAACATACAATTTCGGCCCATTGTTTTTCTTTCTTTGTGGAGTGAACCATTTCGGAGATTTTGCTTGTTATTTGTGTGAGTTGTTATACTTTTCTCAACTGAAAAGTCGTTATTCGCTTTATCTCTTGGACGCGCAAGGAGAATGATTTCAAATCTTGAAACTATTTAACTATCGCGCAGATCATACTGTATTCCCATATTCCCCTTGCGTCTACGAGAAAATCAGCAATAAGATGATTTGTGCAAATGTTTATGTCAACTAACATGAAGAGGGGAACAAGAATAGTACAAGATCGAGTAGAGAAAGTCATGTAAGTGCAACACATCAGTTTTTTTTTTTTTTTTTCAGTGATGTAAATGCAATGTTCTAAAAGAATTTTGTTTTGATACTACAACAAAAAGGAGTTGGCAACACTGTTGCTGTTGACACTACCTTCAACGCTTATCGGCAAGCATGTTGAGTTAAATGCCTGTCTCTGCAGTTCACATTATCTCCAATAGTTTCCGCTGGTAATTACTGATTTCCCGATTATCTACCCTACTGTGAAAATAGCAAGCTATTATAACAATTCTCTAGACTAGTAATATTAAAGAGGACATGTCCACACAAGGCTATTTCTATTTCTATAAAAGAAACAGGGTAAATATGTGGTAGTCCTGTCTGAGATGCAAATGTTTATCTATGTATGTGCAACTTCCAAAGAGAAAGTGTGGGAGCATGCAACAACGCCTCTAACAAAGTTAGAGAAAGCCATACATAGTGGAAGGAATATCTTTAGCAGGCAGTATGACGAACTGCCTCCAGCAGCTAGAGGAATAGTCTCACACGAGGGTGGCTTTCTAGGGCTTCACCACAGGAAGCCCTACGTCGCAGGCGACCCATCCACCTTACTCGCGTGTCTGCTTGCCTTTGTCTTGCGCTTTTTTCCCCAAGTATGTTTGTCGAGGATACCCACCTGTAAGAAGTTCTAAAGTACAATATTTCAGTTAGATTCATTTGAAATTTGAATACAGATTTTAGGGTTTGATCTATTATATAATATACACCCATTTAATGTATATTTTAGCCCGGGTTCAATCCCAGGCAACCGCATGTTGGGATTTGTGGTGAACGAAGCGGCGCTGGGGCTTTTGCTCCGGGTTCCCCGGTTTCCCCCGCCATCTCATTCCATCTTCATTCCATGTATAACCATTGTCACGCCTGCGATGTCGTAGTAGTAAAAGCGGGTGTTAAACACTACAAAAATGCATATTTTAGATTAGTCCCTGAGGTAGTTCTCGTTATTGTTGTTGTTGTTTTTTTTTTTCTGTTTTCAAAACTTGCTCCTTATGATTCATAGGCTAAGTGTAGTAAGTATTAAACAATTCGATGCCGAAATTTCATTGGAAATTCATGTTTAGAGACCCCCTAAATAAAAACACAAATGTTGCACTCGTGTACTAACCATTCTTCCTCTATCTTCATGTTAGTCCAAATACACATTTACAGAAATTGTGTTATTGCTAATTTTCTTGTAGGTGCAAGGGGAATATGGCAATACAGTAGGCTTTGAGCGATAGTGAAATCTTTTAAAGCTGGTCGCTATATGAAGGCTTTGAAATTCCGTTCTCTTTGCACGGCCAAGAGATAAAAAAGTGAATAACGAACTTTCGTTTAGAAAAGATTCAAGTATTACACAACTCACAAAAATAACAAGAATATCGTAATGAAGAATAAACAGCACAACATGGGCTATAGCCAGAAAATTCAAATTATACATTTCATTTGCCATCAAAATCGTCAGAACAATTTTTGAGAAAATCAAAATTGTCAAAATTTTCCGTGTAAAGTGTAGTTCAGGGCGAAGGAATTTTTTTTTTCAAAACCTTCGTGAGACATTCTTGAAAGATATTAAGCATAAATACCAACGTTGGTTTTTAACAGACTTTTCATTTTTGAGTCATGCTGTTCATACACACACACACACGCACGCACGCACGCACTCACGCACGCACGCGCACACACACACACACACACACACACACAGACATACACACGCACTTTTTCTCTAAAACAGGCTTTTTTCTATTCAGGTGGCCTCAAAAAAGTCTAAAAGAGAATGACACAGAAAGAGCGGTGAGGGGGGAGGGGGAGGCTGAGAGAGAACTGTCTGTGAACAGCATAACTCAAACGAAAAGGAGTCTAATATCAAGCTTGTATTCATGTTCAGCTTTTTCCAAGGATGCGACGCGCAGGTTTTTAAAAACTCCTCCATCCCAATCTAACCTTTACATGCGAACATTTTCGAAAATTTTGATTTCATAAAAATGACTAGGATTTCGATTAAATTACCATATATTTAATATATTTTCAAAGGCTCATTCTTAAAATGTTTGTCCATACATGTGTGCGTTCTCTTTCCTGAAGCACGACTAAACCAGTTTTGTATGAAACCTGATATGCGTTTCAAAGTCCCTCATATTTTCTGCTGCAGATAAATGCAAGAAACGCTTGATCATCTCAACCAGTTTATTTTCAAGACACTTTTTGACAGAAACAAGCCTCTCTTACTATCATTGTCATGCATGTTGTGACGCCATCGAAACATTTTAAAGTTCTATCCTATATTTTTGTTTTATAGCACCTCAAATATTTTACTCCGTATATGATTATACAATCTATTAATTTGCTTACAAAAATAAGGGGTACTTTAAGCAGCGATGTCATCGCTAACTTTAAAATAAAAAAGTTACACATGCAAATGTTCCATTAATTAATGTTTATTTACGATCTGGTAATGTAAATGAAGCAGAACAAATTCCTGTTCCTGCCAGTTGTTGACATCTCTAATATGTCTATATTCATTCAATTTATTTCTCGTTTTACGAACAGTAGGCCGATAAACAGGTCGATCTGCCGGCGTTTCATTGAAAAGTGCACGCGCCTTATCTTGTGTACATTTCCTGTCGCCGTACCCAATCATTAAAATCTCTATTTCGCTTTAATTTTGTTATCTTGCGTTAATTTCTATAAACTTCATCGGTAACACGTTTGCTATATAAAACATTTGCACAGCATTGACATGTTTTAAATGGCTTACATAAAAACCTGGTGTGTTGCACTCACATGACTTTCTCTATTGACTCTTCTTACAAACTCTTATTCCTCGTCTTCATCTTAGTTGAGATAAGCATTTGTACAAATTATCTTATTGCTTATTTCCTTGTAGGTGCAAGGGGAACATGGGAATACAGTAGGCTTTGAGTGATAGTAAAATCTTATAAAGCTTTGAGATTCCGTTCTCTTTGCACGGCTAAGATATTAAAAACATGAATCACAGTCTTCCATTTGACCAAAGTTTATTTTCCAATAAAAAGGAATATATCCGAAATGGCTCACTGCACCAAAAAAAAAAAAAAAAAAAAAAAAAAAAATGCATTTGGACATAACGTGTGTTTTAACGATATCTACATTTTAATTATAGTAAGATTTGGCCAATCTCTTAGGGTTTGCCAGTTATGCAGAAGCCATCAAGATTAAACAGGACTACCTAGGTTATAGCCAGAAAGTTCAAAATGTATATTTCGTTTGCCATAAAAATGTCGTATTACACATATGGTATTTTGAGAAATTCAACATTTTCGAAACATTTTCGATATAAATGGTAGTTTAAGTTGTAGGAAGTTTTATTCAAAATCTTCGTCTCGCATCCATGGAAGCTATTAAATTGTTTACACACACGCCCGAGCAGACACACACACACACACACGTGGATGTTTTTCTAAAACGGCCTTTTTGGATTCATATATTTCCGGTGAAATCTCGACATCGAAATTTTGCGTCAAACACAATACTACACGTAGTAGAGAATGCGAAAATTGTAGGGTGTAACTTAAGAAAGGTTTGCGTCTGTGAAAAAAAATATGTACTCGTACTTTAAAATATAGCTACTGCTTGAAGTGTCGGAACGTTATTTCAAAAATATCTTCATTTAGCTAAAGAAGAAAATACGCGGGACCCTCGAAACGCACTGCATATAATATTTCAAACTACGATTAGGAAATAGGTTTCAGGAGAACATAACTACTTTCCAAAAGAGCGTGTTAATAATAGGCTTTGATGTAAAAATGTTTAATATCTTGCTTAATTTTGGGTCCTGCTTAAAATGTTTTCGTAAGAGATTTATGAGTCATAATTATTTGCCATAATTATTAAATAGAGTAAAATATGTTCTGTAGCCAGTTTCTTGAAAAAAAAAATATATATATACTTAGAAGTAACAGACTTAAATATGCGAACCAATAATTTTTACTGCAAGTACTTTTCTTTTTCCTTTTTTACTTTCTCTATTACGTATAGTAAGTATAGGGAAGTATTGTATTCCACCCAAAAATTCGATGTCAATATTTCACCGAATATGTTTTGAGGCCCCCTGAATCCAAAAAAGCAGTTTTAACTAAAGATCCCTGTGTCTGTGTGTGTCTGTGTATTGTCTGTGTGCGTGACTGTGTGTGTTTATGTGTGAACAGCATAACTCAAACGAAAAGTGGGTTAAAAACCACAGTTGGTATTTATCTTTCAAGAATGCGACATGGAGATATTAAAGACAATTTTTCCACTTTAAACAACCCTTTACACGGGAAGTTTTTCGAAAATGTTATTTTTCTCCAAAATGGCTCTAACAATTTTGATTAAAATGCCATATGTTTAAGATATTTTTATGGCAAATAAAATGTGCATATTTTGAATTTTTCGGCTATAGCCGACGTAGTCCTGTTTACCCTTGATGACTTTTGCACAACTGGTAAACAGTAAGAGATAGACCAAATCTTGGTAATTGTATGACATTTTGGGGTATCGGATGGATAATATTCCATCCTTTGTAAATGATTTCTCCAGCTTTTCCTATATTGGTTTATTTTATCATTTATTGGACAAATACCTAGTTCTTCTCTTATTTCTTCATTTTTTTATTTTATCCATTATTGTACATCCTTTTATGGCTCTAAGGTATCTGAATCGGGGATATTCCGTGTTATTTGTGTGAATTTTGCAGTACTTAAACCTTTCTTAAATGGAAGGTAGTAATTCACTTTTTTATATCTTAGCTGTGCAAAGAGAACTGAATTTCAAAGCTATAAAATGTTTAACCATCGCTCAAAGCCTACTGCATTCCCATATTCCCCTTGCACCTATAAGAAAATCAGAGTAAGATAATTTATACAAATGTTGATTGGGCATAAATAGTGAGAACTTGCACCACCATCAGTGCGACCTATATCTGAATGAATAATATGAATGACTCCTATCCACTCCCCGTGTGGAAGTGGGAGAATATCTTGACTAACACGAAAAATATAGAATTAGTTTGTAAGAATACTTAGCACAAGAGTAGAGAAGGTCACATTTTTTTTAAATATAATTTTAATAACAAACACTAATTATTGGGCGTTATGGGTATAGTCCTCGGAAAAAAAAACGCAATTTAAAACGTCCAAAAAACTTATTGTGACAGATGCTCTCTTAATAGTTCTTATGAGCTTGAATTGCTGCAGATGTTGACAGTGTTATCGTATATACATAACCTATGTTAAAATTGATGCTGCGGTTATGGTCTATTATTAAAGTATTGGGTTTAATCTCGTGTATGAAGCCAAGTTTTTATAAATAGAAATCAATCTAGTTTAATGTCTTCTTGTACAAACAATTTACCAAATTATTACATGAAATTTTGCAGTAAGAGTATGCGTATTTAAAAAAAGAGACATTCAGTTGGGCGGGATATCTTTGTCATTGTTTTTATATTAATTTTAAGCAGTAATGGGCATCATGAATGAACTACTCCGTCCTCTAAAGGAGTACGAATTTATACGCACTTGAGTTTACCGAATACAAAGCAGCATGTGAAAAAGTTAATTGTATTACGAAGTCTATTGTATGCTTATTCATTAATTACAGGGCATTTACATTATGCAAATGCAATTAATCAAGGTATCAAAACGTGTCTCGCACGACTTTCCTAACTTGGGGAGAACATTTCAATTGTGGCTGTTTCAAAACTAATTCACCAAGCTGAAGTGCATAGAGTGAGTTTTGTTTAAGGGCTGAAGTGCATAGAAAAAATTGAGAAAGCAGAATTGCAAGTTACCTAAGGTAATGCCAATTCATGCTCACTTGTCAAGGAAGACAGTAAATGAATCATTATGTTTGTTAATTAACGACTTGTATTAAAAGGGGCGGGGATGTACATGAGTTTTAACAATGCACTCTCCTCTAGCGGTAATTGTATTGATAATTGCTGGCATTGGTGCGGTTTAAGGATGATAGATTGAAGGTCGCAAGGTCAGCTGTGGAATTTAATGACTCCTATGACTAAGAAAACAACATAGTTAAATGAACTCCTAAGCCAGCATGTGCGGAAAAGAGAAGGACCTTCAAACGCATGTTGATTTGTCTGAATTCAGATTTTTCTTTTTCGCTTTCACCAGGTCTTTAAGATTACGCTAAATATTTTGTAGTATTTGTATAGTTTTAATTAAATTTTTAGGTTACACATGTTTTAGTCGTACAAAATGTGACATTTCAGTTTTTATGTCGGTTCTTCAAAATTTGATCACTAACGTATTTAATGTGTAAGATTTCACGTTATATCATTTTAAATCAGTTTAATCACTCTGCGAGAAGTTTATTTAAAAAATTGTTAAAACATAGCCTTATAGAAATTCTTCAGTGAATACTTTAGGTTCACAATTTTTAAACAAAATCGAAATTTACTGACAGTAGCTCAGTCGGTGGAGCACCTGCGTACTGTGGAAAGGGTCCTGGGTTCGATTCTCGGCTTGGGTACTGGAAATTTTCTATAGCCAAACTTATTTCTTATTCTCTCCAGGCTAGACTTTAGACAGAGTGAGAGAGAGAGAGATATCTAATGTACAAAGACCTAAAACCCACAGTGGACGTGTTAAACCATCGTCTATAGACAATATGGTACAAAGGCGCGATGTCAAATTTTTTAAAGTAGCCGCTAGTGATGGCTTTGAAATTCAGTTCTCTTTGCTTGGTCAAGACATAAAAAATTAATAAGGACGTCCAATTAGAGAAAAGTATAAGTTTTGGAAAATTTAGACAAATCACAAGGGATATCTCCGAAATGGTTCACTCTACAAACAAAACGCATCAGACAAAACTTGAATTTTAACGAGGCCTTCGTTTTTGTGTAATAAGATGTCTATCTCTTATGGTTTACCATTTTGATCAAATCAAAATTTTCGGAAAATAAATATTAAGGTAGTCTATGGTAGGGGGTTTTCTTGAAGATGTTCGTGTCTAATCCTTGGAAGATGCGGAACTTAAATACCAAGTTTGGTGTTTAACCTTTTAATTTAGTTGTTCACACACAGACACATGCATACCACAGGAACATTTTTCTAAAAATGCTTTTATTAGGTTCAGGAGGTCCCAGAACATGCATTTCCGGTGAAATATCACTACCAAATTTTTGGATGGAACGCAATAGCTACTTCTTGGTGCAAAATCCAATCCTATTTTAAATCTTAGACTACCTTTTGGACATGACGGTGGTTGGTTGTCACCTGTTTATGTGTCAACCGTGTTCGAATTCGGTAAAGGTCTTAGTTAAATGGCGAGTGAATTCTTAGTTAACCCACTCGTGGCTCATTTGATCAGGTTTCTAACCGCTGTTGTCATCGCATATGTGTATGCTGTGCATATTAATGCCCCAAAATCTTCATTTGTTTGGAAGAGCTTACTGCTTGTGTCGTGATGGAATGTTGGAGAAAGACATTATTATCCCTGAAAGAGTTTGATTTTCTTACTCAAGATGAAGCTTGCTAGGACGAAGGACCGCAGGGATTAGGGAGTTCACTTTATTGTGAAGAAATATTTATTTTATTAAAGTAGCTTAGTTTTATTGAATAATAGGTAATTGCTTTCTCCACTACGTATAGTAAGTAGGGGAACTATTGTATTCGGCCCAACATTTCCATGTCAAGATTTCACCGGAAATGTATGTTTTGAGGCCCCCTGAATACAATTTTTTTTAAACGACTGTGTGCGTGGGTGCGTGTATGTATGTGTGAACAGCATAACTTAAAAACGAAAAGTAGGTTCAAAACTAAAGTTGGTATTTAAGTTTAATCTCTTTCAAGGAAATACACAAAGATTTTGAAAAAAAATCCTCTATCCTGAGCTACCCTTTACGTGGAAAATATTTCGAAAACTTAGATTTTCTCAAAAATGCAACGATTTTGATGTTTAAGATACTTTTATTGCAAACGAGATGTACATTTTGAATTTTCTGGCTATGCCCTATATAGTCCTGTTTCCTCTTGATAACTTTTGCATAGCTGGTAAGCCAAATAGACCAAATCTTACTATACAAAAATGTAGATCTTGTTAAAACACATGTTATATCCAAATACATCTTTTGCGGAGTGAAACATTCCGGAGATATTCCTTGTAATTTGTGAGTTTTGTAACACATTTTCTCAAATGGAAGGCCGTTATTCACTTTATCTATTGGCCGGGCAAAGAGAACGGAATTTAAAAGCCTTCATATAGCGACCAGCTTTGAAAGATTTCATTATCGAAGCTCAAAGCTTACTGTATTCCCATATTCCCCTTGCTCCTACAGGAAAATCAACGATAATTTCTGCAAATGTCTACCTAGTATCTCGACTAATGTGAAGAAGATGGAGGAATAAGGGTTTGTAAGAAAGTTAGTACAAGAGTCATGTGAGTGCTACAAAGCTTTTTTTAAGATACTCATCTTTTTAAGCTCAGCATTTTGCTATAGATGGAAGTAAACAATCAGAGGCAGTAGAAATTATAGTTTCCGAGAATTGACACTTGATATAAAAGACAGGAATAGAAGAGTTATATAATTTATTTGAAACAAAAATCGTGTTAGCGTAATAATGTCAAATTTGCTAGAAGATCCGCTTACATTCTGCCCAAAAATTTTACATAGAAAATTAAGTGGAAATGCAGATTTAAAGGCTTTATATATTAAAGTAGAAAATATTGGGGGCGATTTTGTGACTGGCTGGTTGGGATCGGTAGGAGAGAAAACAATTAACCATGCCAAATATACAATTTAAGGTAAGCTCCTTTTAGAGTTGCAAAGCGAAAATTTTTAAGGAATTTCTCTCGCTCTAAGTAACATTATTGGAATATATGTCATTTCGTGGAAATATTCGTGTCAGTAGCCCTCAAGCCTTTCATCGAATAATCAGCTTAATATGTAGGAAAGATAAACAGCTCTCTAAAATACGTAGTTCATTTCAAAAGCTCTTCATGACATGACATTAAACAGGTACTGTGCTTTATAATATCAAGCAACAGAATAAAAAATAAATAAATAAATAAATAAATAAACTAAGATTGTGTGTGTGGGCGTGCGTGTGCCTATGTTTGTGTAAGTGTATGTGTAACAGTGTAACATTGAACGATAAGTAGGTTGAATACCAAATTTACTCTAAGTTCGGAATCTCCTATGGATGTGACCTGAAGATGTTCAGGGAAATCATCCCACTTCTGATTATCCTTTGTGTAATTATGTTCGTTGCTTTTAATTCTATAAAAATGGCTTAACGATTTTGAATAAAATGTACGGGGAGAATGAACGCAAGTAAGATAAAAATCTATTTCTTTTGACATTTTTTTTTTTTTTTTTGATAGACTATACATTTGAGAACGTGCTCACTGAGTATTTTGCTTGTTGTCCGCCCCTTAGTAATTTAAAAGTTTAAATACCTTGGCGTGCGCGCCACTGTAGTGTTGGTGGTGGGGTGTGTGCCTCACCCAAGAGGTCCCGGGTTCGAATCACAGTTAGGGTGAGTTATCTGCATAAGGTTTTTTTCCCGAAGTTTTCCCTTATCCTGAGAAGAGGAATAAGTAAGTTTAAGCTCTATGGACCTCGGGTTCATTTGAGCATCATTTCACTAATTTCATTCATTCATTGCTCGATATGACACATGGTTGAGAGATGTTAATCATAAAAAAATGGCGGCACTAGGGTTTATGTAAAGTCAATAGTATCTATAATCTCAGTTCGCAACTATAATTTTTGAACACACCAATGTGTGCTCTTTACTGAAAAGGTATGCAAGATTGCTTAACGAAATTTTCTACACTGCTTATTGTAGCATCAAAATATTATGCTTACGTCTTGTGTTGCATGTTACAATGTGTTCCAGCTGAGCTGCTCACCAGTACACTAATAAATAAGAACATTTTCAAATTTAAAAATGGAGGGGAAAATGTTTTAGCATTTAGACTTAAAAAATAAGAGTGTATTTGTGATGACCTCCAAAACATATGTGTAAGATTTAGTTTGTTTACAATATATAGCGTGGCAAGTGAAGTATTTTGCATGAGCTAGTGATAGATAAGCGTACGTGGAGCTCCGGGTAACATGCTAGCTTCTAGTCCCGAGGTCGCGGGTTCAAACCTGTCAGGGTGGGGGATGGGGAGAGGATGCATTTGTGTGTGTGTGTGTGTGTGTGTGTGTGTGTGTGTGTGTGTGTGTGTGTGTGTGTGTGCTGCGCGCGTGTGTGTGTATGTGTGTGCGTGTGTTAACAGCATAACTCAAAAACAAGAAGTCGGTTAAAAACCAAAGTTGGTATTTAAGTACGTCTTTCAAGGATGCGACACAAAGATTTTCAAATTCCTCCACCCTAAACTACCCTTTACATGGAAAAGTTTTTTAAAACGGCTCTAAACGATTTTGATTAACATGTCATATGTTTAAGATATTTTTTATAACAAATGAAATGTGTATTTTTTGTGACTATAGCCTATGTAGTCCTGCTTACTCTGGACGACGTTTTAAAAACCCGTAAACCGTCAGAGATAGAGCAAATCTTACTATACAAAAATGTAGGTCCTGTTAAAATACATAATTTAGGTGCAATTTTTTTTTTTTTTTTTGGAGGGGGTGGGAGGGGGTTGTTATTTGTATGAGGTTTCCAATACACTGTTCTCAAATGGAACGTCGTAATTCACTTTTTTATGTCTTAGCTATGCAAAGAGAAAGGAATTTCAAAGCCTTCATATAGGGACCAGCTTTGAAGGAGTTTACTATGGCTCAGGACCTACTACATTCCTATATTCCCCTTGCACCGACAAGAAAAGTAGCAATAAGGTAATTTGGGCAAATGTTGAAGGTAGAGAAATAAGAATATATAAGAATAGTTAGTACAAGAGTATAGAAAGTCATGTGAGTGCAAAACTTCACATTTTTTGTTATTGTGCTTCTATTTTGTCTTAAAAGTATTTATATACATTTCGTGAACACAAGGTTTTAATATGAAGTGCAATGACGATATAATTATTCAGAAACAAGCTAACATTCCAAAACCAAAATATTAAAATCACAAAAGTTAAGGAATATATTTATTAACCTTCTGTACCATAATTAATAATAACTTGTCATTGAAACCTCCTGTTGTGGTCACATTTGCAACCTAATAACATTTGTTATGCCTAGGTTGTGCTTTTCCACCGTCATTTTAATATTTAGGCAAACATTACTTACAGAAGCAACTCTCAAGGCCGACGTAAGGTTGTCATCAGACAATTTTGCTCTTGGACGATACAACTTCACTGATGAAAGAAAGAGTTCCCAAAAGTATGTACTGCAGGTGCTGCTGTTACGGGCAGCATGAGCCTGCTAAGCTCCGAAGGGTGGATTTGCGCACAAGCGCACTGTTTGGCGTCACTGCGTTAACCATTTCTAAGATATTCTTTGTTGTTGGTCACACGTTTCAAGTACTTATAATTTTACTAGTGGCAAGCTTTTTCACGTGGTCATGCAAAGGGCATGGAATTTCCAAAACATTACTTAGCGATTTGCTTTTTAAAAATCTGACTATCGCTTTACCTGCTGTATTTTTATATCTACAATAGTGAGTTTTTGTGCAGCGTTTAAGGGCCCGTCGGCAACTACGTTATTAGGGCTTTATCTACAAGAAATGTTTAAATTATAATGAAGATCAATGCCCATGAACTAGTATTAGATTGAAGAGTAAATATTCCATAAAGAATGGCTAGAAAAACTCGTGTGAGTGCAACAATTAAATTTTTAAATAACCGATTTCACTTTTACCTCTTTACAGGTATGAAGCAACCTGTAGCGAATATGTGATTAAGGAATAGGTGAATAAGTGAATATTTGCATTTTTTAAAAATCAACTTCCTCCAACGTAATGTCATATTGGACGGTGAATGAATGAAACGGGTGAAATGATGCTCAAATGAGCCCGAGGCCCCTGGAGCTTTAAGTTACCCGACATTCGTCTTCTCAGGATAAGGGAAAACCTCGGAAAAAAGACTTACCCGGATGCCGAGGTGGGCGTGACTATTTGCATGAATTATATACGGAATATATATGAAAGTAAATAAAAGGAAGAGAAAGTCGTGTGATAGTTGCATCTCAGCTTTTTCCATCCGTCGGTTGGGGATACTGTGGGATGTCACTTTGTTACGCCGAAAGGGAGGTTTCAGAGTAGTTTCGATCTCTCTGATTGCAGCAGGGTTGCTGGATTCTTGTGATGAGATTGCTTTCTGAGCTGGCTCATACTTCCTGTTGTAGTCCCTGTAGGTCCGAATATCCCGAAGAGTCACCAATGAACCTATATTGGAAGCTGGCTGAAAACTACGCTGATGAAATGGAATCTTCTTAGAATGCTATGCACCAAAAGTCTGATGTTACATTCACATGACCTTCTCTATCCACTATTATTTATATTTAAATAGCTTCTACCAACCATCTTTATCACTTTTGCTCGAGATAAACATTTGTAGATATGTTTCATTACACATTTCGCTGTAGCTACAACAGAAAAATAGTCAACTGATTAAAATCTTTAGAGCCATTTATGAGAAAATAAAAAATTTGAAGACTTCAGTGTCGCATCTTCGAAAGCTGCTGGACCTAAATATCAAGTTTGATGTTTCTCGAAATTTCTTTAGTTATGCCGTTCACACACAAACATACACACAAAGACAATAAAACACACACACTGAGGCCTTTTTTAAAGTGTCTTTTTTACTCAAGGGGCCTCGAAACATGTGTTTCCACGAAACCTCCATATCGAATGTTTATTGCTATGCAATATCTTCTGCCTACTACTCGTATATACTGGGTGGCTCAGATAGTCGAGCAGTAGGTTGGGTGGCTTACTCCCGGTTGCTGCTTAGGCTTTATTGTATGTATTGCAAACTCGAATACGTTCAAAATAATATCCGCCCTGCTCTGCTCACAATGCGACCCTCCTATTAGCCCGTCCCACACCCCTCGCTAATTGGAAGGGCTGTAGTTACATTTACTGCGCGAATTCTGAGTAAGGTATTTGCAACTTACATGTTTAATTACACTGTAGTGACCTGCTACACACTCCGCCATGATCGCATGTACTCCCCAGTACGTACAGCCATGGAAAAAATGAGTGAGCGCATTAGGAGAACCGACGTAAGTCCCACGTCGTGTTGCAGCGTGGTTTACTCAAGTCGATATGTCCATATCCATAAGTTTGTTGATATTCTGTTCCATATACGTGTTATTGAATTAGCTCAGTTCGTTAGGCAGAACTGAATGCATTGGGTATAGCTGGACTTCGGTAACAAGTGTCGAAGTCATTTTCATGCACTACAAAGTCATTCATGATCAATGCCAGTGACCTATCACTACAAGAAAAGCAAGCTTGGAATAACTTATCGTTTCCCGCAATAGAGAAACGTTTGATTTAGCTGTCTCCTGAGATTCGGAAATATTAGCAGAACCACAACAATTAAAGGTGCATTACCAGAACTTTTTAAAAAAAAGGGGGGGGGGGAATGAAAAGTTAAACACTTGGTCCTGAATGATTGGTGCAATCAGACAGAGAGAAACCAAATTAATAAAATGAAGAGAGGCCTTTTACCAGGTAACTGAAATGGGAGTTGAACATCTATCCACTGGTCATAGAGCTATAGAAGTAGTCATATACACCGCTTTTAAAACTAAGTCTGATGAGGTCAGCTACAGGCTGTCTTTAAAAATATCTGCAGGAGATATAAAAATAAGTGGGTGCTTTTTTATGATGAAGCCTCTGGTATCGAAATTGAAAACAAGACGGGAGTTACTACTCGACTTCTATGGCCAATTATTATAGTCCGCGTGTAATTGCAATGATACACCGCTGGGAAGTTTCTACTGAAGGAATGCAGTTACCATTGGTTAATTGCCCTACCATGCCAATATCGATATGGGAGTACTTACATATACACGAAAGAGGTGTTCATTTCTACTTTCTAGGCCTGGTACTAGCTGGCCGGGGTAGATATTAAGTAGTAAGTTTGGGGGCCTACTTGCGTAGAGTTGTATGTTCCCGGAAGTGTGTATTACTACGAAAAAGCAATATGTGCTTTTTGGCGGATACATGCTGAGGTTTTGCATTTTCCATTATTCCATTCAGAAGAAGAAAGTATTCTGGTGGAAATAAGGGCACATAACACATCTTTTAAAATAATGAAGATAGTTCTTTACTGCATTGCATGTATTATCACCCATTCTAAATAATAAAAACGGCGAATAATGTGTTATAATGATCGTTTAAACATAATTTAAACATAGCTTAATTAGGTTCTATTTATTATAATGACCATGCCGACACTGGTATCCCTGCGTTATTTACTGGAGTGAAGTTATACTGCCATGAAAAAAATGAGTGCATTAGGAAAGTAGAATATTTGTAAGTGCCACATCGTACTGCAGGGCGGTTTACACAAGCCGATATTTCAAACAGGTAACTAAGTTTATTGATAGTCTGTTATCGTCTGTCGGACACACAAACAGACCGTGTCTTGGATCACCACTCACATTTGTATTTGCGAGTATGTGTTGCAATATTCCCTTGCCTCATTATAATCGCATTCTCGCCGAATTTTGTAGTACGCAAGTATGCACGACGAGAGTTGACCTATCTATCTCTATAAGATATTAATGAATAGTGTCTATTCAACGTCCTTTGGTGTGTACAGAGAAAACTTAGGCAAATAAAAATTTATATATGAAACGTTGAGTCAGGAGTATGGCATGTTGATATTAGTTATGTTTATCTGTAATAGCTTCCTAGTTGTATTAGTTTTATTTTTCATGTGATATTTTCACCAATATCGTTAGAACAGAATATTACATAAAAATAGTGAAACTAAAAATATTTTTTTTTTCATGTAAAAGCGGATTGTAGGGTAAATTTTATGAAAATCTTCCTGACCCATCTTTGTAGATACTGGGCTTGATTACGAGTTTCACATTGGTCCATCATTTAGCTTTTGAAATATGCTGTTCTTTCTCTCTCTCTCTGACACATACAGATCTATTTTTAAAAATGGGTTTGTGGGAGTTTCTAAACGTCCATTTCTTGATATATTTTTTCAAGTTTCATCTTCAGTCCACTTTAC
Source organism: Tenodera sinensis (assembly GCA_030765045.1). Taxonomy (NCBI): domain Eukaryota; kingdom Metazoa; phylum Arthropoda; class Insecta; order Mantodea; family Mantidae; genus Tenodera; species Tenodera sinensis. Next base: position 96,810,530 of record CM060965.1, read on the forward strand.
AAGTCTATAGCCCCAGTACTGATCTACTCGTAACCGTGGGATCTCAATTCTACATAATTCTCTGGATTAAATTTTCGCATGATGAAATTTGTTTCTCCCAAATGTATGTTGTAGTAAGAATTCTTTGTTTCATTCAAGCTTTATTGAGCCATTTTTTGAGCATTTGCCTTATGGGTTTATCGGTTTTTGTCTTTGTGTATGCTAACCAATAAATGCCATTGAATAACGATACTGTTTCTCCTTTCTTGAACATTCCTGCTCTGTTTTGGATATTTGCCATAATAAATTACAAAAAGAAATCCCTTTTCAACAATGTTTTCAGAACGTGTGCAGCACAATAGTGCCTGGTGACAAAAAGAAACAATGTCACGCGAAGAGTACATTTCCTGACTTGTGTATGCCCAAAGCTTATCAACCGTGGAAACACTTAAATATTTACAACTCAAGCGACAGTAAATATCCCCTGCTTGTGGAGGAATTCGACTAATGAGCTTGTATTTCTTAATTCTGAGTCTAGATTTGTCGTATTTCATTTCGTGACGGCATCTGATATAGCTTCATAACGGACCACAGCGTTCGCGTGTTCAGGGTAATCTGGCTTAAAAATTATTTTAGGTTAATGTTGTTTAATGTACGACTACTTTGCCAGACGTTATAGATTGCACTTTATTGAAGTGGTCACCACTACATGCGTTGTCGTTTTCTGGAACTATGATACCATGTGTTTTATATAAATTCAGTTTGTTTGTTAAATGTATGGAACTATTCATATATGGACCACATAGGTGGTATAAAAACATATTTGTAACACCTATATACTATAATGGTACTGTAGGAAACGTAAATAGAGCGGAATATTACCCTCTTGTTTTCGTAAATAAATTTAGTGTTACATTTAACCCCCGAAAAGTATTATTTTTTCAGTCATGTAACATTCCCTTCTCTCTCTGTTCCAGAACTACTGTTGTATTATTCCAGCTCCCTTTTGTTAATACAAATACATTTCCAATTCCTATTTACACAGTTAGCTGTATGATTTAGTAGGTGAAGCGATAGTCAGATTTTTGAAGAGCGTGTTGCTATGCAAAGACTTTAAAGTTCTATGCTATTTGCATGACCACGAGGGGAAAAAAAGAATGACTGTCCGTTTGAGAAATCGATAAAGTATTTGAAAACCAAAACAGTAACAAGGAATATCTAGGAACTGGTTAATACCACCTCCTCAAATACGCAGTTAGTGTGCTTTACGAAGATCTACCTCTTTGTGGGGGATGTGGGAGTGGGGTGGATGGGGGTTGGTGGGAGTGTGAAGATTTTGTCTATCCAATTTAGCAGTCATGCAAATGCCGTTCAGAATGAAGAGCATTTTAGTGCGATTCCCGTAAAATACAATATATACCAACCTCTATACATTTCAATTTACCAATCATGCAAAAGTTGTTCAGAATGAAGATGATTTGGCACTATTCCAGTAAAATTCAAGATATACCTGCATTTCGTCATGAAAATACCTTAAACATTTTAACCAAAATCGTGGGCAGCATTCTCTCTCTTTCTCTCATTTTTAATCAACATTACAGTTTTCAATGTAAAGTATAGTTTGGGAATGGGAGATTTTATTTAATTGTTGTGTCGCATCCTGAACTTAGGATATCGAATTTGGTATCTAACAGACTTTTCCTTTTTGTGTTATGCTGCTCACAGACAGACACATAGCAACACATATACTCGCGCGCACACTTTTTCTTTTAAAAATATTCAAGGTTTCACAATGAAACCCGATGAAAACTTGGCATCGAATTTTTAGAAGGAATAGCGATCCATATAGTGCACTTTTTGATATGTGGATATTTTGTTTTCTGCGGTGTTTGTGTCCTACGAGGTTTCTAATTAACTTTTTAAATGTCTTAAGTAATATTTTAAATGCCTCCAAAGAAACGCAAGCTGTTGGGCAAGTGCAACTTAAGCTAAATGCTGTAGGGATAAACCGTCAAACCACGGTAATGCCGGATAATTAATGACCTGAATCTTGTTTGTACAAATTTCTACAGCGCCCAGATAAAACAAAATTTAACATTTTAAAATACCTCGGTAGCTATGTGAACTGACAATGATACTGCGATAGCTTTTGGTTACATAAATACTGAATTAATGTAACCAGGTTTGGGTAGTGTTATATTTTGTGCTTCTGCAAATGACGATTACAAAAATAAAAATCTGATGTGTTGTACTCACTTGACTTTCTCTACTCTTCTATTAACCACTCTTACAAACTCTTATTCCTATATCTTCTTCGTGTTAGTTAAGATAAACATTTGTACAAATTATCTTATTGCTTATTTCCTTGTAGGTGCAAGGGGAATGTTAGAATACAGCAGGCTTTGTGCGATACTCTAATCTTTTAAAGCTTTAAGATCCCGTTCTCTTTGGACGCTTAACATATAAAAAACTGAACAACGATGTTAAAGTTTTAAGTTTTCCGAAACTGACACACATAACAAGGAATATTCCGAAATGGTTCACCCTGAAAATTTATTTAGACATAAATTGTGTACTTTAGCAAGATATACATTTTTTGTATAGTATGATTTGGTCTATCTCTAACGGCTTACCAGTTATGCAAAAGTCGTCCAGAGTAAATACTATTCCAGGGGCTATAGCTAGTAAATTCAAGATATACATTTCATTTGTCATAAAAATATCTCAAACATATAAAATTTTAATAAAAATCGTTAGAGCCATTTTCAAGAAAATCAAAATTTTCGAAAACTTTTCCATGTAAAGGGTAGTTTAGGGTGGGGCTATTTTCTTGAAAATCTTCGTGTCCCATCCGTGAAAGACATTAAACGTAAATACCAACTTTGGTTTTCAAACCAACTTTTTGTTTTTGACTTATGCTGTCCACAGACAGACACACACACACTGACCTTTTTCTATAACTTTTTTTTTATTTATTTATTCAGGGGGTCTCAAAACATATATTTCCGGTGAAATCTCGACATCGAATTTTTGGGTGGAATACACAATACTTCCCCTACTTACCAGTAGAGAAAGTAAAAAGGTTATCGCTTGCTTTAAGTTGTGCAAAAGTGACAGGTGACACTCTGATTTTAATTAAAAAATTGTGACTCATACTTCTTCTGTACTTTTCTCTTGTGGTGTTTGTGGTTCTTTAACAGTGCTTTTGCATAGTGCTTTCACCGTGTTTTTATATATTTAGTTTATTTTGCGTTGTTTATAATGCATGAGAGTTTTAATGGACTTCTTAAGTGTCTTGAATAACTTTTAAATGCGTCCTAAGGAACGCAAGACTGTTGTGCAAGTGCTACGTAATGTAGAGGTTGTAGGGATAAATCGTCAAACTAAAGTGAACGCGAGAATTTGGCTTATTTTGTTTATAAAGCAGTCAAATGCCTGTGTGCATCTGTATTCGAAAACTGAAACTTTGAGAAGTCTTTGAGAAGTCCTTGACCTTGATGTGAGGCGTTGGCTGAACCTTCTCCTTTATACCCACATCATCCACCCACCCCCCTTCCTTTTCCCCAGGGTTCGTTCTCAAAGTTGCTACCGTCTCCTACAGAGCCGTTACCTTCAGTAAGGTCCATATTCCTTTGGGGTTGGACTTCTGTTATTTAGAAAATTACCATCCGGCTACATGCCTAACGAACTCAGCCATCTACTGAAGAACCGCGGCAGAACGTATTCTTTCACATTTTTCAGCATACACCAGGCTTTCATGATCTGCCTAGCATCTTCGCGAACTGATGGATTTGAGCAAAAGCGTGCGATATATAACATTTATGTATAATCTGCTCTCCTGAAAACAGCCATATCTCCACTCTTCTCAGACTAACCATGAAATAAAATGTGATTTTACTCCAAAATGCTATAAAGGATGTACAAAATTACCCTTATTTCTCAATTGAATAGTGAATTTTGTGATAAAGTTATCCTGACGTAAATTGTCAGCAATATAAAACTATATTCGCAATGGCAATGCAGGAAAATACCTAATAAAGAAGCAGAGGTGAAGAAAATTACACAGTAATGGGTAAAACTGAAACATATGTCCTAAAATAAATTAAAAAAAAAAAAAATGAGATGTGTTGCACTCACACGGCTTTCTCTACTCCTGTACAAACCGGTCTTACAATCCCTTATTCTTCTCTCTTCTTAGTGTTAGCTGAGTTAACATTTTACAGAAATTATCTTACCGCTTATTTCCTTGCATGAGCAAGGGGAATATGGGAATACAGTAGGCTTTTTTAAAATATTTATTTGTTTGTTTGTTGATTTATTTGTTTGTTTGTTTGTTTATTTATTTATTTATTTATTATTTTATTTGTTTGTTTATTTATTTATTTATTTATTTATTTATTTATTTATTTATTTATTTATTTATTTATTTATTTATTTATTTATTTATTTATTTATTTATTTATTTATTTATTTATTTATTTATTTATTTATTTATTTATTTATTTATTTATTTATTTATTTATTTATTTATTTATTTATTTATTTATTTATTTATTTATTTATTTATTTATTTATTTATTTATTTATTTATTTATTTATTTATTTATTTATTTATTTATTTATTTATTTATTTATTTATTTATTTATTTATTTATTTATTTATTTATTTATTTATTTATTTATTTATTTATTTATTTATTTATTTATTTATTTATTTATTTATTTATTTATTTATTTATTTATTTATTTATTTATTTATTTATTTATTTATTTATTTATTTATTTATTGTCGCTTAACTACTGGTGGTTTTTCTGCGGCACACGGGATAACATAATATAAATCAGAGCAACAAGGATTCACATTAAACAAGGATCAAGAAGTTGGATACAATACATAATAATACATAAACTACAACACAATATAAGCAGTGTACAATGCAGGATGTGTATACAATCATTACAGCATAATACTCACTTTAAAGAAAAATCTGGAGATTGGATATAGTTCATAATAATGACATACCCAGTGTACATTACAGAAAAAGGTGTACAATGTAATATATTACAATTTTATATTACAAAAGTTGCTAATTTTTACTTGTTACAGAGTGAGTCTTATAGTTTAAGTTACAGTTTGTTATGTAATGATGTTGAGCACAGAAATTTAAGTAAAGAGTGAATCATTGTTGGGCTATTGAATACTGCTGGTATATGAGGAGTTATATTGAATTCTCTTCTTTTCTGTTCATATGTTGGACATCCTGTAAAAATGTGCTTGATGGTTAGGGGCTGTTGGCGGTGATGACATTCAGGTGGCGGTTCTTCTTTGGAAAGTAGAAATGAGTGGGTTAACTACAGTAGGCGTTGAGCGATAGTCAACTCTTTTAAAGCTTTCAAATTCCGTTCTCCTTGCACGTTAACATGTAAACAAATGAATAGCGATGGTCATTTGACAGAAGTATAAGTTCTCCAAAACTTACACAAATAACGAGGAATATTTCCGAAATGGTTCACTTAAAGAAGAAGAAGAAGAAAAATTAGACAAACTGTGTGTTTTAGGAAGGTCTACATTTTTGTATAGTAAGATTTTGTATAGTAAAAAAAATTCAAGATATACATCTCATTTGTCATAAAGATATCTCAAACATATGGCATTTTAATTAAAATCGCTAGTCATTTTTAAGAAAATTAAAGTTTTCGAAACATTTTGCATGTGAAGCGTAGTTTAGAGTGGAGGAATTTTCTTCAAAATCTTCGTGTAGCATCCTTGAAAGACGTTAAATTTAAATACCAATTTAGATTTTTAACCGACTTTTCGTTTTTCAGTTATGCTGTTCACAGATTGACTGACCTGACAGACACACACTCACACACACACACACACACACACACACACACACACACACACACACACACACACACACACACACTAACACACACAAACACATACACACATACAACGAACCTTTTTCTAAAAATACTTTTTTGGGATTCAGGGAGTCTCAAAACATGTTTTTGGTGAAATCTTGCTCCTGTGAAATCTAGTAAAGAAGTGCTGTAGGGTACTAAGTAATATCTTGTTGCAAACTGAGAAAACAAAGTCTTTCAATGAAACCAAAGCAAACTTCCAGCCTAAAGATTTTATATTAAGTAATAAATTACTATAAATGGCAGAGTTTTTGTACCAGCCATCCAGTGTATTTATTGTGTATATGGTATAACGTGAAAAGCAGTGTAAACAACGAGCAAGAATTTTGAGTGCATTCAATGTCAGCAGGTCTGTTTTTAAGTAGCATCTGCTTGAGATCTTGTCTATCTTCTTTGTAAGTTTAATGTTTAATGCAATTACATAATGGTATGGAAAACTGTTTACTACATGAATGTTGTTGAAGGTTATATATTTCTTGTTCATTAGTCATTGCTTAATATAAAGTTGCATTTTACCCTTAAAACAGTTTGAAAGGTAGAATTGGGACTGAAAATTCAATGGCACAGCCGGGATCTGAACCACAGACCCTCCGCTCACCAGGCGGGTGCTCCAACCATTAAGCTACTGGGACAACCTGCCAGAATGACATTGAATTCTTCAACCAATTCGTATTTTTTCCGGTAAACCACAAAGGCAGTCTAATATCCGAGACAATTACCTCAATGGCGAGTTACTATCACAAGTACTTTATGTCTCGCGATTGAATTTTCAGTTCCAATTCTACCTCTCAAACATTGCCCACACACGGCTTGTGTGTTTTAAAAGCACCAACAGTAAGTTTGTCATAAATAAATAATAATTACCAACTTAAAAGAGTGTTTTTGTGTATAATACAGCCTATATCCACACAAAAGTTTTACTGCACCACCTTTTTGTTTTACTGCGTCGAAATTCTAGTTTGCAGATGAGTTATTTGTAAATATTTCCCAACACATAAGGGCACCATTTTGAGTACCAGTGTCAGGTATGTTTTCTAGAGGATCCTGCGTCTGTCTACCTGCTTTTATTATCTGTGGATAGTTGGCAAAGAATTCGCTGAATTTTATTAGAAACCATAATCTACTTAAACCTCGCAGTTTGTTGGATACCGTCGCTAATTATCATTCTAAGTGATGGTAAGCGTACAAATTAAGGGTCAAAATTAAGATAATTGCACGTAATGAAATGAAAGTTAAACGTAACATTGAAATTAAATCTGTGCTCCTTATGTAGTCCCAATCAAGAGCTGTTTGACTCTCAAAAGTTACCCAACCAAAATTTTAAATTTTTAAATTTTACAATTTTTTTAAAAAATTGCTATTTCTATATTCACCAGGGTGCAAACATTGCTGTATAGTGCGAGACAAACACCAAGGTGCAATAAGCTTTCTTCTATAGCCATCCAAAATTTAAAACACGCCATCCTCAAACACCTTTCCCATAAATATCACATCTGTGGTTAAACCACATTGGTGGTAGGTACGCAGAAAATCATTCAGGTTGAATCTCAGTCTTCCATTAGCTTCATGATCACGGCTTTTTTTAACACAGTGGAGCTTTATTTATCCTTTCCACGAATTCATGAAGAATAACTAATAGTAGGGACTTCTTAAAATAATTTTTAAGAATAAAATATAAAAAGGAAATATTGTGGAATATCTTATCAGCTACTTAAACGTGGCTTTATGAACGGTGAAATATCATACTCGAATCGTTAAATTATATTTTGTCAATCATGTTTGATCACTTAGAGTTATTCATATATACTGATAAAAATTTCTTGCTATACCTCTCCCCAACTACCAAATCGCTGAAACTATAAAATGCATGAGTATCTGGCGACTTTTAGTTACAAAGCAGTATTCCCTTGTAGTCTAACCTGGAAAAGTACAAACCAGCTGGGGAATTTAATGCCGTACTGGCAAGTTGGCCATGGTAGCTTAGTGGTTAAAGCAGCCGTTCGATAAGCGGAAGATCCGTGGTTCAAAACCCGGCTATGGCATTGAATTTTTCAGTCCTGATTGCACCTCTTAAAAAACAATGCCCACACACGTCTTGTGTGTTTAAAAACACTAGCAGTAAGCTTGTTGGCATAAATAATAAATAGCAGTATTCTATGTTTATTTTTTGAAAACGAATCCTTTTCTTTTGTACGTTTAGTTTACTTTTGAAAGTTAACCACTCAGTAGCAGGAGGAAATGGAGAAAATAAAAAAAGCGTTAAGTTAAACATTGTAAAGTGTATGCTTACTTATGTCAGACATAGCATTGTATTTTAATTGTTATAGTTACTGTCCATGAACAGCATAACTCGAAAATGAGCACTCACTGAAATATCAAACTTGATATTTAACTTCAATTCTCTTCCAAGAATTCAACTAGACTATTTTTACAAAAATTTCCATTTCCCAAACCATCCTTTGCGTGGAACATTTTTCGAAAATTGTGATTATCCCAAAAATGACTTCTAACATTTTGGTTAAAAACATGTTTTAAGAGACTTTCATTGCGAATGAAACATATTCCTTGGAATAGCCTTCGAAATTCTCTATTGTTGCAGACGGGCTCAAATGACCTTGTCGGTGGGCTCCTAAAACCCACTCGCTCGCCCTCACTCACTCCTTCCTCACTCACTCCTCTCTCACTCCTCACTCACTCCTCACTCACTCCTTACTCACTCCTCACTCACTCAATCACTATTTTTGTAGAACTGGTAAACAAGAGACAAAATACTAAAAATGTAGATCTTTTAAAGCACACATACGCGCGTAGGATTTTGTGAAGTTAACCGTTTCCAAAGTATTCCTTGCCAAGTTGGTATGTTTTTCCCCTCTCGAATGGAATCTTAAAATTATTACACAATCAACCAGTTCAAAAATATTTGACTATCGCTTTAGTTTAGTATACTATTCTTACACCTACATCAGAATGTATATACTGTAATGAAGATTTAACTTGGTTAACAAGAAATACGTAGAGAGATAAATTTTTGTATGCATAGTTCAATACGGAAGAGAGTAGAAAGGTCATGTGAAAACAAACATATAAATTTGGTTTTACTTTTCTTTGTTTCCTTCTTCATTTGCACATACTCTATGCTTTCTGCTATGCTTTGAAGCTCTTTTGTAGCTTAAAAATATGAGAAATGCCGTAACTTAGGCCGTAGTTTAATCCGTTCACTACTAAAAGCCAAAATATCAGTTGGGTGCATCTAACGACCGATATACACGTGTCCTCTTCCAGGGTGGCCAGATGCGGTTCGGTTTGATGTTTACCCCCTGGTGGAAAACTCTTCTCCGGGATAAATTGCCTATCCTGTGAATGGTTATGGCTTTGGCATTTGTTTTCTCCTTTGTTTGGGTTATGGATACATATGTATGACGTTGTTTGGTCTACGTTCGATTTCTGTGAGTGCAGGATGTTACCAACAGGCAATGCAGCACGCAGAATATAAAAATGATCCAAATTGTGCATTCACGGTATAAATATACCACTTGAAAGCATTAATCATATAGCTAAAACCATATGTGTCGTATGAAATATACCATTTTAACATCCCCTTTCGCCTAGCTTTTATTGCTGTATTTAAATAATTAGTTACAGAGCGTAACGAAACTGTTTACCTACATGCAGATTAGTATTACAGAATTCTGGGACTGAAAGACGACCGAAAATCTTTCAAATTAATGATTTTTAGGTTTATGCATATTAATGCTCTATAAACCTTCAGTCATCGTTTGGCAGTACATTTTTTTTTTAGATTCCACCATTTTTAAAGGTCTAGCGCAGCCTTTGAAAGTCATAAGCACTATATATAAACGCCCTTTTTGACTTTAATTTTCGGCAGTATTTGAACAAAATACGGGCCAAAAGGGTGCAAATTCAGTGGTTAAACGGTATGTCACCGCAAGAGAAAAGCTATGAATCTGAGAGAGAATATAGACAAAAGAGGGAAGGTGTGACAGACAGGTACATAATCATGATGCATGTGTGTAGAAGAATTGATCTTTCTCGACTTTACATTTGTCAATTTATTATCTGCTCCATGCGCATTACATGTTGTGCTATACTCTTACAATTTTTCCAGCATGTGCTCCATTTATGTGACTTCAGTTTCAGGCTGTGATTTCAAAATCTGAAAATTTGTTTAGCTTTAAGAAAATTAAATGCGGAAAAAAGGTTAAAAAATGATTTTGAATGTCCATTAAATCAAAGAAATTAATTACTTTGAATGTAATTTTTTTTCTTCCTGCCTGAGATTGGTGGGGTGTGTTGGGCAATTAGTTTATAAAATAATAACACTATGGTGATACTTTAGTTTTTCTTGAGCGTGAAATATTTTGAATATTAAGGTATTTCGTATTGTGTAAAAGTGAATAATTCCCTCAAAACTATAAAACAGATTATGTTGGAACTTTGTGTGGAAGTCTATAACATAAAGACCTTTAAGTGTGCAAAGTACTGATTTCACACCCATAAAAACATGTAACATTTAAATTTCTGCCCCAGGGATTCTTAAATATTTATTTTAATTAAGAGTGTATTTTATGATGTGATTATACAGCGAGGGTTTACATGTCTAACATTGGTTTCTGTTCTTTTCAGGTAAGTAGCGCTCAATGGAGTGGTGGTTGTTAGTTGGTGAGTGTTGAAGGATACAGTGATTTTCTAAATTCAAAATTTGATTTGTATTTTGAGTGTAATTTTGATAACGTACAACTAACAAGAGGTATAACTGGAGGTATACTTTTTGCAAACGTAGAGGGAAATCGAATATATTTATCTTTTCCTGTATTAAATAAGCACATATATCCAACACAGCTTATTCATTACTCCACTGCACGATACCTTTAATTGTCGAAGCTTATTTTTTTTCTAAAATTTTTTTAAAAAAAAACAATTTTTTCTTTTTTGTGTAGCGTGCTATGCTCAAAACCAATTACAAGCTTTCGTTTGTTAGGCTATTGTAAACACTAAAATAAATATAACGAAACAAATGTAAAAAACAAATAAATATACGAGCAGTAAATAATATTTCAACGTGGTTTTTCAAGAGGTATAGAGGGTGTAAGAGACACAGGTAGCCAGAGTTCAAGTGGTAAAATATATATACATAGTTTTTATTTGTGGACGCTTTTTAACTGCTTTGGTTCTCAGCGTCCCATTCTAATTTGGCGTGAAGGACCGCATCATTTTGCCCAGAGGCCTCTTTATTAGGCTTGGGGTACTTTTGCATGACACAGATCCATGATGGGGGACAACGACTTCACATCCCTTCTTAAGGAAGCCATGCTAAGGATTTTACGCCCGAAAACACCCTTCGCCCTACGCCGCGTTTGAACCCATGACCTCGGGAACCAAAGTTTATGTAGTGATTCTCTATATTAATATGAGTAAATGTTATAGTAATGTTTAATCTTATTTTCTTGTTTTGTTTTGTTTTGTACGGTCCACTTCTTACTCAGTGATATCTGTTAGAATAAAAACGTGCTTAATTAAGGCTATGGACAATTTAAAATAAATTACCAACGTTAGCATGAATGCAGTTTTATCCAACCTTTCGCACCACTTTATTGGGTGATATTACCAGCCCTGTTGTCTACTTTCTACTTTTCTACTTTCATATAAAGCACTATTGACACTTCAAAGTAAATTATCACCGTAAGGTTGTGGTCACGGCGGTAATAAACGTTTTGTGCTCCTTTTGGCACTACTCTGAGCTTAGATCACCAACGTGATCTCTCTCTCTCTCTCTCTCTCTCTCTCTCTCTCTCTCTGTCTCTCTTCTACTGCCGAGGAACCAGTTGGGCTTTTAAATGCACGCATTCCAGCATTACACAAAAGGATTTTGAAAGGCGATAAGATGACACTGGATTGAAAGAGTAGTGTGATTGTTACACATAGGATTTTTCACTTAACATATTTTCTTTTTATACAGAAGGTACAGCTACAAAAACCTAAATTTAGTTTTCATATGTGCAGGTGCTTAAAAACAATATACTTACTTTAAACTGACATAGGACATGTTACCAACAAGATGGTGGCCCGTCGCACTGCAATAGGAATGAGCGAGTATACCTAAATCAAGATATACCTTTACTTTCTTTATTACGTATAGTAAAGTAGAGGAAGTACTGTATTCCACACAAAAATTCAATGTCGAGATTTCACCGGAAATATGTTTTGAGGCCACCCAAATAAAAAAAAAAAAAAATAAAAAAGAAAAAAAAAAGAAAGAAAAAAAAAAAAAAGAAAATCCTCAACCTTATGGAAAATTTTTGATTTTCATCAAAAATGGCTCTAACGATTTTGATTAAAATGTCACATATTTAAGATATTTTTATGGCAAATGGAAATGTATATTTTGAATTTTCTATCTATAGCCTATGTAGTTCTGTTTACCCTTGATGACTATGCATAACTGGTAAACCGTAAGAGATAGACCAAGACTTACTGTACAAAAAAGCTAGATCTCGTTAAAACACAATTTATATTCAAATGCATTTTTGGGGGGGGGGGTGGAGTGAAACTTTTCGGAGATATTCCGTCGGTCTGGTTGGCTAAGTTGGTTAGACGCTGGCCTACTGATCCCAAGGTCGTGGGTTCAAATCCACCCCAGACCGATGTTTTAACCGACAGTTCCATCTCAGTAGATATGACATGCAAAAGAACTCTTGCGGGACAAAATTCCGGCACAACAGCAACGCTGATGTGATCCTAGCAATTGATAGCGTCGTTAAACAACAAAATAATTTTAAAATTTTTCTTACGTTTACTAGTTATGCAAAAGTCATCAAGAATAAACAGGACTACATGGGCTATAGGCAGAAAATTAAACACATGTTTCATTTTCCATAAGAATATCTTAGATATGGGATTTTCATCAGAATCGTTAGAGCCATTTTTGAGAAAATCAAAATTTTCCACAAATTGTCCATGTAAAGGGTAGTTCAGAGTGGAGGAATTTTCTTCGAAATCTTGGTTTGGTATCCTTGAAAGATACTAAACTTAAATACCAACTTTGGTTTGTAACCGACTTTTCGTTTTTGAGTTGTTGTTCAGTCTCCCTCTCTCTCTTTCACACGCATGTGTTGTTTAAAGAAATTTTCATTTTGTTGGACTGTAATTTAAGTTTAAGAATGATTTACTTTAAATTCGCACGTACCCACGTACCCACGCACCCACACACCCACACACCCACACACCCACACACCCACACGCCCACACGCGTACGCCCGTAGACCTTGTTCAAAAAATGTTATATTTTTAATTCAGGGGCCTCATGCCATATTTCCCGTGAAATCTCGATATCTAATTTTTGAGTCTACTTATTGTACGTAGTAGAGAAAATAAAAATTAAGATTTCTCCAAGGAGAAATCACGTTTCCTGATTTGTTTTACTCCATGAACGCATATAATTTCATTGCGTTGATAGTTATTTACTAGCACTGCGAACGAATATCTACGGTTGAAAAGTGAAGAAGAAAAAAAAAAACAGCTTGAAACGGCTAACACTGTTATAAAAAATAACGAATGGATGCAACGCCCAGTTATTAGTACATTCGGATCGCCAAGGCGGATATTAGCGCGCTGTTTCGGCTCGTAAATTTCTTTCTGAGCAGTTCTTTTGGAGCACGCAGATCCCAACCTTGACATTTTGTTCTCCTCCCAGAGAAGAACGAGATTTGGATGTAAATTTACAGAAGGGAATCGCAATCATTCTGCACGGAATTATGGGCCACAAAGGAGGGAGAAATGTACAACAGACACGTTGAGTAGCGGATAATTTAAATTGATAAGTATCTAGGAATTCACACCCGTATAAGCGCCAAAGATGAAAACTCCTGCATTTCTTGTGCATAAACAAAGGTGAGACAGCAGTTGCGAAGTAGTTCTTATTGGAATCCACCAAACTTGAATGTTATTGCAATCAAGGCATGCTGGTTTAAAAATTAAATTATGATTAAAGGGTGTGTGTTGTGGTGTGTGTTTGTGTGTGTGTGCGTGTGTGTGCGTGTGTGTGTGCGTGTGTGTGTGTGTGTGTGTGTGTGTGTGTGTGTGTGTGTGTGTGTGTGTGGACAGCATGACTCAAAAACGAAAAGTCGGTTAAAAACCAAAGTTGGGATTTAAGTTTGTCATTCAAGGATGCGACACGAAGATTTTTAAGAAAATAGCCCCAACCTAAACTACCCTTTACATGGAACATTTTTAGAAAAGTTTGATTTTCTTGAAAATGGCTCTAACGATTTTCATTAACATACCATATGTTTGAGATATTTTGATGACAAATGAAATTTATATCGAATTTTCTGGCTATAGCCCCTGTAGTCGTATTTGCTCTGGAAAACTTTTGCATAACTGCCGTTAGACATAGACCAGATCGTACTATACATAAATGTAATCTTGCTAAAATACACAATTTATGTCTCAATAAATTTTCTTGTAGGGTGAACCATTTCGGAGATATTCCTTGTTATGTGTGTGAGTTTCGTGAAACAAAACTTTCGTGAAATGGAACATCGTTCATTTTTTATATGGTAAGTGTGCAAAGAGAACAGAATCTCAAAGCTTTAAAAGATTTGACTATGGCACAAAGCCTACTGTATTCTTACATTCCCCTTACACCTACAAGGAAATCAGCAAGAAGGTAATTTGTACGAATGTTTATCTCAACTAACACGAAGAAGATATAGGAATAAGAGTTTGTAAGAATTGTTAACACAAGAGTAGAGAAAGTCATGTGAGTGCAACACATCAGATTTTTTAGTTATGCTGTCCACAGACTGACAGATTGACAGACACACAGACTGGCACATACACGGACGTTTTTCCAAAAATGCGTTTTTTGGATTCAGGGAGCCTCAAAACATATATTTTCGGTGAAGTCTCGACATCGAATTTTTGGGTGGAAGACAATACTTCCCTTGCTTACAAGTAGAGAAAGTAAAAAGGTTGAATACCACTACTCTAGCATAGGATGTAGTGTGGACCTCTGAATAACAAATCTGCCAGTAATACAATTTACTTTTGTGATCGATGCATCACACTGAAGCACCGTTCTGGAGAAATAGGTCCATAAGGTCTATCTTCAGTAGAATACTTGTTGCTTTTAGCATAGAGAGAGGTATCAGCACAATCGAGTTCTAGTTCCTTACTACCTTGGAGAGGAAAGGCTTTATTCAGTTTACACCATGATAGTACGGAAATGCCCTGTTCATTATTATCTTAGGCCAAATTGAAATGACATTTGAAAAATAAGTATGACTTCTCACATATGACAGTTTTACAATAACCTTTCTTAATATATTAAGCAACGCTCTTCTACGATGGTTTATTAATGTATACCCTTAGTTTGAAAGAGTTAAACCCGGAGCGGGCATTAAAAGGGTGTGTGTATTATTTTCATTTACTCTGCGACAGTCGTATTATTACTACTCTTTATAATGCAGTAGGATAAGAAGTTAAAGACGTTTTAAAGTGGTGTCGCAATTGTTGACGGGTAAGATTTATATTTTATAAAGAAATGATAAGGCAATCAGTAAATAATTGCAGCAGATTATTTCCGTATGTTGAAACAATGCAAAATGTAATAATATATTGACATTGTCCTAAGTCGTGAGGTAAAGGCAATTTAGTGGGGCTAAAGTTAGGTATACATAATAACTTTATCAAGGTGTCCCTGGATTTCAGTGTGTTTAGCCGTCGCAGACTTTGCCAGCATGTAGATACAATGAAAATTAAGCGGCGATGAAATTATTGGGATTGAACAAATTCATTAAATGGGAATTGTTTTAGATACCGCTTTAAGATTTGGGCACCTTATGTAGAGACGTTTGTATAGGATTCACATCTTTTCCATCATGTTTTTACAGTTGTAGAGAAGTGCACTATGATTATTTCCATTCATCGCCCAGCTCTTGAATACCCGCAGTCAGCGTTAACTTCAACTTAACATTTCTGCGAATAACTGCATCATACGCTTCGCATTGTTGTTATTGTTTTTATTGTTGTTATTATTACTACGGGAACAGTTAGTTTAAAACAGTGGAGTGTGGATACGTCAGAAGTTGGGATATACTTACCTATAATTCAGTAGTTACCGTTCCGAGTGATAAGATTCAGAAACAGTTTAATTCTGTAACCTCAACAGGCGTCAACTCCTTCAAATA
The DNA here is from genome assembly GCA_030765045.1 of Tenodera sinensis. Lineage (NCBI taxonomy): Eukaryota > Metazoa > Arthropoda > Insecta > Mantodea > Mantidae > Tenodera > Tenodera sinensis. The sequence continues at coordinate 96,826,645 of CM060965.1, forward strand.
GATGTTTATTAACACTTGCCCACGTATACCAGGAGATAAATATCTCTTAGTTCTTCTGGGGGGTGGGGGGGGGGTGTCACCTGGCAGCAGAACTGGAGAACGAGATAGTAGAATGGTGTCAAAGGTTATCAACCGACAGAGCGGAAACAAACGCTTAAGAGACGGAAATACAGTAGTACCCCATATTTTATTAACCAAGGAATACGAAAAATAGCCAATATTTAAACAAGCAAATAAGAATTTAATTTCCTTAGAATTTGCTCTGTACAGCAGTACTTTTCATTCTGTATATTATGAATACGGTATGCAAGTTTGAATGAACAATTAAATTAATACTTCTTTCCATTCTCGGGCTGCACAAAACATCTCATTAGCTGTAGGCACTTATATTTTGAAGTATTTAGCTTAATTCTTAATTTTCGTTAACTATGATTTAAAGGTTATGTTACAGTGCTGTTAAGTAAATGTGTTTAGGAACGGAAAAGAAAAATAGTTTAACCTTACTTTTGCTTCTTGAAAGAAAGCAGAGTTAAAAGGGAAATGTCCACGTATGCTCTATCATGGAAACGCTGCAGTGAAGATAAACGGAAGTTTAGAACTTTTAACTGAAGGTCGGCAAAACGGAAGAGTGTAATCAGATGACCTATTGCAAGTTCAGCAGAAAACAAAATGCTGTTACTAAAAGAAAAGGAATAGAACGAATAAAATAAGGAAGAAAAAGAGAAGAGCGAATGAAAACAAAGGAAGACTAAAGCAAAAGAAAATAAACCAGTTTTTTTCCTTATTGTATCTTAAAAAAACGAAATGGAAGGGGGGGGGGTGGCTTTGTTTCTGTTCTCTCACTCAAAGGGAAGAAAGTTTTTCACTTCCAGATCCTCTCAAATTTTGAGTTGGTAGCGCCAACTTCTAACATCCCGATATGAAACTTGTGAAGGCCAACGTAGTGGTGGACATATGTATGTATATCCTGGTTTCTTCTGTTACTCTCTTCATCAGCATGTAGCTTGTAAAGAGAACATAGACTACTCGACTGCGATTCACGGTTTTACGTGAATAAGACTAACTTCTTTGATTTTCGTATCACGTTGGTTTTAGCGGATCACATACTGTGAACAAATACATAGGTTATTTCTTACAGTGGAGGAGTACAATTCAGTTTTACATATCTTTGGCATTTGTTGGAATAAATAAAAACATATGTAACCATCCAAACGAAAATGTGTTAACTATATTATGTGGTTAAATCTGAAAAGCGACTAACTCTAAACTCCGCGGCACAACAGCCCATGCACGGCCAAGCCCACCGCATTCACCACCTCCGCTCTTAACGGCCTCATGAGTGGCGTGCAGTAGTGGACGGTGGGACGTGGTTAGAGCCCAAATTCCCTCCTCGCCAGTAATGCGGTCTTCGCAACCTGGAGCCAGGTGTTAGTGTGAGGAAGAAAATAATGATATAAAGATAAAACTGTTGTGAGGAAACGTGATGATGGATCAGTTGGTAGAATGAGTGGTAAAAACTCTCCCAGACGCCGCTTCGTCCACGACAAATCCCAGTTGCGGTCCCCTGGTATCGAACTCTTGGTGAGAGGCGGCCGGTTTAGCCACTCGGTCACGGTTGAGAAGCAGGTGTAGAATTTACTAAAAATACTCGCACACATATTTAGATAAGACTGTTTCAGCAGCCTGGTGCAGATGAAAGCATACATTGAAAGTCGATTGATCAATCATTTGAGTAGTTAGACAGCTATTCCAAGGTCAATATGTGTCTATATGCGCACGTGCGAGAGAGAGAGAGAGAGAGAGAGAGAGAGAGAGAAGGGGGGAGGTAGAAGGAGGGAAGTATTGTTTTCCTTTTGTTTACTTTTATATGTATAACATCGGCGACTGTAGATATTTTTGAGCTCTGCCTCTTTAAATGCATAATATGGCAAATAACTCATTATTTACCCTTAATTAATAACTATAACCAAATTTAACAGTGAAACCTTACTGCAGCTAAGTCTGTGAATAGCGCACGCAGCATCTCGAATCTGGTTGAGCTAGCTAGGAAGTTTTGGCATACAAAGAAACTTATAAATTAATTATAAACTTATCTAATTTATTAATTACAATGTTGGTTCTAACAGTATATTTTTGCCTTGGAACGCCATTGTTTTTGTTTTATTTGTTGAAATTTTAAAATTATAATCGTCACATAACTTCTGTAAAATATACACTACTCTTTGCAGCTCGTCTTCAGTTTTACTCAGAATTATCTTGTCATCTACAAATAGCATCGTCTTAAGCGTAAAATTTGGTGCAATATGAATGCCTCCGTTAATTTTAAAATCCACTCTCTAATCAGGTCATCTATGTAAATGTTAAACAATGTAGGAGATAAACTGCAGCCCTGCTTTATACCTTGATTTACATATATCCGTTTGCTATGCTTTCCATTTCCAATATGTTACTTCAATTAAATTATTTGGATATTTAAGTAATTATATAATACGAACCATGATCAGAACTACACTTTGGTCTATGCAAGAGTCGTATTACACATGAACATTCCCAAATGTATCCGATTCTGAGTTCTTGTCGATTGGTTATTTCTTCACTCCACACTTGAGTCCCACTCACTCCCACAAACATGGCTGTTTGCAATTATTTGCTGAAGTTAGAGTAGAGAAGTAAAGGGAGATGCTGCTTCGGTGCCCAGTATCAGCGGTTATTACAGTGCTTTGGAGAAGTACAGAATGCATTATGATGAGTAGGTATATCATGAACCACTACACGCATTTGTATTTGTCCCTGATAAAAAAGAGGCGGTGTAGGAAACTGCCTATTTGTGTGTCCTACAGACACTAACATATGGAACAGAGACTATCAATAAACTAAGCTGCTTGTTGGAAATATCGACTTGTGTAAACACAATTCAACACAATGTGGCACTTGGAAATATTCTGCTCTCCTAATGCGACTTAATCATTTTTCCATGGCTGTACAATTATCTAGAAGATTTTTACGATGAAAGTTCCCCTTTCTCCTTTATGTTCATTTCGTACAGCCTGTTGCTATTCCAAAGCGATTGAAAAATTCCCTGATATTCATACAAAAGGATGAGAAACACCGGTGGTACGTCTGATTTCCTTAACCTCCCACGACGACCTTCAAATTCTGGGAATACTACATGCCCTACAATTACGATTTATGGGTAGAACAATCATCAGTCAGATTGGTCGAGTAATGATTCAGATATTTACATTAGGAGATATATGGACCGTTGTACCTGTTCTGTATTCCCATAATTATTTAATAACCCAAAAACTATACAGTTTTCACGTAATGCATACACTTTTAGCATGCAGTGCAACAAAATGGAGATGAAGCTGGTAAATATGATGATGCTACATTACCAGACTACCAAATTAACTTATCTCTCGTAGTAAAACCACATAGCCTCCGATCAAGGAAAATAATATTCTCAGTTGTTGATATAAAATTTTAAGGTTATTAATTTTTTTCTCTTTATACAATTACTAAGTATGCCCTACCGAGCGGGATGGCTCAGGCTCAGGTGGCCCGCATCGCGGGTTCGATTCCCGTGCCCGACCTTCCTGACCCATGGATTTTTTTCGGAGGTTTCCGCGAATCGTCAGACGAATGCTGGGAAGGATTTCCATATTCTCCGAGTTTTCTGTCCCTCCATTTCGTTATATTAATCATTTCATTTCATCCTTCATCCGGTTAGGTTCCTTTTAGGGTTGGAAGCGTCGGCGAGCGTCGCGGTATCAGCACGCTCTGGAAATCTCGTTCCCCGGATTGGAAGTCGGGCGTACTAGTTTCCGCGACGCCCAAGGAATGGTACAACTCCAAGGGAGTAGGGAAGCGGTTTCCGAGTCCCGCGCCCCCCTTGGAATACGAACTCTTGAGGCCGCCCTTAGGATCCATTCGCCTCGTCCATCCCCCGGAGGGCGCCTCGTCAAGGACATAGGCACAAAAGATCGCCTTTTGGTCGAGGTGCTAAGCCCCCCTTCGCAAGTTGTCAGAGTCATAGCATGCCCTGCTAACCAACTTGATTACAAAATAAGTCAAAGGAAATAAACAAAATGTTCTTGTGATTAATATAGGGTTATCGAGAAGTCTTAAATTATTTTGTGATTTAACGATGCTGTCAATTACCAGGATCACATCAGCGTTTCCGGTGTGCCGGAATTTCGTCCCGTCCTGAGGGAGTTCTTTTACATGCCAGTAAATCTACTAACAAGGAGCCGTTGTTTTTAAGCACACCTAAAAACCATCGGTGTTGGCCGGATTTGAACCCACGACCTCGGGATCAGTAGGCCAGCGTCTAACCAACTGAGCGACCCAGGCCGATGATATCGAGAAGTCGCTCCGTAGATATATTGGACCAAGATTCCCATAAAGACGGGAATTCCGGTGGCAATATGGTATAGCTAACTTTTCGCGAAATAAAAAATCTGATGGATTCAGATATGTAATTCATTTCGTTACCATGAGCGGTAGGTACAGACTTGTTGATAACCCTTTAGTTTGTCATTGCTACCGCAGGCGCATCCAAGCATTATAAGCAGCTTCGATTCTCGTTTGTTTTGAGGCACCTTTGGTTTTCTTAATTGCTAAATCGTATGCTTTATTTCTAAGAATATATTGTTGGTAGTGAAATATCACTACCATTTGTCTTAGTTTACAGGCATTTTTTGTGGAGTAACAACTATTACTTTCTTCTCGATGGCAATTTCATCAAAAACCATAACTTCCTCTATAAGGTATTCCTATTCCAGTACATAGACCTTGCAAATCCTTTTATGTTTTTGTAGTTTAAGAATTGAATTTGCGGGGTGCTCCGTCAGAGAGAATAGGACTTCTCAATGCTGAAAGAAGTGCCAAAATCGGTTGAGTGGCTTTTGAGATTACACACGCAGACGCACACGCACACACACACACACACACACACACACACACACACACACACACACAGAGAGAGAGAGAGAGAGAGATAGTGAGGCGGGGGGAGGGAGGGAAAGAGAGAGAGGCAGAGATACACAGCCACACATTTATACTCAATTATTATAGATTCTACAACCATAGAATTTCCCTTATAAATTGTACTATTCATGCTCCATTTATTTTCAATTTATCATTCGATCCTGTTTTAAATTTTATCTGTTCCGGAATCCGCCCTTCCAGTCTTTTCCAAGGCGCGCTTGATAAAAGTAGATTCCCACGGTCTGTTTAACATTTTGCACAAACGCATTTTTTATCTTATGATAATACGTGTTTAAATGGTAATGGCACATGCAAAAGCTGTACCAGCTACAATACCATATCAGGGAAACTAAAAAATTGCCTTTAAATAGCATATAATTTACATATTTTCAGAATTCCGCATCACGCACTATACAAATAGACGGACTTTTTGCACTGGTAGCTTTTAAGTGACATTGGCAACAAAACGTTAAAAATACTTTCTCATTTTTTCTTTCTCTAGTGCATACCATGGGAGGTAAATAAACACTGTTATCTACCCAAACATTTTTTATCGACATTTTACCAGAAGTATGCGTTTTGAGATTCCTTAAATCCCCGAAAAGCAATGTTAAAACTCCGTGTAGTAATTAATGGTAGTTGTATAATGGATTAACCTGTAGAAAGGAATCGCATTTATAGAACTAATTGTGTGCGCGTGCGGGGAAGACAGGGCGAGGGAGAACAGGAAAGAGTAACTCAAAAACGAAAAGTTGGATAAATATCAAACCGGGTTAAGTTCAGCATATTCATGAAGTTTGCAAATAAATTTTCCATCATAAACTACCCTCTTCGTGGAGAACTTTTCGCTATTGTTTTTCTCAAATCTGTGTTAAGGATCTGTGTTAAAGTAGTGTAATACATATGTTTAAGATGTTTGCATGACTGTTAAATGTGTATCTTAAATATTGTATGAATAATCTCGAGTGATCTTCTTTCCACAATTAGTGTATAACTGCTAAACTGTGCATGAATAATGTAGAATAATGTATAGGTACAGGGTGGAAGGTTCGGTGCTTAGGCCAGAGTAACCTGGCTAATACATGCAGGTGTAAGAAATATAAAACACTCTGTTTCCTTTGATAGGTTTAATCGCTGTGTAAAAGTGTTCATTTTTTTCGCAATGTGAATGGCAACACTGGAATGGTGGGCTTAGTCCTTGCACACTCCAAACGACCTGTGTTGTTACCGACCAGCGTGTGCTTCCAGCTCAGTATTTTCTCAACTGTAAACAAAACACTCGGCCAGTGCGTTTACCGTACATAATTGTTTACACAATATTTGTGCTATAGTTAGTGAAATAATAAACGATTTATATCCATTCGTCAAGAAGCAGGATGGCTTCAAATGTTTCACACATTTTTTTTTTTCAATGAAACGGTTCTTTATTGAAGATAATTGTACTGGACATCGTTGTTTCACTCATCAGTGGAATCCCAGTATTGACCTGATCACCCATCCTGGTTCAAGTATGTTAAGAAAGTTTGCTTTTTCCTTAACAGGCTAATGACCAATGCCATTGGCTTCGGTAATCCGAAGATGCAGAAGGTTCATTGGAAACTAAATACTGTCGTAGGATATACAAACATTTGTGCATGCAGCAGTCTATATCGTGAGCAGCGTGACGTGAATAGAATTATTAATAGCTTTTTATTTGAATGCTATAGCTTATGTATGTGGGTTTGTTTGTAAAGCGTTGTATGAATTTATAATGGTTAGAGAGTCATGTAGGTGTAAATCAACTTTCTTTTTACTTAATTTTGCCATGTAACCTTATTTATGAAAGCCATAACCCATTGCAGTGCAAGTTCAAGTGCAGGAACAACTACCATTCAAACACGCCCGAAGACTTGACCTTATATTCATACATTTTATCTTCGTTACAAATGACAGTACTATAAAATGTGATTAAGTATTTAAAGTTCAAATTTAAAACAATGAAAACAAAGTGCAGCAGCTACATAGTTTAATTTAAATACCTCCAGAAGTCAGTTAAGGTTGCAGATGAATGTAACAGCCAACACATTAATGGATTAATAAGGCTAACGGTTTGGAACACCTGCATCATGCAATCGAATTAAAAAAGAAATCCGATGTATTACATTCCTATGACCTTTTGTGTCCTCTGTCGTTTATAAGTGGATATAAAACTATTGTTAATAAAGAAATTTCATACTCTTTTCATGCAATCGCGAGAAACAACTAAATATTGACAGAATTTTAAATATTGACAAAATATTAAACTATTCGAAAGATTAATAATTGATATTTTGGAAACGCTTATGCCACAAGAAGAAGAAATTGGAAGAAATTGCGTGATTTAAAGAGCTACCTACCGGCAATATATTTTATCTACTGGCAATATATATAATCATCTATTGGCAATGTATATTACATAATGTAGTATAGGAAACGTCACATTTTTACAAATTATATCAAGTATTCTCATCACGTGACGTGAACAAACCCAGAGAAGAAATAGTCCAATGTATTTTCAGGAGGTCCAACTCATTAGCCCAATAACACCTTAAATTTCTCAAAGCATATCGGAAAGTATAAGTACATTAACATTTCTTACCGATTACTTGCATTTAAAGGAAAATAACAAGTGGCACAGTGTGTATTTTAGAATAAAGCTGACTGTAATTGTCACACTGGATGCCAAAGGTTCACTATCTCTGCTGTAGAGAAAGAGGTCATTGCTCATATTTCTATGCTCAATCAATATAATTATGTGTTTTGGACAGTTAACAGTGATATAAGCCAGGTTACGATTTGAATAGGAGTGTGAAAACTTAAATGTTCCTGGAGCAAATTTACATAGTTAACAATGAATTTGCGAAGCCTTTTAGATTTTAGTTTACTGCCTTTGTGTTGTTTTACGACTGGAAAATATTGAGCATAGTTAATAGTACTTAGGTAAGTTCAGCGGTTCCATTAACGGCGTATGCACCCTTCAACAAACATGTTAGTTGTTATCGCGGGAGGATCTACTTGGCGTGTCATATCGGCCTTGTGTTGCGGCACAAAGTGGCATTAATTTAGTTGCTGTGTTGTCTTGCACATCCACCAGCCGCTTACTTTTGAGCCATCCTACAGACTCATCAGCGCTCACAGACTAAAGCCCTCTCCAAACAGCAATAGCGAATCAATGCGGTCTATTTTTCGCTTTCTGTAACTGGTTTATACTTAGAAGTTTAGTATATTAATAAACAGGTAAATAAAAATCCATTAAAATATTTATTTTGGGGATGACAAAAATTGATATATTCTTCAGGAAAATTATCATTCCATATATTGTATGACAACAATGATGAAGTGGCTCGTTCCGTTCGTCTTACCATCCAGGCAAGTTACGTCACATGTATTGTAGACACAACATTTAATGGCGAGTGGCAGGTGGAGCTTATCAACGCAACATCTAGTCAGAGTCTTGCCGCGCCTTGTGGTGTTGTATAATTAAACACGCTGTGAAATCACACTGTAAAGCCGGCATTACAAATACCATTTGCGCCTACAAATTTTATTTCCGCAACAGGAGATAGAACAATCTGAGGTGGTCAGTTATTAGTCGACATTAAATTTCGTGCCGTTTCTTATAGGTTGTATGTCCGTGGCGTGGCAATAGTGTGCTTCGTTGTAGTACTGGAAAAAACAAATACAACCCTGTTTTAACTGCTGACAAGTATCCTTTCGCGTTGCGTTACGTTTCCCTTTTCCATGATTGGCTCATGTACGCCTTTTGAATGTCCTCCAACCCTGTACAAAGTAAGGATAGGCAATAAAAGTGATATGAACATTCTATCGTGATAGATGCATTTGATTTTGTCATCTTGAGAGAAGAATCCTCTCATCAATTTTTTGATAAGAATTTGCATGTTACAACTGTATTAACTCTATTAATATAATCAATTCATACGGTTATTATAATGTAAATCTGACGATTATCTTTAAATATATTAAGAATAAATGATCATGTTAAATAAGGAACTGCAGAAGAACTTAATCCACGTCAGCAGCCAATGAGCGGTGACTAGTTACGTGACACAAGATCGAGAGATAATGGAACAGACCTTAGTCCTGTAGTCGATTCAGCCTTCGAACTGGATTTAAAGTAAACAAAACATGTATATATCTGTGGTATTCTCGTGTTCTGGTACTTATAACATCTTTACCACGGAAAAGATCGGTGAACAGTTCAAGAAATGAGTGTATGGAATGTGTCCTTCTCAGGCGTGTTCCGATGCGCAAATAAGGTGGTGTTCATGGTGGAATAATTTTAAATCACTTTGCACTATTCCTGTCAGCCCAATTCCGGACCACGCAAACCTTTATGTATCTGGGTCCGTGTTCTGTACTTGTGATCTGTTTACAATGAACTCCCTTACTGATACTTAGACATTTGACACTAAAATCATACACTCACACTTTGTAAATACGTGCACCGCATTTGTGTGCTTTCAGTAACAAATCACATGATCGGGATTGTTGATTTCCAAACCGCAATTTCTTCTCCGCCATCATTCCTATTCATAAATAGAATTTTCTCAACATAAATGTAATTTCCTCATAGGTGAATAAATATATCTATAACACCCATATATAGCTTTCTCCAGAGTTTTGGATATATACTTGTGTTCCCATGAGAACTATTACGACATAAAGACAAGGCACGTTTCACGAAAACCCTAGTTTTCGCTTACAATCCGAGGTTGTATTGTATTGGACATGTCTTTCCAGTTTACAATAAATATCTTGGACGGCAGACTGGCGCCTTAGTTCTACTGTAGGTATATTCAGAGTATCTGCTTCCTGAACGAGCGTATATTTCCGTCTGTTCTAAAATAAGTTATATATACCTAAAACTGATATAAAATCGACATTCACAGTTTATTAATTCTCGTAATAATTACACTCTGTATGTAAGGTAGTTTCATTTTGTATCAACTGTGAAGAACAAATTGCTTGTCATTATAGTGTGGTGCAGAAGAGAGATGAATAATACTGCACAGAATTAAAGGAACCAACAGCCCTTTTAGTCATACTATTAATATTATTTACTATATGATATAAGTCAAAAGTTTCAAACCATGTTTGATAAATGTACGAGGGTAATTCAGAAACTAACCTTTGTTGTCAGGTAACGCAGGAAATACTGTAGATAGTCACTATTTTACTTTCTCTACTACGTATAGTAGAGGAAGTATTGTATTACATCAAAAAATTCGATGTCGAGATTTCAACGGAAATCTGTTTTGAGGCCTTCTGAATAAAACAAAAGAAACATTTTTAGAAAAAGCTGTGTGTGTTTGTGTGTGCGTGCGTGCGTGCGTGCCTGCGTGCGTGCGTGTGTGTGTGTGTGTGTGTGTGTGTGTGTGTGTGTGTGTGTGTGTGTGTGTGGACAGCGTAACTCAAAAACGAAGTCGGTTAAAAACAAACCAAAGTTGGTATTTAAGTTTAATATCTTTCAAAGATACGACACGAAGATTTTGAAGAAGATTGCTTCACCCTAAAGTACCATTTACATGGAAACTTTTTCGAAAACTTTGATTTTCTTGGAAATGGCTTTAGCGATTTTAATTAAATCGATTGATTATGTTTTGAGATATTTTTAAGACAAATGAAATGTATATCTTGAATTTTCGGGCTATAGTCCCTATAGTTGTATTTAATCTGGATGACTCTTGCATAACTGGTAAACCGCAAGAGATAGACCAAATCTTACTATAGAAAAAATGTAGATCTTGCTAAAATGTACAACTTATGTCTGAATAAATTTTTTTGTATTTCGGAGATATGCCTTGTTATTTGTGTGAGTTTTCGAGAACTTATACTTCTGTCAAATATAACATCGTTATTCATTTTCTTATATGCTAACCGTGCAAAGAGAACGAAATCTCAAAATTCTTGAAGATTTGACTATCGCTCAAAGCCTACTGTATTCCCATATTCTCCTTTCACCTAAGCAAATAAGACTGCAAATGTTTATCTCAACTAACATGAAGAAATAGGGAGAAGAGTTTGTAGGAATGGTTATTACAAGAGTAGAGAAACTCCTGTGAGTGTAACACATCAGATTTTTTATGTCGCAGTGAGTTTCTTGTCATGCTAGCGAAAACATCAAACTGCTACGTGTTCGCTCAGCATAACCTTACATAATGAGTGGCACGATAGAAAATCGCTGCCAAATGCGAGGTGCACGATGTTACATTTCTTTAAAAAACGTGGGCGAGCCATTCAAAACAACCGTCGTGATATGCTGACAGTAAGTATTGTGCTTTTGCATTATAACGTTTGACCTCCCTGTTCTAACAACTAGGAAGCTTTCAATGATTTTAAATGGGACAGCTCGATCATGTCCCTTACAGCTTTGCGCCATATCTTCGTCTCTTCCATCACATGAAGTGTCTTAAAGTATCTCCTAGATTTTTGTAAGCCTTTTAAAGATGTTTTATATCACCATGCACCTCACATTTGGCGGGATTTTTCATATACAACATTAATTTTGTAATATTATGATTAGCAAATATGTAGCAGTGATGTTTGCAGCAGCGCTGCTGGACACGCACTTAAATTATGCTGCCCAGGGATGTAAAAATAGCGGCACTATCCCCACTTTTTCCCCACTACGTCACAGTGGAGGTTAATTTCCGAATTGCTCTCATATTTCTCGAAAACCGCAGATAATTGCGCATATTTCACGTTGCGCTTTGGTTTCCCGCGTATCGCGGGCTGGTTAATGACATGTATTTACATCAAGTTGGTTTCTAAGAATGGAACGATTGTAGATGGTTAAAAGGCATCTCCTGTACTTAGTGAAGCGAACGTAGAACTTCTAAATGGACACTCCCATCGTTTTTTATTGACACACATAAATGATTAACTTACAAGTCGATTCTTCATAATACTTAACCGAGCTAACGTAACCAGCGTAGGAATCCTGGCTGGAAGTTTCAGAGGCTTTCTCTGTCTGCTTACCTTTTGGTCCTATAAATACTTAAAAAAGTTGGTTGTTGGTCTCGCTGATCCATTAAATCCTTTATTTACTCAATATACCCTGTTCGGTGTCCAGTTGACGCCCCCCTCACTTTATAAATCTCTAACGTGACCACTGAATGAAGGTGGCTTCATGTGCTTTGGTTATTCCTGTTTCATCTCCCCGCAAGTGCACTCTGCAAATCCAGTGGTTGTCCTGGAGTAATACAGGTAATTACGAGCAACTATGCAAGATATATTTCCTGAAGAGGAGCAATTTTGCAATTGAGAAATCTTAACACCTTAAAAAAAGATTTCATAATCTAATAATTAGTGACAAGTCTTTAGATTTTTCATATTTGGCGTTGTAAACAACTCCTCTGTCTGTCATATGTGCCTGTAAGCGTTAACCGCTAACTCCTTTTGATTTCTGTAAACGAGGGTTACTGCTGTAACAATTGAATAAGGCCTCTGCCCGTTCCCCATTGAAACAAAGGAAGAAAACAAGAATACGGGGAGAGTGTGCATTGAAATGGCAGTTAACGTTTTCAGCAGCCTTGGATTATCATGACTGTGTTTACCACCTTCCAAAACTACCAATGTTTCTACGGTGTGGAGCTCTGCAAAAAACCCTTTATGTAGAAATATCGCTTCTGGAGAGCTCTTCACAATAGTCCTATTAAGCCAAACAGAAAATGTACCGTTATAGCACAAAAACCAATCCAGTCAGATTACTATTTTCCATGTAGTGGTGAATGCTATTTTTCCCTAATTTTTGGATGTTTAGATGATTCATATTGTGACGCCGGCTGCGGCGCACAACAAAGGACAGTCGGGACCCGGCTGCACCACCCCACATCAAAGACGGTTAAGGTCAGGCTACGCGAGCAAACTCATGACAACAGTGTCAGAACCAAAAGGGGTTTTCTACATCATTCGAGAAGTGACTAGCGGCGGGCGACTTTGTATATTTCGTCATCCTCACTGTATAAGGAGACGAGGCAATAAGAGGAGTTAGGAGTTAGTTTAGAATGTTAAGTGTTGTTCATTAGACAAAGAAAGGGAACAAAGACCGAAAAGAATGAGTCAAGGTTACGAGAAGAAAACAATTGTGTGTTGTAATATCAGAAATGGCTGTATACTGTGTAACGTCAGTAAAAGAGACTGTGTTGTTGTGCAAAAGTTTTACAAGAAAATAAAGTGAGAAAAAAAAATAACTGCACTGGACCTTTGTCATTTTGTTACAACATAATTATATAACAGTTAGGAGGCGAAATTGACAATTTGTATTTAACAAGAACTACATTCAACGCCAGCATCTTTGCTATGGACACCTGTTATCGAATCGAAACAGAGTAATGGGCATGTTTACGAATGAACATGCAGTCTGTTGATTAATTAATTTTATTCGCATCGGTCATAAGTGTTACACTTGTGGACCAATCATTCTCAATGTCTTTATCGCCATCTACAATGGCGAAAGTAATTTCCTCACTGGTCTTTGTGTTGCATTTTAGATCGTGACTGATGCAGCGTTCGGACTCACCGTAGATGTGGTGCCTGCAAAAGCATATTTTGTTTTCTTACTATTAAGTTTTGTCCTCTACTGCATATAGTAAGAGGAACTATTGCATTCCCATTCCACCCAAAAATTCGACGTCGAGATTTCACCGCAAATATATGTTTTGAGGCCCCTTGAAAAAAAAAGCAGTTTTAGAAAGAGATGTATGTGTGGGTGTAGGTGTCAGTGGGCGGCTGGGTGCGCGCGTCCGTGCGTGCGCGCGTGTGTACAACATAACTCAAAAACGAAAAGTTGGTTAGTTACCAAAGGTAGTGTTTAAGTTTAATGTATTTCAAGGATGCGACACGAAGATTTTAAAGAAAATTCCTCCACACTAAACTACCCTTTACATGGAAAATTTTTCGAAAATTTTGATTTTCTTGAAAATGGCTAACGATTTTGATCAAAATGCCACATATTTGAGATATTTTATGGCAAATGAAATGTATGTTTTAATTTTCTGGCTATAGCCCATGTAGTCCTATTTACTCTGGATGACTTTTGCGTAACTGATAAACTGTAAGAGATATACCATATCTTACTACAAAAAACTGTAGATCGTGCTAAAACATACAATTTATGTCTAAATAAATTTTTTCGGAGATATTCCTTGTTATTTGTCTGAGTTTAGGAGAACTTATACTTCTATCAAATGGAACATCACTATACATTTGTTATATGTTAATCGCGCAAAGAGAATGGAATTTGAAAGTTTTAAAACATTGACTACCGCTCAAATCTACTGTGTTCCCAGATTCCCCTTGTACCTACAAGAATATAATATAATTTCTGCAAATTTTTATCTCAACTAGCATGAAGATATAGGAATAAGAGTTTCTAAGAATGGTTAGTACAAGAGTAGAGAAAGTGATGTGAGTGCAGCACATTAGATTTTTGATGAGTAGGGCCCGAACTTTAAAACATGTTAGCTTTCGTTTTTGGTTTTCTGTATAGAGGTTACTTTAGGTTTTCTTTGTGAATCATTATTGCTAATACCAATAATACTCCTGAATGTCGTATTATAGGCTATATGCCGATGATTTAGCTTCTTAAGCGCTGAAAATAGTTTTTTGAATAAATGACAACGCCAATCATTTTTTAAGTTTTCATACACTACGTTTTAATGGGTAATTGAATTTGATATGAGTCTACTCCCATTCCCAACTAGATCAGCGTTTTCATGAATTCAATCCGTAATGAGATCGATTTTGATACGCAAGGTTCAAGCATAAATAATTCAAGCTTTTATGTTGCTCACTTGGTTGGCGAACCTGTAAAAATGTTTTATGCGTATTTTAAGTAGGTTTTGAGGTTATTGAATGGTTTTTAGAAGAATATATTGCGAGATTATAAAACAATGAAATGGCTTTGTTGTCTTATTAAACCACTTTCGCTAAGAAAACAAAATGACGAGCGTGCAGCGGGTTACGAATATAGCAGAAGTTCGCATCTTTGGGGGATTCAAGTCGATTTGAATCAGGCAGGTGTTTCCATGCAACACAATTTCGATCCGATCCCACTTCTAAGAGGATCAGATCCAAGAATTCAGTTAGATTTGAATCTACGCTTCCATGCAGTATTCAATCCGAAATGAGAACTCAGGTCGATTTGAATTCCCGAGGGAATCGTAGTGATATTTCAGTAAAGTTTATTTATAATCTCATTTGCCTTGTACAAAATTTCACTTATTTATACCGAAAAGTGCATCGCGTGGAGTAAATTGAAAATGAAAATGTGCCAACAAAGGAAAACCATAAAAAGCTGTTTACAAATTGTAATGTTAAAATAACAGTTTCTGTCTGTTATTTAAAAAGTAATTGGACGGTCTGACCTTCGCGGATAAATTATCTAGTTCTGTTCGACAACTTATCGGTTAGATCTGACGTCTATTGATATTACTTGTGATAAAGGTGCTATTGTGGATCTACTTTTGTGTTAATTAGAACAACTTTTTTAAAAGAAATAACCAAAAAAATTTCTAATAAATTTTAATCATGGTTCGAGAAAAGTATCCCATTTTTCAAAATGAACAAAATTATTTGATGAAAGTAGATCAGTGAACCTAGAAGGCATACATCTACATCCAAAATAATTTTGCTTTAAATAATTTGAGATAAGGGTTGATGTATTGAGAAAATTTAACATTACTAAGATAAGCATCTCCCCTTATATAACAAGAACATTTGACACATTTAACAGCACTACATTCTAAAAGCTACCTCATACCCAGCTTCAGAATCGCGTTAATATCAGTAGATAAGCAAGTGAAAATGATAGGCAACTAATTAGTTGTTTTAAAGTTAAGGATCACTCCTCTTGACATTCTAGGGATATTCGTATAGGTTAGTTCTGCAAACTATTTTGAGAGTTTAATAATTTCTCCTCCAGTTCAGGTGCGTTGTCCTCTGTGGGTTAGTAAAACAGTTCATATTACCTTTCTGTGACAGAATATTAAAGATTTCTAAGTATATTTTAAAACACAAATAAATCTGAAAATCAAGGTTTTTGGTATACCTACAACGATTACACTTCTACTTAAGCCATAATCCATTACAGGCCATTAACTGTAATGCCTCTTCAAGGAACTATTACTAAAGAACGAGCATGTACTGAAATGAGGACATTGCCATTCATGGCTTAAAGCTAAATCCTGGTATTAGCTCCCTAAACTGGCACAGGGATTTTCTGGCATCTGCACTTATGGATGCTGAACGGAGCATGTATTGTCTTATTTCCTACCTAATTACCATGACCTAATTGCGAGTCAGGTACCTTAGAATGTATAATCGAACTGCATACACCACACCTATCCTCTCATTCAAAATTATAGCTAAAGGTCTCAGCATGTTTCTATCTATATAAATAAAAGCACTGAGAGGTAAAGAGCTATATAGAAATGGGCATGAAGAAGATGAGCCTTTAAGCCTTGAAAGCCTGAACTCCTAAGAGACGTCTATAGTCATAAATGGTTAAAGCGAGCTCAGCTTACTTTGGTTTCATAGACAGTGAAGCCCAACTTTAGGTAAAAAGGTAAGAGCGGAATTGTCTCCAGTACTTTTCGTACGGCTATGGTGCATTCTTGGGACTAAAAAAGGAACCTGTCTAATGCTTGAAGCGAAAAAGGAGGTAGGGAAGTGAGAAACTGATGTCATTAGCACCTGGGAGATAAGGTTGGGCATCCCTGATAAAGGGAATGAGACAAATTATATACTAAAATATCACATACAGTTGGAGAATATGGTCTTCAGCGTGCTATAACTAGAGATGGGCAAAATATTAAATTTCATACTCAAACTCATGCTTGCTATATCATAATGGGGGCAAGAATGTGTAGAATTCATAGTACTTGCAAAAAATGTCTTAGTAAAGCTTCATAGTTTATGAAAAATCAATATACTTCTTCATATTCCGGATGAAATACTATGTTTTGCTTTTTAATAAATTCCTTTAGCAGTAAACCAATGATTTGTAAATATTCTATTTGGAAACTTTCTGTGAAACACATTTAGAACACCCAAACCACTTCTTCCAACAAGCCAGGTACAGTTGAGAAAATCCTCTGTGACGTCTCGTGCTAGTATTAGCGCCCTCTATTCCTGAAGCGTTTTTGTTTACTTTCTCACCTACGTATGGTAACCAGGGAAACTAGTGCTTTCCAACCAAAAAATCGATGTCAAGATTTCAATGGAAATTCACATTTTGAGACCCCTCATTTAAAAGAATTATAAAAAGGTCCCTGTAAGATAGAGAGTGAGAGAGAGCGAGATAGATAGAGAGAGAGCGAGATAGAGATAGAGAGAGAGAGAGAGAGAGAGAGAGAGAGAACACCATATTTACAAAACGAAAACGTGGTTAATGCCAAACTGAGTTCATGTCTTAGAATAAAGCGGCACGAAGATTTTCAACAGAACGGGCCACCCCAAATAAAATCACCCTCTGCTTGGAAAATTGCATGAAAATGTTAATTTTCTCAGAAAAGGCTCTAGCGATTTTGATTAAAATATCATATGTTTAAGACACGTAAGATATGAAAAGTTTGTCTTCAATTTTCTGGAAATAGCCTTTGAATGACATTTGCACAACTGATGAACTGTAAGAAATAAACAAAATTTTAGAATAGAGAAAATGTACATCTCGTTAAAGCACACAATATATGTCAAATACTTTTTCGAGTCCTTGTTATTGGTTTAAATTTTTCCATAATTTTCCTTTCCTCAGTTAGGAAGTCATCAGGTTTTTTAAATTTATTTTCTTGTAACTTAGGTACATTTATTTTTTCTTTCCTCGTTATGCAAAGTTGTCATATTATTAAATATGGAAAAAATACAAAAAGTCTATTTTTTAATTAATGAAGTGACCCTTAACGATTACTTTTTTGTTTTAAAATGTATATGTACCTATGTATATTTAATAACATTTTGGGATTTTGCCTTCATATTTACATGTTTTGACGAACAAGTCATATTTTGGCAAACTTTTCTGCATATTTTTCAGTATAACCATCTTATTTTCAGGTATTTAGGGCAAGGAAAAACCTTTCTCAAGCAGCCATTTTACCCGATAACTTCTGCACCTACAGCCACGTCGTGTTGCAGCGCGGTTTACCCAAGTCGCTATTTCCAGCACGCAGCTGAGTTTATTGATAGTCTATGTTCTCTATCGGACACACAAACCACTTGAACCACTACTCGCATTTGTATTTGCATGTATACCAAAACTCTTGCTTTTAAAGCTTTCAATTGTAACCTAAAAGCTGTTTGTTGACGAAGATGATCATTATTGTCATTAATTGAAAATAAATTACTAGGCCGTATCTAGCACACGAATGTATACATACTTAGGTTCTTAATGCTAAGAAGTTAATTTTTTGTTACATTAAGAAGGCATGTTTCTACTTTTAGAATTACGAAAAAAATTATCTTCCGTTAGGGCAAGATATCCTAGAATATTAAACCTGCAGATGTAAAATTTGACATAATTTAAATCGCCGTTTTCAGATTTTCAGAGAACATAGGACAAATATATGTTATGGGAGAATTGTTACTAATTTGTGAATTGTGGTTGCCACGTGTAGTGTATGAAACAAAAAGCCAATGCACATATTTTAAATGAATCATAACACTTGCGTCCTGAGCTGAATTTCAACTGTCAGCACGAAAATGCGAAATTCCTTCGCTGCTATTATATTTTCTGCTCATTTTACACCCTCGGTAACTAATTTCACTTACGCCTTGTTTTTATACGTTTTATTTGACTTTTGACCTTTTTATTATTATTCTGCGCGGTAAATTTTATAGCTCTGCTTCGTCTGCTACGCGATGGAAGGGGAGTCTGCTAGGAGTGCAAAAAATGCTTGTTTTTTAATGTCTGTGTTTGAAAAGCTAATCGTTTCCGGCACTGATGGGGAGGTGCAGATATGTTCGATAGGTATATTTCACATAGTTGGAATATTTATTTGGCCTTTTGCAAGGCAGAGGTATGGTAGCAAAACTTTTAGTCTGAGTTTAACGTGAAACATTCCAGTTATGCAGGTGTATGAGATCAAACATATGACTATAAATAGTATCATAGAGGACTTCAAAGTGAGGGGTGGTTCGTTTTAGCACATGTTGTGCCTTGGTTTGTTTAATTTTATTGCGGTTTTAATGCTTATCTAGTGGTTTTTAAGCGCTGAAATGAAGATTTGTGCATAAAATAAGGAAAACGTGCCCCCTGTATGTTAAGCTAGAGTATTTTAATTGAAAGCTGACTAATGCTCGTGATAATGTCGGAAGTTAGGTGTATAACATTGTGTATATATGAAGTCACCAGAATTTTTGCATGTAACAGAGCTGTTTACCAATGTTATTGTGATTAACATTACAATAGATCACAAATTCATTTGCACACTGTTGGGCGTTGCGTATGTGTCAAGATGATATACAGGGTACTGAAGGGGAGGGGAGAGGCATTCCACGTAGTGTAACCCGAGGTTTGTAAACTTCGTAGATAACGCTGTGGCTGGCTAAGTTGCCAACTTACCTCCAATGTTATTCCTCCTGTTTGCTCGCTAATATGCTTATATCTCTAAATTTCAGTTAAAAATTGGACGGGTCACTAGCTTTATCTCGGAAGTAAAGAAAAGAGTAGTGTAGAAGTAGATAAACCGCCACCTAGGAGTGGTGTGAAATATGCTATAATACTGTGGTTACAGAGCAAAGGGTTTCAGAGTGACAATTCCATTTTCACAGGATTTTGCAGATCTGCTTTTTTGCAAATCTGCTGATATCCTACTAAAAACTGAACGCACTTCAAAATCTCCTGCTTTTTGTGTATTTTCCATTTTAAGCACTATTTTCCTTAACATCATATAATTCGCTCTTCCGAAAAAGATTTTCAGGTAAGGCATTTCCCTTGAGTATAAAAACAAAAGATTAATATAATCACCTGTATACATAAACAGTATACCGTATCTGTTGTTTCTGCATTGTGAACTGTCCTTGGCTGTCACATTAAACTTGAACATTTGAACTCCACTGAAATAAAGATGAATACAAGGATCCAAAGACAATTTTTCCTGTGGAAAACATGTATTTCGGTGCCGAAGTTCAAATATCTCTGACAAAATCATCCCTTCCCGACAAATATGCACAAGTTTTCAAATTACGCTGTTGGTTTTTACGTTTGGTCAGTTCCCGACATACCAAGTCGTTTTTCATTAAGTGATCTCTACTTACAATGTTGGAAGTGTTAGAACCAGCTAAAATCCAAACAGTTCAGCCAATTGCACCATTTGCTTCTCGGTTTCCTAATTTGGTGAAAGCAGTTCAAGAAATCCAACAAATAGATACAGGATGGAGACTATTGCGCAATACTGACATTCAGGCGGCAGTAACTCTACAGCTCAAGAGCTTTGGAGCGAATATTTTATTATAGTTATTGCTGTTTTAATAAATATGCATATACTAAGCAAAAGTGCCGGTTAAAAATATGTTTTCTCCTGCTTTTTTCAAATCAAATCTTGTGCTTTTACTTCGGCAGACATGACAACACTGATTGAAACAAACAAACCTAAAGAGGTTTCTAAAGCGGACTCATTTTGGGTTGCATTGGGCCAAACTATCGTTTGCTTGTCCCCATACACTGTGATTTCAATCCATAATACTAGCTTGGGCCAAGGTAAAACGAATATTTAAATATAACAGATGGCTTTTCCTTACAGGAATTGCACGATGTAACGCTCGAGGATATAGCACTTGTAACCCCAACAGGCTGGCAGAGTCTTTGAAAACGTAAGGTAGAAAATGAGCATTGGGAGGAAGAAGAGTAGTTGAAAAATCGTTTATATTTTATAAGCTATATATACTACATGAACTAAAAGTAGCATTTGAGTTCTGCTATTTTGAGTGACTTCTTTGCTTTGAACTAGCGCGGATATACATTCCAAGGATGGCAATATTGTAAGTGCGATTAGAGGCTCGACTCCCGCTGCAGATATCTCTTGTTTGCCTGGAATTGTTTACTGACGTACTCACTTGCTGCATTCCTCCCAGGCACCATGAGCTGGTGAACAAACTGGACGCAATAGAGCAAGTCTGTTTCAGAAACCACAAGCCATATACGCCTAATCATACAAAACTAAATTTTACAAGCATCAAAGCGAAATGCTATTTAAAATACTCTTTTACTAGTTATCCTTGCTATAAGTGAGTAGATATACGTGAATTTTCTAGAAAAAACAGTTAGGTACCTGAAGTGGATGTAGTATTTGACGACAAACTAGTCGTTTTAAGTGCTATATAAATGGTTTCCGGTTTTAACTCTTCAAATGGTTGTAAACGAAGAGTAGAGGAAGTGGTAAATCACACGCTGTTGTAACTACACACTAAAGAAAACATGAATGTCCATTTCCAACGTAATGTAGAAAATCGGTCTGATAAGATACCCTTGACAATGTAGTGGAGTGCTAATTTTGTTGCTAACATATGAAACAGCTTTCACGGCGTGTCAGTTGAAACTAGTACCGCCAATATTTCCAAAATGAGAGCACTTGTATGGGTTCAAGTACTAGTTCAGTGAGTTCTTCCATCCATATTACATGAAGAATGCAAGTACCAATGATTCAAAAGGGTCTATTTTTTAGATATGAATTGTATTATTTAATCGTAGCCCTGAAGCCATCTGAATTTTCAAAGTTCCCTTTCAGTTCATTGTTGCCAATAGTGTAAGGTCTAAATGCAATGCCTATATTCATCTGTTTCAAATCTTTGATGAGCTGATTTATAGTAGTTATTGAATATGTGCGGAAGAAATATCTTTTTCTTAGTTCGATCAAAAGCAGTTAACATCAGTTGGCATGCTTTCTTGATTGGATGTTTTGATAGAACTGTGAACTTAAACGCCCAAAACTACACTTTTTGTGAATTTTGAGAAGGCATTTATTATTTGTTTTTCACATAATACATTACATCTTCAAATTATGATTTGTACCAATTCTTCCACTGATAGGTCTGGTAATTTACGACCTTGACGTAGTAAACTGTTATGCAAGAAAAACTCTTTTGTACGTCAAAAAGTGTTTGTACCAGTTATTACTGCATTTGTTTGAAATAGTATACAATATTACACCAGGGGTTGGCTCTGTCAAAGTCTTTGCTAAGATCTCGCAAAGTAGCTGAAGAAACATAGAAAGGACAGGAAATGCATGTAAGGACAAAGAAAGCGTGTTGCTTGTGACCTGTGACCCAAACAGAACAAACTCTTATGTACATCATGATTAATTCCGGCGCCCTTGTCTATGTTCGAAGCTTGCATATCGCGTTTTGATGTCAGCATGTTGTCAAGGTTCACGACACCTGCCATTTCCGCGACAGCGATGATCGTCTTCCAGCTGGAATACCAATGCAATGTGTTGCCTCTGGACAGCTGTGCCACTGCAGTATTGTGTCCCCAGAGTTCCTTGTCGCAACAAAAACTGTACCACCTGTGTCATGCGACCTACATAGCACAAGGCATTATAAGACCCATGCACAGTATCCTATACGAGTCCCGAACCCGTTTCATTTTGATGAATTTTTTACTTTCTCTACTACGTATAGTAAATAGGAGAAGTATTGTATTCGACCCAAGATTTCGATGTCGAGATTTCACAGGAAATATATTTTGAGGCCCTTTGAATCCGAAAGAAAGCAATTTTAGAAAAAGATTCGTGTGTGTGTGTGTGTGTGTGTGGGGGGGGGGGGGGGGTGTGCGCGTGTGTGTAACTATTTTAGCATGTTCCATTGCATAAAATATAATACTACATGCATATGTTTTTACGTAATTATACTTATCTAAGGTTACAGTACAATCGTTGTTGGTTTCATACAATTATGTGATTATTTTCAAAAGGTGTGTGTGTGTGTGTGTGTGTGTGTGTGTGTGTGTGTGTGTGTGTGTGTGTGTGTGTGTGTGTGTGTGTGTGTGTGTGTGTGCGTGTTTGTGTGCGCGTCTGTTTGTGCGTCTGTCTGTCTTTGAACAGCACAACTCAAAAACGAAAAGTCAGTTAAAAACCAAAGTTGGTATTTAGGATGAATATCTTTCAAGAATGCGACACAAAGATTTTGAAGACAATTCCTCCACCCTAAACTATCCTTTACATGGAATTGTTTTCGAAAATGTACTCAAAAATAGCTCTAATGATTTTTGATTAAAATGTCATATATTTAAGATATTTTTATGGCAAATCAAACCTATATTTTGCATTGTTTGGCTATAGCGTATATAGTCCTGTTTACTCTTGATGACGTTTGCATAGCTGGTAAACCGTAGGAGATAGACCAAATTTTACTATAGTCGTTAAAGGACACAAGTGCTGTCGAAATGCACTTTATTGTGGAGTGAACCATTTGGAAGATATTCCTTGTTATTTGCACGAGTTTTGCAATACTTAATCGTTTCTCAAATAGAAGGTTGTTATTCCCTTTTTTGTCTCTTCGCCGTGCAAAGAGAACGTAATTTCAAAGCTTCAGAAGATTTGACTATCCCTCAAAGCCCACTATATTCCCGTTCACCCTTGTACCTACAGGAAAATTAGCAATGAGATAATTTGTGCAAATGTTTATTTCGCTAACATGAAGATAAAGGAACATGGGTTTGTAAGAATAATTAGTTCAAGAGTAGAGAAAATCATACGAGTGCAACACATATTGTTTTATTGTTTTAGTTATCTCATCTCCGACATTTCTTAAAGTCGTTATTACGTAGTAGAAAATACATAAAGGCGTAATTAGACAGCGGGACAACAACGACAATATGAGACGTCCCATAAAATGTGTTCTGTTGCAAATAAATTAATTTGGAAATAATACATATTAGTAAAATTTTGTTCAACAAACTGAGTAGATGCATTTGTGGATTATTAATCCACTTTTAAACATACAAGGGCTGTTTTTATTTTCTTTCACAAAAGCTTTTGATTACTCTGCGCTTGCACTCTTGTGCACATGCTTATTTGGACTGTTCACATCTGCCAGTAATTGCTCATTAAAACAGGTTTTCTGCTTCGAGTGCACATATTACACAGTAGAACAGCGCTTATTGGGAACAGTTGGTGACAAATGCAACGAATGTCCAAATGGACAGAGATAAGTGACATTATTTTCCGATAAACATTTTCAGGTAAATGTCCACAATTGCCATTTATCTTCGATATACATGTTAAAAATAGGTGTGGTCACACTAGTTTACTCGTTTCCCCAGTGGGGAGTACTTCCAACCGTACAATCTGGATAAATATAATAATTTCATTTTTGCGCGATTCTCGATCGAAATTTTCGATTGCATTCTAACTTTACTTCCGTAATCTTTTTTTAACGCAATTACATTTCTTTAAAACGAAGTACAAACACTATATCTACTACCGTCGCTGAAGCTTACAAATTCTTTTGAAATAAAACATATATATTTCAAGCAAATTTCCGCGTTAATGTGTATTAAAAATGTATGTTGAAGACACGATGGCTTTTACGGTTCTGGTCTGATCAAACTTGAAAAGATAACACGATAGACATGGTGTCAAGTACTCCGGAAATCCTTGAATATCCTGAAAATCACCTTGAATTTAAAGTTGCATCTTGGAAACCTAGATTTCACCTTGATTTTCAAAAACTTGTTGAATTTTTCTAAAACACTTCCATGTTATATTCTGAGGCCACACTCGCGCACTTGAGATGCATGCTGTCCTGGATACGATATTGGAATCGTTGACTCTCTTGCAAGAGACATGTCTGGCTTCCACTGCGCTCTTTTCGACCAAGGTCGAAGCTACACGAAGACTTAACCCGCCAGTAACACTGCAGTTTGTTCTCCAGCTCACTTACTTTAGTTTTATACAAGTCTGAGAAAAAGGAAAAGTTGTGTAGGTCACAACTTAAAAAAAATGTGCTCCTTAGAAACAATATTCCATGTTTTGTTCTGATAAAACCTTTTTAATAATTGGTGTAATCTTTAGATTTATAGTACTTCCCATAATTACTAATTTCTCATAAGAAAAAGTGGGACTTAAAATTCAGAGGTAGCCGACATAGTAGTGCAGCTTATTTTATCATTTAGCTACATACATAAATAGCGCTGTGGTAAACAATGATGTCATCAAGAGAATATGTTCTTGAGTTCCTTTCTAACTCTCTCTCTCTCTCTCTCTCTCTCTCTCTCTCTCTATATATATATATATATATATATATATATATATATATATATATATACCATGTATCCTAGGTTACTTTTATTTACCATGTTTAGCTCTTTCCCAGTATTGTTTATAAGTGTGTGTGTCTCCTTAAAAAGGATTTCTGGAAATCACCTTGAATTTGATTTTCAAATTTTACTAAAGACCATGTAAGTAGCTCAAGTTTGGTTTGTGAACCGGGATTGTGTTTAGATTGACAGTTCAGAAATATTGATTAAAGTCGGTTAACCAATGTTAACCTTGTCAGCGATTGTGAAAGTTTATGGTAAAAGCGGGAAAAAATTCTGCTGCTTACATTCACCAGCGTTTAGATAAAGTAAATATTAACAATTGATGTGAACATTTGCTGCATTAACCACTGTCATCATAATATACGGTATATTTTCATTTTCCCTTTTAAGGAAAATAAGCCAATATTTCTGTTAAAGATATTTTAGTTCTTATATTTAGCTAAAAGATCCAGCAACCGCTCAAATGACGGAAAGACAATTAAAAAGGCTTATAAGAGAATAAAATTAACATTTTAGCAGGAATTTAGACCTTATTGTATGAGAACATCCCAGTTAATAGACTCAAGGAGATATCAGGTGTCAGGCCGTTGTAAGACTTTTCGGCACAAAAAGATCACCTCAGCAGTACATATAATTTATTTATTTCGTACCAAACACATAATGGTTTGTATTCTCGTGTCTATTTCAGCAAACATTATTTGTACGGGTTTTGAAAAGCAATACTGGTTAACATTTTTTAAAATTCTACTGTCGCTGCACGTTGATTGTAATTGAATTTATGGGTCAGTGGTTATGAAAAATTGCATACTTTTAAGTTATAATGACAAATTACATCACAGAATGATGATACTTTTAAGGCACAATACTATACATCTGGAATGTATGGTGTAATACATTACGTCCTGAGATATACCACCTTTTACTGAACGAAACACAACGAAAGCATAAATATATCACATTGTATTCTTGTAACCTCAGCTAAAGTTAAAATATTTGCGCTATATTCCTTCCATCCTGTTGATTAAAAACATGTTGCACCTTAAATTACATCGCATTTTCACGCCACGCGAAGGGATTTGATTGTTTACAACATTTTTGTTCAGAAAAGCTTAAACCCTGGACATTGCAATAGCTAATGTGCTTAGTAAATAATCGGATGATTTGACGTCTATGAAATCTGTATAAGTCCGCATTGTGGTATGAACCTTCACATATTCAAATGTCATTCAACCGAATTAAGGGGACCAATCGGTAAATAGTGGGCAAAAATTGTCAGAAATTACAATTTAAGTTTTAAAAGAATTGTTATTAAATTCTATTTCTATGAGCGTTTTCTTATAAACACTTTCTAATACCAGCATGAAGATGAGGGACATGCGTAATGCTTTAAATATATCTACCTGAAAAATCCATGGTTTGTGCATATTTTATTTTCAGCATATTTTGAAGCAGGATTCTTCTTCTGGCTTCATTTTGTGTCTGCATCTTGCAACTAGCAAAACGTGTACTACTGATATTGTCTAAATACTTATTTGTGGTAGTTAAGTTAGCATTAGGTGGTTAGAAAGATAAACATGTTGAGTGAATCATTCGTAAAATCCCTATGAAATGGCACAGAAAGTCATCTGATTGTCAAACGTTTTGGTAAAGTATTTGTTCCATTTCTAAAACTTTTCGCCCAGTGGGATCGTTCCATTCAATGTAAGGCAATACCATTAAGGATTTTGTTATAGTGTGTATGTCAATGAAAACAGTTCTACTGAAAATGTGGCCAGAGGTAGGCAAATTTCTTTTTTCCCACAAAAGAGTAGGATACCAGGAAACGATAAGAAGCACTGTGTTTTGTATATGCATACAGACGAAATTAAAATTAAGCACAATTCTTTTAAAGCAGAAATAGTGATACAATATTCCTATTGGCTAGCATTTTAATAGCATTGACGTTTTACTACAGTAAATTGCTGTCATTAACATTATGTAACTGAGCAAATAAGCACAATGAAAAATATTTCTGTTGGGGTGGTGGTAAAGTGTGCTCATTATGGACATATAATACTGGTAAGAGCTGCCATGACCCTACTAGGAAGGTACAGGGACGTAGAGATACAGCAGCTTTAAGGTGTAGCTGATCGTGCGTCAGCACAGGATGGGGTGCCGGCACATGATGTGTATCTATCATATCACTGGCATTGAATCGGAAGAGGAAGTCCGGTTGAATGGCTAACACGCTCCCCTGACCTGACGCCTCTTGATTACTTCTTTTGGCGGCATATCAAAAGGTTCGTTTACGAGACATCGATGAATGGAGCAAAAGCATATTTATCCATACATTCATAGCATGTGATGTCCGTGACGTTTGTAAAAGGACGTGTCTTCAGCAGCTTCATTTAGAAAGGTTTGGACATCCAAGTCGTTCCCTTAATTCCCTCAGCCCATTTATTTGCATTGTTCTAAAAGTCTTCCACAGGACTCAGGCTTCAAGTTCTACCTAAGGATATTTTATCCACATGGCTTCCTTTCATCCTTTTTGTTGATCGTTTATTCTTCAGCGATACACCTATAGTGGTTCGTGATTTCGAATTGCCGTAGTCGGCTCTGCAAAAATATATTGTATCACCACATAATAAAGAGGAGTTACCACACCTTATCTTAACAAAAACGTGTATTATGAATTCAGTACACTTATAGTACAAAGCCACCTATCAAAAATCTTTCTCTTGGTCACCGACCACTTGGAAGCGCCAGATGCTGTTGGATTCAGAGCCTCGTGAATTGGAGGAGAATAGGCTACTTGCTAAGAGATGCAGCGAGATGAGTGATAATTGGGAAAACCTTTCAGGGTAGAAGTTATCAAATGACATTAATTCTTAATATGAATGTAATGGTACAAAGCAGTGACGTCCAACTTTGTCTCTGTGGAGACGCTTACGTAGTTAGCTATCCCTCACCAACTCTTTCAGTTCGAGGGTAAATCGAGGATAAACGTCCATAGCATTTAGACTCACAAGGAGTCATTTTCCAGTGATGGACGCAAACAAGCGATTCCATGGCACAAATAACACAGTTGTAGAGACTCGCACTTCACTTCAATAAATTGATTTAAACTCAATATATCTCACAACGATCGTTTCGATACTCTTGTATATCATCCTCAAGCAAAACATTTGCTAAGGTCATACTTTGAATTTTTTGGGAATGTCCTCAGAAGACCTCTTAATTCTGGATGACTTGCATAAATAGTAAACAGTAAGTGCAGACAAAAGTGTATTAAATAAATAATGTGTATCTAGTTAAAATAAAAAAATACTTTTTTTTTCTTTTGAGAGAACCATTTGCGAAATATTCTTCATTATTTCTTTGAATTTGCCAATACTTATACTTTTCTCAAATAGGAATATGTTATTGGTTTTTTTATTTCTTGGTCTTGCAAAGAGAATAAAATTTCAAAGGCATCGCATAGCAACCAGATATTTCGCTATTGTTTAAAGCCTACTGTATTCCCATATTGCCCTTGCACCTACAAGAAAACTAGCAATAAGGTAATTTCTACAACTACTCATGCCGGTTAAAATGTAGTAGAGATAGAGAGAAATAAGCATTTGCAAGAATATTGTGTGTAAGAGTGAGTATAGCTCTACATATATTTGCGAACAGAGCTCCTCCAAATTGAACTACAGTAAAAGTTGTATCGCAATAGGTTACGCGACGATCACTTGGTGGATCCTCTAAAGCTATACACTTGGGCTTTGTCGCCAAACATTGATAGACTTCTTAAACGTAAACAGTACCAAAGAAGTCACTAACGAATAGATGTTTATGGCATAAGATTTGAAAGTGCTTTCATTAATCAGACACAACGTACATGTAACCAACCCGCCACTGCAACATAATGCACGTCCAAGTGTTAAAGAATGGCAAAGTCCACGTATAGTGGAAGGAGGTAAATCCAACCACCCCTCTTTCGCAAGTATGGCCATCGCTGGTACAAAGAGTTTCGCTTATGCTGAAGTTCAGTTGATTTACTAGAGGGCAGCGTTTGTTTAGCTGCCCATGAACAATTATAGTAGCGGGTATAAATAATGTAACAAACTCAATGGACAATTAATGTAAACATACTCTGCTACGAGAGCAGCGCTGAATTGGCAATACAACTTCTGTTAGCCTCTCCGTAAAATGATCGGTTTCAGTCCAGACATGATGTGAATATTTCTTCTTTATATTTTATATTTTACATTAATGAATAAAAGGTGAAAAGCTGAATTATTTGATATAATTACTTCTGAGGTAAATTCATGGCATTCTTTCATACTTTTTGTTCTAACAAAGCTTTTGCATCTGAGCATTTTTTTCTGCTTGTCCGCGGTTGCCATTATCCGTCGTTTAATGTTTTGCCATGCCCCTTCCTGTAAATTACGTTGTCACACATAATTGGGCCACACTTGATTTCCAAGATACTCAGTCCTTTCTTCCAGAAGGCAACATTTACGGAATATCTCGGCCATTTCTCCTCACTTATCCTATTAATGTAACCAAACCATTACAGCGTTCGCCTTTCAGTCCTATTGATAACTGTTTCCTCCATTAATTGTCTCATTTCTTCATTTCTCCTTCTTTCAAATCTGGATATTGTGGCCCCTCTGCGAATTCCAGCCATCTCCACTGACTGTTTTGTTTTTCTCCCCTTCTCCTGAGGTTCATCCTTCAGTGCCATATCTTAGCATGCACTCTTGGAGAATTTTCGTTTTTTCCTTAATATTTGCTCCACAGAACCGCATTTAGCATATTAATGGAACATCTTGCCTATGGTATTATCTACATCTGAATACAGCTACTGCGGATTCATTAATTAACTACTGATCCCAAATATTTAAATGGTTTATTGATTTGATGTTCCCTTGGTAATTCGATAACTTTTCTAATTCCTCCTTAACTTGATACTCTGTTTTATTCATATCCAACCGGACACCTACTTCTAGTTCTTCCCAGATCTGGTCATCTACAAATAATAAAAGTGTATTTTTACTTTCTTTACTTCGTACACCCATGCACAAAAAATGAGTCACGTTTGATTTCTTTATTGTGTATTTTATCTAATAAGGTTTTTCCTTGAATTGTTAATATTTTCATTTCTCATGTACTTAATATTTTTGTTTTGACTATATCTGCTGTGGTTTCTGCTCCGTAAGTTAACGTTGGTCTAATTGTTTTATAAATAAAGAACATTACTCTCTACTGCCATATACTTATTTCACCAAATTGCATCTTTTGTGCATCCTGATATCTGGGCTACTTTATCGGCCTGTGTTTTTACTTCTTGATTTAAATTTTTGGGATTCTTATTTCGAATAACTAAATAAGTAAATTCTCAAACCTGCTCAATAATTTTTCTTTCCATTTCTATTTTGCATCTCATAGTTCTTTCAACACTGTTAGGATTTTTGTGTGCTTACTTCCAAATTATATTTTGTGCCTTTATATTGAATTAGTGTAACACCCTTTGCAATTCATCTTCTGTTATGAGGGCAGCATCAGTGTGTAGCATATTATATGAAATCTTGTACTTCCTATCTTGTATCCCCACTCTTTTGGCAGGTTTTCAATTAATTTATTATAAGATTTAAAAGAATGGACTTAAGGAATCGCCTTGTCTAATACCCTGACCATTTGTTATTTCGTCAGTTTGTTTCTTTACTTTTATTCTTGTATTGCAATGTGTATTGATCTATTATTGGTCTAATCACTTGCATGTGTACGCCTTTTTCTTGCAAAGTACTACATCTTTTAATTTTATCCTATCGAAACTTCAATAAAGTAATTTCATAAAGCTTCTACTTGAGAGTTAAAACATTGATGGTAAAGGAAAAGTGCCAGTGGCACTACCTTGAGAATATAGAAATTAATTATTTTAGGGCCTTTTCCTGCCATAGCTTTTACATAACGTTGTTGCGTGGGTAGGGAAGTTGCAATAGAAGACTTTCCCCTTTGCCCTGCTATCGCCTGGCCTACACGGTCTTCTCATTAACCACAGCTTCATTCTGACGTCTTTTTTACCTTTGGCTACATAGTTACAACAAACTTCCTTGCTGCAAGCGATGATGATGCACGCATGTGTAAATGCGATCGTTAATATGTACTTGTGGGACTGGAAGGTCAAAGGCTGGCTGGCTGCTTGCTTGCTTGCCTGCCTTGGCAACGCCTTAGGCCCCCCAGAATGGTAGAAGCATGCGGTTTTTAAAAATCTCTGCTTAAGTTGCACAGACTAGGAAATAATACTACGCAAACCCCTTGACCACTGACAGCACCAATGAAAGAAAAAAAAATTGCGAAATATGAGTGGAAGACTTAAAGGGGAAAATCTAAGCTTGGTATGAGCATACTGTGAGGAAAAAGGAAAGCCTTTATTGAAACAATATCAGTAAGGAAGCAGTTTTAAGCTTAGTGCTTCTAGTTTAATGCGCTTTTAATGTCTGAGAACTCCTTTGACGCTATTGTCGATGCGGTAAGATAAACTCGGATTAACAAGGGAACACTGACAGATTTTCTTTCTTTCTCCTCCTTCACACATAATTTATCAAAATTTTACTTTTTCTTACCACTCACCTATAAGTAGAGTAAGCACTGTATTGTATCCAAAAATTCATAAAGAAATTTCATCGGGAATTCATTTGGATTCCGCCTAATCCTCCCCCAGGAGCATTTTAGTAAAACTTCCGTGTGTATTTTTATATCTGTATCTGACAAAGCATAACTCAACAACTAAAAATTGCTAAAACACCAAACTAAGTATTTAAATTCAGGGGTGTGAACAAAGTTATTCAGGTTTATCGTCCCACCTCACACTACCCTTTATTTGAAAATTATTTTTTAAGGTTTAGTAAAAGTCTGTATCAATTTTCATTAAATGGCCACATGTTTAGAATGTCTCTATGACCAATTTTATCTCGTAATATTCTGCAAATGACCTGTGAAGTGTTTCTAAATCAAAATATTACAAGTTAACTGTGCGAGAATGGCAAAAGTTACTACACAGAAATTGCAGATCTCGTTGAAATGCGCAGCTTCTGTCAAAACTTTTGTATTATTATTATTATTATTATTATTATTATTATTATTATTATTATTATTATTATTATTATTATTATTATTATTATTATTATTATTATTATTATTATTATTATTATTATTATTATTATTATTATTATTAGTATTATTATTATTATTATTAGTATTATTATTATTATTGGTATTATTATTCTTATTATTACTATTATTATTGTTATTATTACTATTATCACTATTATTATCACAATTATAATTACTATTATTGCTATTATTTATATTATTATTGTTATTAGTCTGAATTGTTATGTAGCATACTTTTGTCATGTGTGTCATCTTTTTACTTTCTCTACTACGTATAGTAAGCAGAGATTTCACCGGAAATATGTTTTTAAGTCACCTGAATCCAAAAAAGTATTTTTAGAAAAAGGTGTGTGCGTTTGCGTGTCTGTGTCTGTGTGTCAGTCTGTGTCTGTGTCATTCAATAGTCAAATAAGGCAAATTATTGCTGTGTCTCTGATGCTTGACTTGTCATTAACCTATTTCAAAATCTGTAATAGGTTACAGCTAAAGTGTTTGAGCTTTAGTGTAATGCGCTTCTTTATTGTGTGTTTTCAGCTATTTTCCCCCCAGATTGGAGAAATGACAAGTTATTACTCACAGTTTTAAGTTTTTTTAACCTTTTTGTTTTCTTCGATGCCTGCACTGACGCTCTAGAGCTAGGTAATTTACAAGAGTGTTTCAGCCATCGTGATGCCCTGGGCAGTTTTAGCTCAGAATGGGCGCATAGTGAGTAATGCGGGATACTTGTAATTCAGTGAGAGCTTGTGTGTAACACAAACATGTGTTCCTTTTTTATACTTTTAAATACTCGTTAAAGAGTAATGTGTCATTGATAAGAAAATTGGTGTCCTGGATCTATAAATGAAAGGAAAAAAGACAGCAGTAGCACAAAATTGCAGTATTCAATAGATGAAGTCTGAAAGGGGGAAAAAATTCGACGCAACTTGCTTTCCCAATTGCTGGAGAAACCTGAAAGTGTTTATTCGCACGTGCAAAATAATTTTGAAGACTGATTTCTAAAGTATAAATATCATTTTAATTCTGTAAGCTAAATTTTCAGGATTAAATGCATTTATGCTCCCCTTATTGCAATTGGTTTCTATTTGTTTCTATTTTATAAAAAAAGAAAAAATAGCAATGTTATGGCATAGGTGAATGAGAAAGTTTAGTCTCCTCGAACAAAAATGTCTGCACATGTATTCTTTATTTTGATCATCAGCCAGTTCCAAAATAGATATCGCTTTGGTATGGTATCCCTTCTGAATGAAGAATTGAACAAGCAGAGACCAAGGAGATAATTCAACCCACACATCTGTTAATTTAATTATTCTTAATAATAATAGTAATAGTAATAATAATACGCAATTCGTTCCTCAACAAAATAAAGGATTATTGACAACCAAATTGTACTCTATTTCTTTTTTCGTCATTATACAAATCATTTTTCTTTCTTCGTGACGAGTTCGTAAGCTGCACTCGAGGGTTGGGCAGCCACAGTTTAGCGACTTTTGCTGTATATAATGCAACTTACACCACACCTTACTGCAGTTTATACTCCTAGCTCCCGACGTGAGTGGGTCTTCAGATTTTACAAGGCGGTTGATTCTCTCAGCTTTAAGGGATGTGCTGGAATTACATATACGAAGTAGCTGTATGAGAAAGGGAAGCTTTGGTATATATTATTTTCAAGGTATCTCACACAACCTTACTGAAGGAACTCCAATGTGTTATCTTTGACGAAAGAAGTCAATTTCTATCAGAAGTTTTAACGCTGTTTTAAACACAGTAGTTGCCATGAAAATCCATGAAATTATTTTGCAGATTTATTTAGATAAGTAGGCATTTCGAGTGAATGTGACCGATGTAAGTACTACATTCTTTTTGATTTAGAATCCATTTTACTCTAGTTGCTCCTCAATATTCTGAGTTCTATTATGTGAAAACAAAGTTGGTATATATCTAGAAGGGGTGAAAACCTGTGATCTCTGGAAAATTGAAAAAGAGACTATAAGCTTGTGGTTATAAGAAAATGACAGTTGAAACTACAAATCCCTAAAGCAGTTGCCAGACTTCGTTTTAAATATCCTCTCGAAGGTTTGTCCTTTTTTCAGTATACGCGCCATTCTAAGAACGCATAATTCCACATATACTTCATATGTATGAATTTTGATTGCTACATGTGTTAGTAGGGCTACGTGTGAAGGATTTGCTCAGCAGGTGAATTCTGAAATATGTCGAGTTCTAGCACACCTGAATTAGGATGACACAATTCAGAGGTGAACAAAATTGTTAGACTCAAATATATTTTATAGTAAAAATTATTACAGGTTCTGAATATGAAAATAATTTACAAATGTCTAAACTCAAATCTACATATGTGAATGTCTATCAGCTTTATTTTTTGTAGATACTTTCCCTTCAAGATAACGGTCCTTATTGATTTCCTTGGTGAAACATCATTTTTCCAAACCACAGACTCAAAAGTCAATGCAGATAAAAACATGGAAATCGTATAAAAATATCTAGTATTTAATTTTCAGATATGTGTTGAATTTTCACTGACTGAGGGGGAAAGTAACTAAGAACTGTCATCTGAGATCCATGTTTGGCAAACTTGAAATAATTTGAAGGAAAAAACTCTCCATTTATGCAGTAGTGGAAAACACTGGTAAAAATTGACACTAGGTTTATTCTACTTTTTCATACAATCGCTCTGATTGGTGAAAAGTTACATAAATATTTAACACACAAAAGCCTAAATACTCGATATAACCTTGAGCAGTAAATAACCAAAACTTAGCTTTGTTATACTTTTATTGAATCGTCTTTAGTCTTCTATTCGTCGGTGTTCATTTATCGAAGTGAAGAATTCCAATCTTCTGGACACTGAACTCCTTCTTTCTATGCTCAATGATAAAAGCTTTTGCCACTTTGTGTGGTTGTGATATTTTCAATGAGAATGTTTTCATACGGTTGATTACTCTCGACTTTGTTACTATTAATATGAAATCGGTTATTGTTAATCCACGGGTACCTATTTACTTTTGAAATTTTACATACGAGAAAAACTGTAGAAGACAGCCGGGTATACCAACATAGACTCCTTAATTTTGACAGATACAGGTTTTCTGTAGGGTGTGGTATCCATGTTAGAAGTATAATGCGGAATTGTTCGCTCTGCCTTTTTAATCATAAGAAAATTGTACACTGAATCACAATTAACAACGGGCTATGAAAATGAATCGAACGAACGACATTGCTGTTGTTCCTTAAGTAGGAGTTATTCATTGTGGAGTTTGAGCCTGAAGAAGCTCTGAAAGAAATGTTGATATACCCATACTACCATTCCGTAATGTTAATTGTCCTTTTGGATGCATTTTTTGGGGAAGGTTTATGAGGTAAAAGTGGCAGCTAACGTAAGAGAGGTAAATCAATCATTTACAACAAAGTATATCCAAAGAGGAGAAATCTTTTCTAGAAGCTATCAGTGATCGATCCATGGTTATCTATGATAAATATAGCTACAACTTTGAGACTCGTTGTGCAGTCTACAATCATTACAAATATACTTTTCAGTGCAATGCATGGTAAGGGAACTTCTCTGAGATCGTCAAAAAAGTATAGTAATATTTTACAACAAAAACTACATGTTCGGGGGTGGGGCTTTGAAGGAAGATAAAAATGTGCATGATTATGAGTATTATAATTTCTATCGGCTTTTAAGGGATTAAATCCCGTCAGTACTCCTTTACATTAATATTTCAGTCATCTTTAAGGTCTGAGCAGACGTCTCTTTCCGCTCGCTTTAAAATAAAGAAAGACAAGTATGTTTTACTATTCATCTTTGTTTTATCGTGTAAACCTATTGTTTTCTTCCTTACTATCGCCTCTTTTTATTCTAGTAACCCGTTTATTGATCTTGCACTTTGCATTTCATGCTTACTCCTTCATTGAGAGCCTTCGGTCTACACAGTTGCAGAAGTTCACTTTAGTATCCATAATGACCTTCCAGTTTTATTGTATAGCAGATTTGATTGACTTCGGATTGGTCATACTAGTTCCGCGATGTTGTGACATCTAAATCTCGTTGTGATATTTTAAATCGTCTGAAGTGGAAAGAGTTTTAGTATTTTGAGTTGTGATGGGAGATCAGATATACATTGTTGCAGATGTCATCGAACATGTGATACACGTGGAAGCAGCAGAGTTTGTCGTCCCATGTATGAAATGCGACTGACAGTTTTCCAGAAACTGGGATTTAGCAGTGAGGAAGGACAAGCAAGAAGAATTTGTATGTAACAGCTCGCAGTTTTGGGGAAACTGGTTCTGAGGACTTATATAGATCCATGCTGGAGTATATACGGCAGTAGCTATCTCGCTCTCTCTCCAGACCCCCCGCAGAGCCGGGCAGGCTCCACACAAAAATCAATAGCAGAGCTTGTGCTTCCAGCAGGCTGCCTACTGCCTGGTCGCGCACATACCGGGGGATGCCGATGCCGCCGCCGCCGCCGCCGCCTCCACCACCGCCACCACCGCGTATATAAAATAGCTTTACTTTGTATGTCGCATACTTTGCGTGACAATAGAGGGCGAGCGCGGTCAGGAAAAGACATCAAAGACTGTCGCTTAAGATGAAGTACGCCACAGTGATCAAAACGAGATGATGCCAAGTTTTAGTTAAAGGTACACCTTACCTCGAGCACTGCACGTGTTCTTACTGATACGACAAATGTCAGAGCTGCTGCATCCTTGATGAGCCACAGAGTGCGGCTCTTGTTCCTGGTTTTTAATTCATTTACAAGAGCTTTATTTTAAATGCATATGTAGAGAATTGCTGATCGATGAATCAGGAAGTGTATCTTTTTAACAAAGTTATCATTTAAAATGCTTTACTTGTATAGATGTATAATTTTATTACATACTCAAGTAAAACATAATTGATTACTATCAAATTTACCCCAAAGATAAAAGGGAAGACAACTGGAAATATTTCAAGATAACATAATGTTACTGATAAGCTGTGTACTTATGTTAAAACTATAGTCAAATTACCAGTAGCTTCTATATTTCCGCTAAGCAAGTTGTGTGAAAACATCGCCCATTTAATAAAACAACTCTTCTTGAAACATGTTTACTCATTCGGTTGTTAATAATATTATAGGAACACTGAGAAAACAGGAATAATTAAAAATCAAATAAGTTGGCCTAAAGATTTTTCCTTCTAGAATTTCTCACCTGAAGTTCCCTGTAGTCGAGTGGACTAATGCACAGAAATAGTGATGTAGAGGCGAAGATAATAGTTAACACAGAAAACTACCACCGGCACCGCCACCACCACCGCCACCACCACCGCCGTCATCGTCATTGCCACCACCATCATTCACTAGAGCCAAATGCTACCTTGAACCGAAAGACTAAGACCAATATAAATTGTGATCACGCAATTATTTACATCCCCCTGCCGTATATTTAAGTCAAATCGTTTAATCTCGAAGACGTCACCTTAGCTTTAATAATTTTAGTTTTAATCATTTGAAATCTTTGCAGTATAACTTATTTTATGAACACCTAAATTCCAAGTCAAAATGTAAAGTGGTTAATCTAGTCTCTGGAAGATTGGAATCCAGGTCGTTACTTCGTAGTATTGGAACGGTCATTATCAGGTTAAGGAATTCTTAGGCAGTTGACTTCAAGTTAGCGACACTTAAACTGTTATTACTAAAAAGAATGCAAAACAACAGAGGACAAGATAGAGAAATAAAAACTGGCTCGTGTGCTCTCTGTAAATGCCAAAATACTATACGAAGTACGGGGGCTTTTAACTCTCTTCCTACTGAGATTAGGCCTTTCTGTAGCTAAATGAGCTAGAGAGGCGCAACGCTAGTGACGAAGACAGACCTAAGGATTCCAGTTGTATATCTTGTTGCACGTCATTATTCGTAAGCATAACTATCAAATGCTTGATACGTTCGATTTGCCTTTACTTTTGGTTGCCATGGGAAACGATGCAGTTGGATTATATAAAACGTACAAGAAACATATGTATCATCGCTTTAAACTACGAGGTTTTAGTAATACCTACTCGTATCTACTACAGTAAGTAGGGAAAATATTGTATCTCGTTCAAAAACTCCATATCAAGATATCGTCTGAAGCGTAATGTTTTGAGGTCCTCTGAACTAAAAGAAGGGGAAATTGGTCCGCGCGCGGTGTGTGTATGTGTGTGTGTGCGTGCGTGCGTGCGTGCGTGCGTGTCAGTCAATAACCAAACCTAGTGGTTAAGTCCGGCATCTTCCAAATATGCGACGTGTAAGATTTTCAAGAAAATCTCCCACTGTAAGCTGCCCTTTACACGGAAAACTTCTAAAATTAATTTCTGAAAATGCTTCTAGCGACTTTGATTAAAATGCCTATATTTAGATCACTTTAATAACAAAGGAAATTTATATTTTGAGTTTTGTAGGAATAGTCTCTGAAGCTCTGCTTATTCTGTGTGACATTTTCATAACCGGTAAACCTAAGACAAAGGCAAAATCTTACTTTAAAAAGAAAAAAATGTAGTGCTCGTTAAAGCACTCATTTTACGTGAAACTATGTCCTAGTGGATTGGGGGTAACATGCTGTTTTTTGGTTACCGAAGTCGTGGGTTCAAATCAAGCGGAGGGCGATGGACTTTTTTTCCGGGTGTAAAAATCCTTAGCATGGCTTCTTGGGAAGGGAAGTAAAGACGGTGGTCCCGTGCCTTAGATTTACGTCAGGTAAGAGAGCCCTACTTCTTATAAAGGAGCCTCTGCACAAATTAAATAGAACAGGAGCTAAGAATTGTGGTAGTTAAAGAGCATCCTTGAATAAATAAATAAAATTAATTTTTTAATATTCCTTGTGAAAATATACTTTTCTCGAATGGAAAGTCGTTAATATTTCATGCAAAGAGAGCGTAATTTCCAAGCTATTACATAACTACCCGCTCTTAAAACATTTCACAGCGGGTTAAGCCTTATGCAGTTTCTTATTACCATTGTACCTAGAAGGAAATATGCGAACGTTTATCTTGATAAACAGGAAGTAGATAGAAGAATAAGGGTTTGTAACAAGAATTTGATCAAGACTGAGTACAGAAGGTAGTGTGAGTACAACACATCAGATGTTTTTTTAATGTCAAAGCACTGTACAAACCATTTCAGTTAAGAAAATGCAGGATTAGAATTTGAACCCGTGTCCTCCAGAATACAAGGCACAGCTACTATATTTAAATCATTTCCCTCGAGAATACATGTATTTTAACAAAAACGAAACATATTGTCAAGTAATACGTTGCTGAAAGGGTAAGAGTGAAGTAGAAATAAAGAAAAAAGGAAATAATGTGAGCGAGGTATTAATATAGAGGTGCAAGGATCGAAGTAGCAAGAAACGAAGTTCTGGAATAAACAGAGAATTGCCCCAAAGACTTCATAGAACTCAGTAAAAATTATAAATCACATTTTAAGTAGCAAAATGGGAAATTTCTCTATTTTAATTAATTAAGGAAGGGATAAGTATAATTAAACACTTTTTAAGTGAGAAACATTTAACTCTTCTATCTTGAATGAAATATTTGTCAATAAAATTATCATGATCAAAATACGTTTGACAACAGAGTATTTCAAAACGCGTTTATGATAATTGTACGTCCTTATTTCACTGACCATAGTATTAAAATGGGGATGATTATGCATTAGACTACAGAGAGGCACGTTCTAGACCTTTAATGCCATATGTAACATAATTTAGTTGCGTTGTAGAGCAGTGGAAAAAGAAACTATATATTCAATATCTTATGTTACATTCACGTGGCTTTTACTTTCCAGTATCGTTTGTTATACCAGGTGGAACGTACTTCTTCGGCCATACGTTAACCAGGGATTTTAAATAATGAATATAACAAATATGTCCAATACAATTATTATCAATAATGAGCAATTTCGCCGAAAAAAAGTGTCAAATATTTGGAGCTGTCGAGCTTCCTTACAAATGGATATAAATGGTTTATTATTTCAGTAACTGTCGCGTAAACCTTGTGTGAACAATGCTGTAATGCATTTATATCTTAATTCGAATGAATTTATTCACAATTTAGTGTTATAATGTCATGCAAAGTTTAATTTCTAAGAGAGATTTGGCAACGTCAGCTGTCACCCCGTGTGTTGTACCCGCAAACATGCTGTCAAGTCACTGGCTAATTGCGAATAGATACAGGAGAGGAACATCTTAAGACACGCCCTTACAGACGATCAGAAATGGGATGTAGTTTACCTCTTGTGGGGATGTGTACAAGGGAGATAGGATAAACCGAAACGATAGTGAAATATGTATAAACGTATCGGAATGTGGCCTTGAAATTCCATACTTTTTCCAAAACATTATTAAAAGCAACTTAATGTGATAGCACTTCAAAATACGATAAGAACATTAAGAAATTCAAACCATTATCAAATGATATCACGGTGCACGGAACTTATTTCCGCTGAAATTTCGATAAAGAAGTTTTGATGGAATAATATACTTCCTCTATCTACAAAGTGTGTGGTAGAGAAAGTACTACTTAAATAATATTGAACTTACAATAGTCAGGTATCTTGACTATAGCAGGTAGAAAATAAAAAGCTGCCGCAGGCTGAATAGATTTTTATAAGAAAATAAGATATTTTGCCATTTTGAGAGCCACTGCTTTAACAAGCAAATTGACCATCTTACAACTGTTTATATGCCAAATTAATTTTAGTTTGTAACATTTCACTATTTGCAATTTCAATATACGTATTTTCGGAAAGCTTAACTTCTTGTTACATTAATTGTGTTTATATAGTTTTGTCACAGATATTGCAGCTGAATTCGTTGAATATGTGTTAACAACTATGGCAAAACTGTAGTCCCTATGGTTAAAAAAAAAAAAAATAGTTCAGTAAACATGCCTCTCCAAAATCAATGCTTGTGCCAAAAGGCAGTAAATAAGTTGGCTGGGGAAGGCAATCTTACAATCAGTGATGTTACATCTGACTTAATATCTCGAGTTTTCTCCAATTTGCGATTAGCTGTGTCATATGCCAGTCAAAAGAGCAGACTATAGCACAAACCATGACCGAAATAAAAGCATTTAAAAAAGAAATGGCAGGACAGTTGCATTTTGGGGGACTGGTAGTTCATAAATGTATACTGCAAACTAAAATAATGTGTTCTACATTAACGAATAGCCAGTAGGAAAAGGAAGCAGCATCTATTAGGACTAGAATTCATAGACGGAGGGGACCCCAGCCACTGGAGCTCAGTATCGCACATAGGCCATTATAGGCTTTTCGTGACTTAAGTGACCCCTGGGAGGAAGGGAAACCGGACGGGCGGCAAGATCTGGAGGACACAACGATGCGCTCTAACGATTCCTGATGGCTCTCGAACCGGGAACCCTCGAACTCAAACCCACACGTTACCGTGAATTATCTCCATTAAACATCGTCAATTACACAGCTAAACGAATCAGTAGGTACCTGTAAAGCCTATAATTCTTTTAAAATGTATCGCTTGAGTATCTATGGCACTAACAGTAAATAATTTAGAAAAAGTAGGTATTTGTATTAAAATTCCAAGCTGCTATGTAATGAACTGTAAAACTGTTAGTGTCCGTAGCCACATTGTAAACACAGAGAAGCAGCACATTTGTTTGACCGCAGATCACTTGCGGATTAATGTTCTATTAAGGCGACTTGTTTATATATTAAATTACTGATTTCTTTTCAAATTAGAAAGAAACAGTTATTATTATCACATCACCAGCATCTCCTTCAAAGCATAGACATATTGGCATGCTCCTTTCCATCAAGATGATCCTGTCAATTTTTTGTGATACTTCCAAATTATTTATCTTCTTCCTTTTGGGTGGTTGTTGACTGTCGTATTTGTTACCCTTGTGAACAGAATTCTGTTTACGTGATATTTCCAAATGTATTGATATTGTTTGGCCATTTGTATTTTCCACTTTCAATTCATTTAATATCTTCACTTCCTTTTTTTATCCCAAACATATCGATGTAATACAAATCTGATGAACTTTACTGCTTATTCTTTATTATTGTTTTTATTAATTGCATTTTTTCTTAATTCCTGTATGTTTTGTGTTTCTGTTGTTTGTAAGGAATCTCTTCTGCATATAATGATTCACTCTTCCAGAATACTTGTAGTCTGGGAACAAAATGGCTTTTGTAGAAACGAGCTACTTGACCCAACCACGGTTTCAACGGAAACTAGTGAGCTAGGGGTGAAGTTTTAAACTTCTTCTGTGCAAGTTTACTGAAAATGTCGCTCCAATTGTAACTAGCAGTCGTGCTGGTTTTCGACTCCTAGGATCTCGTGAAATCTAGCTTGAACTGGTCATCGCCGTCATCAAAGTCCTATTACGGTCAACGTAATCACCATTTCCCATTCAAGGAATTGATTGCTTAATTCTAATTGCTGAGAAAGAACCAAATGGTTTCAAATTAGTAAGCTGAATGAGACAGGCTAAGCATGTTCGGAATATAGTGCAAGCTAACGTCCACGTATGTAAAAAGTTGGAGAGTTTTGCATTATTAAGAGTGGCATGATTTTCTCTCCTCATTGACAGTTAAAATGCGGATCCATTAACGGTTACATTAAATTTGACTTTTTCGTCGTGTTAAAATCAAGATAAATGCATAAGTAATACGCATATTTTAGTGCGCGAAGAACGAAATAGTTTTCTGTTAAAGAAACAAATTGACATGTATCAGTCATGAACTCAAAAATAAAATAATGGCAGTTATAGAGGAATCGTCTGTTTTCAAATGCCGCTGTTTTAAATGGTGGCTGTATTGTCTGGGAATGATATTGATATTTTATATAATCTTGTATAACTGGTAAATTTTAAGCGATACATGAAAACGTAATAATACCAAAAATTTCGATCTCTTTTAAATCACGCAATTTATTCCGAATAACTTTTTATAGCATAAGCTGTTTCAATAATGGTTCGAAATGTTGCAAAAGTCCGGTCGATATTTAACTGTTTCTCGAGATTGCATGGAATTGTGTCAGCATATAGCGTCCAGTTAAACATGTCACTTTGTATCTATAAAGAAATGTGTAATGTAGCTGAGTTTTATCTCAACTGAAATGA
Organism: Tenodera sinensis; assembly: GCA_030765045.1. Classification (NCBI taxonomy): domain Eukaryota; kingdom Metazoa; phylum Arthropoda; class Insecta; order Mantodea; family Mantidae; genus Tenodera; species Tenodera sinensis. The sequence continues at coordinate 96,870,213 of CM060965.1, forward strand.
AATAGATAGAAAAATAAAGATTCAGCGATATACGATAGAGAAAGAGGTAACACGTCAAGTTTTTATATTTAGTTTTGGTTACATTACAGTGAGAGAAGTTGGCAATAAGAAATATTTTCTCAGAGCGTTAAACAGATGCCTGGTTTATAATGATATTTGGTTAGTAAAGCAGTTTATTATCTATGTATTTCAGGCGTTTTAACACAATTTTCTCTCCACATTTTAACAGGTGTTTACGTAGCGGGATGCTGTTAGCCAAGCAGAACGAATTGTCTTGCAAATATATATAGATGGAATCTATTCCTGGTCAAGTTGTTTACTCCATTCAATGGCGAGTAAATGAATCATCTTTCCACACGCCTGGAAATCCATTGCTGTGCAAACGACGATAATGTTGATGAATAGAATGTGGGGCGAGCTGAGCTTGTTTGAAGCATAATAAAGCAAGCTTGAGAAGGGGGGTGGGGGATGCTCTTCCCACTTGCCCGCATTCGCTTTTTATGACAGGAACTGTCTAGGACTCGGGGCATTTGGGTCACAGAGTGTGGCTTCCAAGTTCCTGAAGGGGTTTCATGTGAACGACATGCATGTGTATTATGAAGGGAAACCGGACGCGCTCTAAATACATTTGGCTTGTGGCTTCTACGACACAGGGGCTGTAGGTGAAGTGACATCTCAAGAAAAGTCCAAGCCTAACAAGAGATGCACGTGTACTTCAAAAATTTTTCACAGTTTACAAAGGATGAAGTATTACAAATCAAAAGAACTTACATCCTTGCAAAATGTATTTTATTTTAGTACAAATTCAGCTACATCAACCATACTTACTTTTCCATACATGGCAGGTTGATAAGGTGTTGCATTCCACCCAAAAATTGATATTGAGATTTAATTCAAAATACACGTTTAGAGGTCCCCTGAATACAAAAGAGAAAGCTTTTAGAGAAAGGTCCGCGCGCGTGCGTGTGTCTCTATGTGCCTGTCTGTGAACAGCAAAACTCAAAAGCGAAAAGTTGGTTCAGCATCTTCCAATTATGCGACACGAAGATTGTGAAGAAAATTTGTCCGCCCTAAACTATGCTTTACACGGAAATATTTCGAACATTTTGATTTTTCAAAAATGTCTGAAGATTTTGATTAAAATGCCACGTGTTCTAAAACATTTTAATGGAAGATTAAAATAATATTTTGAATTTTGTGGCTAGCCCATGTAATCTTTTCACTCGTGATGACTGTTGCATAACTGCTAAACCGTAAACGATAGATGAAATCATACTGCACAAAAATGTACATCTCGTTAAAACACACAATTTATGTCCAAATGCATTTTTTGTGGAGTGAACCAAGCTATTCCTTGTTATTTTTGAGTTTTGCAATATTATACTTTCTCAAATGGAAGATCGTTATTCAGTTTTTTATTTCTTCGCCGTGCAAAGAGAACGGAATTTCAAAGCCTTCATACATCGACCAGATTTGATTATCGCTCAAGGCTGTATTCCCATATTCCTCTTGCACCTACAAGAAAATTAGCAATAAGATAATTTCTGCAATGTTTATCTCAACTAACATGAAGATAGAGCAGAAGTGGGCAAAAGCGAATTCATGAATCCATGTGATTTGTGAACCTTAGTTGATTTCAGGAGTCCTCAGGTCAGACCGGTACCAGGGAGGAATTATGTGTGTGTGTGTCAACACCGTCTATCTCATGTTCTTATTTTATTTAGATCGATCAGCAGTAAATACATGCTTTACAGATCAGGTAGAACAGAAACAAATAATAACTTAACACCTATGTCGAGGCAGGACAGTGGGCCTCTTCTGAACTAATACAAATGTGATACACGCTGCAATGGTGATAACGTCTAGCTTATTTGTAACATGGGTATTATATGGGTTTCTTTGAGACAACATTGAACGGCTTTATTGTTAATCATGTTTTCTGATCCACATGTTTACATATGTTGTATACATGTTCATTCGTATTAATTTGTTTAGTTAAAATATTGGTAATTAAAGACTTTCTACTATTTCTTGACGACTATCCCCCTAAAAGTCATTGACTGTTGATCTTTGTATATCTCCGAGATATCTTTTTCACCTCTGTGGGGGTATTCTGGTAAACAAATGCTTGGATTTGGATTTGATTGCGTTTAGCAATTTCACGAGTGACTCTAAAGCCTGTGAACAATGAACATGTCAAGGAAATGTGCAGCTAGTTGCATGTTTACACACATAAACATTAGATTTGAATACTGAGCATAAAACACATATACAAGCAATATGAAATCAAAGCAGGGATAGTACTGTAAATACGTAAGAAACAAAATCAAATACTTCCTTCAAATAAGACTAACATAATATATGTGTGTGCGTGTGCGTGTCAAAAGTGTTACCAGGATAATTTGTCATTCAGATAATAATGTACAGAATAAATTGATTTTGATTATAGGTATCCTTTAGCACAAATTTTAAAAACATTAAAATTGTCAACTTTTCCGTTAAGATTATAGGAAGAGCATTAAGTAGTTTCCTGCCTCCAGAAAGGTGTATACTATAAAAGTTTTGCACTGATGCGGTGCATGTCAATTATCCTTGCTGAAAACAATTCTGTTCACTGATGATCAGATTGTTTTCGAAGAAATGGAAGACTTCCCAAATTACATATTTATTTGAATTATTCTGACAATAGCATTTGAGAGAGGACGTCGTAAAGTTTCAAATACTGACGCTAGAGTGCTCTCATGCTCGCAAAGCCGCAGCAACACCAGTTATGTGTAGGATGAGTTAATGTAGCTCAGATCAGGGTTACTAACTCGTACGATAATTATGGGGATGTACGATAATTTAATGTATGATAATTCGACACCGGCGAAATATCATTTTTACTGGTTTGCCACACCAGCGAAATGAAATTAATTACAAATAGCAACACCACTTTTGCCCTCATGGCAACTCCATCCCTCTAAGGCAACTATTTCCAATCCTGCAAAGCTTCCTACGCTTTATCCTCTTATTGCCATGTGTCCAGGTCTGACAATCTTAATGAAGAAGGTACTGTTCAGAAAATTGATGATCAACGGAGAAAACTCGGGATAAGTGATATTCCATGTGAAATTAAGAACATGCCTGAACCTGGCAGTTTCTGGAGTGCTGTTAAACACATGGATCACCTTGGTGGAAATCCTGATTTCAAAGAACTGGCGGAGGTTGCATTATCAGTAAGTTCATTGTCCCACAGCAACACTTCGTGTGAAAGAGTTTTTTTTTCTAAACCGGGTTTAATAAGAAACAAAATTAAAAACAGATTGGCACTAGATACGGCAATGGACTTGTTCTGTCGTCTCAGCTTATGAAAGAATGTGGTGGGTCGGAAAATCTACAAATCACCGAGATGTTAAAGTTTATCTCAACGACAAATTTGTACTCGTATAATGCTGCAAAGGTTGAAGATGATGAACTTTCAGATGAATAGTGCGAGAAAAATAAGTGCTGAAGTTGTAATACTGGTTGAGGTCATCGATCTTGTAAGTGGATACCACGAACATCATTTTAGAAGTGTTTTGATGGTATTTTTATTGTTTGGTTTTTGATGTGCGATAATTTTGAATCCAAATCTATAATTTTGAGTGGCCGGTACGATAACTTTACTTCTAAATGTTAGCAACCCTGGCTGAGGTATTTTTTGTATTCGTCCATTACCTCTATCAAAAGCTGAGCTGATCTTGAAGACCGTCTCAGGTACAGTGAAATCTGTGTTACAAACTATTTCTGACGTATATTCAGATTGACTATCATCTAAGAGTATCTATTCTTAGGGGTGTACTTTTAATAATTATGAACACTACAAACAAACCATTCCGTGAGCATTCTTTCAACAGATATTACTCCGCTTGCTCACCCTCAGAATTAATGCTGACATAATTAACTCTCCATTTTTAGTATTTATAAATAAGCGGTGTTTCTGCAGATATTACGTACATGAATTTGTATACGAGTATGCAATTCAAATAACCACCTCATTAACTTTTAATCCAATTGTTAAATAATTTAAAACTTTTATAGGCCAGAGTACGGTTACGTTGATGATGAGGCAGGTACTACCACAACGGGTAAAAGCATTTAGTGGTAATATTAATATGTAATGAATTCATTAAAACCTCCGAAATGAAGTAATTAGCAATAGCAGTAATGAAATTCGGTGAGGAAAATATACATCGCCAGTCATTGCAGATTTCTCCTTCTGTTAGTTGACGTTGGCCAAAACAGTACGAAGCAAAAAAGGAAATTTAAGACGCGCATCACTTGATTTTGTTTATAATAATAATAATAATAATAATAATAATAATAATAATAATAATAATAATAATAATAATAATAATAATAATAATAATAATAATAATAATAATAATAATAATAATAATTGAATTCAAAATTCAATTTAATTATACATCGATTCAGTAAGAAAAGCAGTGATGAGATTGAAGAATGGAAAAGATGCAGGACCTGGGAACATTCCGGCAGAGCTAATTAAATGTGAAGGTAAAAAACCATGGGAGATGATGACCGTACTTTTTAATAAAATTATTAATGGAAGTAAAATACCAGAAGAATGGAAAATCGCTATTATAACACCAATACGTAAGAAGGGAAGTAAAACAAATTGTGATAACTATAGAGGAATATCAGCGACAGGAACATTTAATAGAATTCATGGCCACATACTAAAAAATCTAATGGAATCGGAATATAAAAACTTGGAAATGAAATTGCAATCGGGATTCAGAGCAGGAAGATCATGTGTAGACAATATATTCTGCTTAACACAGTAGAGAAAAAGAAAGGCACAAATAGAGAAGTGCATTTATTATTTGTGGATCTAATAAAAGCTTATGACAACGTTCCATCCCAAAAATTATAATCAAATATTAACGAGAGAATAAAAGCACTGTACGAAGGAAGTATTTCAAAAACTAAAATAGGAAAAAAATTTACAGAAGATTCAAAGTCACTAAAGGATTAAAACTGGGATGTATTCTCTCCCCAACATTATTTAAAATTAACTTTCAACATGCATTAAGAAACTGGGGAAAAATGTCAAGGCACAGTTCAGGACACATTTCTTTTTCATTAAATTTCGTAGATGATCAGGTAATTATAGCACAAGTTCGTGATGACATAGAGTACACGGCAAGAACATTAAAGGAAGAAAATAAAAATTGGGGTTCGAAAATAAATTTCAATAAGCAAATCACATTATTAGAGAGGAAATAGAATCACTGAAATTTGAAAATGCTCAAGAAATTCCACCCTGTTAGGAATGCACCTATTTGTACACGAAAATGGACAGATTTGGCAATAACACAACATAAATCAAAAGCAGAATTATCCAAACCAAAAAAGCTATAAACGTCCTTAAGTTCAATTCGGTGGAGTAAAAATATAACAAAGAATAGAAAATTAGAAATTTACAGAAGTATTATACAAAGTATCCTCATATACGGATCACAAGTTTGGCAATTATCATATAAGAAAGTCAACAACATTTTAGTTACAGAAATGGGCGTTTTGAAAAGATCAGCAAAATCAAGTTGAGAAAAGATCCGAAATGAAGCTGTGAAATAAAATTATGGAAGCTAAGGAAGATTTGGATATTTTAGATATTATTGAACAAAACAGATTGTTGGTATGGACAGGTTAAAAGAATGCCGGACAACAGACGACGTAAATTAATAATGATGAAAGAGAGGACATCCAAAGAAAACCTGGCTGGAAGGAGTTGCAACAGCGATGAAATCCAGAGATTTGGAAGAAGATATGTGGTAGAGCAGACAGGAGTGGCGTTTGGGAACCGGAAAACGGAGATAGCTATTGTGATACTGGAAATAGATGATGATGATTATTATTATTATTATTATTATTATTATTATTATTATTATTATTATTATTATTATTATTATTATTATTATTATTATTATTATTATTATTATTATTATTATTATTATTATTATTATTATTATTATTATTATTATTATTATTATTATTATTATTATTATTATTATTATTATTATTATTATTATTATTATTATTATTATTATTATTATTATTATTATTATTATTATTATTATTATTATTATTATTATTATTATTATTATTATTATTATTATTATTATTATTATTATTATTATAATGATCATTATCATCCTCATCCTCATCGTGTTTTGTTTTGATGGGACAGCCTTTAGGAATAAAGTGGACACGTTTTGCAGGAACAGAAAATAAGCCTCGTCTTCTTTCTTTCTTTCTTTTTTAATGTGAAGTTTGAAAAGACAACCAGACAACCTCAGAAAAACCAAAATCACAGCGTCTTTCGCTCGGATTTATGAAGTAAGCTGTAACGAAAATCCCCTTATTCCTGATCAAATAGTACCATTTAATTGATACACGTTATTTACACAGGAAACAAGTAAATACACCAGCATTGGAAAATGGTAGTGCATAACTTTAACACGTGAGATTCAGAACACAAGATGACTTTTTTATTAACCTAGGCCCCCCCCCCCCCCCCCAAGTATCATGCCTACCAACGTTCCTACGCATGTGGTCCAATGCTAAAGCTGTAATTCGTATCTCAAGCAATTTTTACATTGTGATTTTGCTCAATTCTAAGAATCCATTTTTAAGATTAACGTTCTTTAACCGGTTAGATCAGTGATGTCCAACCTTGTCTCTTTGGACACAAACAGGCGATTTCATGGCAGTTTATAAATCATAACTCGAATTTTCTGGGAGTGTCCTCAGAAGACCTCTTCGTTCTGAATAATTTATAATGGGGAACAGTAAGAAACAGGCAAAAGCTTACTGAATAAAGAAAATGTGAATCTCGTTAAAACACAATTTATATCAAAGTTTCTTTTTTCTTTTGAGTGCATAATTTCCAGGATATTATTTATTATTTTTTTGAATTTGCCAGCACTTATACTTTTCTCAAATAGAAATGTTATTAGTTTTTTATCTCTTGGCCTTGCAAAGAGAACATAATTTCAAGGTCATCGCATAGCAACCAGCTTTAAAACATTTCACCATTGCTTAAGGCCTACTGTATTCCCATATTCCCCTTGCACTTAGAAGGAAATTAGCAATAATAATTTTTGAAAATGCTCATGTCGATTAAAATGAAGCATTTGCAAGAATAGTTTGTATAAGAGTGAGCATACCTGTACATATATTTTCGAACAATTTCTTAAACATACTTAAAAACCATCGGCCTTGGCCGGGTTTGAACCCGCGACCTTGGGATCAGCAGGCCAACGTCTAACCAACCCAGACCAGCACTGTGTGCTAAAGAATGGCAGTGTCCGCATATAATGGAAGGAGCTAAATCCAACCGCCCCTCTTTCGCAAACGTTGAACATCGCTGGGGTTAGATTATCTATGACGGTGAATGAAATGGGTGAAATGTTGCTCAAATTTCCCGGGATCCTAGAGCTTAACAGTTACCCAACATTAATCGTTCAGGATAAAATCCCGGAAAAAAAAAAAAAAAAAAAAAAAAAAAAAACCTTTATCCAGGTAAGTTACCCTAACGGATATTCCAACTCGGGACCTCTTGAAGCAGACACCTTACACCCTTCTCTAAGAATCTTGTTTCTATCCTAATTTTCAGTATTACGTATACGTACTTGGCAACTGTACAGATATCTGGTTTCCGGATATACCTGCACTTCGCTACACTCCTCTAATTGCCTGAATCGCATCGCTAGTGACTCTCATCCACATTGCCTAGCCGATGACTGTGGTACAGGTTTATTACCTATACAGTTATTTTAACATACGGACATCATTTATTGAAATTATTAGTATATTCCATTCTGTACAAAAGTATGTCAATAATTGGGGTATCAATATTAAGAGCTCACATTTTGGGCAATTCCTAATGCTAGGTGTCAAAACAACATTTAAAACAAAACTTTGTCACGTACATTTGATTACCCTCGAGCAGAGTTCTTCTGTTACGAATATGACAAAATCCTCTGTATTGTGGAGTATGACAAAGGCTTTAAATTTGACCGGTTTCAGCAAGTATGATATCTGTTGAGCGAGCAGTCTAGAAGAGAAAGGGGGAATAAAGGAGATGAGCTAGAATAAGGGTGCATCTTTGGAACATCAACTCGCGGCTTTAGGTTCTACCTACACAATACCCTTCCCCGAGGTATTTTCCTGCACAAGAATTGAAATCCACCGCTATACACTGCAGTAAAATATTAACACCCATAAACAGCGCGCTCTGCATGCTGATTAAAATTACGGAATACTGCGTGTATGTGCGTGTGCGGGGACCAACGATATTATAACAGTGTGCGTGTAGAATTTTTAAAGAATCCCATCACATTCTAATAATTCAGGAGCGTTCACGATTTCAATTATTACTTTCTCTACTGCATATATTAAATTCGATGTCAAGTTTTCACACAGAAATGCCCCGCTAAGCTAAAAAAAAAAAAAAGGATTTTTAGAAAATCTCCCCGCCCTTTACATGTGCGCCCGCGTCTGTGAATAGTAAAACACAAAAATGAGAAGTTAGGTACCAAATTTTCAATTTAACTTAGCATCCTCCAAGGATACGACACCAAGATTTTCAAGACAATCTTCGCATCCTAAACTCGGAACATTTAATAATTTTTTTTTTTAATTTTATCAAAAATAGCCCTAACGATTTTGTCAAAATACCAGATGTTTAAGATATTTTCATGACAAATGAAATGCATATCTTGAATTGTATGTCAATAGCCTCCGAAGTCCGGTCATTCTGAATGATTTTTGCATAACTGCTAAACCAAAATCTTATTACTGAAAAACTGTAGGTCTCGTCAAAGCACGCAATTTAGGTATGGCAAATAAATTTGTATGTGGAGCACACCTTTCTCAGCATATTCCTGTTATTTATTTTAATCTTTACAAGTTGTTATCTGTTTTTTGTATTTTTGGTCATGCAAAGAGAATGGAATTTTAAATCCATAGCGGCCAGATTTGGCTATTTCTTGCTCTTGTACCTACAAGAATATTACGGAAAAGATAAATAATTTGTGCAATGACAGTCATGCTTAACATGAAGGAGATAGAGGATTAAGTGTTTGCAAGAATAGCTTGTACAAGAGCACACATCAGATTCCTTTCATTCGCTCCCAGCTATATTTTTATCACACACACACACACACACACACACACACACACACACACGCACGCACACAGACACACACACTCCAGACTGTCCCAAAAAACACCGACAACGCTTAGTATGTTGTGTGGACGGCAAACTAATCGGTTTTCAAATACGAACCCCAGTCCGGAAATGCACTGTTTGGACGCTGTAGCGCATCGAAGTGTGAGATATGTGTACGTTTACATTTTATAAATACACCCAACATCGAGCTATCTGCATTACAAACTGGCTTCGAACTGTGTACCTCCTACGTCCTTGCAGAGCTTATATCGGCGACGCTGAGTCTCGTGCACATGACCCAAAACATGCGGTTGTCTTCGAAGATTTTCAATCACTACACAGAATTGAGCCATAAGGTTTTCCGCTGACGTTATAGGAGTGCGATACACCATACTCTTCATACAACTCCACAGAAAATAGACAAGAGGTGCCAGATCTGGCGACCGTGCTGACCATGGAACTGGTCCGCTTCTACCAAACCATCGATTTCAACATGCGACGTTGAGGTGATTCTGCACATTTACATAAAAATGTTGCTTACCTTCATACACCTGTTAAATCTTAAGAATTAGACGAACACATACTCCAAAAAAGATGCAGACACTTAAAATACACAATTTGTGTCGCATCTTTCTCTCGGTTTACGAAATATTCTACTCTTACGTTACATATAGTTTTCCCAATACGTCAGCTGAGAGGATATTCTTGAAAGTCTGCAATGCTTCTGTTTGCTTCCCATGTAATAGTCTATTTCCTTGTATAAACATTGGAGTGGGTTTCTTTAACGTTCATGTAATTGGTACTTTTGTTACGGGAATGTTTTAAATTGATTTATTAAGTGTAGTCCAGAAATTCTGTACCCGAGAAAGTAATAGCGGTAACAATATTGAACAAATCTGATGATATATTCACATTTTATATAGTATTCTGTAAATAAGCGTACTATTTTACCTACATCTTATTAATACCTTCAGTCCATATTTACACACTTGTACGATATAATAGGTAAAGCGATAGTAGACTTGAAAGAGCGCGAGGCTCTGTGATAGATCAAATTCCATATCAACGAAAAAAGAGAAACAAAATAGAGAAAAATAAAAGCGTTTTAGAAAAGGGAATAGCACACCTCAGAAAAGTATAAACATTCGACGCTTAAAACCGTATAACATATCTCATAAATGTTTGACTCCACAAAAAAAATTTTTGACATAATTTGTGGTCGTTAAGGACATTTTTGTGTGGACAGATTTGTACTATCTGTTACCGTTTGCTAATCGTGCAAAGAAAACATTCAGGAAGAAGATTTAGTAGGCTATTCGCAGAAATATGAATTTTATTTTCATACAAATATCTTTATTTTTTGACATTTTAATCAAAGTCTTTATAGCCATTTTTGACAAAATAAAAGATGAGTTACAGAATCTGGAAACCTACGCTTCTAGTCAATGCCGGCATTAAATTTTTGGATGGAATTAAATACTTCCTCTACTTACAGAGATAGCAAATTGGTACAGTAAAACCTTCCTAAAACGGAATGCGATCGTTGCAGTAATACAGCTCCAGTAGTTCTGAAACTTTTTTGGCGGCTGCAAATTCCTGAAGGTCACTCACAGCAGATAATACTTCTCTAAAAGTGCGTATTTTTTCGTTGGCTTCGTGATCATCACTGTCCATTCCTTCCATGACTTCACAACTGCTGTTTCCAGCAGCAATAACTGGCGCACTTTGAATGACTGCAGTCGTGGCAAGTTCGTTATTCAAAGCACGTAACTATGTATTAAGCATAATGAAAATCCGTTTTAGGTTATATATGCAAACGGTTCCGGAAAAACAATTCCGTTTCCGCGTTAGGCAGTTTTCCGGTGTAGAATATTATTTAACGTTTTAGATCCGTTCCGATTGCCCAGGTTTCCTGTATATAGAGGCTCCGGTTTAGTCAGGTTTTACTGTATAAGATTTGAACTTGCTGAACACCCAGCTCACTTTGGACGTTGCAACATCTAATAGAAAAAAGTGTGTGCGAGTACAAAGACGTTCATGCTTCATAACTAAAGTTCAGCTACTTACCCTGCCCTCTTTTGTTCATTCAGGAACATTTGGAGTTACTTCAATACCGTCTTGGGAAGTAACGTATGATTTAAAACGAGCACATTTGAAATCGCACATAGGTCTAGCGCTGCCTGTGGATTGGATTTCGAATTAATAGGGTAGTGTTCTATATGTGCTGCGAAATTGTTAAAATATTAACAGATGAAAGTGCCATGATATTAGGGAAGTAAACACACAAAGATCAGTATACATACATATGGTAACAAAAACGACAAAAGTCGAGTCCAATTACTTTTTTTCGCAACTTATTCTCCTCCAAAATTTTGTACGAGTACAAAACAGTTCTCTTTTACTGACGTTAACAAAGTCAGCAGTCTTTCGGAAAATTACAACTCACAACTGCTTCCTTCTCGTAACCTTGACTCACTCCTTTGCCTTTCTTCACTTTCTCGTCTTTCAAGCACTAACTCTGACGATACAATCACTCAACATTCATAACTGTTTCATTATCTTCCTTCACAACGCGCCGGTTCCTTCACGACTGTACATCCGCACCTGACACGCACGCACGCACGCACACGCACGCTAACACTGTCTGCTATGACGACACGTCTGTAACCAACTACTCACTCTTTGCCTGGCCTCCTTACATAGCAAGGATGGCGTAACACGGACCTTTCTCGAATTTCTATAAATAGGCTAGCTGCCGGGCACCTCTCGAATAATCTGAAAAAACGCCTTTTCATTCTGTGCTCTAATTGTTCTCACGTATTTACAACAGTCGAGAAAGGCAGCCTGACATTGAGCATCTTTGTTGTACGTACCACCAGTGGGGTGGAGCAGCTAGGCCCCCACCGTCGTTTATTGTCCGCCGCGGTCGGCGTCACACTATGTGCTAATAGTAGCCATACTATTTTGAGCTGGAAGCAGTGAACTGATAGGATTCTTTTGACGATCCATGTATGTATACGTTATAGCTTGTGCAAGAGGACATACACGTGTGTGTGTGTGTGTGTGTGTGTGTGTGTGTGTGTGTGTGTGTGTGTGTGTGCGTGTGCGTGCGCGTGTGTGCACGCGTGTGCGTGCGTGTGTGTGTGTAAGAGAGAGAGTGAAAACCATAACTCAAAAACGAAAAATCGGTTAAAAATCAATGTTGGTATTTAAGTTTAATATCTTTCAAGGATGCAACACGAAGAATTCGAAGGACATTCCTCCACCCTAAACTACCCTTTACATGGAAAATTTTGATTTTCTCACAAGTGACTGACGATTTGGATTAAAATGCCATATGCGTAAGATATTTTTATGCCAAATGCAATGCAGAATTTGAATTTTCTGGCTATAGCCTTTGTAGTCCTGTTTAGTCTTGGCGACTTTTACATAACTGGTAAACCGTAAGAGGTATATCAAATCTTAGTATACAAAAATGTAGATCTCGTTTAAAACACACAAGTTATGTCCAAATGAATTTTTTTGTAGGTAAACCATTTCGGAGACATTCCATGTTATTTGTGTGAGTTTTGCAATACTTAAACTTTCTCAAATGGAAGGTCGTTATTCACATTTTTATCCCTTTGCCGTGCAAAGAGAACGGAATTGCAAAGCTTTCATATAGCGACCAGCTTTAAAAGGCATTGACTAGCGCTCAATGCGTACTATATTCCCATATTCCCCTGCAAATATGCAATAGGATAATTTCTGCAAATGTTTATCTCGACTAACACGAAGAAGATAGAGGAATAAGAGTTTGTAAGAATAGTACGAGTAGAGAAAGTCATGTGAGTGCAACACTTCAGAATTTTACATTTATGAATAAATCTGTGTTGTTCTTTTCAGGCACGAAAGAGGAAATTAGAGATTAGAACACCTCGCACCAGGACATCACAACTGCTTTGTTTTAAACGATCCAACTTAATTTGCTGCATTCACTTGGAAAATGATCAAGTTTGCGCTGCTCTTGTATTTGAAGCTTCACTTTAAAAGTGCCGGTATCACTGAACATTAATGGAAGCAAAAGATCATTTTCCTTTTAGCCAGTTGTGGAGAACATTCAAATGATGACACATCAACTAAGCATGGCATATCAGAAAGCCAATCTTGATTTTCAAGTTAATCACAATCCAAAGAAGAGTGAACTGTAATTGATAACTGGCCTCTATGAATCGCAATCTAGCAGCTAGCCAGTTTAGTGAAAAATACATTCACAACATATCCTGATGTATCGGCTGACCAGCAACTCGGAACGCGTATGCCATCTCTCGTATTACTTTGAAAGACCAGGCATGAAGTGCGGAGAGTGGTAGTGTCGTGTTGGCAAGAGTGGTCAGCTTTCCAGGGAAATAAGCTTAGATCAGCAAAGTTAACTCCGATAAACTGGGTAACCTCCTCTCGTGTATCTCGTCGCGAGGACATTATCTTGGCACGGTTGCGAATTGGCCTCTGCAATTTTACTCACGGTTATCTTTTCGAGCAGGGCCACTCCTCCTTTTGTCTGATGTGTGACACACTTTTGTCGGTCCGTCACATGTTGCTAGAGTTTGTTTCCCTAGCGCACCTTTGGGACTCTTTGCAACTGTCGGTCAGTCTTGCGTGGTCATGGCGGACGATAAACAAGCGGTCGAAAGAGTTTTGAAATTTTATAAATGTCAAACATTAACATAAGGATTTAGAATTTAAGATAGCAAGATTCCATACCGTTTAGCAACTTTTTATAGATTTGTTTAACTCTGAATTTTGTCTCATTAGTTTGGTTTATTTAACTATGTATATTGGTTATTTCACTAGTATTTTTATTTCATATCGAAGTTTATAAGGGCGCTGATGCCCAAGTAGTTGAGCCCCTTAAGCCACCAACACATCACTCAAAATGTCTGCTATTACTTAATCCGAAAGGTACCTTAGTGGACGTAACCTTATTCAAAGCACGAAGTAGCAAGGTTAAATAATACATATTCTTCAAGGAGCTATGACATAATTTTTCTATATTACAAAGATATTTCGCTGATTGCTTATTATTATAATTCATTGGTTTCATGGAATAAGTCCCAGGTCTTTCCTGTTGTGTTAATACACTAAGTTTCTCCTAGCGACTTTTAGTGAACTCCTGGTTCGTAGTAGAAGCTAATATTTAGAAAACGTGTTTGGAAGCATCGGAGATAAAAGATTCCCGTGTGAATAAGCTTTGTCGTCGTTAATTTCGTTGTGTTTACATCAAGTGTGCTGGGATTCGTTAGTTGACGAGGCAACAGTCAGCAGTAGTGGCTATCTCTCGAAGGCGATTCAGCGGGAAAATGTGCTTCCTAAGGTTTAGCATCGGATGAATCTCTGTGCTGGACTTCCTTGCTCCAGTGTGGGTTTCAAAGGCCATGTTCTTTCCTTTTAGCTGCCTTGTTAATGCTGTCAAACACAATGAGTGTTTGTCTACATAAGCCATTTGAATGTTTTTTTCTCAGATTATATGTTAAAAATAGACAGTAATGAGTAGGGCTCGGATTTTTGGATATTCACATAAACTACTCAAAAATCGCATAAAGGAAACATTTTAAAAATAATTTTCACATAAATCGCATTAAATTATTTTAACAAGACACCATCCAATGCTCAATTACGTAGCTTGGACGTCGCAATTTGTTATTCATTATTGGAGTAACTGGTGTCAGCTATAGTATCCCTTCAGAAAGAAAATATAAACTTCCTGATTACTCAATCTACATGAGCCTGCAGGATAAGAACAGGGAATTCCTCCACTGCACCTGTTATCGCTTTACAATCTGGCTAGTATATACCTACACTGAAAATATTTAGTCAAACACAGTCATTTGTGAATACGCAGAGATTATAGACGTTCTAGTTGGGTTGAGAAATTACATATCGACAGTTTTGAGTTCAGTGGATTAAAGATGTCTGGAGTGAAAAATAATGCAATTGTCACAAAATGCTGCAACAATTAAAAGACGGTGTGTTAAGAAATGGCTTCGCATACTTTCCGCAAATCTTGGTTTCCTATGTGATTCCATAAAGAAACTGGAATCAGTAGGAATGTCTTTAGGAGAAGTAGTTCAAGTAGTACAAGATGTGGAAAAATACTTAAGGTTCTTTTTGATCCTGCAGCACAAACCCTAAAAGAAAATACAAGGCAGTGTTCGAAAATAGTGGATTTAACGGTATAAAATTTCAAATGGTAACATGAAGAAATTATTGATGCCAGTGAGAGTGACATTACGTGTTATAATGATGTTAGATGACTTCTTGTGACGTGGAGTGATTGTTTTCGAAATTCAAGACAATTTTTCCTGACAATAGTCAAATCTTTGAGGATGGAAAATTCGAGGAATCATGCGGTCTATACTGTAATTCTACAGTAGGTACTTGGTGATCCTTTCCAAGAATAGTGTCTGATGAGTAACAGGTACATTTATATTAGGTAGTTCAGCCATTCAGATCTTAAAAATATTTTGTTTGTTTTACTACATAATTTTTACTTTTTATTACGTTTTTATTACACTTTTAGCGCATAAAAATAAATATTCCTCAAGTTTTTAGCACCTAAAGGTCCGAACCCCAGTAATGAGCTTTTAATGCTCCATTTTTTCAGGTTTTCACACTTTGAAAGTAATCCAACCTTTTTTTGTACTGCGAGGATGACCCATATGGAACTGAGTTGGGGGGGGGGGGATATAAAAATTCTGTGGCAGAACTTGTGTCTAGTTGATAGAAGCGGGTGTACCAACCTAGAGAAAAGGAGTATTGAAATATTGGAGAGGAGGAAGTGGGAAACTTGGCGCATTAGCATTTGTTTGTATTTACAAGTCGCACATTTGTCTCCCTGGAGCTTGAGCTCGTTTCAATTTGTTGTGCAGAGAAGGGGCTTCGCCCCAGGGGGCCAACACCGCACTCGCCTTTTGTTCGGGTACATTTCCGACCAAAGGAAATGGCACTCTCTGTGACGGAAGAAACATGCGCGAGACGAAGCGGTCCTTATCTTCGCATAGCGTTGCACTTGTCCAGTCTACGTGTCATGCGTTATTTATTAAACCTGAACAACGAATATAGTGGCCATATGGGTTAATGTACGTCACATGTGCGTATACTGGCTAAGGTGTGTCGGCATTATAATACGTGTAGTCTTTGACTTCATCAAGTAATACCAAACTGTAGGGTAGCAGCCACGACTGGAGAAACTGGTGTGACCTGTGTAACTTATGTTATTTTACAGTGTCCTCTATATGTATATCACCACAGGTGCTGAAATAATTATTGGAAAGGAAATTTCAGAAAGCATCGTGTCAGGTCTAAGCTTATGGTGCCATTTTCCAGTTATGAAGACTGAGGAAAACCTAGAAATGGGGAAGACAGTCCTGACTAAATTTAAACCACTGACCCATACTGACGAGGTCCATGCTTTGATAGTACCTGCCAATGATATTGTTTGACATAAGTTATATTGACACAAACTAACAGGGTGGGTGGTACCTTTGGAATTTTTCCTTGTTTCTTCCCCTCCCCACCCCCTGTCTCTCTCTCTCTCTCTCTCTCTCTCTCTCTCTCTCTCTCATAAACCTCATTTACTCCTTTGTAACTTTAATTAACCCACAGTTTACCTTATGTGTGAAAAATTGTTCCTTGATGCTGAAACGTGCACAACTTTGTTACGCTGCTGGCTAACCGAGCTATTTTTACCCAAGATAGAGACTTCTATTAGTAAGGCGATTGGACCACGGAGTCCTCACAAGGTGACATTATTTTTCGAGTCAACTGGACGCCGAGTTTGCAGCGCAACATATCGTGCAAGTGCTCAGAATAACTCTCTGCTCAGGCATATTTCCACCCTTAGTCTCTTTGGTTTTGGCTGCAAACTGAAGGATGAAAATGTATTCCCTAATGATTAAGGTGTACTGCATTAATTGACTAGGTACAGAAAAAACGCGATATTTAAGATACACGTCCTAAGGTAGCTCCTCCAACTCTAGAAGCAATGCGACATAAATAATGGTACGTTACTGTGCACACACACATAAAAAAAAAAAAAATAAATAAATAAATAAAAAAAAAAAAAAAAAAAAACTATGAATACTGGAATAGCACGTCATTCGATCTAGAGCTTTACAACACCAATCACTAACTGCTGCTGGAAATGAATAAGCCGCAGGAACTGGTAAAATATTCCCAGCGCCGTCGTGCTGCTGGCGGAAAAGACTCGGAGATATTCGTGGACGCGGAAGGGAGACTTCGAACGATTGAAGACATACCTGCGATTATGCATGCAAATAAAATTTACAATTACATTTGAACAAACACCGCAAAGTAGAAATGGATTAAGAACATTAATTTAAAATATAGCTTATTCAAAGAATCAAACTCAATTTTTTCCACTATTCCCCCGTAAATAAAACAAACACAGATTACTGGAAAATGGTGCGAATGCCACTTCCTCATTAATTTAAGCAAGTCACCATATTATCAAAATTATTAAACGCTAGAAGCTAGTAATGCACCACAGAAGTATAATAGCAAAAATATAAGTATTTAATATTAATAAATTATTTGTAGATTCTTGAAGTACTCTTTCCGCCATTTTTCAAACTTTATTTCAGTTATATCTGTTTTATTCCACGTACACTTGAAGTCTTAGGAATGTCTCTATAATCCTGGCCTTTTATAGACGTTTTAATATGCTTGAAGTTTATCTTCTGTTTGAATTTTCAATGACCAACCCTTCTCTCTGGGAGTAAGAAGGAATCGCTCTCGGTGGACGAAAACTGTGTTGTTTATTGTTATCAATTATTCCAACAACTGTTTGAACTCTGTTGCACCAAATGGAACGTTAGGTTTAGAAATACACATATAAAATCAAACAAATTAACATTTACAGGATTTAGGAAGAGTAGATCACACACAGCTAATTTCTTAATTTTACAACAAATATTGGAGAAAGATCGAGAGTTTAATAAACACACAGTTATTTGTAAAAGCTTTTGATAAAATTATAGGACATACCCTTTCGAAACTTATGAGTAAAGCGAGGAATTCCACTCCATTTAATTGAAGTAATTAAACATATTTATAAATAAACTGAAGTTCCAAATCAGGAGCTAAAGAGTCAAAAGTAGAAAAAACAAACATAGGAGTAAGACAGATACAGTGTCTCTCCACTACTTCTTAACCTATATACTGATGAAATCGGTAGACAATGCATTAACAGTATACCCTTTTATTTAAATAATTTTAATAAAAAGACTATGCATTAACTTTACTGTTCGTAGATGACCAGATTTTTATATCTTATTTCAAAAGTTAACTTATGCTCTGAATAATATAGAAAAAGAATATAACAATGTCCTAGGTAAAACAAATGTGATGGCGTTCAACGGAAAATAAAGTATAAGATCAAACATTGTTAAAGAAGATAAGATTGTAGAACAGGTAGTCGAATTTAAATATTTAGTAGTAATAAGTATATCGTGTTAAAAACAAATTGATCAATTCAGAAAACTAGAATAGTAATCAACTATTTTAATGGCACTATAAAAGGGTGTTTGAAAAACAAAACAAAGAAGTGTCAGTGCTGAAATTACATTACGGAAGTGAAGCATACATCATCACTGAGAAAAACAAAAGAAGACTCGAAGTAAAGGAAATGAAACTTTTAAGAGCTGTGGCAGGATATAAAAGAACGGACCACGAAAGAAATGAAGACACAAGAAGAGAATTATATATACACAATTTGAATAGAAAAAGTAAACAATATAAAACTAAGTGGATAAATAATATTAAAAGAACGAATTCTATTTCAATAATTACAAAACAAATAGGGAAAAGAAATATTGGAAGGCCAAATAAAAGTGGCACAAAGAGGATATGTAGAAGATTTTTACACACAGAAATATCTAATGCATGGGAAGAGGAGGAGGAGACGACTTGGAAGACTTATTACAAATGATTAAAGGATGAATAAACGCCAGAAGTAGAGGATATAAAACAGAGGTTTAGTGAATAATTTTGTCAATAGCTGTGAATAATTGATTTTACAGTGATATCTATGTTCTAGATGTCAGGTTTATTTTTGCAAACAAGTCCCTAACAATTACACTACAAATGCAGACTCTGAGTGCATACTAAAGTAAACCAGCGGGGGATCCTAGTTTCCGACACTGCTTTCACTGAGCCAACCAGTTAACATGTTGGCTCGTTCGAGTTTTATGTGACACGCAAACTGCCATTGTTTCGCTAAAATATACTCGCATTTTATTACCTGCATTATTACCTTTAGCCTCAAATTGTACATTGTGCTACATTATATTTTATCTATCTTTTAACCTTGCCATTAAATAGGTCGAACTGTGACTGCCTGAACGAGCAGATTTCACAACGGCCTTGTAATGGCTTGAGTGTGCGCATATAGAGTTCACTTTTGTTTACTATTTGTACTTCCATTCAGGAAGGAAGGGGGAGAAAAAGAAAAAAAAAAAAAAAAAAAAAAAAAGGAATATTGACCACCTCGTCGCTTATAGTTTGCACAAGGAGTTGCCATATATTCAGTATAAGACAGCGATGTCCGACGCTGGGGAAGTTGGATTTACCTCCTTCCATTATACGCGCACTTTGCCATCCTTTAACACTTGGATGTGCATTGTGTTACAGTGGCGGTATAATTACGTATATGCACAATGAGTTTGATTTACGAAAGCACTTTCACATCTTACACGATAAACATCTGTTCATTAGCGACTTCTGGTGCTTCTTAGGTTTAAGAAGTCTATCAATATTTAGCAACAA
This sequence comes from Tenodera sinensis, assembly GCA_030765045.1. Classification (NCBI taxonomy): domain Eukaryota; kingdom Metazoa; phylum Arthropoda; class Insecta; order Mantodea; family Mantidae; genus Tenodera; species Tenodera sinensis. Next base: position 96,890,257 of record CM060965.1, read on the forward strand.
AGTCAAAGTACATAGCCTTAGAAGTGATCATGGCGTAACCTATTGCGAAACAGTTCAATTTGGAGAAACTCTGCTCCCAAATATACAAACTATACAAACTATTCTGCACATACTTGTTTCTCTAACACATTTTAATCGACATAACATTTCCAGAAATTGTCTTATTGCTAGCTTTTTGAAGGCGCAAGGGGATATGCGAATACAGTAAGGTTTAAATGATAGTGACATGTTTTAAGAGCTGGTTGCTATGCGATGCCTTTTGAAATTCCGTTATCTTTGCAAGGCCAAGAGATAAAAAACCGAAAAGTATGCTTTGGCAAATTCAAACAAATAGTAAAGAAAATCCGGAAATGGTTTACTCAACAGAAAAAGGAAGTGCCTGCCCATTTTACATAAATTGTGTTTAAACGAGATCCATGTTTTTAATTAGTAAGCTCTTGTCTGTTTCTTATTGTTTACGATTTAAGCAGAAATCATCCAGAATGAAAAGGTCTTCTGAGAGCATATCCAGAAAATTTAAGGTATGACTTAGAAACTACCATGGAATTGCCTGTTTGTGTCCGTCACTGGATACTGACTGACTGTTTCTACACGCCACAAGCAAGAGCTGATTCACCCTCCAACTGAAGGAGTGAAGTAGGGAATAACAACTAATTACGTAAGTGCCTCCAAAGAGACTAGTTGGACATCGCTGGTATAAGGCAAGAAGAAACGGAAAATGTGAAAAAATTACTTTCGTTAAACCATATTACTATGCAAGAAGCCAATCACTTGCACTGTGAAAAGGATGCGCAACACATGTGTAGAAAGAAAGGAATATGGCCAGATGTTTGTACAGACATTACCCTCCTGTTAAAAGCAGAGGAGGAGTATGTTTGGCACAGTCCCAATGAGTCTCAAGTTCGATTCTATACTGTAGCAAGGGATTCACAAGTTTGGGAAATCGCCAACGCAGTTGGCCTTAACAGTTTTGCAGTCGCGGCTTAAAATGAAACTCTTGTGTCCCGCCATGTAATCATCCTCATTACATTATTACCATCGGTTGACCTATTTACATAGTCCACTAAACCGCGAGTAATATCAGTTGATTGCTCTTAATTTCCTGGCGTCTAAAAATATTAAACTTGTTTTTGGAACTAGAACCGAGTAAAACGAAGTTCCTTCACTTCAGTTCTGAGATTCCGATAAGCGGCGGTATATTTCAAGTGTAAATTTTCTGAGTAATGCATAGTTTGAAATCCTACTTGTAAGTTGCAACGCAATTTTGATTTGGAGCAAATTGTTTAAATATTATAATTTGTCAAAGTTATACACTCCACATAGTCTACTAGCCCTTTGAAATTTGTGTTATACAACCCCAATCTGAAGTATAAGTGATGACAATGACAACTTGCGGATGGGGATTTAGCACCTCGACCGAAAGGCGATCTTTTGTGCCTATGCCCCTCTCGGGGCATCCCCCAGGAGTATGGATGAGGCGAATGGATCCGAAGGCGGCCGGAACGTTGCCATGGCAGGGTCCCTACATTTTCCCTTGGTCCTTAGAAGCAGCCCAGCGGAGGCTGGCTTAGGTCTCCTTCCCCCTCGAGCTTGTACCATCCCAGGGGGGGGGGGCGGGAACCAGTGGCTCGCCTTCCAATCCGGAGGGCGAGATTTCCAGAGTGCATTTCTTCTCCGTGCCTTGCTGCTGCCGCGACACTCGCCGACTCTTCCAACCCTGAAACAAACCTAAAGGGACGAAGGAAATGAAGTCATTAATGTGACGAAATGGAAAGACAGAAAATTCGGAGGATATGGAAACCCTTCGCAGCATTCGCATGGCGACCCGGGGAAGCCTCCGAAAAAAACCTTCTTCGGGCAGGAAGGTCGGCCATGGGGATCGAACCCGCGACCTCCCGAATGCGGACCTTAGACCTGAGTCATCCCGCTCGGTAAGTTTAAATGTTACATAGTGCCATAGCTTAAGAGTTGATTCTACATGACAGGTATACCTACTATGTGAAATATTAGAGAATTACATATTTTACTTTCTCTACTGGTAAGTAGGGTAAGTATTGTATTCCACCCAAAAATTCGATGTCGAGATTTCATCGGAAATATATGTTTTGAAACCCCCTGAATAAAAAAAAAAAAAAAAAAACACCACATTTTTAGAAAAAGGTCCGTATGTGTGTCTGTGTCAGTCTGTGTGTCAGTCTGTGGACAGCATAACTCAAAAACGAAAAGTGGGTTAAAAACCAAATTTGGTATTTAAGTTTAATGTATTTCAAGGATGCGACACGAAGGTTTTGAAGAAAATAGCCCCACCCTAAACTACCCTTTACATGGAAAATTTTTCGAAAATTTTTATTTTCTTAAAAATGGCTCTAACGATTTTGATTCAAATGACATATGTTTGAGATATTTTTATAACAAATGAAATGTATATCTTGAATTTTCTGGCTATAGCCCTTGTAGTCGTATTTACTCTTGACGACTTTTACATAACTGGTAAACCGTTAGAGATAGACCAAATACCAAAAATGTAGATCTTGCTAAAATACACAATTTATGTGTCAATAAATTTTCTTGTAGGTTGAACCATTTCGGAGATATTCCTTATGTGTGTGAGTTTCGGAAAACTTGAAGCTTTCGTGAAATGGAACATCGTTGTTCATTTTTTTATATGTTGAGTGTGCAAAGAGAACGGAATCTCAAAGCTTTAAAACATTTGACTATCGCACAAAGCCTACTGTATTCTAATATTCCCCTTGCACCTACAAGGACATAAACGATAATATAATTTGTGCAAATGTTTATCTCAACTAACACGAAGAAGATATAGGAATAAGAGTTTGTAAGAATGGTTAGTACAAGAGTAGAGAAAGTCATGTGAGTGCAACACATCAGATATTTTGTTCGTATGAGATATTTATTGTCAGTACTCTGGGTTTTATTTCAATATAAAAGTGCGCTAAACGTTATGACTAGCAACGGTGCCCAACTTTTCTCTTAAGAGGTAATTGTCACCTTGTCGCTCTACTGCATATCCTTCGCTTCGTGCATGAAACTTTTCCCTTCATTCACTCAGGTAACCAACATTAGAGAGATTTTTTTTTAGTGTCATGAACGCGTCAGAACTCAGTGTACAGTTTTAGCTAATACATTGCATATACTTCGCCAATGAAGCTTCTACAGAACAGCAATCAATTTTCATGGTTTACTACATCTTGCAACGCCGGGCAATGGCTGGCTTCGTTCGTCAGGTCGATAGTTACGTGATGGTGAGACAGCGTTTAGGGTAGATGGCACAATCGCACTTTGTACCGAAGTCAATAAATAATTATAAACTCTTTCGCACACAGATAATGTAGTATATTGTATAAATACCTGCAGCTGGAGTTGAAGTGAAATTTTCTATCAAAAAATCTTCTGGTCGTACTCAGAGGATGGGACAGGAGCACATACATCACCCAAAAATGGTGACGTAAATAAATATTTCTGCATCAAGATCCAGAAATAAAAATGAAATAATTGCATGAGGAAGATTGGAAATAACTGTTGTTTATATCTGCTATATTGTGGGCGGCCTGTAAGGATGTGGTGAATGGTTGGAGGAATGCCGCAGCTGGTACAGTTTGGAGGTTGGTCCTTAGTGAGATGCTAACAGTGCGTTAGTTTAGAGTGTCCAATTCTAAACCGGGTGATGTTAACTTGAGTTAATGCAACCTACATCGTCAAGGCCTCCTCAACTGGTTTTCACGGTTCTTGATACGCCTTCAAGATACGTATCATTATGACACATTGCGGTATGATTCATGTATCTTCTAAATTTTTAATTAATAGCAAGCCGGAATATTTGCTTACAGTTTTCTTTATTTCGTAACAGATACGAATGTACAGCAAAAATATATTACAAAGTAAAGGAAGACCTCTTAGCTATTAATCTGTTTTTGCACACAAACCTTCCTCTTGTTCTATTGGGAGAGATGGTTGGTACACTGCCAGTTAACCTGCGGCGCGCACTAAGAATGTATAGAAGACGAATTCAGTAAAATGCAAAGATATGATTATTTAAGGCCTTCGTCGCTTCCGCTTCTTTCCCTCTCTTTACTGCTCTCCAATGACAGCAATATTCATGCTACTGGCTGGACATAGTTATAATTAAAAACACGTCAGCCTAAAAGGTATTTCTGGTGCCTCACTTTAATCGTTACTCATTAGCTTGACTGTTGTTTGATTCGCAACATGCCGTATATATCAGAAGCTACAAGCGGCCAGATTATTGGTCTATGACAAGCTGGTAACATAGTTCGACAAATTTCAGAAACTGTGCAAATTCACAGGAATGTAATTAAATTTTAGTGCCACCCAAGAAAGGGGTTTTACGCATAGTACGAGTATTAGAACACCTTTCATTCGAAAACAGAAAGAGTATTATAATATAATGTAATAGATAAAACAGGTTTAGAACTGTTTCGATACGAATTTTAATTAATGGTTTTTGTGATTCTATAGACAAAGTTAGTTTTTCTTATAACACAGAATCGTTTTACTCAATAAATACTGCTTATTTTAAGCAATACTTACAACATTTTCCATAATATGCATTAAGAATTTTCAGACAAATCTAAAGAAAATGCTATGCTAAAGCTTTTCATACCAGGCCAGGTGTATCTACCCTTACTTCTAGCCACATACTGCAACTGTTCAACGGTTCATTGGTCACAATGATCAGTGGTTATGCTTGATCCCTACAAGATAAACTGAGAGATGCCCCCAAACATTTTACTAAATTCGTTTTGTGCACCAAGGGCGTACAATGTTGTCAGATGCTTTAAACAATCATTTCATTTCATGGGCTAAAGTTTATCCGAGTTTTCATGCTTTCATAGAGATCTATTCGTAGTTCTAAAGATGGGCACCAATAAGCCTGATCCAAATTTTCATCCGAAATTTATCGTATAATTCGGTAGACCCTCTAGACCATCTACTTTTAGAAAACATTTAAAATAGGTCTAGAAATTAATGAAGTCTTTGTTTCCAGATGTACTAATAAGAATTCGTTAATGCAAGATCACTCTGAGCAGGTTATCTGCAAACTCTAAAACATACCTCCAACTAAGTTGATTAAAGCATACATGGTATTGGCTTATAGTTCATTTCTTGGCAAGTTCGTTTTCATTTTCTGTCGAATTACTGAAGTGTCCAGTTTCATGGAATAAAGGGCACGTTATTCACAACTCATAACATGATACTGCAAATACACAAATACATAACATAGGTAACAGAAAAAAATAACATTTATTATGTGTTTGTATGTTATCCTTTTTCCGGTGTCTTGAATGCATCCAATTTAACGTATGTTTTCTTCTCCTTTGACATTTTTATTGGCACAAACAGTACTGAGCACAACACTAACTGTAAGTCTGAAATCTGAAAAATGAGACCGTAACCAAAAATATATAGGTGACAAAGTTCGGGTTTCCAGGCCCGTACAGGGTGAAGCAAGAGACCTTAAAATCTTCTAGACAAGTGTTTTTGCTATGTATCCACATTATTAAATGCAAGCTTTTGATTTTGTAAAGTTCTGACTAGATATCGAAGGTCAATACGCGGTCAGCCCTTTGTTACTATGTAGGAGAATGAGGTAGTTTGTATAAGTCCACTAATTAAAATTTACCTACACTGTTTGTACTAAATAACGGTTTATAGAAATTATTAAGGAATTATCGCTTTTCTACAGTATTATTCATTATTATTATTATTATTATTATTATTATTATTATTATTATTATTATTATTATTATTATTATTATTATTATTATTATTATTATTATTATTATTATTATTATTATTATTATTATAGTTATTATTATAGTTATTATTGTTATTATTGTTATTATTGTTATTATTGTTATTATTGTTATTGTTATTGTTATTATTGTTATTATTATTATTATTGTTGTTGTTATTATTGTTATTATTATTATTATTATTATTATTGTTGTTGTTGTTGTTGTCATATTAGTATTATCAGTATCTATGCTCAGGTTTCTACATGACAGCATTTTGAACATGCCACAAAAATAAATAAGGCTCTTTACTCAATGTAAATGCAAGAAAACGACTAAGTAATAACGTAAAGTTGAAAATTGAGCCCTTAAGGTTGAAAAAAAAAAAAACATAAATGATCAAAATATAATTTAATTCATAATCTGGAACTCAAGAGAAGTTGTGCAGCTTAAATGTCAATAATGTAACAGTTAAAAGTTGACATGTCATTAAAATCCGACCCCTGTTAACAATATTTCTTATACCTAAGAATGAAGTCGTGCTAAACATTTTGACTAATCCTGTATCTCTTTCTGAAGGTTTGTACTGTACACATCTTTTGTGGTATTCAACCATCACGCATTGCATGTTACGTTCAGTTTTGCATGCAGTGTCTAACTTCACCTTCTCTCGTTCTTTTTAATCAAGACGCTTGTGGCAGACAGCGAATTCCCGGAAACCTGCACTCAGCAGAATTAGTTCTTTGTTTTTGTCTTTTGGTTATTTTCCATTGTGTAATTCACGGCTTTTCACATATAAAAGTATGCTTCTCTGTGGCAAAGAGGTGTCGATCTGCAGGAAGAAGTCGTAAAGTGAGGAAATTGGTAAATAAAATAAGCAAAAAATGGTAAACCTCGCATATCATGACTGTTAAAGCAGTCAGCTTTTATCTTCGCATCACAACGTAAATTAATTCAATTGTGATACGTGAGAGTATTCTTAGGGAAATCGCCAGTAAGATACAAAGTAAGTCTAGAAGATAAAAAACAGAACAAGTCTCCAACTTTACCTATCTAGATTGGAAATTCATTACGGGATTTTAAACACAAACAGACATTTATACAACTACATCAGGTATGTGACAAAAGTCATAGGACATTAAGACGTAAAACAAAGAAAGAAACAGGAATGAAGTCCTATAAAGCGATGTTTATTCTTTTAGTTCTTATAGTAGCGAACCTTATGAAAATTAATAGTAGGATTCAGAGTGCAGAAATTACTTTCTTGAAAGGCACTAATGACTCTACAAGACTAGATCACAATGAAGACATGACAAATGAATTCTAAGTGTATTCCATACATGATAAAATTCAACAATATCAAAATAAAAATTCGAAACACCACTTACACATATACACCAAATAAAACCTTCAAAATCATCATACCATTACAGAACAATAGGACATCCAGGTATAGGAAGACCCAAGAAAAGATGGAAAGAGATGCTGTGAATACGAAGAAGACATGCTGCCTAAATAATAACCTAACGAGGATGAGTGCACCTCATGCCAGACCTCCCAGCGGGGAAAATATCCCGATGCCGGTAACGGGAATCGAACTCGGGGCCTCCGTACCAGAGGCATACATTGTCAGTTAGTGATGCTTCTTTTCGTAACAAACATTTCGCAATTCTTCTTCAAATTGTAAACAGGCAGACAATACAATTCACGTAAATATAAATGGAACACGAAACGAGCTAACTGGTTACCTGTTTGAGAAACTATCGGTGATAAAATAACTATAGTTATACCTGCAAATCAATTTCAACCCATTTCCAATAAAAGTAATTAATGATTTTGGTTCATTAATAATCAACGCAGCAGAAAACAGAATCAGCAGAATCTTAATGCAACCTGACAAGAAATCTGTTCCTTGATGGAATGTCACTTGCAAACTAGCAATTAAACAAAAATAAGGTTTTATAAAAATATAAAACGTGACCTAAATTAGAAAATAAGCGTATATTTCAATGACTAACAGCAGTAACTAGAAAGACCATTAAAGAGAGCAAAAATTCGGTAGGTTAACATATATGTAATATATGTCATACCAAACACCCCAACAGATTTTATGGAATAGTTTAGAAAAATTGGAAGCGCATATAAAACAACGAAATATCGGCTCTATGTCGAAGTACCACCATTATGACTGAGCCTCGAGCCATCGCAGATACACTAGCTGGCACCTTTTCACAAATATCAACTGAGAGCATGTATAGGGAAGGCTTCATAGCATTAAAAACATCCTTAACTTAAGGTTCCACAAAATAGATTGTCATAGAGAACAGAGCTATAACGACAAAATTACTTAAAGAGAAGCACAAGATACATTAAAATATTGTAAGAACAATAGCGTCAGATCGGATAATATTGCATACGAATTCCTAAAATAGCTCTCATCTGAGGCAACATTATGTCTATATGACATGCTTAACTACATCTGGTGTGAGCAAGTATTTCCAGACCAGTGCAAAATTGTATAGTACTAATTTACAAACCTGATGCTGACAAAATTAAACCAAAAAACTACAGACGCATTGCTTTAATCTTTGGAAGTTACTTCAACAAACAGTAAAGGAACGCATAAGTTGGATCCTCGAACAGCAAAAATACATCACACAATTCTTTCAGACAGTTACACTCCACCATGGACACCTTGATCACACTAGAATGGAAATGCGGCTTATACAATTAATTCAAAGGTGTTCATTAGTCAATCAGGGAAACTAGGAGGGAAAGGGAGCCCGGAAGAATACAGATCAGCGGTGCAAGATTATAAGAAGCAGAGTTAAGTAAGATGACTTAGTTTTGAAATTCAATATTTCTTCGCCCTAATGATGTTGATACACGTTTTGGTGAACATCCTTGTACTGTATTCAGTGAGCCTTAACGTATGTATTTATAATGGCATTTTGGTGTTTAATTGTTGATTTGAGTACTATTATTTTCTATTCTAGCTGCAGGTAAAGGAGAAAACGTTCACACCGAGTTGCTTAAATTACATTAGCAGCATTTCACAAATCCTTACACTGAGGATGTCCAACACCTTTTTATTCAAACATCGAGGAACTCAGCTTCATTTCTCAAAAAGGTGCAACACTTAACAAAAGAAGGTCAGGAAAGACCTGCATGTTGAGCACGTGATACAAAGATCATAAACAAACGAGTAACTTGAGTTGTATGTACATGGAAAGAAGGTTGATGCAGCGTGTTCTCAAACCTGTTTTGTTCACTTTTGATACTATCGAAGGCAGCAACAAAATTAATGATGATGAATCCAGAGCAACATGGCCGTGGGTGAAAGCTAATGTTCTTCGCTCCAGGCTCACCACTAAACCTCAACGCCCTCCAGCTAAACAACGCCCAAACGAGATTCGAACTCACCCTATCAGAATACGATCTTAGTTTCTTCCTTTAACATGACTACACTCCGAGAACGTTGTTTCAGTATTTTTTTTTTTTTCAAAAATCATAAGGGAGAGATTTTGGTTAAACTAACATAAATCCAAATTGGTCGTAACTCCTTGAAATGCATTGCATCTTGTAATTTACTAACAATTAACCTCCAATGAGGCGGCTATATTTGCTAGATGAGCCACTTCCTGCAGATATTTGGCAAATATGAGGTATTTCCACTGCTCTTTAAAAATTAAGTCAATCAAAGGAAACCATTGCTTGCATTTGTGTGTCATTGTCACTGAATACTAGAAACCATTAATTAGAAAATGTTAGCACTCTTTTGTCAACCTTACGGCTTTGGATTCTTCATTCCAGGTTTTTAACCCGTTTTTCTTTCTTATTATATTCCTGTTTTCCCAATGTTTCATCTGCTTTCAAAACATTTCTTTACAATTTCTCTTTCTATATTTACATCGCGGTTGCTGTTGCCGTTTACGCTAATTTTTCGTGTAGCCGTAGTTAATGTAAATCTACAATGGATTGTTCCTGTAGCTGTCGTGTTTCTCCTTTCTGCTTTTCTTATTTGTTTTGAGGGCTCAATCTCTTCCATCTTCCAGTTGATGAAATATGTGTGCTATCTTTTGATGCGATCTCCACATCTTGTTCTCAGATGAATCCTCTGTCAGCTGCTTTAGTAGTGAACTATGATATATTTTTTCAGATTATGCGTGGGCAGGTGTGAGGATAAAGGACCACAGTTACGTTGATTATCATTTAATGGAGACTAATAGTGATATATTTAAAGTGAACCGCCGATTGTTTGAGACTGAAGAATTAGTGTTTCTGAATTTATCACTCAACATTTTAATTATTGAGTTCTATGTGCTAACTTCGAACGCCTCAAGACTTAGGGATTTAAAATAACAACAATAAAATAATAATAATAATAATAATAATAATAATAATAATAATAATAATAATAATAATAATAATAATAATAATAATAATAATAATAATAATAATAATAATAATAATAATAATAATAATAATAATAATAATAATAATAATAACTCAAAACGAAAAAGGAGAGTTTATTTCTTTATAAAATTACAAATTTTAAGTTCAATAACTCCGGTATCACCTTTTTCTTTGTCATTGGCAGGTAAAGAACAAAATTCTTCAGTCGTTAAATATGCAGACTTGCGTTAACGACGATAACAAACTATCTCGTAACAAAATTATTTACATAGTATGTATCGTTTACAAGACATTAAACGTATAAAAATCTTAATCATGTAAAATCACACCATTTCTTAAGAAAGATTTGGTCCACAGTCTTCTGTTTTAAGCACGAGTGGCGTTTAAACGATGTTTGAGTTACACTCACAAACACTTTGATAAAGCACAAAAACAATCGGTTGAAACACACGCGATAAACTTAATGAAAACGGTATGAAAACTGAGGAGATTGAGGGAGGTGTAGTGACGGGTAGGGATCAAGGTCAGGGCTTTCTGGCGGCGCTATTTATAACTGGTGATACATACCGAGTTAGCACCGTGTGACATTAGTAAATCTTTTAAAACTCAACAAGTAGCATTTTACAGTACAGTACAGTCCGTATTACCATATTCATTTTACAATTTGTGCAGGTACCGTACATTGAATCCAAGTAAAAATCGAACATTTGACGTACATATAGTTAGTTCTTGCTATCATAGTTAAATGTATTTAATGTGAACATCAAATTTAAAAAGATCTACAAAGCTGATCCGGATAAACGTGGGCGGGGTAAACGAGGTTTTACTGTATTTCCTTTTTCTTAAAATGCGTTTTCATTATTATATATTTGTTGACATTACAGAATGCAATCAATAAATGCCCATCATTTTTTTATTTTTATTTTATTTCTCCAGAATTTTCCACTACATTTATTGCAGGTCAACTTCCTACTCTGGCGTTTAAATCTCCACACATGTGTGCTTATTTTTATAAATCGAATTTACATATTTTGTCATTCTTTATGGAATATTATAATTTATCTTGTTTTTCCTTCTGGGTTATATACTGTAATAAAACCTCCGGAATTTTAAACCGCATATTTTCCTTTCATTAATGAACATAAATTACGCAATGTTTCTTTTCCATTTCTTATCAACCATTAGAGTAGGCCTGGGCTACTCGAGGAATAGTTTGAGCGACCTTCACTTGTTTTACCTCTTAAAACACAGTTACCAGTGCAAGATTGCGAGCGGGCTGTGCTCAAACAGCACCAGCACCTGCTATTATAGCGTTATAGCAGGGGTTCTTTTGTACATACATCAATATATACTCCACTATAGAACAGCTCACATATTCATGTATAAAGCTTTGGTTCCTCAATTTCAATATGAATTAGCTAGCTTCTGCTTTAATTCCCTCTCAAGTTCATATTCCTTTCTATGCAGACTTGTTACATTCCAAGTTCCTGTGTTGATTAAATCAGTTTTTCAGCCTTTTCTGAGTTTGTATCCATTAAATCTTTCCGGCTTTATATCACCGTGAGATCTCTGAATATTATGTAATTTTTTGTCAACGGGTTATCAAGCCAATTCACAGTCCCCTACTAGGAGGTCCAGGATTTTCTTTCAGGATATTCTTCCCTTAAGAGAGTTGCCTTTACTATGGCTGGATGTCCCTGCTACTTCTTCAGCCGATTTTCCAGGTTCTTGATAGGCCTTCACGACTACCTTCACTGGGCACTCTTAAGTCCCCACCGAACCTCACCCTATTGAGCTATCCCCTACTTGCCGTTGCCCACCCCTAGGGACGTGGACCACAGTCTGGATTTTGAGGGACATGTGCTATATGAGATCTGAATGTCAATTTCTAGTAGAAAGAAACATTTCTGTAAGTACTTCAGTTAAGAGCACCATAAATGAAAGCACTTCTTCTTCTTCTGCTATTTTTCAAGTATGTCACATGAACATTCAACTTTTAAGAAGCTTTGTATTTTACAATTTCACTTTTATGATTTAGCGCTCATTTATAATCACTTTCTGGAACAAGTGAAGCGTTTACAGCTACAAACTTGCTTTTTGCGTGGTAGCCATGGTTTATGTTCATTTAACACAATTTAGTGTCGCATTTATTTAGCTACCATCAGATGTCACGCATAAAATCTGAACACTAGAATTAAACTGAAATGTGTTTTAATACTGCCGTTATCTATTGCCAATTTAATTCTAAAGGGATAAATCAGTTTCAATACAACTGGATTACAGTAGAAGTGTGAATAATGTTGCAATTTCCTGTATGACAATTAAATGATGAAATAAAAAGTAAGGTAATTAAACTGTCATTTAAGCGAACTTCCAACTGCGCAAAAAATTGCCAAGCTCCAATGGTAGATACATATGATATAAACTAGGACTCAGAATAGGCTTGCGCTCCCATTTATACCTCGTTTTTATTCAAATCGTATTTGTTTTTAATAGCATGCATTGTACACCTTGTTGATATGGAACTCATTTTAATAGTACATTGTATTCTCTTTGTTGCAGGTAAGTGTTTCAGACCGAAGCCTAGAAATATGGCCTTTGGTGAGTAATATACATTTTGTTAAAAGTATAATCATCCTGGCATTAAGTTGCCTTTTAACTGAAGTGCGATTTGTGCATTTCGGTGCTATTGGACATCCGACGAATTTGTCTAATGCGCTTATTGTTGTACAAGGTTTTTCCTTCCTCTACCGTGTACAAATTGTATTCACCCAAAATAGTTTTATTACGAAATTCGACGAAGATATTTCACAGAACCGGCGGGGGCGGGGGAGGGGGGAGGGGAGGGGGAAGTGGCAGGTCCACGCGCGTCCGTCTGTCAGTGTCTGAGCAAGGAAACATCAGATAGTAGGGGAAGTGTTGTATTCGACCCAAAAATCATGTTGAGATTTCACCGGAAATATGTTTTGAGGCTCCCTGAATAAAAAAAGCACAAAAAAAAAAAAAAAAATAGAAAAAAGCCGCGCGCGCGCTCGTATGTGTGTGTCTGTGAACACCATTACTCAAAAATGAAAAATCGATTAAAAACCAGTGTTGGCATTTAAGTCTAATACCTTCCAAGGATGTGACACGAAGGTTTTGAAGAAAATTCGCTTATTCTAAACTACCCTTTGCATGGAACATTTTTCGAAATTTTTTTTTCAAGAAGGCTCTAACGATTTTTATTAAAATGCTTTATTTCTAAGATATTTTTATGGTAAGTGAATTTTGAATTTTTTGGCTACAGCCTATGTAGTCCCGTTTACTCTTGAAGACTTTTACGTAATTGATAAACCGTAAGAGATAGACCAAATCTTACTGTACAAAAATGTAGATCTTGTTAAAACAAACTTAAGTCAAATGATTTTGTGAAGTGAACTATTTTGGAGATATTCCTTTATATCTGTCAGAAATTTGTAATACTTGCAGACTATTCTCAAATGAGAGATCGTTATTCATTTTTTATTGCTTAGTCATGCAAAGAGAACGAAATTCGTAGCCATATAGCGATCACTCTTAAAACATTTGACTATTGCTTAAAGCCCTCTGTATTTCCGTTGCACCTATAAGAAAATTAGCGATAAGATAATTTCTACAAATGTTTGTCTCGATTAACATGAAGTAGAGGTAAGTGTTTGTAAGAATAATTTGTGCAAGAGCAGAGAAAGTCATGTGAGTGCAGCACATCAGATTTTTACAATATTGAACATAAGCATGAATGCCGATTATTCTGTTGTTGAAATGTAATCCCAAAGATAAACTGCACTAGAAAGAATTATTCATGATTGTGTGATTTCTTTGGATGTGGAAAGAGCGATGATATTAGTGTTCCCCGAATGATTTGTTTCCACGTAGCGCACAACTGTAGTATGTATCTCCAAATCGTACAATAATTTTCAATCAACATTGTTAAAATCCATATGCTAGATTTTATACAAATACCATCATACAGATTATTTAGATTTGACTTCCTCGTTTTTGATAGTCCATGAGAAAAACAGTTTTGAGTGGGTTTTGTAGTAATTAAAATAATCTAGACGGTACAGAAATAAAACCCATTTCATAAAGTGAAATACCCATAGCGTTACATCTAGGAAACATGGTATTATACAAAGTTCTCGGAATATACAGGATGTCCATTATAAACTTCTATAATTTTAGTTGTACTAGGTCCAGATAAAACGAAACATGTCGCAGGTTTCTTGCCATTTATGATTGCGACAGTGACAATAATCACATTATTAGGTTAGATTAGAATGTTAATGTGTAAGTTGGACACTGCAACAAAAGTTTTCTGTGTTCTTGGGTTGGCTGAAACAAAATCTATGAAGCGTGGACAGGGAAATTTCCGCCGTGAATTTAACCTTAGTCATCATGACGATGGGATAGACAGTTACAAAGACTAATATCTTTGGTCTGTACGTGAGTGTATAACAAACGGAATGTGTCTGCAGAAAATATGGAAAGGATCCGTATGGACTTCCATGGAAGGTTGCTTCATCAGAGAAGCAAGTGTTATGAACAAAAGCACCGTTCTTCATTTAATCCAAAAGGACTGCAGCGACTGTCTTGTTTGTTTTTGTCCTGTGGGTACATTTGCTGGCGTAACAGGATCTTGTAGAACGGTAGCCAATTCTACGGTATATGCAAATCATACACCATAGAATGACGAATGGCAAGTCGAATTGACTTCTTTGGACTTCTTAGGAAGGCCATACGAATGCTTTCCGCATGCTGGCCTCACTCACTTTCACTCACTTACTCCTCACTCATTTACTCCTCACTTACTTACTCCTCACTCACTCACCCAATTTTCGGCAGATATATTCAGTTTGCTATGCGTACCAGCTCTGACGATCAGTTTCTCGTGACTGCCTGTTCCATTCGCAATGCTTACACAGGAGGGAACACCATCATAGGTTAAATTTACGGCAAGCATTTCGGTGTACATACTTCACACATTTTGTTTCAGCCACTCTAAGAACACAGAAAATATGTTGTATACCTTACACGTTAACATATTCTAATGATGTGAACATTATTTTCATGGTTATTGTTGCGATCATAAATGGCAAGGGATCTAGGTACTAAGAATATGTCAGGTTGTCCTTTTTTCCAATGTGATACGACTCTGGTGCTTGGCTGACGCTAAAGCTATAATATTTGTAATGTTAGACGTCTCGTCTTTTCAAACTTTTCCTCGGTACAGTAAAAATCTCTTGCCATCCTTATATCGCAATATATTACTTATACTTTGGTCAGATTTCGCTAACTGCCCAGGAACAGCCGCCGGGACCACTACACCGGCAACAGGGCGAAATAATATGAAATAAATAACCCAATCTAACGGAACAGCCATTTTCGGCGCATACTTGTGTCAAACATAAACAAAGCAACTAAATGTTGAAATTTGCATACGTTTGCCCATGTAAAGTTGCGTTCAAGTTGGCAATTCATCCAATGTCATTACATACTTTGCTTTGAGAACTATCAACAGTATTGGAAGCGAAATGTGAACAAAACGATTACATGAAATGAAAATAATAGACCTTGATGGGGATGTGAATGCCCTGGACACGCATGATCGCTCAGCTGTCGATGGTTTCTATGGTAACAGTGAAAAAGTTCGCGTCCTTGAGCATGAACCGGAAAGAACGAGACCACTTCAACAAAAGCTCACGATTCACACGAACTGGTTCCGGACAGTATGAAGCAGTGGGAATGTGACGTTCGGTGATGTCCTTGGTCCAACTGCTGTACGTGGCCAGCAATTTTACTGCCAATTTCCACATGATGGCATGATGAGACGGGCTGGATACGGGCCAGTTATTGCGCAACCGGGAATCCGTCATGCAGTCCAGACCGTACGAGCTCTAATTTGGAGCGCATCGACTGCAATACTGTGCTTTGCTGCCAAACATCTGTTTCATTAAGCTCTTCAAATCCGCCGATTCTCTGAAATGTCGCTCTTTTACACCGCGTCAAAATGTTGCACTTGCAACGAACGTAAACTGACGGCATTGTGTAAGATCAAAGACGATCAACTGCCAGCACTGTGCCTTTTAAGTGTATGCTGCTCTAAAAGGTAGAATCCCCACGGCACGGACCGTGAGTTATTGTGTCGTCACGTTCCAGGGTCAGAGAGTAAGGTCTGCTCCATATAACTTGGCTCCTGGCTGGCCCCGTAGCTCCTGCCTGCTGTGCAAAGAGTCCCGGTTTCTACTCCCGGTTGGGGGGTTTATTCTCTATCTTCCCAGAATCTGGAAGTATGAATAAATGTGTATATGTGAGATCTTATGCACAACCCCCCCCCAAAAAAAAAAAAAAAAAAAAAAAAAAACAAACACATTCGAGTCACCGCCATTGTCTATAAGCAATACGTTCCTAATTAAGAGACCATCAATATCACCATTAGAATAATAGAATAAATGGTACAATTATAAACAGAGAGGGAGAGAGAGAGAGACAGGGGGAGGGGGAGAGAGAGAAGAAAAAAAACAAAGGAAATAATTTTGCCACGTATCTGTCACGTGACTAGTCACCTTTCATTGGCTGCTGTCGTGGATCCATCTATATGGATCAACCATACAAAATTGTAATTGAAGTCTCAAAGCATAATATTTTACATGTCAGATGCGCCTAATTTCAATTTCACAAAATTAACTTGCCTAATTTAATTATTCAAAATGACGGGCAGCTTTTTATGCTGGAGGCAGGTTTATCTCCGATACGTATCGACTACTTTGAAGGTTATTTCAGTTTTGATGTTATTTTAAACTTAAGCTTTGTTTTAGAGAAATGACCAAAACAGGTATTCTATCTCTATACAATATATTTAAAAATTTTCAAATTCACAAAGAGCTTTGTCTAAATTATTTAATCATACACAATTTTTATAAGAGGAGCACAATTCTGGTCAGTTCTCTAACAGGCACATGTTTCAATCTGATACCGAACTTTGTAGGTACTTTTAAAAAAATTAATTATTTAAAAAAGGCGTATAATAGTTATAGCAATAATTGTAATTTAAATTAATAATAAATATCGAGAGAAAATGAACAAAAAGGGGTAGTCTCACGAATGAGAACAGCGAAGCCAGCGGATATCATTAAAAGCCGTATATTAGAATCTTTGTCACCTTTCGAGACCACTCACGCAAATCCAGAGAGAGAATTCTCATCGCTTCTATCGGCGGCAAACGGGCAGATTCAAAGGAACTTCTAAAAATCTATTTTTTGAAACTTTTAAGCTGTACCTCTTCTCCTAAAGCCAGGACGAAAGGAAATAGAGCTGTTGACTATAGGTAGGGATTTTGCAAGTAACAAACCACCCTCCCATCCCTCGTACAACCTATCGGCGTTTGCAGAACGGTTTTTACCTTCCAATCAGCTACTCTTGGCCGTTTTCGCTTACGTTGTTTGTAATGATTATTTGAATGTTAATAACTTTAAGCCTACTGCTAATGAAATTCTTATGCCTGCTAATAAGTGTGAGGCAAAAATTGCTCTTTCTCTTCTTGTAATCACTTTAGAGAACGCAATTCGAAAAGGTGATATTTCCTCTTAATTTCATTTCGCACCTAAAGCATTTCGTAGCTGGTAGGTTAACATACTCGGTCCTGGTACAGTTTGTTCACCAGCTCATGGTTCCTGGCAAAACGTAGTCAGCCAGTACGTCAATAAACTGTTCCAGACACAGCGATATCTGAAGCAGGGGTCGCTTATGATAGTAGTGCCAACCCCTTACTCTCGCTGGTCATTTTCTACTTTTCTATATTTTTCAAAAGCCCTGCCAGTCTCTTTGGGTCCAAGTGATATATCCTCGAGCGTTATATCGTGCAATACCTGTAAGGATAAGTCACCAGTTACATTTCTATTGTATTCGTTTTGCCTTAGCCCAATGAGACTGAGATCACACATGTAGATATGGGGGCAAGCAAACGACTGTGGTATCCAATAAAACAAAAAATGCGTCCGCTTTAGGAACCTCCTCAGGTTTGTTTGTTTCAAGCATCCTATAAAAAGTATTTTACGCACAGAACTATCACTCTAAACTTCTTTGTTCTGCAATCACAATATCATAGCAGATTTCATAGCACTCCGAGGCGGAGGATTACCTACTTCTACACTACTTTTTTCATTACTTCCGATGTAAAAGTACTGATTCGTATGATTTTACAATGAAATTAAGAGAAATTTGTGGCGAGTAAAGTTAGCACGAATAACATTGGAGGTAAGTTGACAACGTAACCAGCAGAACAACGTTTGCGCGGAAGTTTACAAAACTAGGGTTTCACTACGTGGAATGTCTCTGCTCTCCCATTCATTATCATGAGCTGGTGAACAGACGGTAGCTTTTGCCAGCTCTTCCTACTCCTTCCGTCTTCTCTCCTGGACCAACGTGTTCCTGAACGGATCGGATTATCTGGTTCCCCGATTCCGCCCTGTCTTGCCAGTAATACGCGTACTGCATGCCCATCTCGTGTAGTCTTTAAATATACATGTTTGAGATTACATGCTATTGAACACAACGAATTTGGTGTGATATTACCAAAGGCTTAGTTCATCTCAAAAGGAATATATTGTTTACGCCCAGGAATCCGCAAAAGCTATTATGATATTTTTATTTTGTGCACAGTAGAGTGTCTCCACATAAATGAAAATACTTAGAAATCAGTATTACCTTGCAAGCGTGGTACCTTGCTGGTTTTAGGACATCCTGAAGTTTCTCGAAACAATTGTTGGATATAGAAAAATCAGAAATGTTTAAGGAAACATTACCTGTAGGACCTTAGATGCGTGGTCCTTAAGACGTTCGAGTTTGCTGAAAGTTTTACATAATAGGGTGCTTGCAAAGATAAACAAGAAGAGGCTTGAGTGATTTCATCCAGAACAAACAAGAAGAAGGTACCCGCGTTTTCTCCCTTGTGGAAAGCCGCGTGGCGTGTAGTGTGTGAGAAGACCGTCAGCCTCTACACATGTGAACAAGATCTCGTTAAGTGAGTTATTCTACCCTACGGAGGAAACAAGTATGAAAAACAAACATATGGATCCCTCATTTCTTTTCCGCAGGGACATCCATACGTCCGTATCCTACATCGTTAAACTGCGTCCGGAACGGTGCGCTTGAATAATGAGGCGATTGAGAAACAGAGGAGCCTGCTTGCTGTCTGCTAGGCTGGGGTTCGATCCCAAGCGGGTTATTTGAGTTCCTTAACCTTCCAAAGTGAACATTAGATGGATATAGGCTGATATAATCCGGGTTCGTTTGCACTATTACGTAACTCTTTTTGAAACGACTTCTGGTATGGATTACACCGGTCTGAATGACTCGGTTGGGTGAGTCTTAAGCTATTCATCTATCTATCCTCTACCCAGGACAATGATATCTTATGTTGAAATACCTCAATTTCATTTCACCAAAACTACTGACAGTAAATAACTCTTGTCAGCAAGTTCTTGCAACCTTAAATAAACGTTTTAACTGTTGTTATAATTCCTCGATTGTAAAATCTCATTATGAGGATTGCGGTCTTAGGATGACAAAGAGTATTTTCCATCATGCAGTTACAGCTTCATTTGCCAGCACCACAACCATTCCCATTATCCATTACACTTGGACAGCAGAACCGAACAGTAACCAGAACCAACCAATAATTCCCCACGAAGTGTGAATTCGCCCGTTAGTTTTTTTTACCTTCTACTCAAATCTTTCCTTGCCAAAAATCATCATATTTCACTTTTGGTAGTTATGGTTGACACTATTTATTTGCGACTGATACAGACCGCTACTATTCTCTTTCCTGCTTTACAAATAAGTTTTGTGGATGCAAAATATATGTATATTACCGGTTTACAGCGTGATTTCACAGCATGTATAACTATACAAAGTCGTAAAGCCTGCAAGCCTCTGATTGGATTTTTTGTCAACCAGATCTTCTTGCCACCCGCCTTAAATTTTGCGTCAGCCATAGTAGATAGTATATGCAAACCAACTAATTCCAAGAATTGCTGTAGAAATGTTACTGCTGCGTTACCAATTTTGTAGAGCAGTTATTCAGGAATGATACGTGAGCATTTTACCTTGGAGAGTCAAGGAGCCCAAATCAATGTCATGATCCAGGCTAGTACAATACAATGAGTAATAAGCAGTATCTTCCACGAAAACACCCAAAAAAGGTCCTCCCACTTCAAGCTACTCTGTGTGTGCGTATATTCTTTTGTAAAAATGAGTTCTTGTATTGAGGGGACCTTAAAAAGGCATTTTACCAGTGAAATCTCGGTATCGAATTTTTGGATGGAATGCAAATCCTTGTCTTCTTTTTATTTACGTGATAGCGACTTCCACTTAATAGTTATTGAACATTTTAGCAAATAACAAAGAAATTATCGGAAATGATTAACGCCACGAAAATGTTATGTGACATAAATTGTGTGCTTATACCGATCTAAAAGTGCGTTTGTATTCAGCGACTTCAAAACATATTTTCGATGCGATCTCAATATTTTTGGATGGAATACACTACATCGTTTACTTACTTGGGACAAGTAGTAGAACAAGTAAAAATCATTCGACACGAATATTTGAGCTCCATGCACTTGTTTCCAGCTTGTGTATGTGTAGGTCTCTTACAGTTCCTTCTGCTCTTTCACTGCCCCCCCCCCCCTCCTCTGTCGTATAATAATGAGTAGGTCGTGACTTGAAGCGGGGAAACGTGATGATGCATTGTATGTATGGGGAGATGGAGGAGGTGGAGGGCTGACTGCCTGGGGACCGCTTCTTGTGTAGTTGTGCGAGAGAGAGAGAGAGAGAGAGAGAGAGAGAGAGAGAGAGAGAGGCGGTAGAGAGAGGGAGAGAGAGAGAGATTGATCGCTCCCGCGGTTGGGACACAAAAGCAAGTCTGCTACCCACCTTCGACTTTGATTAAAACCCTTGCTAAACAGACTACACTAAAATTTCAAGATGCTCACTTTGACAAAATTTGTCTCCTGGAAAGCTTGCTTGAAACTGAATTTTTGAAGGTTTTAAGGAATCTAGTCATGCAGTGCATTGTGCACATGATTCATGCTAAGATAATGTGGTGAAACACGGGAACCAGGACAGGATAGTAGGATAAGATATCGTGGGACAAGATTTGTCTGGTTGCGACCAATGGCAGGGACAATGTAAGTGGTACGGTATTCTTCAAGGCCCCGTACTCTTTCGAAGAATCCGCTTCACATTCTCCACCATTCTTCTGAATCGCAGCACCGCTCTTCTTATACGAGGATGTCCACGAGCTTGCGTATTAACTTTCCTGGGTCCAGTTTTAGACACAAATTGGGGATAAAAATGTCATAAGACAGACCTGCGGAAGAGTACTCCAAAGGTGTGATACACACGCATAAGACGCATTAGTGGTCACAAAGGGAGGGGGATTAGGGGAATAGCTTGACAGCTTTTGTTCCACAGGCTCGTTATGGGAAGTAAGTTCTAAGAATAGGCATAAAAATGTAATCAGTGAGAAAGCACAATAGTGCATCGCAGAATAGCGCTACGCATATACCAACCATGTAGGTGGGTCTCGCTACAGGCCAATTCACCTATGCTGCAGGACGAAGCGGGCAGGAGCAACACAAGTTGACCTTTATTCACGTAACCAGGCCAGCCCGTGTGGGTGTTATCAGCAGTAGGCTGGTGAGTGCATAGCACTGCATTGCGATGTGTTATCCGGCCTTTTCATTTCCACGCAGAATGTGATGTTTCAGTATCAGTTGTGGCAGGAATTGTCACAATCGTTCTTACGGACTTGAAACATGGACCGAGTTCTTTGATGTTCCAGTCATTGTTGTGGATATTGCGCCTATACCGGCTTCGGCGCTGGTTGCATGTTGTCGGCATTTAAGTTAAGCTTGCAGGGAGGTTTTCTACCGGCCCGACCTAACGGGGTAAGTTGGGTAGAGGTGGTACATACAGCCGCGTCGCTTTACAAACAAGTTACTGAAGCGGTGTGTCACCTCATCTACTGTCAACAAACACGAAGTAGAAACAGGTACAGTAAAGTAGCTCTCAACCTAACGACGTTTACAACCACGACCGAAACCTAATCGTTACCACATTACCTTTCACGACTCTTCAACACCGCATGAGGACAATTACGTTTTTCGAACTGCAAGGAATGAATTTGTGACTGCTGTTACTGCTATGGTTAGATATACGGAGTATTTGTCTTTGAGCATACCTAAGCTAAAGTGTTGTTATCAACGGATTTATATTGTGATACCGTGGCTATAGCGCAATGTTATAGGTGGACGCTGCACAGTCGCAACCGTAAAATACAAGGCGCGTGCTAGTCCAGCGTAAACACGATATCGCCAGAGATATCTTCTATATGTTTCGATATCTCGAACGTTCTGGACATTCTGGCAAACGAAGCAAATCAGTGAGATCTGGCGCAGTAAATCTCTCGAAGTGGATACATGAGCGACATACTCGCAGCAAGTGCGACAAGTGGTGTTCTCCGAGTGAGTACGTGATGACCGGTGACGTGCGTTGAGTGTAGTTATTGCAAAGGATTGGAAACTCTAGTGTGCGACTCCCAGCGAGTAAACCGTTCGGAAGCAGAGGCTACGTCGGGCGCATTCCGTTACGCCGCTACGTCGCAGAACAAAATGAAATGAGAGTGAAAACTGAACTGGTTCACATTAGGGAAGTGAGCTAAGCGAACTTTCGGCGAAAGTTGACTCAGATTTCTAAGTTACAGTTTTAAAAACCGGTCCTAAATTACAATATTATTTGTCTGAACACCTTGGTTATTATAAAGCTTCTTCACTGGATGGAAAAATTATCCATCGCAGATGCAAAATTTAATGGCGATTGATAGTCAACCACTTCATAATCAGATTATTCTCTTTCCTGCTGGGTAAATACATTTTGTGGGCGGAAATTTTATATATATAATCACCAATTCTAGAGCGTGATTTCACAGCATGCAGCAGTACTACTATACAACAGTGCAAGGTGTGGTTGGGCTCTGATTGGATGTTGTGTTGATTGGCTCCTCCTGCCAGCCGCCATTAGATTTTGTGTCTCGTAAGTCAGTTAAAGTTGCTAAGGAGTTTCTTGAAGGAAATACTCTAGAACTTTGTAATTGAGAATTGCAGTTTTGCAGTGAGATAGGTCTTCTTGTGTTATTACATGTGTGATAGTAAACAATATAAATAATTTAATTGTTATGGAGGTTGTTGTGCTATTTCTGATATTTATAATGTTTCTAAAAGTTAACCAACCCTGGAGTGTTGTGCACCAGGGTGAGTATGTGACTTTTAAAGCTTGGCAGAGTTTCTTGTCCTTGGCGCAGGTTCATACTAACATGTCTGTCTGGATGCCAAGGTCAAGCCTTTATAGGTCTTTGTTTAAATGGTTTGATTCTCCATTTAGGGTAGAAACAACAGCAGGCTGGAAATGAATGTGGACGAGAGGAATGGTAAGGACAACTGATCCCGATGGAACCAATGCTTTATTATACTGGTCCAGTGATTATAAAGTGAGAAACCAAAATGTTTAGAGAAACGAAGGTTCCTTTTTACTTTCTGTACTACGTATAGTAAGTAGGGGAAGTATTGTATTCCACCCAAAAATTCAATGTGGAGATTTCACCGGAGGCCCCCTGAAAAAAGAAGAAAAGCATCTTTAGAAAAAGGTCCGCGCGCGCGCGTTTGTGTGTGTGTGTGTGTGTGTGTGTGTGTGTGTGTGTGTGTGTGTGTGTGTGTGTGTGTGTGTGTGTGTGTGTGTGTGTGTGTGTGCATGCGTGCGTGTGTCTGTGTGTGTCAGTCAGTCAGTGGTCAGCATAACTCAAAAGCCGGCTACAAATCAAAGTTCGTATTTAAGTTTAATATCTTTCAAGGATGCGACACGAAGATGTCGAAGAAAATTCCTCCAGCCTAAACTACCCTTTACATGGAAAATTTTTCGAACATTTTTATTTTATTGAAAGTGGCTCTAACGATTTTTATTAAAATGACATATGTATGAGATATTTTTATGAAAAATGAATGTATATTTTGAATTTTCTGACTATAGCCTATGTAGTTCTGTTTACTGTGGATGACTTTTGAATAGCTCGTAAACCGTAGGAGATAGACCAAATTTTACTATACAAAAAATGCAGACCTTGCTAAGATACACAATTTATGTGCAAATACATTTTTTGTAGACTGCACCATTTTGGAGATATTCCTTGTTACTTGTGTGGGTTTTGGAGAACTTATCCTTCTGTCAAATAGAACATCGTTGTTCATTTTTCATATGTTAACTGTGCAACGAGAACGGAATCTTAAAGCTTTAAAATATTTGACTATTGCTCAAAGCCTACTGTATTTCCTTATTCCCCTCGTATCTACAAGGAAATAAGTAGTAATAATGTTTATCTCAACTAACACGAAGAAGATATAGGAGTAAGCGTTTGTGAGAATGGTAAGTACAAGAGCACAGAAAGCCATGTGAGTGCAGCACATCAGATTTTTTAAATTGTCGAGGCAATATTGTTTGTATATTAAGAGGAGTCTAAATGCCCTATCTTGCCAATGTTAATTGATGACCCATTATCTAGGAAACTATATTTTTCAACGCAAGTTCAGTAGTATTTTTATATCTGTCCAATGAAAGTCAATTTTATTCACCATAAGTAATGGTATGGCGTTATAAGATATGCCTAAATTTTTTATTGAAACATAATTGTTTTTAAATTTTTAAAGAATAACTATACCTGATACACAATATATTTAAAATTAAGTTTATTTAGCTGCTAATGTGTGGTAAAAATTTCGGGACTTTGTGTGCTTGTGACATTTGTGTAGGAAACTGTAGTTGTTTTGAGAAATTAAGTGTTAAACAAGGTCAGAGGGCTTAAAACTGTAAGCAGCGTTATTTCCAATAAAAATTAAAAGCTGTTTACAATTAGCGTACCACTATGAAAGCTGTACCAAAATGAGGGGAAGATCTGAAATATGCATATGCAAGTAAAATCTGGATTCGAAAAAAAATCACAAAAATGACCTCAATTTCTGCAAGTTTAGACATTTGACAGGACAGATCACATGAGAGAATGTATGAATAGAAGTAACACATATTTTCTCCTCTAAGCAGTGCATATTCACTAAATATTATTTTCTTCCTAAAACCCGTGCAGAATTAGAGGGAGGAGAGAGAGAGTCGGGGGGGGGGGAATTAAAAACTGAGCAAATTAACTTGACCCTAAGATAGCTCTCAATGTTACAAACAAGAATTTTGCTAGTTGGTGAAAATAATGATGATGGTGGTGGTTGTTGTTGTAGTGTTTAACGCCCGCTTTTACTACTACGGCACCGCAGGCGGTGACATTGATGATACATGGAATGAAGATGGAGCACCGGTGGAATGAGATGGCGGAGGAAACCGGAGCACCCGGAGAAAACCCGCCCAGACGCCGCTTCGTCCACCACGAATACCACATGCGGGTCCCTGGGATCGAACCCGGGCACCTAGGTGGTAGGCGAGCGCGCTAACCGCTCGGCCACGGCGCCGCCGATGATGGTGGTGATGGTGATGGTGATGGTCATTATCATCAACTCTTCGTGATTTCTCCTGTTCCGGCCTCATACTTCTTCCCATCTTTACCCTTCCTATTGTTCTATGACCAGAAAGTTCATATTTGTATGATTGTAATGGAATGCGAGAGCTCTCCATCCTTTGCAAATGAGCTTTCCTTTCTTCTCTGTTTACGTGTATCTTTTCTTTTAATGTATATTTCCTTATTTCTTCATTTCTAATACGATCTTGTTTTGCACATCCTTTTACTGCTCGGAGATATTTCATTTCTGCCGCTTGTATTTGTCTCCAATGTTTCTTTTTAATTGTCCATTTCTGCGATCCATACAGTAAAACTGGAACGGCCATTCTTATAGAATTTTAAATTTGTATCCTTTCGGAATTTCCTTTTCAAGGCACGAGGTATTATTCCACAAATATATTGGCATTTACTCACTTTATTACTTATTTCTTCGTTGTTTGTTCTAGATGTCACATTACAACCCAAGTAATTAAATGTTTCCACCTGTTCTACCTCTTTATTATTTAACATTATCTTTGATCTTTTTGTTTTCCTATAGTAATAATAATATAACAAAAATTAATAATACAATTAATGATTAATTCTTCAGCACGGCTTAAGTCATTTAGCCTGTTCCGGCCCCAAAGTCTTGTCTTTCCACCTTTTCCTCGGTTGTCCTATGTTCCTTCGTCCTGGTGGTTGGTACTTGCTATTTTGGGTATTTTATTTTCTGCCATTCTATTGAAGTACCGTTTCGAAGTAGTTCTGTGGTCTATTATTGTTTTATTTAATTCTTCTACTTTTAATTTTAGTCGTATTTGATCGTTTTGTTTTTTGTCTAGTCTTGTATATCCAGCTATGGTTCTAAGGAATTTTCATTTCTGCAGCTTGTATATGTCTGTTATGTTGTGCCACCATTATCCCTGTTTCTGCGGCGTATGTTAAAATTGGGATACCTATTGTTTTATATAGTTTTATTATGGAATCGTTCCTTGCTTTATTATTATTATTATTATTATTATTATTATTATTATTATTATTATTATTATTATTATTATTATTATTATTATTATTATTATTATTATTATTATTATTATTATTATTATTATTATTATTATTATTATTGTTGTTGTTGTTGTTGTTGTTGTTGTTGTTATTGTTGTTGTTATTGTTATTGTTATTGTTATTGTTATTGTTATTGTTATTGTTATTGTTATTGTTATTGTTATTATTGTTATTGTTATTATTGTTATTATTGTTATTATTGTTGTTATTGTTATAGTTATGGTTATGCAATCCATTGTCATGTGCATTGAATTCTGAGTATATTCACTCTGAGTATATAGTCGTGCCAGTTTTGCTTGTAATTCATTCTGTTGTCATTTAGGTTATATACATTTAGCTGTTCTCTAATAGCTTCGCTTCTCATATGATCTGTGAGGGAATACAGATATTGAGGGAATACCCCCAGTAGCAGATAAAAACAATGAAACAAACGCAGACGAAGAGTTTGGCAATTATAATTGAAAGTGAAGGTGCAGTGCTGGTATCGCTGAGCGAGAAACGACCTTGGGACAGGTAGTCGAGCAGCAGATGGTGTCTGCCGCTACTCCTTTATAGGGCAAAGTGGCGCGAAAACTGTGTGCATCCTTCAAGGACATGAGGGTGGGAGATAGCCACTTGTGGTGAAGTTTAATAGGTCTCCACAGCAGGAATCTTAACATCTCAAGCAGCTTAGTAACCCCAAGAATCTCCTCTCTCTCTCTGTCTCTCTCTGATTGAGTTTGGTGGTGTACCCTTCTTCGCCGTGAATTGCGACTTTTTAAACCTGAATAATTATAATCATAACGTTTTGATGAAATAAACACGCCGTTACTTGTTTACATTACAGTGAAGTTCAATAAATGGCGTTATAAAAATTAGAATAATTAGACGGAAGCCTGCTACCGAAAAAATGTATTGAAGATTAATTTTGTAATCAGCTTACAATAACTGGTTTTCCACCACATGATGCTCAAATTGCATGTATATTTGCAGCTTTATGATAGAGCATTCCAGTATTAACAAATTAGTTTCATTTAAGTATGTCGGTTATTAAATCTATTTGTCAATATGTATGTGTACTATGCGCTTCCAAGTATGTTTTTAAATTCCTCAAGTAGCTGTGAAAACAGGCGGTGAATTAGGAATATTAGTACTGTAAAATACTTTTCCAATAGACGGAAAGTATTGCCTGAGTTATCCATGTTGTCTGTTGTTGAAAAAATGACAATCAATGTGCAGATGCCATGACCGTTGAATGAAACAAAACGAAATGTTTCTACCATATGTTCTATGGCAGAAAATTATGCTACAAATTGAGAATTAGTATACAGTAGCCCGTTTTGAAACATTTGAGAGCCGCTATCTTCGTTTTACCCATAATGAAGTCGGTAATGAAGTTATTTATGGAAACGTTTATCTCAATTTAAAGCACTATAACAAGGTTTTGCAAGAATTGGAGCCATTAAGAACAAACGACAATGGGCAGAATAAGTAAAGTGACTGTAGCACATAGAGTATTCATGAAAATAAAATTCCCTTTTTTGCGCTTGAAAATAGCAATGCAAGAAGCATTTTCAGTATTGCAGGATACTCAGGACAGGATAGACGAGGTTCGGAGCGGGAACTTGGCTCTATGACCAATGAAATCTTTTAAGCTCCCAGCGGGAAGGGAGGAGTGGGGTGAGGGGATAGCAAAGGTAGTTGGACCGGAGGAGAGGCGACAGCAGAGGGCAGGGCCCCTAAAGATCACAGCTTGGAACTCCCCAGTGGTGACTCCCTTCACAGATTCCTGGTAGAGGGACCAGACCCGGAGACCTCGCTCGATCCGCAGGACGAGGATTTACAGAGAGCAAGCACCTGTCATGCACGCCGTAACTCCCACCGGCACTTGGGGCCCTGAAACAACAACAGATGATCGGTAAAGCGAAATGGAGGAATAATTATGCCTCGCAGCATTCGGCTAGGGACCCGAAGGTCTGCCAAGGGAAGCGAACTCGTGACCTCCCGAATGCAAGCCTCACACGTTATGGCGGAGACATAGGATACTGAATTGGTAAATAATGTCATTGCTCCTCTACTAAAAACAATCGCAAACACAGCGTGAAATAGGAACAAGGCAATGCAGCATTAAAAAGTTATTTCCTTTTAAGTTTTTATTTTAATCCCCTTTTTCTTTTTTGAACACATTTAAACCCTAATTGATGTAAAGTGCAGCTCCCACAAATTGTAACAGGGTTTTGTGTATATGGCATAAGAGATCGTGATCGTGTTTTTTGAATGCGAGTAAATCTACTGGCACGGGGCTGCAACTTTTAAGCACACTTAAAAAGCATTGGCCTGGGTCAGATGCTTGAGATCAGTAGGCCAGCGTCTAACCAACTAAACCACACAGACCTGGTCATTTTCCATGATCCAAGGGTAATATACTAGCCTCTGGTGCTTAAGGACGTGGATTCAAACCTAGCGGAGGGCGATGTATCTTTTCGGGTGTAAGAATACTTAGCATAACCTCCTTTGGAAGGGAAGTAAAGCCGGTATTCCGGTGTTGATTTACAGCACACATGGGCAAAATCGACTCAAAAGGGCAATTCTTGCCTCATTCCCCGGCCGTCCCTCCCCTTCACTGCTGTTCAGCTTTACTTTTGCTTCATTCACTGTATGAAAGGGAGAATATAATTCCACTTTTAATAGTTTAATTTGTTATTAGTTTATTTAATATAAGCTATTACATTTAGTTTTTCAAAGTGTGAACACAATATGAGTTTAAAACCAAACAATATTTTATTATGTTGATCAAATTTTTTCAGAATATTTTTAAGGCTAAATAGCAACGGCACTTTATTGCATCATTTATTGTGAAAGGGAAACAATTTAACATGTTAATCATAAGGCACCGTAAGCATATTACGAGCTTAAAATAAACGAAGGTTATGAACTTGAAGATTATGTTATTTGCCTTAACACAACAGGTGACTGTAATTGTTATTGTATACAAAATATGTTTAATATAAAAAAATAGTCAATAACAGCACACTCGCGGAGATGGAACGAAAACACCACTGCACTTGTATCAAAACAACCTTCGTCACTCTGCAAGAGATTATGGCAAGTTCAGTCTCTACCTCTCCTATCCTGCCCGTGCCTGATTTACAGGATGTAAAAGAAACTCAAGTCTGACGGAGAGACCTCTAAGCGGTCTTTCATGCCCAATGTAAAATTGAACACTGAGAAACACAGGAGTTAAAGAGCGTTCATAAATATATATATATATAAAATATCTGATGACTTTCTCAACTCTTGCACTAATTATTCTTACAAACTCTTATTCCTTTATGTTCATGTTAGTCGACATAAATATTTGCAGAAGTTATCTTACTGCTGATTTTCTTATAGATGCAAGGGAGATATGGGAATACAGTAGGCTTTGAGCGATAGTCAGATCTTTTAAAGATTTGAAATCCCGTACCCTTTGCACGGCCAAACATAAAAAAGTGAATAACGACCTTCCATTTGAGAAATGTATAAGTACTGCAAAACCCAACAAATAACAAGGAATGTCTCCGAAATGCACAAAAAGTGTATATAGACATAACTTGAGTGTTCTAACGAGGTCTACATTTTTATAGGTATTAATTTTTTATGTATATCTTACGGTTTACTAGTTGTACAAAAGTCATCAAGTGGAAACAGAACTACATGGGCTGTAGTCAAACAATTTAAAATATACAATTTATTTGCCATAAACATATCTTAAACATAAGACATTTTAATCACAGTCGTTAGAGACATTTAGGAGAAAATGAACATTTTGGAAACATTTCCCATGTAAAGGGTGGTCAAGTGTAGAGGAATGTTCTTCAAATCTTCGTGTCGTATCCTTGAAAGAGATTAAACTTAAGTACCAACTTCGGTTTTTAACCGACTTCGTTTTTTAGTTATGCTGTTCTGACACACAAACAGGCCTTTTTCTAAAAATGTGGTCTAGAAACATATTTCCGGTGAAATCTCGACATCGAAATTTTGGGTCGGCTACAATACTTCCCCTACATACTATACGTAGCAGAGAAAGTAAAACGAAATTTAATTTCCACCCAGACCGACCAAGTTTTATAATGTGCCCTGCGCAAGAAACGGTATCAGAATCTCCTTCTCTGGTTATATTGAAACATAGTACGCTATACGCGTTTAGCAATTTTTAAATTATTGCCCTAAACAAGTGCCTACCAACGATAATAATAACAATAGCGCGTGTATTAGTAACACAATACATTACTTTAAATAATGATTATTTGTTTGCTCATCATGGTTGGGCCTTTTAATTATGCGAAGTGGAAATGTTGAACCAAGCTCAGATAATGATACATAAACAGTAAATTATAAATCTTTGTAATGTGCATTAACAAAACAACGTGCATGCATATGTACATATCTATTTTGTGGAGCCATTCCCACATCAAAGGTATCGGCACAGAGTTTATTCACCGTTAAATATTTGGATATGCATGGCTAGATACCATTGCATTACATTTTGATCTAGGGGGATGGTGGTTAACAACTGTATGAAATTCGATTAAAATACATTCTTGTGCGTCCACATACTCGTTATCTCTCTCACACGCCGTGTTTCCTGTAATGTATGATTTCTGTAATAGAAATACCAAATGCTTTCCGCTCTCGGGCGTTATTTTTGTACCAACTGTTAGCAATTAATTTCAAAGTGGAAATGTGCACAAACCTCACTCAAAGCGACCACAAAACGTTCTTAATCTATTCTTAAAATTTTAATAGCAATGTTTCTAACAAGTTTCCGTTTTGAGAGATTTGTTATTAGGCTAATAAACTACTGTGAAATTAGTTCTAAATAGTAAGCACGTATATGTGTGCCTGAGAGAGAGAGAGAGAGAGAGAGAGAGAGAGAAATGAGATGAGATGAGACTAAGTACAACCCGAGAAGGAGTGAATCGTTTCCTCTGATCATACAGCGCAACCATATGGGTTTGGTGAAGTCGGTCCCAATTACCCCTTTTATACACGAGCTCGTCCCCAATGTATTCCCTTATATACATGAACTGGCTCCCGGTGTGTACAGGTATAAGCATTTTGCTTCTCATTTTAAACAGGCTTAGGACTGTTATCCCTGGCATGGTTGAACATGATAAATATCAATGCGTACTTGGTGCAGAGCCTCTTTGTCAAATACTGTAATCTAAACATGTATAAATTTAAAGACTAAGTCGTAGCTTATTATAGTATGTGTTTTGTATTCCATCATTTTATGTAAAATAAATGTCTACTTTAGTGACTTATATAGCTTTTATCTCATTAAAATATACGTATCGCCTTTAATGCTCTTTAAAACTTCAGTTAATTGAAACAAATGTGGGTGTGGATGATAAAGTAGTCCATTCAAATTGGCGTGGAACGTTTCAAATTCGCTTTCTGTGCCACCCAACATGACCGTCGCCCCCTGTTCGGTGTAAAAGATCGTGCTATATCAGGTACGCCATGTTGTGACACTCGGTGTCAGTCTCGTTCTTTGCTTTCTTCAACTTCGTATGTTGGGGGTGGTGGGACTTTACGGCGGCACAGTGGTAATGGAATAGATGCTGGATGGTAGTCAAACTGAAGAACAAAACAGAGGGATGGTTTAACTTCCAATGGCAATTCCACACTAAATAAGCCTTTTCCTCCATTTTTCCATGACCTTAACTTAGAGTATGGGGCAGTAATTATGAATAAAACTCTCACAACCAATTGGTCAACAGATTTTGCCATAGTTTACTACTTGAATAGGTAGTAGTGTTATAGAGCTCCATACTGAATAAATGACAGGCTTCAAATCGCTTTTCTTTTGTTAACATTTTTCTTAACGAGATTTGAACTCGTGACTATTAAACATACGTAGCGTCCTTCATATTGAATGCCGATACAGTGAATATTAGTTAATTCACGAAGGCAAAGTAAACAGAGATACCGGACAAAACAGAAAATCAACCGTAGCTTCACTATAGTATCTTTGCTTTGGAATTACGTGATTCACTCTGATGTTTCATGGAATTGTTCTGCCGTCGTCTGTATTCTCAATCAATTCCAGGAATCTGTTCCCATTCATTTGCTCCATTGTTAAATTTTTCCAATCCGACCTGTATTCTTCTATCTTGGCCGCTGTACGCATATCTGATTCCGTTTGCTTTATACCTGCACGTTATTTTATTTTGTTGTAACGTGAATGTTCCTTTTGTCAAGTTGCGGTTACGTCTCACATAAAGGAATACAATGACAAAGAAAACTGCAGCTATGACGTTGTACAACTGAGGGCTACAATTGCTTTTTTGTTATTACATGAACGCTTGCTAAACGCTCTCATTTCATTTTGTTTGTGCACGTAAGAACTTAATTATAATACGTTGGCTTACACTTTTTGTAAAGGCAATTTGTTGTCATTCATTTTATCACGGTATTTTTATCAAGCTTCAGGTATATAGCCATTTTGAAGAAGTATGATATGTCTTTATTTTAATATGCAGTAAAACCCCACTCAACCGAACTGCATTAATGGAAAC
Organism: Tenodera sinensis; assembly: GCA_030765045.1. NCBI lineage: Eukaryota > Metazoa > Arthropoda > Insecta > Mantodea > Mantidae > Tenodera > Tenodera sinensis. The sequence goes on from CM060965.1 coordinate 96,923,661, forward strand.
TCAGCTTAACAAAAATGGCAAAGTAGCGGAAAAATAAGAAAGAATAAGGGAAAAATAAGATTTGCAAACTTGCGCTGGGAATTTTGCTGCTACAGTTGGCAGTGTTCTTTAAAACAAGAACGCCAAAAAATACCATTATTCGGATGAGTCACTCTAACCAAAATTTTGAGCTCGCTATCAATTATGTAGACCTGTTATATATAATTATGTATACATATATTGAGGTCCCTGAATCCAAAAACTGCATTTTTAGAAAAAGGTCTGTGTGTGTCGGGGTGGGGGGTTTGTGTGTGTCTGTGTGTGTGCGTGCGTGCGTGCGTGCGTGTGTGCGTGTGTGAACAGCGTAACTCAAATGAAAAAGTTGTTTAAAAACCAAAGTTCGTATTTAAGTTTGATGTCTTTCAAGGAGGCGACGCTATGATTTTGAGGAAAATTCCTCCATCCTAAACTACCCTTTACATTGAAAATTTTGATTAAAATGCCACATGTGTAAGATATTTTTATGGCAAATGAAATTTATATTTTGAATTTTCTGGCTATAGCCTATATAGTCCTGTTTAAGCCATGATAGCTTCTGCCTAACTGATAAACCGTAAGAGATAGACATCTTGCTATACAAAAAATGTAGATCAAGTTAGTCCAAATGCAATTTTTGTGCAGTGACCTATTTCGCATACATTCCTTGTTATTTGTGAGTTTTGCAGTACTTTAACTTTTCACAAATGGAAGGTCCTTATTCATTTTTTATCTTAGCTGTGCAAAGAGAACTGAATTCATATGGCGGCCAGTTTAAAAAGAAAATTGACTATCGCCCAAAGGCTCTGTATTCCCACATTGCCCTTGCACGTACAAGGAAATAAGCAATAAGCTAATTTCTGTAAATGTTTATCTCAACTAACACGAAGAAGGCAGAGGAATAAGAATTTCTAAGAATGGTTAGTATAAGACTAGAGAAAGTCATGAGAGTGCAACACATGAGATTTTATTTTAATTTGCACTCTTCGGTTTCTATGTATTTTTATGTTAAGCCCTATTATAGGCTTTTAAGCAATTTCTCTTTTGAATACTTTCACATTAGTTTGCAGTTATGTATTATTACAGGCTGTTTTTGCGTTTGTAGTGAAACAGTCCAGTGTTTTTAGGTCAGTGCTGTGTTTTTGCCCACGTGGAAATTAGAAACTTAAATGTATCGTATTAATCGCCATAACTATGGGTAAACACCAAAGCGATGTGTTTTCCAGTATAAACTAAGCGTTTTGTACTTGACCATTTACTGTGCGCTTTTTTGTATTAAAGAACCACATTGTTGTTATTACACGAATAGTTGATTTAGGAAAGGAATGTCGATACTACAAATTCCTCAGACGTGTTGTAAACAATTGCTCATTGACTTTGTTCACCAAGTATTAATTGCAATTTACTAAATTTAACGTCACATTAATAAATAACCATAACAATAAAATGTGACAGGCAGAAATCTTGATAAAGGTTCTAATTACAAAAAGAATAGGCAATTAGAGGCACCGTAAAATCACTAAATTTTACTCCTGTAAGCATAAAGCATACAGGGGGACACGAGGTTACTCCATCGCCCTGTTTTGTTCTTTGGTTTGCCTACCTTCAAGGAGCTTTTACTCTGTAAAGTCTGACCCCCTGCGACACATGAAAAGTAGAAGGATGCCAGTTTGAGACATTCTTGTTCCAAACAAACGAACAAGATAGGCAAGACCGACTATAGTCTGGTGGTTAGCAAACCCAGAGTTCCCCGGTTCGATTCCGGGCTTGAGGGTGGCATTTTTCTTTAGCGAGGATTATTTCCCGTCCTCCCTATACTCTCTCTCTCGCTCTGTGTGTGTGTGCGTGCGCGTGCGTGCGTGCGTGCGTGCGTGTGTGTGTGATGACCCAAAGTAATACCAACCCAAAGATTAAAACCACTGTAAAGCTAGTGAACATGCAATTGAGCAATTGTTCCAAAGGTAAAACGCCACCATAGCGCCTTACATGTTAAAGACAGCATATACATGGAAACTTTAAAAAAAGGCGAGTGCCGAGCTTTAGTTGTTGTAATTAAGTTGAAAATTACACTCTGACGAGCATGAAGCAACAACTTTTTAAGCTGTGCGTCAGAAATGTTATGCGGCAGTTTTAAATGTTGTTGTATGTATTTCAGGGTTTACTGGTTTGCGAAAAGGGGCTAAATGAAAATCCGAACGCAATAATTAACTCATTTTATTTGTGACAAGCTTATAGACAATACTGAGCGTCGACTTTTGATAATATTTTGAGAATTACACTTATTAATACTGTTTTACATTCTCTCTATGTATACGATTTCTGTATTAATTTTAAATTAATGCTTCTGCGTTGAAGATTTTTTACCCACTCCTGTAAATAGTTACCAAAAACAAAATAACTCTTGACAAATGAATTTGAACAAATACAGGTTCTCAAACTATTACAGTCAGTGTTACTTAGTTGGGCTCAAATGATGCTAAATGTACCATCTAGAATACCTCCTGCGAAACATTTACTCAGGTTACGTTCCAACGACAGTGCAGAATATGGGTTTACTGATAAAAACCTGAACAGGCCCGTAAACATCATTCACACTTCATCACAGAAAAAAATGTGTCGAGGGGGGAGGGGACAAGAATCAGATGCTTTCCTAGCTCAGCCATGAGGCCAATCATAACAATAAGATTAAAATATTGGTAAAATACGTTTATGTTTACAATTTCCAATGAAATTATATCAACGAACGTTGCTTTATTTCAATACGGCGTTGTTTGTAATTCTTGCTTACTTTTGGAGGATACAGTCTAGCGAATTATTTTCGTGGATAGAACTTTCCCTACTTTCTTGACATTTATTTTCTCTGCTCGAGTTTTATCCTCATATATTAAAATCTTATTTTCCTGTTAATTCCTTGCAAAAATGCTTTGTAGAACCTGAAAAAATAAGTCTATGTACAGATTGTCAAAATCATTACGCCACTCAACCCCCCTCCCCCCCCCCCCCCGCCCCACAGTCCTTCGAGTGCATTTATGCATATTTGTTTCCGATTTCAATAGTTGTACGTCTTCAACCGACAACTACGTGAGTGAAATGGGTAGTCTTATTTACAAGATCATATTGGTATTGAAAAACTTCTGAAAAAAAATTCTTATTTTTATTAGCTATAACTAGTCACCAGTTACCAACTGCCTCTCTGTACTGTTTTATAAGTTCATGTCAAAGATAGGCACATACATGCACGAAGGAGAAAGGGAGACACATACAGATAGTTAATTTTGCAAATGTAAGAGAGCACGCCTTTTCCTTGTTCTGGATTACTTTCTCATATACTGAATATTCCAGAACAAGGGTATGGTACGCTGAAGATTGGTGGTACATGACCTACTGCCGGGTGATACGTAAACATTTTAGCACACGTACTTTGCAAACAAAAATTTGAAAATTTTAATCAATAACTCTCCGTATTTATGGGTTTTGTCAAGGACAAAGTAAAATAGACAAATTATAAATTAATTCAGTACATAAACAACATTAATAAAATTGAAAAATTGCGCTAAGACAGGGGAGGTAGTGCGGGTGTGATGTGAGCTTGCACTTGTACTAGTGCCTTAGGGGAAGAGAAACTAGTTTTAGGCATGGGGGATACAACAATGCAGGAAAGACAGGACACTAACGTCTTGTATGTTGTAATATTAATGCTGTTTTAATTTCACATTTTGTCACAGATTATAAACAATAAACATTTCGGCTCTATTCTATGAGAAAATGTATAACAATTCTGTCATGTTATAAAATAAATAGAACAGAACAAATTAGAAGAGAGCCATACACAGCAAAATTGCATGAACCTTTTCTAACACTTTGTTTCGTTTTTAACTTGTTTATCAATGTTAAGATGTAATGTCTGGAACTTTGTAATCGAAGACTGCATGTTAGGTCGTGATTTGACAAGATATTTTGGGATTTGGACTTGGCTAATTTATCAACAGAACCAGACAGAAGCAGTCGCTGCTTCGTTTTACTGGTACTGGCTCTGTTATTGTCATTGAGAGCGCTACACCAGACTAAACGCTCCAGTTCCGTACTCACAGCGCCGTTTATCTAGGCAACATGGCATTACACGGCTCTTGCCTAACATCACACGATGAGCAAGTGATAGGCTTGAAGCTGTCTTCTGATCTAAAATATAACAATTTAATGTCGACAGTTCAAAACTTTTTCAATTAAAATATAAAAAAGGAAGAAAAAGTAAAGAAAGAATGAAATGCAAAACGTCTGTTAAACGCGATAATGGAATATAAACCCTAAAAGTGATTTGAAGCATGTGATTTGAACCTGATTTTGAATATCTCACTGCAGATACAACTTTTTATATTATTTTGCCTTTATTCAATCCAAATGTTTTCTAGGTGTTACAAAAGTGTTAGGCTGCTGATTATTTTGTCTTAAAGCATGGAATCATCGGTGTTGTTTTGATTGACTTCTTCTGGTTGTCAGTTAAGATTTCCAAATCTAACGTTAGGATCGATAATGATTCATATTTTATTGTGTTCTGGAACTGCAGTTGTCAGTTGGTCTTATACTATTCTTAATCCCAGACATGGAGCTGTTCAAATACTTCGACGTTTTTTACAGTTTATCGGAAATCATAGAGCGAAGTATGATGGCGAGAATTGTATAGTACTTCTTGAGGGCAGATACCAAGGCATGTAGCATTGTACAAAGGTTGAAGTTAGTCCTATAGCAATGGCGGCACACTTGGGAGGTAGAATCAGGACAAAAAAATTCAATGCCATAGTTGATATTTGAACCATCGATCTTTTGCTCTACAACGTGGCTACTCTAACCGCTAAGCTACCATGGTAACTTGCCAGCTCGACATTAAATTCCCAACTGGTTCGTGTTTTCTAGATAGACCACCAGAGAATCTCAGTTCTGAGATACATAGCCCAAGGGTGACTTACAATCGTAAGTACTTCATGTCCCGGGTTTTTAAACAAATAACTTAAATTGTGGGCGAAGTTTGAAAGTTAGAACCAATGCTGAAAAATTCATTGGCATAGCCGGGATTTGAACCACGGATCTTCTGCTCTAGGCGCGCCTGCTCTAATCACTGAGATACCTAGGCAACTTGCCAGCACATCTCGAATATATTTAAATACATAACAGTACAAAAAGTTTTGTCGTATGTTTTCTGTTTATCTGCGAGAAGCATTTACGGATATAAGGAAGGGGAGTTAAACCAGCGACATTCAACTTGGGGTACACGTATCCCCAGGTGTACGCGAAGACTTCTTAGGTGGTGCGTAAACTTTAATTTAATCCTTTTTTGCGTAGTATTAAATCAGTTATAAATATTACAATATATTTTACATATGGTTATGTATAATTTGAATTAAGGATCTAGGTCTAGGAGTACAGACTGAAATGGAAAATTATCTTTGGGGTACGCGGGAAAAAAAAAAAGTTGGGTACCACTGAAGTACCTAGGTAACTTCTGAGACTGATTGGTAACTGATTGTATTTTTCCTGATAAGTTACACGGAGTACTCAAATTTCTTTTGATAAACAGACCCAAACAACTATATTTTAATCTTAAAAATCTAACCTTTAACAATAAATAGATTTAAGGGTGTTTTACTTCAATAAGCATATAGTTCTAAGATTCCACGTACAGAAAGAATAGATAAATCACTTTTTTCTCTAGTTCTTTTTATACTCAGCCCTTAATTGCAATGGTCATGTCGGCAGCATTTTATCTTTGGAACATATTGCCGTATCGACAATGGTGACTTGTGTACATTCGGTTTTATACAGTAGGCCACACACACATTCACACTCTTATTCAAAGAGTCTGTTTACTCAACGCGTGTGTAGTTAGGCCACCTGCTTTGAGGAACCGTCATAATCGTTTTCCTACATGGGCCCTTCCTCTTGAGTCCTTTCAGGCCGAGTTGCATAATCTTTACGTGGCTATGAAAGAGAAAAGAATTGGACTTCAGAATTTTGGCAACTGAGACTCCACGTGTAGCCTACATGTGACTGCCAGTTCCTTAACATCAGGGTTGATATTGGTCTTCAAGGACAGGGATAGGGCTTGCCTTTTCTGAAGCGTGGAGATGAATTTATTACAGTCATTTGTGGGTGCGCAAATTTCCTTTGTGACCCAACTGCACATGCGTTGACTAAACACTCTACTATACATTTTTTCAAATCATGAATACCTCCAAAGGAGGACCGCTCCCCCTGCCACTTAGTAAGAAGGTTTAGCAAACAAAAGGTAAACCTCATAAACACCGCAAACCTTGTAAAACTTATACAAGGAGTGGTGTAGGATCTTCACGTTTTGAAAAATAAAGTACTAGACTCGGGGGAGGGTAGGAAATAATCTTGACCATAGAAAATTTCTACCTCCCAGCCGGGTATCGAACCAGTATCCATTACACAGCAGGCGGGTGCACCATCGGCTGAGTTACGGGTCCAGACAAATTAATATTATGCTTGTAAATGCACAGAAATGCGTGTTTTAATCAAGCGAATGACTTCATGGCAACGTGAGAGGCTCATATTTGGAAGATCTGCGATTCAAATCACCCCAGTACAGCCCTTCCAGGTTTTCCTTATTTCTCGTAATGGACAAATGCCAGGTAGGCAGCCTAAACTGGAATGTTTCCTTCTCGAGGTGTCTTTCCTAAAATGTCATTGTACTAAGAAAGAGCGTTAAACAACATTTTGTTCGAGGAAAAACAAAACCAGAGATTTTCCTCAGACATTTGCATTTGCCTGTGTTGAATGTAATGGTGCGTCATTGGAAGAAGTTAGGTATAGAAGCTTCCGTCTTCAGTTGGCCGACGATGCAGTCAGATTTCGTTGGGAGTTATGTCAAGCCGATAGAAGAAGCGGAAACGGTATGACCTCCGGCCCCTAAAACGACCAATAAATGAGCAGGAATAGAGAGAAAAAACTAAAGAAGCCGTTGATTGAAACGTCCTTCAATGACAATCCGGAGCGGCCGTTCTTTGCTCACACTTGAGTGATCGAGAGCAGTATGTATAGGAGACGGCACCGCCTCTTTTGATTATACGGTAATTACATTGAAATTGTAAATTAGGTCAACACACCCACACGTCCGGTGGGACGTTCCGGTCTCGGTAGTCCAATAAATACGTCACCTCCACCCTATTACAGCCGCGTCACCATCTCGGCTTCAGCTTGATTACTTTGAGGTTAGGTGCTGCACCGGAGAACACAGTATAGCTAGCAAGCAATTTACCTGCACGCGAAGTTGCTGTAATAGAAGTCCCAGGCACTAGCTGCGGACGTTTCAGAGGCTTAAAATCCCTAAGATATTGTTTTCAGTTCTGGACTAGATGGAAACACACTAGCAGTATCTTACACATGATTACTGAGTACAAGGGTTTGTATAACACTTGTAATCTATTCCATGGAAATGCAACATTTTAGAATTTGTTTTTCTTCCTCCTTGCTAGCATCACGCCCTCCAGCTTGTTACGAACTTCTGCCATCTCTTCCTGGGTCATTCCTTGTTCCTTCTCCCTGACGGTCGATATTTCAAGGTCATTTTCCATATCGAGCTGCCTGCATGTTCTCTCCAATATGTATATAGTGTAAAAGTTCAGCATTTATTGCATAGATTTTTAATGCTCTTATTTGTCATTTTGATCCTTCTAGAACATACTCTAACCACATGTAGGAATTCCATTTCTGTTACTTTGGTGTGGTTGTGAGTTCACGGTTCACTCCCATACAAAAGGATCGGCACATCCATCATTTTATAAAACTACAATTACATATATTTTCACATTGCGTATTGTTCACTCTTAATTTGATATTTCTGAAGTTTTATATGTGACTCTTGATCATAATTGCAGCTAACATCCCATGCTAAATAGTTAGTGTTGTACTTGTATTATAGCAATAGTATTCCTAATAGGAATCTCCTATAAAGGTCAAAGGTACTTTTGGATCTTTCTGTTGAAATAATTTATGATGCTGACATATTAATTGGTCTGGTCTATAAACTAATCTTTGTAGTTTGCCTTCTCTATTTGCTAAAATTAGTTCATCTGCATATAAAAGACAATTTAGTAAACAATTTCTATTAATTTAAATGCCCTCTGAACCTCTACTCCTCCTTTCTCTGATGGCATCATGCATATAAATATTAAAAAGTAGGTGATGTGCAAGAACCTTGTCTAATCCTTAAATGATTAGAATTAATTCATTTTTGTATATTTTAAAACGTTTTGTACCATTGTGTAAAGTTTTAGTGGATTGCGCAAGATATTTTGGATATCTTATACTAATTATTATTTCTTGCATATTCCTCGGTCAAACGCCTTTTCATAATCCATGAATATCATACAAGTAGGCAGATTATATTCTCTCCTTCTTTCCACTGTTTATTTTAATGGAAAAACGTAAGCCGAACGTGAGCGGTTCGATCTAAACCAGCTTTGCTCTTCGATCACAATACCTTTAATCTATTATTCAGTAATCCTCCCGTGTATCTTGCGTACTGTATTCAGAATACTAATTCCTCTTTAGCTTGAAGCTTTATTCCGCTCTCCTTTTTAAGAAAATTGATCTTACATAAGCTATTAGCTATTTGAGGCAATTCCCTTCATCCAGCTCGAATTTACCAGGTGAAGAAAAGGCACTTTTAGCAGTAGTTCTCAATTTTCAATCCCTTCTTTCTTACATCCTCTTGTGCATTATTAATTAAATATTGACTTAATCTTTGTTGATAGAAATCCTTTATTGGCATTTGTTACAAAAGTCTTGCTTTATAGCTTTGATCAGTCTCTCATTATACAGTATCAAGGTATTTATGTACTACCTTGATATTATTGGGGTATCGCTAAGAAATAGGTGGGTCATATCTTCTGTATACTCTTATCCATTGTACATGGAACTGCCTCTCATTACAGACCATGAAATGAGTTTATCTATATTCTGTACTTCTCCAAGTGTATTTTTGAAGGTGTTGGTGGCTTTTAGTTAATTATAAAAACAGAATTAAATTAATTGGTCTCCATTTTTTCCTAGTTGGTTCTCCATGTATTCTTACTGTCTGGGCACACTTCCAATTCTGGCATGCAAATTCCCACAAAGAAACAATTGATCAGTTTTATAGACTATCCATTACTTCTTGTAGCTGTTTGTAAAATATTTTTGATTCTTCTCGTCTGTCTTCCTCTGGTTTGCATACCACATTTAATTAAGCATTGTCTCGGGACTTTGAATGTTAATGATTCTTTTATTTGTAAATATATCGGGTGAAGTTTTTCTTTCCATTTTGTATCAAACATTATCACTAATGATGAAACAATTCCTTCTTAACCAAGATATCAGCACTATATAAACATTAAATCATTGCGAGGGGGCTCTCTGTATTGCCTTATGCACCTAGAATCCGTTTTTATTGATCTCTGATCGGGTGCCAAGTTCAGAGTCAGCTACAGCGTATGGTTTATGCGTCCATGGAAGGAATAGTTGCACCTGATGTTTACTTCCGGCTTATTCTACTCCACTATACAGGAGAAGGTACTCCTTCGCGTATATTGCACATCTTTGTTTTTTCTTAGTTTTGGAATGTACTGCTATATTTATATTTTTATTTTTTATTTCACATTGTAATTCGTCTTTTGAGTATGGGCTTCTCACCTTCCACGTAACTATGGTTTCGACACTAATTTTGGTCGCTTTTTATTATTTCTATATCTCACCCCTTCCCAACCCCACACTATATGTTCTAGCTGTAAGTCATATGTGCATTGAATTTGGTTGAAATTGCTCCAGTGAAGCCGGGACGTATTCACGTACAGAAAGCGAATTTAGTAAAATGCAGGGGTATCATGATTATTTAACGAGCCTTCGTAGCTGCCCCTTCTTTCCCTCTCTTTACCCCTCTCCAATGACAGCAGTATTCATACTACTGGCTGGACATAATTATAACCAATGACACGTCGGCATGAAAGGGAAGTACTGATTACTTCTGGTGACTCACTAAATCGTTACGCATTAAGCTACAACTTTGCTTGTTTCACACCATGCTGTACACACCAGAAGCTACACGTGGTGAAATTACTGGTCTATGGCAAGCTGGCTCGTAGTTCGACAAATTTTAGAAGCGGTGCATATTCACAGAAATGTAATTAAATGTTAATGCCACCAAAGAAAAGCTGTTTATTTATAGGTACCCTATTAGAAAAACAAAGTTTCATTCGAAAGTAGAAACTGTATTATAATATAACGTTTTAGACCAACATGTTTAGAGCTATTTCGATACGAATTTTAATTCCAGCATAAATACAGGGAGAATTTGCAGAAGAGTTAAACGTACTTTTATATTTATCAATGTAATACGGCATTGTTTACTGTAACGCTTTACACGTTTCTGTGACAAAGTTATAGCGCTTCTTGTAACACCGAATCATTTCACTTAATAAATGCTGCTTATTTCAAGCAACATTTACAACAATCTCCATAATGGGCATTACGGTTTTGGAGATAAATCTAAAGAAAATTAAAACGTGGCCTCTACGGGCCAGGTGTATCGCCTCCCCCCCAACCTTTCCACGTTCTCATTACAGTCACACATCCCTAACCCCGTATTACAACTGTCAGCAGTTCATTGGTCAGTAGTTACGCCTCCGTAGGAGAACCCGTAAGACGATAAGAAACTGAGAAATGCTCCCAAACAGTGCATTTTACGAAATCCGCTTTCTGTATATCGATTTCTGCATTACCTATATGTTGATTGCTGAGATTTTATGAAATACTAGTAATTGCAGATTAGCTAAAGGGGATTTTATTATAATACCGCATTCAAGAATAAAACGTTGCGTTTAAAGTGTAAAATACACATTTTATTCCGGAATATGCATTTATATCGGACGTTAATACATCACTCAAATTATCTGCGGAAATGTAATTTAACACACTGTAGCAGATATTCATTTCCGCATACCATTAGGTATGTACAGAAATATACATTTCGCACATAAATCCGGGGTTTTGTGTGTGTTAATGCCTCGTTAATAATCCATATAAGCCAGATTGTTATCACAAAATTAGAGGGACTTCTTGTGTTGCAAGCTTTCATAAATACGGCATTAGCATAAACTTTGAATCCTGGTTTCTTAAGTTGAAAACCTTTTGTTTCTATGTTTCGCTGAACAACATGTTTAGAGAAATAATTCTGGGTATTTGGTGTTTATCAAAATGAAGTTAATGCTGACGCACTTCCACGCATTAGTAAATATTAATTGTTTATGAAGTTTAATTATGTAAGGCAACGTCGAATGTGGATAGGAAAACAGCCACTCGGGTAGATATTTGTTTCGCGGAAATGGACGATAACAAACGTAATTGTCTGCCCAGCGGGATGACAATGCTTTCAGCGCAAAGTTACACAATAACGAATAAAAACTTACCCTATCTGGAATATCGATTATATTATATCGATAGGTTCGACCACTGCTCTATAGGGATGGTCCGGCGCTCCGATATCATAATTCGTATTGTATAACGGTCCAGGGGAGGCATAAAAGCCACGTGCAATTTTATTCTCATTCGTCAGCAGCCCACAGCTTATTTCTACTGATGGGCTTCCCCATTTAATATAAAAGTAACCACTAAGCGCAATATCAAGATAATCTTTGGTACTGTGTGTTTGTAGATTGTCTGTCTGTCTGTCTTCCCGTCTTTCTTTGTCTCTCTGTCTCTCTGTGTTTGTGTCTGTCTGCCTTTGTGTCTGTCTGTCTGCCTTTGTGTCTGTTTGTCTGTCTGTCTCACTGCCTCTTTCTGCCTGTCTCTTTCCGCTTGTCTCTTTTGTCTTTATGTGTTTGTCTCTGTCTCTTTCTGCCTGTCTCTGTCTCTTTCTGCCTGTCTCTGTGTTTGTCTCTGTCTCTTTCTGCCTGTCTCTGTGTTTGTCTCTGTCTGCCTGTCTCTGTGCTTGTCTCTGTCTCTTTCTGCCTGTCTCTGTGTTTGTCTCTGTCTCTTTCTGCCTGTCTCTGTGTTTGTCTCTGTCTCTTTCTGCCTGTCTCTGTGTTTGTCTCTGTCTGCCTGTCTCTGTGTTTGTCTCTGTCTCTTTCTGCCTGTCTCTGTGTTTGTCTCTGTCTCTTTCTGCCTGTCTCTGTGTTTGTCTCTGTCTGCCTGTCTCTGTGCTTGTCTCTGTCTCTTTCTGCCTGTCTCTGTGTTTGTCTCTGTCTCTTTCTGCCTGTCTCTGTGTTTGTCTCTTTCTGCCTGTCTCTGTGCTTGTCTCTGTCTCTTTCTGCCTGTCTCTGTGTTTGTCTCTGTCTCTTTCTGCCTGTCTCTGTGTTTGTCTCTGTCTCTTTCTGCCTGTCTCTGTGTTTGTCTCTGTCTCTTTCTGCCTGTCTCTGTGTTTGTCTCTGTCTCTGTCTGCCTGTCTCTGTGTTTGTCTCTGTCTCTTTCTGCCTGTCTCTGTGTTTGTCTCTGTCTCTTTCTGCCTGTCTCTGTGTTTGTCTCTGTCTCTTTCTGCCTGTCTCTGTGTTTGTCTCTGTCTCTGTCTGCCTGTCTCTGTGTTTGTCTCTGTCTCTTTCTGCCTGTCTCTCTGTTTGTCTCTGTCTCTTTCTGCCTGTCTCTGTGTTTGTCTCTGTCTCTTTCTGCCTGTCTCTGTGTTTGTCTCTGTCTCTGTCTGCCTGTCTCTGTGTTTGTCTCTGTCTCTTTCTGCCTGTCTCTGTGTTTGTCTCTGTCTGCCTGTCTCTGTGTTTGTCTGTCTCTTTCTGCCTGTCTCTGTGTTTGTCTCTGTCTCTTTCTGCCTGTCTCTGTGTTTGTCTCTGTCTCTTTCTGCCTGTCTCTGTGTTTGTCTCTGTCTCTTTCTGCCTGTCTCTGTGTTTGTCTCTGTCTCTTTCTGCCAGTGTCTGTGTTTGTCTCTGTCTCTTTCTGCCTGTCTCTGTGTTTGTCTCTGTCTGCCTGTCTCTGTGTTTGTCTCCGTCTGCCTGTCTCTGTGTTTGTCTCTGTCTCTTTCTGCCTGTCTCTGTGTTTGTCTCTGTCTCTTTCTGCCTGTCTCTGTGTTTGTCTCTGTCTCTTTCTGCCTGTCTCTGTGTTTGTCTCTGTCTCTTTCTGCCTGTCTCTGTGTTTGTCTCTGTCTCTTTCTGCCTGTCTCTGTGTTTGTCTCTGTCTCTTTCTGCCTGTCTCTGTGTTTGTCTCTGTCTCTTTCTGCCTGTCTCTGTGTTTGTCTCTGTCTCTTTCTGCCTGTCTCTGTGTTTGTCTCTGTCTGCCTGTCTCTGTGTTTGTCTCTGTCTCTTTCTGCCTGTCTCTGTGTTTGTCTCTGTCTCTTTCTGCCTGTCTCTGTGTTTGTCTCTGTCTCTTTCTGCCTGTCTCTGTGTTTGTCTCTGTCTCTTTCAGCCTGTCTCTGTGTTTGTCTCTGTCTCTTTCTGCCTGTCTCTGTGTTTGTCTCTGTCTCTTTCTGCCTGTCTCAGTCTTTGTCTCTGTCTCTTTCTGCCTGTCTCTGTGTTTGTCTCTGTCTGCCTGTCTCTCTGTTTGTCTCTGCCTGTCTCTGTGTTTGTCTCTGTCTGCCTGTCTCTGTGTTTGTCTCTGTCTCTTTCTGCCTGTCTCTGTGTTTGTCTCTGTCTGCCTGTCTCTCTGTTTGTCTCTGCCTGTCTCTGTGTTTGTCTCTTTCTGCCTGTCTCTGTGTTTGTCTCTGTCTGCCTGTCTCTCTGTTTGTCTCTGCCTGTCTCTGTGTTTGTCTCTGTCTGCCTGTCTCTGTGTTTGTCTCTGTCTCTTTCTGCCTGTCTCTGTGTTTGTCTCTGTCTCTTTCTGCCTGTCTCTGTGTTTGCCTCTGTCTCTTTCTGCCTGTCTCTGTGTTTGTCTCTGTCTCTTTCTGCCTGTCTCTGTGTTTGTCTCTGTCTCTTTCTGCCTGTCTCTGTGTTTGTCTCTGTCTCTTTCTGCCTGTCTCTGTGTTTGTCTCTGTCTCTTTCTGCCTGTCTCTGTGTTTGTCTCTGTCTCTTTCTGCCTGTCTCTGTGTTTGTCTCTGTCTCTTTCTGCCTGTCTCTGTGTTTGTCTCCGTCTCTTTCTGCCTGTCTCTGTGTGTTTATCTCTGTATGTAGGCCTCTCTTTTTCTGCTTGTCTCTTTTTGTATATCTGTCTCTGTCTGCTTCTGTGTGTCTGTCTCTGTCTGTTTTCCCCTTGGTTGGGGGAGTCGTTATGAATGTTACATTTCGAATGTAACATTCTTTTTCAATCCACTTGCTGCTCTTGCTAATATACGTTGAAATTCCGGCAATCAGTCCCTTTTCCATTTTTGCCGTAGATGTTAATAAAATGTATTTAACCCTCCCATCTACTGATATGTACAGAGCAGATGTTATCTTGGACAGCCGGCTTATATGGGGTCCTCATCTCTATAGTCCAGTGCAGAGGATTCGTTCATCGCATCCGCGACGTCCATCACCTTGTGTGCGGATCCTCGCCATTGCCTTTGCGATAAAAGTGCCTTGTTTATACTTCCTTAATTTGACCCATGTGGCAGTATAGCTGTGCCATTTGGGGTTCTGCAGCTCCGTCGCAGATCCTGAGGATCCAGTGTACACAGAATCGTATGTGCGCAACTCTACGCTGCACGCTGATGTAAGCCTACCGGAGGTGATGTGTATCCTCCGCATCTGCTACAGGAAACTGCATCAATCATGTCTGCGCCATCGCAACCCTCTACTCCGCCATATTTATCTTCCTCTTGAACCTCTACGACAAAGACTGAAGCGCCGTTGGCATTCCTATTTGTGACTGAACATTTAGCTCCATACAAATGCTTTTTCTGGAACTGTTTTCCCTATTTCTTTGTACCATTATTGGGACTATCGCTGGATGGTACCCCAAGTACAAGTTTCATTGTTCTGTGTCAAGTTTAGCTCAACTGTATTGTACTTAATTCTATAGAAGAGTTTCCTTAAAGAAATGTACGTATAGCTGTTGGCCAATAGAACCTGGATGTATGTCTTACTTTCAACCCGCATCATAAAACTTCCACTTATTTCCCCTAGCTTTTGGTGACCCAAAACGTGTTTCTGGAAGGTTGTTTGTGATTGTCGAAACATGTGTGAATGCCGAAATGCAGAAAGAGCAGAGGGACATTGTTGTCTGCTTACTTTCAGCTAATCTTCCTTTTCGAAGACTGGTGTTTTGTGCAAATACTGCGGTAGTGGTAGGTGATTCGTTGTTCACATTTACTCGGAAGCTGTTTCATTATGCCGAAGAATCGGCTGGATCAAAAACAAAACTGAAAAAAATTTGCGAAGGAATTCAGTGACTTATTTTCGACAGATGGCTCTATCATATTTTGCAAAGTTTGTGAAATGTCAAAGTGTGTTGTTAAATTCTTTGAAATGTTACAGCGCTCAATCATTTTGTCCATGGTTGTACAAACTTTAAAATGTCAAATCTTCTGAGTCGAACGACGAAAGAGGTGAACCGAAAGCAACTCTGATGTCCCTGTATGCAATTTCCCAACGCCAATCAATTTTCACTGATCTCTGTAAAGCGTTTATTGGCGTCAGTATTTCATCATGTATGCTCTGGTATGTTGACTCATTAAGTGAAACATGATTTAAAGGTTTATTTCATTTGGTAGCAAACAGTATGCAAACCATGTTCCACACATATTGCATCCGGTAAGCCTATATTGCAAAATCTAGATAAGTAATAATTTACAAGGCATTATACTTTCTTCTTCTCTGATTACCCTCCCCGTATGGAGAACCGACAAGCGGGTGCCTGTCGGCGAGCACAGGAACCTATGGACCGGACAGAGTGAAGTGGGTGGTCAGCCAAGCACCAGAGGAAGAGGATGATATGAAGTGCATATGATATATGGGACATTTGATGGAATGAGTGGCGGGGGAAACTGGAGATGCCGCTTCGTCCATCATGATGCCAAATGTGGGTCTCTCGGGTTGAACCCGGGTCGCCTTGGTGATAGACAAACGGTCTATCCACTTCGCAACGGCACCGCCAGGGCACTATACTGAATATAAAAATAAATGCCCATTTTCACGATTTATAGTGCATTTTTTGCTGCTTATTTTGAATTTTTAGTACCTAAAGTTCTGTGTCTTCCGATATGTATGTTTATTGTTGCGGACATACAGTATTATCATATTTGATAATTGAATTTTAGCATTTAAATCTTTACTTACCTTTATTTACGTGCTTACAATTTAATTCATGCAGCAGTTACATAAATAACTCAGGGCAAAGAACCATCTCGCCTTCAGTTGTTGACTGGTTTGGCCTACACTACAAGCGGACTAAGCAATCGCCGTTTGCAGAGGCTAGCGCGGTCAACCTTGATACTACTCTTGAACAGCTGATAGTGATTAATTTTATTTTCGTGCAAGCATTTGTATTACTATCACGAAAAGATAATAGGTATGCAACACACTACGGTAATCTCTTTGCAGGAAGTCGAAAGTACAACTACTATAGTTGTATCGTATTTTCAAACTACACTTACCCAAATTATATCACAATATACTTTTCTGCTTCAGCCCAGTTGTATTTAGTGAGTTTACGTGTTTACTTTTACCATGCGAATCTTCCAGTTTCAATGTCATGTTTCCTACTTTGTCAAAATTAGACATATTGCTTATAATATATTTAATTCTCGGGATGATACTAATAAATATGGTTCCATATTTCATAAATTCAGTGAACGGATTTAAGTAATTACTTTGTTAACCGGATTGCTGAAACAATGTAATGGATGATCACACGCAAGCGACCGGAGTTGGAAACCCTTATCTCTGAATTCGGCACAAGGCATTCATGTTCGTTTTTAAATCAATAATTGTAATTGTACAACATGCAGGTACAATAACTACATTAGGCTATATCTATAAATATAATCGAATGCGTATGATTTCACTTTATTTCCGACATAAAGCAGCTTTGCGCTTTCTGAAAATAACGTGCTTATTAATAAATACTTTGTTGAGCAATCCATGAACGCTACAGTGAGTATAATGTTCGGAACAGCTCATTTGGATTTTTATGCATCAAGGTATCACCAGAAATTAGAAGGCAAACAAATTGTTGTGTTCCAACGGGCAGACTGTAAGCAGGTTTCTTAATCATAATAAATAAAAGTCATCGATGGGATGTTCAAGCAAGTAACATGGATTATTTGTGGGTAGATATGTATTATGAACAAAAATATGTTGCATCTAAGAAAATATGAATTAGCCATTTATCACTTTTTTACAGGAACCTTATTCCATTTAAAAAAATCATCGGATAAATGTTTAAAGTTGTATTCCTTGGGATGTAATTCTTAGGTTGTGTTTTTAACTTTTGTTAAAAACTGAACCGTGAAGAAGTTTTCTTTTTAGTGCAGTTAAAAAAAATAATTCTTCCTCAAAAATTATTTGATGGATTGCCTAAACCAGTGATGCTCAACCTGGGTACGGGAAGACTTCTTAGATGGCACGTAAAATTTAATTTAGTTCTTCTTTGTGTATATCAAATAAGTTATAAATATTATAATCTATTTTAGATGTGGTTATATATAATTTGAATTGAAGATATTTCTAGGGGTACAGGCTGAAGGAAAATTGTCTTTGAGGGTTCGCGGAGAAAAAAAGTTGAATATCACTGGTCTAAACATTTGGGGTTTAGTTATTGTAGTATGTTCGTTATCTACCAAAGGCTACTCCATCGCCCAGTGCAGTTATAAGACTGCAAGCAGTGTGCCAAATGATTGCCGGGATAAGCATTCCCACGAATCTGCCATCGGTCTAGTTGAAGGTGTAAGAATGGACGAGGTGTCACATGAAAAAAAAAAAAAAAAAAAAAAAAAAGTCTAAAGGTATAAACTTGCCCAACAGACGACGGTCTGATAGCCCGATAACCTGCCAATCTAGGAGAGACAACTCCGAAATAAAAGCATGAAGAACTCGTGTTAGACAAGAGGAGTCAACCATGTAAGACAGTGAGTGAGTGAGTGAGTGGGGTTTAAGGGCCCGTCGACAGCTAGGTCATTTGGGCCCTATCATGTAAGACAAGAATCCTATAGGGATTAGGCTGAAGGATAAAGACACACTCCTGGAAAACGAAAATTACTCATAAAGCTAAACAGAGAGAGGAGTGATCAACATATTTATTTTGTAAGTCTCGGAACAGCTCATTTTGGCCTAAATTTGAAACAGAAGATATGTATAATGGTGGTAGTATGTGGTAACAAATGAAGTTATTTGCTTAACAAGCATAGAACTTGAAATGTTCTCAGGTTGGTCCCCTAAGATCCTGTTTGCAGAGAGAGATTATATTGGATACTTGTTTGACTAATCTGTTTTATAATTTATTTATATTATAATTTTTTTTAGTAAAGTTAATAAACTACTTACCTTGAATTAGGGGTTTTCTTATCTATTTATGCAAGAAATGACGTATAACCTGAAAGTTGAAATTGTGCATTAAAACATTCACCATGATGCCACAAAAAAAAAAAAAAAAAAAAAAAAAAAAAAAAAAAAAAAAAGTGAACTTTGTACTTGCCATGTAGGCTTGTTGTAAACTTAGATATATCAGAACCGGAGAACATCCTCAAGATAGAGCACACGGTTATTATATTTTCACTTCTTATAAACATGATCACAATTAACACCATTATTATTTTTTTTTATTTACTTATCCTTTTATTTATGTTACAGAACAGTTTACGAAATCGATTGAAAGAGTATTTTTAACTACAAATATCAGTTATGAAAGAAGAAGCCACAATAGGTAATTAATAATTACAGAATTGCTTGTTTTGAAATAACGCTTTTCGCATTTGGGTGGGAGTCCTTACTATCACACATGACTATACTAGGGTATATATTCATACTTCCAGATGGTTTCA
Source organism: Tenodera sinensis (assembly GCA_030765045.1). Taxonomy (NCBI): domain Eukaryota; kingdom Metazoa; phylum Arthropoda; class Insecta; order Mantodea; family Mantidae; genus Tenodera; species Tenodera sinensis. Next base: position 96,942,559 of record CM060965.1, read on the forward strand.
TTTTATTTATTTTGTTTTAATTCATGCAGGGTATTCAGTAGATGTGCTTTACGCTTGACTGTTCTTTTTCGATCAGTGTGCGCTTATTTACGTATTTTGATAGATATTAAATCAAAACGCTGTAAGGTATGATACATCTGGGTTGAGGTCCCTGAATTGAAGTACATCTTAACAAAATCAATTTTATTCGGACCTACGCCAATTTTTCAGCTGATTTTAACTAGTTTACTGGTAATGGCGAAACACACTTTCATAGTGAAAGGAACGTATGTTTACATGGGTTCGAGTACCAAAATCATGCAAAAAGAAACTGGTCCATTTGTACGACAGGAGAATCTATATGCTGCAACAATTACAAATAACCGTGCCAGATACAAGGGATTAAATTAATGTTTCAATTGTGGCTGATTTACGCCTGACATGGTTGGTATCTCATGCATTATTGCTTTATCCTGTGATTAATAACATACAACGGTGAGTATAGAACTACAGTGGAACAACGTAACTCTTGTCTGGCAACAGAGTTGAACTAGACAGTAGAACTGAACCTAGGTCAGAATTTAAAAGATGCTGTGCCGTGAGGTACAAAGTTGCTGAGGGGTATCATGAATTCATAACAAGTCGTTCAAGGTAAATGAAGGGGCAACACGGTTATGAATCTTAAATAATTTAACTGCATCTGCTCCTAAAAGCTTCGAAGTTGGAATAAGATATTCCGCATAGATCAATGTGTAAAAGATAGCAATTACGTATGCTACAGAAAAAAATTACCTATAGATAAAGAAGTCGGTCTGGGTGGCTCAGTTGGTTAGACACTGGTCTACTGATCCCCAGGTCGCGGGTTCAAATCGCGACGCTGATGTGATCCTGGCAATAAAATTGATAGCGTTGTTAAACAACAATGTATTATTTTATTTGTTTAAGATAAAAAAAAATTATTATACGGTACTGCTTAGCTGTGGGGTAGCTGACAAAGCATTAAAATCGAATAAAAAACCAATTCATCTCAATAAATTTGAAACAACTGCCTCTGGGTTGAATTGCGAGTTTCGAAGCGCTTCTCAAACTTTTGCTGAGGTGTTCTACAGCGAAGCAGTTCTATATCATACCGAATAATTTGGATCAACCCGATCCTTGTTTACTAATTAATTAAGCACTCGGTAATTTGTAATGGTGCAACAGTTAATACAATTGCTGAATGATTTACACATAAGAAGCAACTTTTGTGACCTAAGGGTCATAGATACAAAAACGAAGAGTTAAATGCAATGTGTTTAAGTTCAGCATCTAGTAATGATACGACACGGAGAATTTCAAGGTGACCCCTCAACCCAAAATCTGCTTCCACTGGAAAATTATCGCTATTTTTCCCTTTATTTTGTGAAAAATTGATCCAACGATTTTGATTAAAATGCCGTAATATTTTAAGATATTTGAATGATAAAAGTCAAGATATATCTTTAATTTGTTGTTAAAATATCTTAAACATATTGTATTTTAATCAAAATCAATTGAGCGATTATAAGAAAATCAACACTTTAGAAATGTTCTCAGTGGAAAGGTAGTTTGGGAAGGATTTGCTTGAAAATCTTTGTTACATACTCACACTCGCACACTCATACACACATTCACTCACTCGTACTCACGCACATTCACTCACACTCACACTCAGGTACACTCACGCACACTCACTCACACACTCACACGTTCAAATACATACTCGCCCACACACTGGCACATTCACACATTCACACACTCGCATATTCACACACACACACACACACACACACACACACACACACACACACACACACACACACTCTCTCTCTCTCTCTCTCTCTCTCTCTCGCACATTCACACACACACTCGCTTATTCACACTCACACACACTCGCTTATTCACACACACACACACACATACACACACACACACACACACACTCTCTCTCTCTCTCTCGCACATTCACACACACACTCGCTTATTCACACTCACACACACTCGCTTATTCACACTCACACACACTCGCATATTCACACACACACACACACACACACTCTCTCTCTCTCTCTCTCTCTCTCTCTCTCTCGCACATTCACACACACACTCGCTTATTCACACTCACACACACTCGCTTATTCACACTCACTCACACTCACTCATTTACACACACACGCACACTCGCTCATTCACACATACACTTACACACGCACTCACTCGCACTCACACGCACACACTCGCACACACTCACTCACTCACTCACTCGCACACAATCACACACACTCTCACACAATCATTCACACACAATCACACACACTCTTACACACTCACTCTCATACACACTCGAACTTAAACTCGTGCGGGCGCGCACACACACACACACACACACACACGCACGCACGCACGCACGCACACACACGCACACACACGCACACACAGACACAAACACACTTTTTCTAAAATGTTGTTTTATTGAGGGAGAACAAATCGTGTGTTTGCAGTGAAATTTAGGTGTGGAATTTTTTAATGTAATGAAATAGCTTGTCTACTTACTGCGTATGTGGTGGCAGAAAAAGTAACTAGAGGTAACGGAAGAGAAAAGGAAAAGGGGTTTGCGTGAAGAGGAGTAGTAGATAGAGAGACGAACCGGAGACTTGTTCTGTACTAGTCGCGTGAGCCAAGCACATTAATAATTATTCGCAGCAGTAATACCAGTCGGACACCTAACACGGTAGCCAAGACTTGACGAGAGAATTTAAAGCTCTGCGGACCATGACGTAGCCCATCCCATCAGACAAGTGGTCTGGAAATGAAGATGAACACGGCGATGATGAGGAGAGAGAGAGAGAAGCAAAGAGAAAACGAAAAAGGAAGCCCATCAAGTCCCCCACAGATGATAATAATAATGACGATAAAAACGAGTTGTCTGTCTTGCTCCGGGCGTGTTAACTCCAGACGAACCTCAACTTCGGTCGGTTTCAAGGTCCGCATTTCTTCTGTCCTTGCTCCACTCGAATTTCTTAGCCGCACATGCAAACATATTGGTTTAACCTCGTTTTCCTCAACCGCGAAACTGTCAACATGTACAGAATCAAGTGTTTACAACTTTTGATGTACAATTGCACTTCAACCCAGTCGTCTCCATCCCTTCTCTTATTAACTACACCTCTTGATATTACTGGTAAGTAGAGGAAGGATTGTATTCCACCCAAAAATTCGATGTCCAGATTTCACCGGAAATATATATTTTGAGACCCTCTGGAAAGCATGTTTAGAAAAAGGTCCGCACGCGCGCCTGTGTCTGTCTGTCTGTCTGTGGACTGCATAACTAAAAAACAAACAGTCGGTTAAAAATCAAAGTTGGTATTTAAGTTTAATGTCTTTCAAGGATGCGACACCCTAAACTACCCTTTACATGGAAAATTATCGAAAATTTTGATTTTCTTGAAAATGACTAACGATTTTGATTAAAAAGACATATGTTTAAGATATTTTTATGACAAATGAAATGTATATTTTGAATTTTCTGGCTATAGCCACTGTAGTCCTGTTTACTCTGGGTGACTTTTGAATAACTCGTAAAGCGTAAGAGATATACAAAAAATGTAGATCTCGCCTAAACACACAATTTATGTCTAAATAAATTTTTTGTAGAAAGAAGCATTTCACAGATTGCTTGTTATTTGAGTCAGTTTTGGAAAACTTGAAACTTTCGTGAAATGGAATATCGTTGTTCCTTTTGTGTGTGTGTGTGTGTGTGTGTGTGTGTGTGTGTGTGTGTGTGTGTGTGTGTGTGTGTGTGTGTGTGTGTGTGTGTGTGTGTGTGTGTGCGCGCGTGTGTGTGTTTTAACCGTCCAAAGAGAACGGGATCTCAAAGCTTTAAAAGATTTGATTATCGCTCAAAGCCTACTGTATTCCCATATTCCCCTTGCAACTACAATGAAATAAGCAATAAGATAATTTGTAAAAATTTTTATCTCTACTAAGACGAAGAAGTTACAGGAATAAGAGATTGTAAGAATGGTTAGTACAACAGTAGAGTAAGTCATTTGAGTGCAGCACATCAGATTTTTTTTTATTTTTTTTTTTTTACTTATTTCTTTATTTTTCATGTTACGCATTGATTTCTTAGTTTTCGAGCATTTAATTGCCTACATGGCTGATGGTTTATAAGATGAGAAATGTATATTCCAAATGTTAAAAATCTTTAGTGTTAGTTTTCTCCGTTAAAAAATGTCCTTGCAAGAGCTTTATTGTTCAGTTATAAAGGCAGGACCTGCACTAAACAAAGTTAGATTAGTTTTGCATGTAACACCAAGGGTTTAGCAATATTGGACGTTTCATTTTGCTTAATGCGTTACAAATTCAAAATGTATCAGAATGTGAAACTTAAAAATTAATATCTTGACTATATGCAATTTCTGTTTGACCTAACCTTGTAGAGACACTCTTCTTGAACGAAAAACACAGGTCTTCTGTGTGGAGCGTTTTACAAAATGAACTACTATGTCATACTACATGACTTCCCACTTGATAAAAGTATAAGTACCTATTGGAAAAGTCAACCAAGTCAAAAATACCTCGGAAATGGCTGGCTACACACGAGAGAGAGAGAGAGAGAGAGAGAGAGAGAGAGAGAGAGAGTGAGTGAGTGAGAGAGAGAGAGAGAGAAATTATGTTTTAATGAAATTTGTTTTTTGTTTGTTGTTTTTGCAGTAAGATTTTTTTTTATCTCTTACGGTTTAGTAGCAAAGGTCGTCCAGAATGAATGTTACATTGAGGAAATTCCCTGAAAAGTAAAAAATTCATAAAAGAATTATTTTGTTTGTTAACGCTGGTGTGCCGGAATCTCCTCTTGCAGTTATTTTACATGTCAGAATTCTACTGGGGTGTTCCTTTTTAAAGCACACCTAAAACCCATCGGTCTGGACTGGGTTTGAATTCAGTACCTTGGGATCAGTAAGCCAGCACCTAACCGAGTCACTTAAATATCAAGTTTTGCATTTAACTGGCGTTTCATATTTTGAGTTATGCTGTTCAGAAACACGCACGCAGAGACAAAGACACACACACACACACACACACACACACACACACACACACACACACACACACACAATTTTTTCTAAAAAAGCTTATTTTGGATTCAGAGGGTCTCAAAACCTGTATTCCCGTGAAATCTCTGTACGTAATGTTTGGTTGGAATATAATACTTCCCCTTACGTACTATACATAATAGAGAAAGTAAAATCTGGTTTTTGAGCCAATTATATGTCTCAGTACCCTTAATTTATAAAGCTGTATTGGAATTATCCCATTTTATGTCTTTCTAGCTAGAAGAAAACGTTAGAAGTGTGTATATGGAAATTACTTGTTAATAAAGCTCAGGAGCTATTTTTAGCCGCTTATCTTTCATCGTTTCAGAATGAAAAGTATGTAATGTAACGCCATCAAGTTTAATAATGCGACGTAAATTCTAAATTTAATTTTGCGGTTGTCAGCTTCCTATTAGCTTCACTCATGTTATTTTGCATACACGTTGTATAAAATACCTGTGCTGTTTGCTTGCAGCTACTACTGGATCATGAATTAAACGTTTACATGTAGGTGCATTTTTTATTTCTGCATTGAACTCTCAATCTCCATCAAATATTTGCTTTAAATTTGTAGTTTTCTTTAATCATACTCATTACAATAAGAAACACTGCGCCTTCTTCCGGCTCTTTCCTACAGTAACCTCGCACAAACAGCTGTTTTGGTGTTTTGAGCTTGCTAACAGAAGTTCAGCAAATACTGTTGTTTAACGTTGTTGTTAACCTTATCTTCCTCTTTTTCCGTCCATTACACATTCTATCAATACATCTCTTAGCAGGCAGTTCCAGTCAAAGCTTTTCTGATCAGGTTCAGTACTCTTTTTTCCTTCACTCATCGTTAGTAAAATAGCTTCATTATTTTGTCTTATTCAGATGTTCCATTCTTTTCCATTTCCACATTTCCAATGGCTTCTTCACTTAGTCGCAGCGTAATGCCATACTCCACGCAAATAACTTTAGTAGTTCTTCTTTTATTAGTCTAAGGGTCATGTATCCTTTGATTCTAAAAGTTTTGTTAATCATTGCCGTCCGTTGACTTCTTGAACACTTGATACATCATTCAAATCCTCAGACAAATGAGGAAACACTGTTTTTACAAACAGAAAACCTTCCATGACATATCTCCTGGATATGGAAGAATAGCGTTTCGCTGTGCATTTGACAGAAAGCTATCAAGTGGAGCTATAGGTATATCAAAACTTATGTAGGCTAACCAGTTAAGCTAAATAAAGGGCAGTAGAAATGGATTGATTTATTCCACACGCTGCAACAGTTGACTTTTGGCACGCTTTAAAATCACGTTTTTACCTTTCTTCATTACTCGAGTTCTTTTAACACACACACACACACACACACACACACATACACACACACTCTCTCTCTCTCTCTCTCACACACACACACACACACACACACACACACACACACACACACACACACATACAGACATAAATAAAAAATATAAAATAAAAGACATACACCCTATAAAGCACTTGTGCTTGACTATTTCTTGTTACGCCTCCTTTTGGCGTTTTACTTACAGCTACTACCTTTCCCTTTTCCCTTTCCTTAATAACGTATTCGGCAGGATCGTGACAGGATACTACCAAGTAACACAACAAACTACAGCATAACATAACATTTATTATAATGAACAGTGTTAAGCATTAACAAGCAATTATTAACGACAAAAATAAATTTAAAAATGGATTCCGTTACATAGTAAATATTAAAATGAAACAACAAATTTGATAATGGACTCTGTTAAATCTTGACATGAAAATTTGAGATGAAAACAAGCAATTTTCCTATATTTGAAATCAAGAAAATTACAAAGAAAATACTATCTAACTGGAAATCTTGCTTACAGTCTGTGACAATCTCCACCTATACCGAGTTGCTCTCCGGTTTACTGATTAAGGGCCTCATACAGAGCAATCCCCCGTTATTAACTGTCCCTCTGGAGTTTTCCCACTCCTACAAAGTATTATTAACTAAACTGATACTCATCCCGATGTCGGCACCCGAAGATATAGGATGTCCGGAGAACTTTCAGCCTGAAACAGCCACGCGCTGGTCGACAGTGTACAACTGTGTCCTCCGGTTTCACAGTCACTCATCGAATCCTCCTTTCCACATAAGCGACGTCTCTTACCAGCCTTAACTGGCACAATCACCTCCGAAGTCCATACCGCTCCTTTCCCAAAGGCACCACATGCACCAAGTTGAATTACATGTAACTAGCAGGATTAGGCTTATGCGCCTGTCCTGCATTCACCACGGCTGATCGCCGTGCCAACCACTTGCAATGGTGCCCGTGTTCTACTTCCCCTTGCTGATGGCTGACCCACACCTGGTCACATCTCACGGTAGACTCCTAACCACACACTCACCACGCAGTAGAATCACACAGGCAACCGGCTTTTGTCTCTGACGTCATCTCAAGCTGTTCCATCTTTTGCCGGCCACCCTCTCTTTTTGGCTCTTCGAACTGCCGTTCGTGCTCCCACCAATTAATCCGTTACATTCTCCTCCTCTATCACTGACATAATCACTTGCTTTACTTATCGACATGTAAAGGTTCTACAAATTCATAGAACTGCACATTATGTACTCATTCTGTCCCCTGGTCAGAGTAATTAAGAATGTGTTAGGAGATAGGGGGAAGCATAGGAAACATATCGATACACTTATTCACAAAGGCTTTTCACACTTCTGTTACCAGCTCAAGGTCTGCTTCAAAATACACATAAATATAATTGTACAGAAATTCCGGACGGCTGAAGCTAAAATTACGCGCTTTTTTCATACATACTTGCATTCTGTTTTTCTCTGACATAGGCTTTTAGCTTGTAATAAACAATTAATGTCCGAGCATTAACCTAGTAATTACTAAGCGAGACCAAGCTATTTCTGATTAGGCAACACTGCGAGCCTGTGATTCGCTACAGCCGTGGAGCCTCTGATGGCCATATGCAGGAGGTTTGACGCGAACATTAGTCTCATTTTATCCCCGTTATCCATACACACAAAGAAAGAGCGGATAAACGATCTGGTTTTTGACATGTTTATTGTAAAAGTGTTGCTTCCTCACTTTCTTCCTGTCTTGAAGCACCACCTTGGTCCCTAAAACTGACAGCGGCGGCGAGAGCTGAAGATCGGATTGGTCTTCCTTGGTTGACTCCTTGTCTAAACAAGATATTGTGCCATTTAGTGTTTTGGTATCTCCCTGAGCAAGATTTTCTAGTTGAGAAACAAATAATGGAAGCGAGCCTATGTACGGATTCCTTCTTAGTTTCGGGAGAGTTCAAAATGTACACTTTGGATACTGAATGTTTGAGTAAGGTAATGTTATAACACTTGGGGTTGTCCTTCGTCAATAATGATAACATTATATGCTTGTCGAACGCAACTGAGCTTTGCATTGACGCCACTCAGTTGTCTCATGTATTCTTTTGCATGTGTCACGTGCGGGTATGGGTATGCGCAGGTGACTTCGGCTGCAGGTTAAAAGGTACATATTTTGAATAAAAAAAAAAAAAAAATAAACGACGGGCAGACGCACATACAGCATCTCCCCGCTAGCTCTCGGATTTTAAACACGAAAGGCTATGAAAGCAATATGCAATATCAGGGAACCACGCCCACTCACTGAAAGGGTTATGAAAGATTTTCATCTGCCAGCAGCCATAGGAGTCGGGGCATTGTCTGCCACCCGCCATTTCGATCCCTTCCCCTCCCTTCCTATCATCCCGTATTTCCAAACACCACATTATTCGGAGCGAAAAGCGTTGGGAGGTTTTGTCGCGCAGCTAATGCCTTCGTTGTCGCTGTGTGCTTTTTAAATCCTTCCCCTCCCTTCTGCCCACTTTTTTTTTCAAGATTTACGTTCACGCACATTCCAAAATGCAACTCGTAAACCGTTGGGTGGGGTGAAACTGCGAATCATCTTCATTCACAATCATTTATCTTTCTTTCCTCCTTTCTCTCTCTCTCTGCGGCCATGTATGAAAAAACAAAATGAAAATTTGAGGTTAAGGAGGAGACTGTTCTTTTTTATTGAGTTTTCTGAGGTTTGCATACTTACTGTCTTTCCTCTTTATGTATTTAGTGTCCTAGTATGCGGCGAAAGTCTAACCATTCGGCCACGGCAAATTCAAATAAATAATTATTGTCCATAAATTTAGGAACTGAGTTGCAAAAGTATTAAACATTAAAATAGACACTTCGTCTCAATAACCATCATATTTATTTATTTGTTTGTTTGTTTGTTTGTTTGTTTGTTTATTTATTTATTTATTTATTTATTTATTTATTTATTTATTTATTTATTTATTTATTTATTTATTTATTTATTTATTTATTTATTTATTTATTTATTTATTTATTTATTTATTTATTTATTTATTTATTTACTTATTTATTTATTTATTTATTTATTTATTTATTTATTTATTTATTTATTTATTTATTTATTTATTTATTTATTTATTTATTTATTTATTTATGCGTAATCACCGTACCTCCGTGGTTTCACCAACTTCCGACCCAGAAAGTTTTCTAAAGAATTAAATGAATGTCCATTTCTCCAGAGCAATATTAAATCTTGACACACTTTGTAGTTATACCTTCTCCGTTGAGACAGATATTTATTCATACACCCTTAGGCAGGTTAAATATTATGAATTGTTCAAAAGAAAAGAAAGGAAGATATTACATTGTTTAAATACACCATAAAATAGGATAATGAAAAGTATTTGTAACATGTATTAAAATTAATTGTGAAAATTCAGTGAGAAAGCAAATGTTAGCAACGATGTTCAAATGTTAAGTTTCGCAACAATCAGGGATCGTAAAAAATGTTGATAAGAGACCCTGAAGAAAAGCTTCCAGTGAAACAAGACGACTTAATTGGCTAAAGTTGGTGGAAAAGCGAATGCATTGAACAATATTTATATATCAGCATTATTTTCAAACTACGATTGTTACAAAATAAAAGAATGAAATAGTTAATGCAACTTAAAGCACTATTATTTTTTGAATATTCAATTTATCTGCCTATTTAACTTGCGGGCTATTAATCTTTGGAATAATTACTCAACAACAATGATGTTCACTCGCTTTACACTCGGTTTTAATCTTTGGGTTATTACACTAAATTCACACACATACTATACACACATACTACACTACACACACACACACACACACACACTACACACACACCATTCACTCACTCACTCACTCACTCACTCACTCACTCACTCACTCACTCAATCATGCATTCATTCACGCATTCATGCATTCATTCATTCATTCATTCAATCAATCATTCAATCATTCTAGGGAAGATGGGGATGATCCTATTTGAAGAAAACTTTCCGCCCTCCAGCCGGGAATCGAACCCGGAACCTCTGTATTTAAAAGTCAGCACGCTAACCACTAGAACACAGAGGCAGTTTTACTTAAGATTTAATTCGTGCTGTACCTATTTAAATATAACTTCTTTAGCCATCTGACCTTCAGTTGTTGACTGACTTGATCAATAGTACCAGGAGTAACAAATCGATCCTTAATTCGCAGAAGCTAGCTCGGTTGACTTTGATACTGATTTTGAACAGCTGACTAATTAGGTTAATTTTATTTTCACGTATATGTATTCACTATCACTAAAACGCTCATGTATTAAGTCTTTGCAGAAGCTCAAACTCGACTTCGTCTCGTATTTTTAAACTTCTTCCTCATTCTTCAAAGATGCACTTAGGCACTTGTATTGCAATGTACTATTTAGAAACAATCCAGCATAGAATTCAAATTGTACATGCAGATGTGAATAGGAATTTAAATTGCATAATATTAACTTTTTTAGCAGTTTCCATTAGTGAGTAATCTAAACAACAGAGTTAACATCACTGATATGACCAAACATTTGATTTGTATTATATTTTGATAGATAAATTCATATCTCATATTTGCTTGTTAAAAACACCATGTAGGCTCCTTCCCATAGCTGACTCCATCTAAGTGGGCTTATCGCCATAACAGATAAACTTAGATGTAATCTTCGAGATAAATGATATAGCGGTGACCCGATGCACTGGGTCACAGTTATCACAAAATCTACGTCCATAACTCTTTATTAGCTCACAATTGCGGCAAAATTGTTCATTCGCGCATTATTGATACGGACTTTAAAACAATTAAGAGCAGTAATGTAATGAATCAATCTGGTTTGAGTGAGTAAAAGCTGACTGCAATCGACCGAAAGCGATTTAATAGATTTTTATTTGGTTTCCTATACCTGATAAAAGCCCGTCCAAAATATTTAAAAAGCAATAAGTACTACAGTGTGTTCTGAAAACTTGGTTTTATATTCGCATTTGAGATTCATTGCGCTATGTGAGGTTTTTCTAGCTTTGGTTTTTGAAATGTTAAAACATTGATTTAAGAGATTGTTTTTACGGACATGGGTAGTTTGAAATATAAATTTATTTGCTCATGAGTGAATATAGGTTTACTTTCTTTCAAGCCGTGATGTGTCATTGGTCCTACTTTTAAAAATCACAATTGGTTTTATTTTTTTAAACTAAATGCATTTTAAGTTCTAATAAAACACACCTTTTCATAATCGATTAAACTCTTATTACGCCAAATTATACGCGATATCAATTACGCAAACTTGTGAATCTTTGTAGTCTAGGGCAGAGATTATCTGGCTCCATGTAGCCCAAAAGGTTCCTTGGCCCTTCCAGTAAAATAAAACAATTAAGCTATAGAATAAGAATGTATAAAATAGAGCATAGATAGGGAGAACCGACACATGACCCCTACATCGTAGTTTTAACCACACCGGCTAGCTATGAAGCCATGCTCCGTTGTTATCCATTTACCTCAGAGAACCGGTCAGTCCCTCATATTGTCAGTGGTAGAATCATCTCGCATAACAAGGTATAAAAATACCTTAAAGTCGAATGGGAGCATATATAAGTACTTTGTGTTCCTAGTAATAACAAAGCACTGTATTTGCTACGCCACAAATGTACGAGACATAATCACAATCACATAATCACTAAACTAATATATCATGTTTCTATTCAGTTTCGCCTTGAAACTTATGTACCTTGTTGTAAGGACATGTGCATACGTAAACACAAGACCGGAAACGTGAGGTAGCCTACATTTGGTGATGGGGTAAATACTCGATTTCATTCCTGTCACCCCACTTCCCCATGCCTGGAAATTTTTCAAGCTAAATTTTTTGCCACGTCTAACACAGTAATAATTCAGCTAGCTATATTTCAGGTGCAGGGTGATACATTTTTTTAATTGGCTTCCCTGAATTGCACTAGTTTGGGAAATAGCTATAACTATATGGTTATAGTTATATGACTTTCGGTACTTTCTACAAAGTAATCTTACATTTTTATGTAATTTACAACAGAGTACTCGGTATATGTATGTTGAATGTTCCACTCCAAGTGGTTCCTGAGATATGGGGACAAAGGCAACTGAAAATGAAAATTACTAAGGTTTGAATTGACTAAAGCTTACTGAAAATAAACTTATGCGTACTCAGTTAAAACTATCCTACTTTATACTCCGTATTAATCACTTGATGATTTTTAAGGATCTTTCTGTTATTTACACCATGTGCATCACTTTCTTTTTCAGAAAATCGTGTTTCACCAATATCATTAGGTTTGAAGCATTTACAGGTGTTTCATTACATACTTATGAGCTGGAGCAGTTTGTTTATTTGTTTGTAACGTCACCCACCACATGTTCAGAAAATGCTGTGTTTCTTGTACTATTTATGATCGTGAAACTTATGTTTCTTGAAAGCACTTCTTCTTGGAGTCATGCATCATCGGACTTCCTCACTTGCACTAAACAAGTTAGCACTGTGACATAAACGCGTATTTATGTTATAAAAAGCTACCATGTTGGTTTCGATAGTGCTACAAACAGAAACAACGTAATTTTCCCTTTGTAATACTGCAAACAACAGAATTCTACCTAAAAGAATCTGATGTGTTGCACTCACGTACTTTCTCTACTCTTGTACTAACCATTCTTACAAACTCTTATTCCTCTATCTTCTTCGTGTTAAGATATACAGTAGGCTTAGTGTGATAGTCAAATCTTTTAAAGCTTTGAGATTCTGTTCTCTTTGCGCACTTAACATATAAAAAATGAACAACGATGTTCCATTTCACGGACGTTTTAACTTTTCCGAAACTCGCACACATAACAAGGAATATCTCCGAAATGGTTCACTCTAAGAGAAACTTTATTCCGACTTAAATTGTGTATTTTAACAAGATTTATATTTTTTGTATAGTATGATTTGGTCTATCTCTAACGGTTTACCAGTCATGCAAAAGTCGTCCACAGTAAATACGACTACAGGGGCTATAGGCAGAAAATTCAAAATATGCATTTCATTTGTCATAAAAATATCTCCAACATATGGCATTGTAATCAAAATCGTTAGACCTATTTTCAAGAAAATCAAAATGTTGAAAAACTTTTCCATGTAAAGGGTAGTTTAGGGTGGAACTATTTTCCTCAGAATCTTCGTGTTGAATCCTTGAAAGACATTAAACTTAAATACCAAGCTTGGTTTTTAACCGACTTTTCGTTTTTGAGTTATGCTGTCCACAGCCTGACAGACACACACACACACACACACACACACACACACACACACACACACACACACACACACACAGGCACGCACACACAGACCTTTTTCTAAAAATGCTTTTTTTTTTTTTTTTTGGATTCAGGGGGTCTCAAAGCAAATTTCCCATGAAATCTGGAATCGAATTTTTGGGTGGAATACAATACTTTCTCTATTTACCAGTAGAGAAAGTAAAAATAGGTCAACATTATGGGAAATGATTAAAAATGGCTACGGGCCCAACTATAGGAGCTCACATCATGAAAGCACAATGGTTCACATGGGGAATCCGTGCAGCCTTGTCATACATGTTCCATCGCTGTGATTGCCGTGCTTTCGTTCACAACCAAGGTTTATTGTTATTACTATTATTACTACTGTTATTATTATTATTATTATTATTATTATTATTATTATTATTATTATTATTATTATTATTATTATTATTATTATTATTATTATTTGTTCATTGCATTCATTGTTGCACTATTGCCCTTTGATTAGATTAATAATTGTTGCATATTTTTCAGTTAATTCCTAGTGAATAAATTTACACCACAGTTTATTACATTCTCTCCTTCCGTCTTTCGTCATTTTTTTTTTATTTTCCGTAAATAGGAATATCGTCACACTTCTCTCAATCATAGGCGATTTATTTCCTCTGTTCAAAATCTAATCCCATTTCCTTCACTAAGCGATAAAAGGTTGAACATTTAAATTTGGTAAGTCTTCATCATCCTTGACAGTTTTCAACACGGAGCGAATTGTAGGGGGAATGTTTTGAAATGGAAATTAATGAAATTTGCGTCGTATAGCAAGCACTGCGTACAAATTCATATTTCACCTACCTACAGGTTAAGCATGCCCCATTTGTCTTCTCTTCCGCGGTGTAGTAATGGGACCTTTTTTACATTACTTTGTTAATCTAAAAGAAAATGTACGCCTACTTACGCCAGTCGTCTTATGAAGTTCACTAACAATGAACGAGTCACTGTGTCCGCGGTTATTTTCCTTTAAATAGTCAAACACTCTAAGAACTATTTTTCGCTTGCCACTTTGATTAATTTCGCCCTTTTTTCTGCGATCCATTGCGCTCTGATCACTTAACTGCATTGCACACGATTTACCAGAGAACTTGTAAAACTCACACATGCGCCTCAGATTCCCGAAACCTATTGGAAACCTCCACTGAAGTACATTTCTTCAACTGTCATACCACATCTGGTTTTTATCATCTCCAAGCCACGAGAACCAGGTTTGTTGGCGCTGTGTGACTTGCGCGCTAAAAACATTTGTCTTTAAATGATGATTCATGGATGCCTTGATTCTGATGTTCTATGTATAGAAAAAAGTACTTCATTATTTCATTGACAAATTTGTCGCTGGAAGCGTTTACATGGACTTGTAAAATGAGAATTAGCTAGCGACGACATTCTCCACTGCATAAACCAGGTATCGGCAAACATGTACTCAATGAGGGGTGAGTATAACGTCCCAACATGCAACCCGCAATACACATGTAGAACAGGGGATGGCATTGACCTTCGTTCAGTGTCAGTGCTGGACTCGCTCGCTACAGAGTACAATAAGGAATAGTACACATACTTGAATCCAGCTACGAGTGGTCTACGATACTTTAGGTAGGCCTAGATATTTGAGCAATATATTTCAATTCACTTCTATTTGCAATGTACCATGAAAATCTAGTAATATATCACAAGTAGCCACTCTCAGGATAGCACGCAAATTAACATCTATTAATCGCGATACAAGATTTTTTTGGATTCAGTTTCTTATCTTCTACATATTTCTCAAATGCTTGAAATAATTCTGTCCCTGTTGTATGTTCACTAAGTGGAATGACTTCTAGCATATATTATTGTATCGAGAGATTGTTAGTGACTCCACGAGTGAAAATTATCAATTGTGCTGTGTCAACGTTGTCAGTGCTTTCATCCAACGCGAGAGAAACGGCTATAAATTCATGGACATCGGTTTGTAGTCTTTTTTCGGCTATTTCTGCTATTTTATGTATCCTTCTCTGTATGGTTCGTGGTCATAATGCAATATTACAAAAAATATCATATTGTTCAGGGAAAATTGCGTTGGCAACTTTACTCTCACATTTTTTATGAAATCTCCATCACTAAAACACCTCAGTGACTGAGCAATCTCCAAAGCAACAGCATAGCTGGCCTGAAGTTGTTTATCAGTTGTAATATATGAATTAATATTAGGTGTATTATCTGAATATTGCTCTTTGAGCTGTTGCAGTTGGTTCGTCCGATCTAGATCTGAAAAAAAAATAAATAAATAAATAAATAAAATGAATAAACGACATTACGTCAGTGTTATGCTACTTTAAATCGTGGTATAAATTTATGAATACATGCTTGTCTATAATTGTATGGTGATCTTATGACGTGTATCATAATGCCGCTTGATGTTCCATTGATGAGTGACTTTTTGAACTTTAGAGCACAATAAACACCTTACGTTCCTTACATGATGAGAGAAGAAATAATCAAAGTGCTATTCTAGATATCAAATTTAATAGACCAGGAATAATTACATGCGCTCTAAGGCGCAGAAATGTATCTTTAAGTCTTAGTATTAAATTACACTTTGACAGACATGTTTAGAAGTGCAGGTAAATACGAGAGGACAGTTCGCCCGTGATCGGTGTGTTTGCAGTGCCAGTTAAGGCTGCGAGGGAGGGACGGGGAGGCAGAGTAAGCGCTGCCCCTGACACGTCATAGTTGCGAGGCCTCATTGAGTACATGTTTGCCGATGCCTGGCATAAACGAAGAATCCAAATACTTTGTTTTAAACGTTATTTTTTTAAATAAATGTGTTTTGACATATTGATATAATCTAAATACTAACTTGGCCTATAAAAGCAAGCTAATAATCCAGGTTTTTTTTTTTTTCATTACAATTATTTCGGTTTAAAACCATGTTTTAACCTTCGGAGCGAGAAACACTTAAAAATCTGTTCTCAACATAAATTTAAATTGTATCACTTTAAAACATGTACAATTATATAAAAGATTTTTTGTGCACACCATCGTATTTTTCGACACATTTTATACCAAAATGCATGTTCTTATTTTATCTTAGTCACATTTGAAAACACACACATTTGGCAACGACGCACTTGATTCTTCCATAAAAAAAGCATGGCCCATAAGAGCCCTTTGTGCCTTCCTATAGTAAGAGCCATTCTTAGTCTCTATCGTAATACCACTACATGCATGGACAATGGAAATGGACCTGGAAAACAAATAAATGGCGCTATGAGACAAGGGTGTCCGTTGTCACCCACATTGTTTAATGTTTATCTGAACTATGTCTTAGAATCTTGGCTGACAGTTTTAGAAAATAACACATTAATAATACACCTTTGAATAGTCTATTGTTTGCGGATGACCAAGTGATTATGGTTAATATACAGGTCAGACTTCAGATGCTGTTTATAAATATTGAATAATATAATTAAGGAATACAATTTAAATATTTCAAGTTAAAAAACAAAAGTAATAACGTTCATAGGAACAAATCACAAACGATAAAGAATAGTAATCAGTATTGAAATTATTGAATATGCGATTTTAGGTATTTGGGATGCAGCTTATCATACCAGACAAATGGATATAGAAGAAAAGCTTCATAAATATCAATATACATGTGGAACAATAAGATGATATTTAAGGAATAAAACCCTCAAGGAAACTCAGTTAACATTTTATAAAACATTAGCAATTCCACAGCTTCTGTATGGCGCACTAGCACAAAAAGATAAAACAAAACCGCGTAGAAACTTCAGAAATGAAATTTGTCAGATTAGTGCTGGGTATAAATCGGACGGAACATATAAGAAATTAAGATATCAGTATAAATTTAATGCACAAAATATGTATAACTGAAAAAATTCGAGATAGCCAAAAAAACTGGATGGAACATCTGGAAAGAAGGATACCTACATCCCGTATACCAAAAAGAGCTTTGAACTACAATCCAAGAGGGCTAAGAAATGTTGGTCTCCCATATTATGTTGAATCAAGCAACTCTAAGGGGAGCGAAACGGTCATGGGATCCAAACTGAGTTGCTGATGATGATGATGATTATTATTTAATCTTGAGGATTAAACATGTAACCTTTTTAACATTCTAGACATGAACAGACGGTATTTAAAGAAATATAACTTAATTCCCATGCGAGTGTTCAATTGATTCGTGATACGATTTTATTAAGAAAATTGTACATTTTAATATGGCATAAAAGACCGAAAAGAGGAAAAATGCGTTCAAACTCCCTTTAAGCAGTATATTGCTGCACTTGAAAAAACAAATGTCCGAAATACACTCTCTTACCTGGACCTGTTTGCAAAGGGGAAGAGTGCAAGAGTCAAATACTTCGCACAAGATCCTGGTTCTAGCGCAATATTTGCATTTTACACATTGGACACCTGGAAAACAGTTTTCTCGCGACCTACCGCCCCGACTTCCCGCAAACATCTGCAAGGCTTCTTAATTTTGTTTGCTCTTCTCCTTCTCAGCCATCGCCTGAGGGGTTCATTTCGATGTCGCCATGTTGACTCTTGGGCGGAAGACGGAAGGAAAAAGCCAGGGGCGTCGACACCTCATCACGTGACTCCATCAATCAGCCAAAACTTGACATGTTTGAACTTTCCCTTTCGCAGTGTGGTAGCCAGGATAAAAATGAGTAATGGGGGATGTGTTAATAAGAAGAAAACTGCATTGGCTTTCTGGATTTTGTGGCAAGTTTTCACATCTCAGGAGTATTAACGTGAAGTAGCGCTAGAGAAGAAATTTTATGACCTTTTTCTGTATTTTTACAACCCTCATTCAATAAATCAGGCACCGATAACAAGCACACACAAATTCCCTAGCGGCGAATGAAAATGTATGCATCTGACAGATGAGCGGCGTTAGGATGTATTATTATTATTATTATTATTATTATTATTATTATTATTATTATTATTATTATTATTATTATTATTATTATTATTATTATTATTATTATTATTATTATTATTATTATTATTATTATTATTATTATTATTATTATTATTATTATTATTATTATTATTATTATTATTATTGTTATTATTATTATTATTGTTATTGTTATTGTTATTGTTATTGTTATTGTTATTGTTATTGTTATGGTTGTTGTTGTTGTTGTTGTTGTTGTTATTGTTATCACACGGATATAGTTGCGAGCAGTTGAATCCAAAACTATGGTTTTTAGTCCAATTATTATAAACTCAGCATTGTTGAAAATTGAACTGTATTTAATGTATTCTATACGTACGGCATGAATCTTCACCAAGGTCGACCTAGGTACTTACACTTGTTCATAAGGCACCTCACAACGTGTCCTCTGTTCTGTCTAGGGAACAAGCTTTTATCGGTTGCGTTTCTGGTCTACTTGGTTTGCATGACAGCCTTCAAATCAGAGGTCTCGGTTTCGATTTCTGTCTAAGAATCACGAAGTATGAATGACTGCATGTGTGATTTAATCTTTAAGAAAAAAGAAATTCGACAATAAGTTTTTAAAAAATATATTGTTTTACATTCATATGCATTTCTTTACTCTTGTTATTTCCAGAAATTTTCTTATTGTAATGTCTTTGTAGATACAATGGACAACAGGGAAATACAGCACGCTTAAGTGATAGTCGAGTGTTTTAGAAGCTGTTCCCTATGTAATGGCTTTGAAATTTCCATTCTCTTTGCATGGCCAGGACATAAAAGCGCGAATAATGAGTTCCTATTCGAAAAAAGTATATATTATCAATGATTTGGAATACCTCGGAAATGACTTATCTCTACAAAAGGGTCATATAAATTGTATGCTTTAACGAGATCTACATTTTTTGTATAGTAAGATTTACGACTCACCAGTTCTATTATTTTAGGGGAAATCACAGTTTTCTAAAAATGTAATGGATGATTTGGCGTAGGTGGATTTTCTTGAAATCCTTCATGTCGCATCCTTGGAAGCGCGGTTTAGGTATGACTGAAAATTGAAGTTTCTCGCGACTTAAAAACCCGCATCTTATTTTTAAGATAGCATCAAAATAAAACAATATATTCAGAATATCATGTAACAATTTCAACGTAGTTATAAACAGTGAAGTCTCTGCGACAGGATATTAACCATAAACAGAAGTTGAAGTCATTTGGAAGCTGATTTGATTTCTGATAACCGCAGTGATTGTAAATTCACACCACCGTAAGCAAATTTGTCAACACTATTTTATTTAAACGCCGCAAACATTCCTTCTTGTTTTAGGATCACAGAAATTTACTTCGTAATTATTTGTTCCTTTCCATGTTATGGTGTATCATAATGTATGTAGAAATACAAAGAATTTCTCCTTTTGTATAACCACAGATAATCGTTTTCAAAGGGAAACTGCTAAAATACTGCATGAATGAAAGAAGAAAAACATTAATTTTTAAACTAAAATACGCAGGCAATGATTCAAACACACAGATAATGAACATATCACCGTTCTTAATTTCAAAAGCTTTTTTTTTTTTTGTTTTGAAAACTGATAGGTGATCCTAAACGGATTTCTTTTCTTTTTTTTTTTTTTTTTTTTGCTAAATTCGAAAATAATCTCCATTTTCTCCCATCACGTCAGGTTTTCAAAATATTCATAGATAACAGAAATGAAATTAAAAAATTGTGAAATGTAATAAAAATTACTTTCAACAAGAATTTTGTATGAAAAACTAGGCCATAATTATAATTTATGTGCCACTAATTAATAATAATTATAAGCATTTACCTCAATATTGCACTTCAAATTTTCCCTCTTAGACATTCTCGCATATTGTTCAGAGCAGTCCCCTTTTAATATCCAATAATAGTCCACCATCATGTAAACACTCCTCTTGCTTGATACCTTATTTCCAAATTTGTATATCCTGGTGAAATCTTTCGCCCTATTCCTCACTCAAATTTAGATGGGAATAAAGAAAATGTACTTTAACACTTCTGTTGCGACCAATGTGTTAGAAATTTTGTAGCATAACGTTCACCGTGTTAACATAATTTGGGTCTTTTTTATTTCCAAGGAAATTGAAAACAACATTTCTGAAAGCATTTCAGGCATCCTTCACTTCTCGACTTATATTCTCAAACTGACTGCCCATCAGTTTTCGAATTTGTGGGCCAACGAATACCTACACCAGCTTAAATTTTTTCATTGGATAATGAAGGAAATGTAAAGGTGTTTAAATTACTCACTTTCCTTATCTAGTATTTTTACACATTTTTTCATTAAACCTAATTTTACATGGAGAGGTGGCAACAATACTTTTGAGGGATCAATAAGAGGTTCACTTTTTATCTGTTAATTTTTCCTGGTGTTAAATTAGTTCTACGTGGTCACTGCTCCCTTTCCCAATGTACTGACCTAGCTCTGCTATCACTCTCCAATAAGGAACAAGAATATTTTGTGAAACCATCCTGCTGACCAAGCAATAATCCAATCTTGAAATCTCCTCAGGCTAGCCATTGATGGTTTTCGTACTGTAGTTTTTGTAACAAAAATTTAACATTTTCATGTCTCCTTTAAAAGAAGAGTGAGCCACAGCAATGGACGGATTAATATTCCCATTATGAAGCAAAACATCCTTAAGACTTGAGAAGAACCTCCACTCTTTGGAATTATAACTTATGTTATAACATTTGAAGACAGCAGGGGTGTCTTGGCAATACACCACATTTTCTTCTTCAGCAAAAAAAAAAAAAAAAAAAAAAAAAAAAAAAAAAAAAAAAAAAAAAAAAAAAAGGGGGGGGGGACAAGTTCCTTCTCATTATGCCTGTACCATGAAAAATATGTACCCTCAGCCAATATTTCCTTTTCTTTTCTTTTAACCTATAGTCTAAAAGTTCTGGTGATTCTCTAGGCAAATTTAAATCCCTCACTAAATCACTAAGTTCACTTTGATTAAAACATGTATCCTCATCAGAATTGTCTGATTCATAAGTATTATCCACAGGAGATTCAGCTTCAGGGCTACTGGATGCAGATGACAATGTATCTGATACTGCAGATAAACATTTGCCATGACAAATTTTTTTACATCCCCTAGGGCGGATATAGTTAGTGGATTTTAATAAATATAAATATAAAATATAAATATAGTAGTTATATTATTTCACATTTTAAGTGATAAAGTTGAAATTATAAGTTATTGAGCCTTTCTAACAAACGATAAGCACGCGGTAATATTATGTACTACAGTATGTACATTACCAAAAATATTCAAAACATAACATTTTCAATTGCAAAAACGTTCTGACGTGGTATGCGAAAACGGATTTCAGTTTTGCAATCAGTGTGAAAATGTGATTCACTTCAAAGAAACAAAATCCATGCAGCACGGTGTAATAAATGGATATGTTAATGCACGATAGTTCTGTTTCAATGTTCTATTTCTATGGCGCCTTTAACGCCTAAGGTCATATCGGTGGCTTTTTACCTTTGAAACAATTGCTCAAGAATAGTGATATTCACTTACTTCGCTTACATTGGTGTTAATCCTTGGGTTTTTATTACTTTGGCTATTACATTAAATTTAAACACACATGCACAGTCATTTATATTTTCGCAAATAATCCTGGCTTAAGAAACATCCCCATTCTCCAGCCAGGAACCGAACCCAGCACCTCAGTATTTGAAGGTTACCACGCTAACCGCTGACCACATAGTTGAAACTGAAAAAAAAAGAGGTTTTTAGTTTGTCTTCGCTTTTTTTCATTTTTCTACATAGTCATGCACTAGTCGGTGACCCTTTCATTATTTTGGCCTTCTATATCACCGTCATAATTAGTCTCATCAGATGCGTTTCCCGACCGTGTTCTTAACACGTGCCCAGCAATAATGAGTTCAGAAAAAAATAATGCCTCGCCCAACATTGTTCTGCGAAGCAAGGATGCAGTACACAGAAACCATGCATAACAGCACAAACATATCATAAGGGGACGAGTAAATTAACATATTTCTTACATGGAAACCAGAAAAATGTGACGTATTAATAAGGAAAAGCACAACTGAAAACATGATGGAACTAAGTATTAATGCTTTGTTCGGTGCCTAAAAGCTTGAATGTCCTACGTACAGCGTAAGAGTAAATAACGTATAACGTACGAGTACATGCCTTCCCAACTTAGAACCGGCACAACTTCTGTAGCAGATCCAGCTGCTATCCGTATTAAGGTACTTATGGCTATACAGGGTGGATGAGAAGTCATTACATTCCTTCTAATATGTGCTTCATAGAAACATTTCAAACAAAAAACTCAAATGGCATTTTGTTCTTTGATCAGCCGATTTCGAAAAAAATAGTTTTTGATCCAAATTAGATACGTAATTCCACAAGAATGTACGAAGATAACATTCGTTACTTGTAAGATGTGTACAGTAACTTATTTGTGACATAGCTTCAGTAGTAATTATGGGACATCGCACAGGATTTCGAAATAATTAATCACTTAAAACACACGAAGGAATACTACGGGCACCTCCTTTAAACGTGTGACATGTCGACAACGTTGTGTTGAGGTTGGTCAGGGAATTGACTTGGTTTGTGGATGTAAACGGGTCGGGCCTTTCGCTTTCGCTTAATGTTTTGGGAGCTAACGCTTGTGATTGGCCTGCACTCGAAGGACGAGGCACGGTATCTGGTTATGTTCTCAAGACGCACGTTGGGAAGCTTGTTTATGTACTGAGCTAGGAAAAGTGACTGCAGTGTTGCCCGCTTGTTTTCGACAAATCTAAAATATATCCGTAGGAAACGGTCAGAGACAAAAACGTAAGATACAAAATGTGTTCCAAATACCACTGGTTTAAATTAATGTAATGACTTCCCTTCTACCCAGTATATATAACTTTTTTTTCGAGGAGGCCAACAGGGCCTTTTCAAACATATTCATGGCATAATTTAAAACAAATTTTTCGTCAATAGTGACTTAATAATGCAGGTTTAACAGAACAGCACCCCCATTAATTGCATTGCAGCACGTATATTGTGTAACTCATCTTACCTGAGCTACCCAATTATTTTTGTATAGTTTCCTTTGAAAGTAGACAGCCTGTGCCCTACATTAATTATGTCGGGCCTTGGTGCGATAAAACTCCGGGCTTATTGTTCTGAAAGAATAAAGAAAACCTGCCTGCATTATATATGCCATTGCTGCTGAAATATTCTGCTTGCCTTTGTTGGAACCAACTTCCGTGACCCGTTTTCACATCAAAGCATTAAGACTATCTTAAGTCTTTATTTTGGCCTCAATACAAGGACGCGGCCCTAACGAGGCTGCCTAGCCGTCTCTCAGTTCGGTTCTAATGCTACGTCTTTAGCTCCAACTTAGTTTCAACTTCTTTTATGTCTTTCTTTTTGTTTGTTTGACGTAAAAGGTCAAGAAAAGAGGGAGAGAAGTAAGGCCTTTTCTATGCTACAGTTCTTTTGAGGTTTTACGTGAAATAAAGGTCGGTTGGAAAACTTAATAATAGATGGCACAGCTTTCGATGATGAATGATTAACTCAAAACGGGTGAGTCTTATTATACGTGTTATAAAAGGTTAATATTTCAAAATAATGGGAGCAGAAAAGAAAGGAACGTGTATTTCCCATTCTATGACAGTGAAACGAAGATTATCTTTTCATTATCAATGAATAGAGGACAAGAAAAGTCATTAACGGGCTTTCCAAAGACTCTTCAGTGAAGATATTCAACTTGAGTGAAATTCGCGTCATCTTAAAACAATTTCTGATGATATGATTGCAATAGAGCTATTAATAGATGCTCCCCTAACACTAAAAGTCCATTAAAAGTACCTGTTCGTCTTGAACTCCCCCCCCCCCCTGTCCCACCAAACAAACTATAGTTATTTGGACTTTCCTTAGAGGCAATATGAATCGTTGACCACATAATTCAACAGCGGGATTCTATCTATACAATCAGCTGCATTAATTTTGTGTATGAAATCATTTTGCATTCGTGGCATGGGCGATTTGCTCTTCACGGATTGGAGTTTTAGGCCTAACTTGATTCCACAGATGCTAGCAAATACCTGGGTAGAAGCTGAATTGCACCACCTGATATTCGTATTTAACTAGCTGAAATAGACGGTGGTTTGACGACTTATTCCTAAAACTTTCGGACTTAGGTTGTACTTGCCCAGTAGCCTTGTGCTTCTTTGAAGACATAAACAACTACATTTCTATTTCAAACACGTAGAAAATTATATGTATTCGTTGTAGAAGTGGGAGTAGAGAAAGGCATGTTTTGTAAAAGAAAAGAGAGTAAATAAAATCATGTGAATGTAGTACGTTGTATAGTAAAATGGATAGTATTAAAACCAATTTTATATCGCATTCGGATGAATGGTATAGCAGTCCATAAGGGACAAATATCCATTTATATATAGATTAAAGCAAAATCTAATTAAAAATCTTAGATCTTCAGTTGTCACAAACAACGTGTTCTTAAACTAATTATTGAGTTATTAGAATTTTTTCTTGGTAGTTTTTGTCCCAGACTTCATGTGCATATTGTGACTTCAAGATTTTAGAAGTCACTTCAGTTTCTTGCGTAACGTAGCAGCGTAACGAAATTTGCCTGATGTAGCCCCTTCTTCCGGACGGTTTGCTCGCTGGGAAGCAGAACACAAGGCGTCACCACTCCGGTGTAGCATCACTACATTTCAAGGAAGTTGTCGCCAACTCACTCGGAGAACAGCTCTTCTCGTGGCACCAGAAACGCACGTGCCAACTCTCTAACTCATTCGCCCTCGAGGCTTACTTACAAAGTTCCTCACTCGCCAGACTGCTGTCGAGCACCACAAGACTGATTGGCTTCGCGGAAGAGCTCGCGTATATTTCATAGGAACTTTCCAGAACGTTCAAGATGTGGAAATATCCAGAAAGTCTTATTACTTGGGTTGTTGTAGTGTTCAACGCCCTCTTTAACTACCACGGCACCGCAGGCAGTGACACTGATGATACATGGAATGAAGATGGAGCACCGGTGGAATGAGATGGTGGGGGAAACCGGAGAACCCGGAGAAAACCCGCCCTGACGCCGCTTCGTCCACCACGAATACCACATGCGGGTCCCTGGGATCGAACCCGGGCCGCCTAGGTGGTAGGCGAGCGCGCTAACCGCTCGGCCACGGCGCCGCCATTACTTGGGTGATATTGCTTATAGGGTTTACACTTGGGGAGTGCGCGGCTCATCTTGTGTGCAGTTCCGACTGCCCGGCGCCGACCCCTCTATGACCTTGGTCCATAGCCGGCGCACAATATTATGCCTAAATGAGAGGGTAAATAGCAAAGTTTTTGTACTGAGATTGGAAAACACAAGGGCCCAAATGACCTAGCTGTCGACGGGCCCTTAAAC
This sequence comes from Tenodera sinensis, assembly GCA_030765045.1. Taxonomy (NCBI): domain Eukaryota; kingdom Metazoa; phylum Arthropoda; class Insecta; order Mantodea; family Mantidae; genus Tenodera; species Tenodera sinensis. Next base: position 96,968,783 of record CM060965.1, read on the forward strand.
TCCACACAGTCGAAAACAATTTTTCAGTACCTAATGTTTCCGTCAGGATGTATGTGTGTTTTAATCTTTCTTACAAGTAATAACATTTCAGACGTGTTTCCATGTTGGTTGTAGATCCCAGAACACCAAAATAGTGTCGTATTTTAAGCAATGAACTAGTATAATCTTATTTGCGTTAACAGGTGTGGGATGCTGGCCTGGTTAGTGCATATTATGTTGCTCAGATGCGAGGTTAGCCCGATCGGTAGCTCTTTATGTTACACGGTGGTGGTAGAATGGCTCCCCTAAGAGCAGCAATAACAATTTACAAGTAGATAGCTCAGATTTAAACTGGCGGTATTGCCGGATGTATTTGTAATTCCAAACCCTCGCGATGTTTTCTCCGTTGCTTCAAGGGCTAGTAGGGAGGGATACAGCGCTTCAAAAGTCATTACATACATATGCAAAATAGGTTTCAGAATTTGCATGGAAATGTATTTTAGCCCGTAGTCGCAGTGCTTCATTTATTAAGTATGCCGCTTTATCCCAGCTCACGAAATATGTTTTACCCGCGTAAAACGAATGCCATGCGTGTGAGCAGAACAAACATCACGTTTCAAAAATATTTCACGGCTCCCTTTCTCTTTTTAGGAAGACGTGATGAGATTAGCTAAATATAAGATCTCATGAGTGACAAACTTCGACTGTAGCTTCTACGAAACTGTTCAGTGGAAGCCAAGAAAAACTAAAATGATTGTTTTGGTTGCTGAAAGATGCGAGAAAGTTAAAACATTCTGAGCCGATTGAAAACGAGCATAACATATAAACAATTCAGATAAAAGCATTGCGAGTCCTTTCCATATAAAATTCTGCTGCTCAGATGTGTTATAACGTTTATTTTGCAATAGACTTAGAGATTTAGAAGCCAACTATCGATGGAATAGGACCCGAAAACTTGTATTTCTTCAGTGCAACTTTTTTAAATTAACTTCCTCCAACGTAATGTCATATCGGACGATGACTGAATGAAATGATGCTCAAATAAGTCCGAGGTCCTTAGAGGCTAAAGTTACCCTATATTTATCTTCTCAGGATAAGGGAAAATCTCGGAAAAAAAAAAAGCCTTATCCGGTTAACTCGCCCTAACCAAGATTCGAGCTCGGGACCTCTTAGATGTGAGACAGACACGTTACCACCACACTGCAGAGGCGGGTAACTTCAGTGGTAACTTTATGCTGCGCTGGAAATATTTTAATCAGGAATGTATCGCTTTTAATGGGTACTGGCAGTTTAAATTTAACATTGAAAAAGGTGTGTCCGTTTTTATTTTTTTAAATTTAATTTTACAGTCATAACTAACCTCCTCCACGAACAGATAAACATCAAAGGACTCTGCTGGTCAGAGGTAGACTTTTGCATGGAAATGGCTCAGACCTGTGATTAAGTTTATTTTCCAAGATGTTTTTAGCCAGTATTTAACGTTCCAGCTGGGATACATTCTAGCGTCTATGCGAAGTGTGTACTTTGCAAATTCTCTTTGTTTAAAGCTCTGCCCAGTTTCGCATTCTTTAGAATAATACAGAAATGACGTTTCATGCCCATATATTTACTTGGGTGATTTAACTCTACCAACACAAAAACGTGATACCGAAATGTTTTAATGAGTGCAAACTTTTACTTACCTGCGTATCAAACGGGGCTCAGCGTCATGTGAACGAATCTGTAAAGTTCTAATTTTGTAGAGGGATGTCCTGTTGATTGGCCTTTGACAAGATTTCACTAAGAATGTATTTTAATTTCACAAAAGTTGCAGCTTCGTTGAATGCCTTTACTTTGTTGATTGCTTTTCAAAACAAAATGTTCATATTCCGATTAGTCTTCTAATGATTTAGGCATACTTGAAATGTAATTTAGGAAATCGTTAGAAGTACTCTTTACTACAGCAGGCATAAATCTATGACTGCTCCACAAATTTCTGAATACTGTCCATAAAATACTCCATGACGCTTAAACCAAAAAGTTGCTTCAATGTATTTAAACGTTTGTGGAACTGCTTCAGAATTCTCCTCCATAATTATTTCATGTATGGACTGATTTGATTACAATTGCAGTTCTCCCATGAAGGCTGTCAATTGAATTGCATATCTAAACATTATGCCTTCATTTTGACATATTTAAACTAAACTTTCTACGCAATATGATATTTACTATTTACTAAACTAAACTCCTAGCGCTACAGTCCAGGAAGGGCCTCGGCTTGCCGCCCAACCGCTGCGTCCCCCACCTCTGCCCACTGCAGGCGTCATGGTGGGGTGCAGTATTGGAGGGTGGGACGTGGTGAGCGCCCCGAGCCCTCACGGCCAGTAACGCGGCCTTTGCGACCTGGGGCCGCTACTTCTTCATCAAGTAACTCCTCAATTGGTCCCCCCGGGACTTAACGAGGCTGAGTGCATCCCGTGCCAGACCTCCCAGTGGAGAGAAAAATCCCCATGCTGGGTCCTTCGCGTCAGAGGCAAGCACGCTACCAACTGCTACGGACTATTAGATACTTAAAATGGAAAAGCGTTTTGTATAGTCATTTAAAAGGTTTGGTTGCACCTGACCAGTTTTAAGGCCGAGACATCAGTGAAAAGTTTGTTGAAATACTTTTTCCGAACTGACTGAATCATTATTCACATTGATAACAGTATAACGTATATGCAGCAACCATTGATTTGAAAGCTTCCTCGAAGGGCATTGACGGGATCTGTGAATTTGCCAGCTGGTTGAATTGAACGCGCTTTCTGCAGAAAGCTGTGTGAGTACTCTGTATTATCTAGTCACCTTGCCAGAATTGTCGTTCTCATGCTCTGAATTGCTTATTTAAGACAGGATAGCGCTTCCAAATAAGATGCGTGAATTAAATATTGACTTTGGTGTACAAAGAGTGCCAAAGAAAATCTCACTGCACCTTGGATCTACTACATTACCATTGTATGAACCTATGGTCATTTCATTGGTTTCTTTAGGCTAAGGTGCAAGGGTGTGCCATTTCTTTTGGTAAATATTTACGCCAGTAACCGTAAGAAAGTTTACAAAACGGCGTGAAACGCTGTCAATCGTATTGGCTAACAGAGAAAGAGGTACAGTGGGTGCATTTAGTTTGTCATACAGGCCTCTCATGACTGGTAACTATAACTTATCGGCTAGTACAGGACACGACCTTGAAGCGGTTAAAATCTAAGGGGAAAACTTGAGTACAGGTCAAAGGGGAAGCTCACTCTCTAAAACCCAGAAAGCAGTACAAAATACGCTCAACATTTTCTTTGGCACTCTTTATGCATATTGTTTACGTTAGCTGCCATTATAACAGCAGTTATTTGGAAGAAATATAGAATTATTTTATTTGCACCCAAGGTTTTGAAACATTGTACTATACATAGTTACAATAGCAAAAATCAAAACAGTGACTTTTATTAAAATATCTATGTATTAGGATTTATGTTTCCTGTTCGACAGGATCTCACTTGTAAAGTTGGATGAAATATTTGAATGCAGAAGTAGGTATAAGCGTTTGTTTGAATTTACATGACAATTGGACGGAATGTTTAGATTCATTGGAAGTAAAAACTACAAATACGATGGCATGAATGAGAAAAAATTTAAAATGATCGCTAAATGCCAATTATGTCGAGCTGCAGTTTTTCTACAAAGCAGAATGTGCACTGTAAGCTTAACCGATTTAGAAGTAAAACCATAAAACACTATGGTGCATACAACACAGAGACCCTTTCATACAACGTGAAAATGTGAACAGAAAATCCCTGTCGGCTGCGAAATGCGTTTGATAGCTAATACCTATCGAGTTAAGTGAATCTAAATGGAAGACTGCTGATCCCGTGTTTAATGTTTAACGCAAACATTCCAGTAAAATATGCAAACTAGGCTCAGATCATGCTTTTTTTCTAAATCCTGTTTGACGCTTATATTTCATATTTATAGCAAATATCAATCCAGACAGCATCCCTTTAGAGAGGATTAGAGAATCTGCTCTCTTTGGCGTCGCACTCTGATTAAACGTGCATTCTCCGGCAACTGGAAATGAATGTACCAGTCCAGTTCAGCTGCTATTTGATCCCTAGTGAAATACACATTTATGCGTTTAATGCCAGTGTTAGTTCAAAGCATTTTCCCTAATTTGAGCAACTATCTACAGTGCAAAATCTGTTTTAAAATGCTGAAAAAAGTAACCGAGTTGATTTTGGGGCCAAAATTCACTCTTGTTGGAAATGAATACATTTACCTAGCTTCAGCAACATAATTAAGTAGTATTTTGATTAAAGTGAGTAGTGTTGTACGGCTCAAGTATAAATTATTTTGTGTCTAAAGGTAGATACTTCACAGAAGGCCCAAGTTTCTCCATTTTTCGCTTTTGTGTGCTTTTCCTCTTCACCTCTACATATTCTGACAAAACGACGAAATCCAGTCCAGTTACTGTTCCGTCACTTTATTTTCCTTGTAAACCTTTGTACAAAGACACAGTTTTCTTCTACTTATGTTAACACATCCTGTTTTCTTCTCATAGTCAGTCCTTTCACGGTCTTTTTTCACTTTCTTTGACGCCCATACGCTAATTCTGACGATACAATCATTCAACACTCATTAGATCTTCACTCCGACGCGATGTATCTTTCACGGCAGCAGTACCACACACACAGCTGTCTCGCGCGCACTGACCTAGCCCTGTTTACTCTGGATGACTTTTGCATAACTTGTAAACCGTAAGAGATAGAGCAAAAGAGATATACAAAAAATGTAGATCTCGCTAAAACACACAATTTATGTCCAAATACTTTACTTTTTTGTTGCAGAGTGAACCATTCGAAGGTATTCCTTGTTATTTTTGTCAGTTTCGGTGAAGTTAAACTTTCGTCAAATGTTGTTCATTGTTTTATGTTAGCCGTGCAAAGAGAACGGGGTCTGAAAGCCTATTGTATTCCCATATTCCCCTTGCACCTAAAGGAAATAAATAATTTCTGCGAATTTTTATGTGTATTAACATGAAGATTTAGGAATAAGAGTATGTAAGAACGGTTAGTACAAGAGTAGAGAAAGTCATGTGAGTGCAACACATCAGATTTTTCGTTGTGTTGTTTCCTGCGTCTATGCTGTTAAATCTTAAGCATTTATGTACAATACTTGAGAATAAATACGCTCAGCTTTTATCTTATTATAATATGTTATGAAGTAACAACTAGGCACCTTAAACAAGAAATCAAAGCCTTCTTTAGAATACGGTGTTTGTATGGCTCCAACGTGTTTGCATTGTAATGTCCAGGCATTCTAAACCGTTTAGTTAGTTTGTTTAGCAGCTGAAATTAGAAGTTGACTTATAATCCATGTGCGTCAGGAAAAATGAAGTATTCAGTGGCAAAAGAAATATCAAAACCAGTTGAAAACACACACACACACACACACACACACACACACACACACACACACACACACACACACACACCTTATTACTATAGTTTTAACCCTATTGGGGAGATAAAATATATCAATTTCAGAACTGCATGGTATGAAAAATGTACAACCTACATACTCGTACAGGACATGAAAACCACATGGAATTCAAAGCTATCACATATTAACCAGCTCTTAAAGGATTTTTGTATCGCTAAGGTATGGGTATTACATTCTCCTATTCCTATTGTATCTACAAGGACCTATGTTATAAAATTATTTCTACAAATGTTTGTAGCGATTAACAGAAGTAGATAGAAGAATAAGCTTTTGTAATTATACTTTGTTCAAGAATAGTGTCCGTTTAATTGCGAGCATGCTGCTGAATATATGAAGGAATCGGAACAGTGCAGTATATGAACTTTACATGTCCTATCACCTTCGTTTCAGCTAATACTGAGAAAATTAACATCTGCATGCCGTAATGTCGAATGAGTAGCATTTAGAAATATGAAAGTATGCATTAATTTCTAGCTGTGAATCCCTGTACTATAGTGTACTGTAAAATAGAGAATGTATTTAAATAAAGCAGCAGTTGTCTATCTTTTATTCTAACAGAGTAGGCGTATGCGAGTTAATGTTTCGTAACGATTGGATAAAACATGCAGAGGTCGCAATGCAGATGAAATTGCATTCTCCGTGCTGTAGAAACAGTTGTTAACGAGGATTTTGCTCCCACATGTTGGCTCACCTGGCCTTGGAAGCACCTTGCAGCAGTCGCCGATCAGCTGATTGAACGAAGGATCAGCTGACACATGGATACAGTATGGAGAATGGAATGATTTAACCTCTCCTCCTTTTCGTCTGTGCGCGGTGTTGCTGCTGAATAGGTTTTAGTAGGTTTGGGTGAGAGGGGGGAGGAGGGCAACATCGCGTTCCCCTTCCAGTCCCCTCTCCAAGGACGACTGAGTTGACGGTGAGGTGGGGAGGGTCCTTGTGGGTCAAGGGCATCGACCGACACGTCATGTGACCACACCCCCGCCCAGCCGTCGTCATGGCAACGCGATGAGAGATTTGGCTATAGAGATGAGGGTATGCTGTCTGTCTGTCTGTTTTGCTCCGAATTCTCTCATGCGCACCAAACCAAATGATTCATTGCTTGAAGGAATTAATTATTGTCTCTTTAACCTCTTCGGACACCGCATGTCGTATACAACACATGTCTTAAGGTTTTCTATGACAAGAAGCGTATATGCAGACTTCGACCTTAAGCAGTACTGAACTCAGGACTGATAAGGCCTGCTTTTGCTTGAAGGCCTTTGAAGCTGGTACCGAAGATGTGGAATCCTCCGGCCTTCCGCTCCTGTTACTTTGTGGAAATTAAATATGAGATATAGCCATTGCTTGTAATATACTTGATTCATCTTATTATAGTCAGGGCACTCACCGGCTTTCCAGTTTCACATAAAGGGGCATCTCTGTCCTTGTCTGTGGTGAGTGACAAGTACCAAAATCAAAGGGGCCGAAGTGGATACTTAACAGCTACCCTCCTGGTATTGTAGCAGAGGGAATAATTATACCTAAAAGTTAACAAACTTTCCGACGTTTACACCAGTCTGTCCAACTGTGCAACATGACCAGTAATACATTTCATTTCCTGGATCGCAAGTCCTTGAACTTAAAAAGTATTAATATTTCTGGCTTTCTGCCTAGCTTCCTTAGGAGATGTGGCACGTGGTCATTATTGTGATCTTAGTGTGGCTGTGTTTCCCATTTTTAGTTTTATTGGTATCTAGAAGGAATCTTGAAGCTCATAATGGTACACTTGCAAAAGTTGATACTAAAGTTGAAAATGGTTATTGCCAAAACCCGATAATAGAGATCTAAACTGGTTTAAGATGAATGTATTTTTAAGATTGCTTCAGCGAGTTGCCTTGAAAATTGCTTCCGTGTGTAAACCTCAAAATTCTTTTCCAAAAGTTATCAAACATAATAGCTATACACTTGTTTTTTCTGTTGTGTTTAAATATTGATGAAATGGTAAACGTTTTAAACCATATTGAAAAGAGAGAGAGAGAGTGAGAGACAGAGATACAAAGTTCTTGTCTTTTATCTTCTTTGTTTTACTCATTAGTTCTTGTTTCTTTATTTCCTAAGGAGACCTTTCCTCAAAAGTTACTTCAACTGCACCGCTGAATTTCCGAACATGTTAAAAATTGATATTTCAAAATATTTTAATTTTGTAATTTACTTGTAGGATAGGAGTATTTTAGTAACTTTTTCAATATGAGATTTCATTTTTAAGCTGATAAGCACAATGAGTAATAAAGATAGTAATAAAGATAAGGCTCATGTTTTTTGCAAGTTACATTTAATAATTTATCGGTTATGTGTTGAGATAAATTACAGAATCTAAACTCTTGAAGCTTTTTTATACTGGTTCATTTCATGTTATCTTCCTTGTCCCTCTTATATGATCAGCTCTTTTTAGGAAATTATTCAAAAGTAAAAATATTGCAAGGAAAATGTAATTTCCGCACAACACTACTAATAGTGTCTATTAATACATTTTAATCAAATACTTTTTGTTTTGAATCCTTGCTTTGTAAATATAATGAAACAAACAGCCGCAGTTGCAGAACGTTTGAGTTATCAGAAGATACGTAAGTTTAGTAGGTGGGTTACCAAAAGAATGAAGTTGTGCATGGTTTGTCTGTAGAGCAGACGGACAGAACCGGTTCCCCACACTGTGCCATCACATGCACTACGAACGCCGATAACTTGATTCCCCTTTAATGTACCTGGCTGCTAAGCCTAGCGATAACCAGCAACATGCTAAACATACTAAAATTACATATTTACTTTCTCTCTCAGCGAGCTATAGCAGGTAACGGGAAATGCCATTAATCGTATTCAACAGAAACACTTCAGTCGAGATTTGAGCGGAAATGTGCGCTTAGAGATTCGCATGAATGGAATATAGGTCCATGTGTAGGTATGAAACGAAATGTTCGATAAATACCAAAATGAATGTCGCAATGGGCGCGGGTGGCAAAATCTTTTACCACAATGGCTTTAGGTTTCTCATTCAATAAAATGAGAGCTGTGATTTGTTAGTAACAGTGATGTGTCCTCTCATTGCTAAATGGTCTGCAGTTAGACAATAAAAAAAATTGATGGCTCATGGACGGCGTTTTCTGTGCGCTTCGGTTTGGTTCGAATCCGTGCAGCGGACAATTTTAGTGGCATTTCTCGTTTGTCAAGATATTCAGTAACATCCACAGAGTTGAAGAAATAAACATGGAAGATGTGAGAAAGCAACTACCGATTAAAGCAAATAGAGGACAAGGAAGGTGACCTCGTAATGTCTTTTAGGCACTAATTCACGTGTATCTAAGAACCTAAAGAATTAATTTTTTTAATTTTATCCCTTAAACATTTTATTTTTTTAGAAACTGTTTGACTGTCGTTAAATCAGGCCTTTCTGGTTATTACCAGGATAGCAATTTCTAAGCATTAAAACCAAGACGGAAGGAAAAAGTTAAACTGTCAGTGGACTGGGAGATTGGAGTTAAGTTTATCTACATTCATACTATACATCAATACAATGAACATAAACAAGAGATCAAGAGTGGCTAACCGGTCTGGTCAGAGCTGTCTGCAATCCCTAACAGACTGCACGAGGGATGTGGGATGGTTGAGTAACAGTTCAGTCATGTTTTCTTTCCTTTTCGCTTTAATGCTTAGAAATTCCTATGCCTACTATTAGCTTATTTATCACGATTGACATTAGAAACCCCTTGCTGGTCGTTATTTGAAGATGAATAAAGTTTTAAACTAACAATGCAACTTAACTGGTAAAGAGACTGCCCTAAGCATTCCTGATACCTCGTTAATCAGATATGGAAACGAGTTATTGAATGTGCTGCCATGTTAAAAATGTGTGACGTTAACACTAATTTTACATTTTGTGTGTCCTCTTCAACTTTTGACATTTAAAAACGATATCTTTGTTTTAAGAGGGTTGTGCACTGGATGTCGCAAATTTTTATTATACCTAGATTTCAACCTTTTGATGCTAAAAGTTAAGTTCTGTTAGCTTTCAAAGTTTTTCAGCCTCGTTTAGAATGTACCGCATGAAAAAGTGATGTTACAGTATTGCCTGCAACTCTTTACTTTTAAATTTTTCTCATAATTGCATTTTTCTCATATGACAATGTACTGCTTTAATAATGCTGGCTATACTTTTTGAGAAATTCAGGAAACGTGCTTTTAAAATCTCTTATTTTACTGATTTTATGCCTCAATGGATATAAACATTTTGATTCTTTAAAGTTAAAAATTAATAATTCACGACTCCTTAAAGTTATTGATTTCTCTACCTTGTACATAGTAAATAGAGAGGGCATTGCATTTCACACAAAAATTCGACATTGAGAGTTCACTGGAAATGCATATTTTGAGACTCCTTCAATCCAAAAAAGGTATTTTTAAAAAAAAAACACTATTTGTGTGCGCGTGCGTGTGCGTGCGCGCGCATATCTGTCGGTCTGTCCGCCTGCCTGTCCGTGAAAAGCATAACTAAAACCAAAAGTCGGTTAAGTATCAAACTTGGAAGACAGTCAACTTAAATACCAAGGATGCACACGCAAAATTTAAAGAAAATGTTTCTACCCAAACTCCCTTTACATACAAATATTTTAGAAAATTATGAGTTTTTCAAGAATGCCTCTAACGATTTTGATTAAATTTGCTACATATTTAAGATCTATCATGAAACGCACATATTGAATTTTCTGGGAATAGCCTCTGAAGTCCTCTTAATTCTGAATGACTTGCCTAACTGTAAACCCTAAGGCTTTTGTGTCTTGGCCATGCAAAGGGAATAGAATATCAAAGCTATCACATAGCGATCTACTTCTAAAATATTTAACTATTACTTAAGTCTACCGTATTCTCTTGTTCCCATTGTAGCTACCTAGACATAAGTAACAAAACCACGTCATCAAACGTTTATCTACCTTCCTGGAGATAGAAGAATAAAGCTGTTTGTACAGGAGTGAATAGAGAAAGTCATACGAGTTTTCTAATACTTTGAGAGTTCAGGTCAAGTTGTGCTTTTGCATGCATGAAGAAAATACTGGGCAAGTATTATTTATAAAGAATTAAAAATACTTCAATAAAGAACGTTCAAAATCAAACCATAACATTGTTAATTAAACCAGTGCTAAACGTTACCTAATGAAAGGGGAAGTTGCACAATAAGTGCAATGATTTTTAAAATGTGGAATTTTGGAGCGTGTTCTTATAGTTGCACGAACGTAGGAATCAGCCGGAAGCTCAGTACCTTTTGATAATGAGCATTATATCATTTCATGTCAAGGTTTCTGTGGAATCAGCCCCTAAAACTGCTGAAGCCTTTTGAGGTGTCCAACAGCGACTCTGGTCAAAACCCTTGGCTACCGAAATGCTGTATTACTGCTCCCGCGAATGTCATGAAAGCGAACAATCAGCTAATTACATTAGCATTTGCTTAATGCTCAAATACTGGTAACATACTTATGATACAAACACACTATGGCTTTTGGGGTTCAAAGGCGACGACACAAAAGCGACAACTGTAAACACATGTGCATGTGATGTGGCTCTATCCATTCCTGGCCCTGAACTCAAGCAAACGTATAATTAATATCTCCACAAGCAATTGCCGAATTGAATGGTGAATGACGCTATGTAATCAGTGTAGAAGAAATAGGCAATTTATCACTCAAGAACCAGTGTTCGTGTAGGAAGGGGAAGTCCTGTACATACATAAACGTTTAATACGTATGAAGTTGATAAACTCCAATACTGGTTGACCAATCACCACGAAAATTGACACATCTAAGTGTTTTTTCATGGAGAAGGTTTTTACGCTATCCGTTTTACTATGCAACGCATTACACTCACATGTTTTTCTTTTACATAACACATCCACATGTCCTTCTCCATTACCTCATCAACTTCAATTCATACAACTTTCTAGGACTGAAGTAGAAACGTATTGCAGTACATTCACACGGTTTTCTCTATTCGCTTTTCTTCCTGCGTAATTTGTGGTTCAACAGTGCTTTTACGGCGTCTTCCCTGTGTTTGTTTACTTTTTTTTTTTGAGTTTCAATTAACTCCTTGTTTAAATATTAAAGAATAATTTTTAATTATCTCCAAAGAAACACAAGGCTATTAAACAAGTGCAACATAAATCGAAAAGTTTAGGGATAAAAAGGCCAACCATGGATAGCTTCAGTTGTTAGATCTAATATATCTCTTTCCGAACAGGTTTTCTTTATTTCTTTTTTGTTAACTTAAAAGTCTCTTGCTTTTATTTTCTTCTACGTAAAGGTGTTATATAAATTAAGCAGAGAGAATTTACGAGATCTAATAGAAAATGTACATTAGACATTTAATCAACGTAGTTCGAAAAATGTATGAGAACAGCTGCATAGACCTGGGAATTTTTAACTGAAGAACTTGTAATGTAATGATCTATTCTGGAGCTCCATCAGACAATTGGGCATCATCAGAAGCCGCAATTTTAATAAGGAAAGAGTTAAAGTATAAAATTTTATCCTACCAACTGATTTCTCCAAGAATTGTACAAGTTAGAATAAAAATGTTAGGACATCATATTACAATAATTGGTATTTACGCTCCAATAGAAGTCAAAGGATTAGAAACCATAGAATTTTATGACATTCTCCAAGAAATCATTGACAAAACAAATAAGCAAGATTATCTCATAATCGCCGGTGATTTTAATGCAATAGTAGGCAATCAACCAGTAAGAAACTGCATTGGATCAGTGCGAGAACCCACTTGTAATAATAACTTACTGATTTTTGCATATTCAATGATTTAAGGATCACAAACTCCTTCTTTAGGCATAACTTTATAACTTTATGATTTTAAAGTTTATCTGCTGAACGTACATCATTTCATATTCTGCATATACATATCTAAATATCGAAAAGGCATTTTATACTTTTCTACTTATCTGCGGTAAGGAGAAGAATTATTGCTTTCAATCCGAAAATTCGATACTGACTTTTCCCTGGAAATATGTCTTTTGAGGCTCCCTGAATCCAAAAGGCATTTTTAGAAAAACGTGCGCGTGCATGTGTCTGTGAACTGAAAAAACAAGTCAGTTAAATACCAAGTACTTAAGTGCAGCGCCTTCCAATGATGCAACATAGTTATTACATAGACAAATGTTTATTATGTTTTTCCCCTCATAAATTGCTCTAACGCCTTTGATTAAAATACCATATGTTTAAAACATTTGCATGACAAATAAAATTCTGTCAATAGTTTCATACAATGTTCATTCTGAATAACTTTTGTATAATTAATAAACAATAAGTGAAGACAAAGTCTTATCGCCAAAAATGTAGGTTATTTAAAGTAAGCACTTCATATGAAATAAAATTGTTTGTGGAGTTTCAGAGATATTCTTGGTGTCAATTTGCAATGCGTGTACTTTTCCAAATGGTAAGTCGCTATTCAATTTTTTCTGTTCGATATGCAAAGAAAATGAAATTTCATCACCACATAGTGACCCGCTTTTTAAAGGATCTCAATGTTGCAAATTTATTTCGTTCATATCCCTCCCTTGTTTTAACTATTTAATTTATATACCCCCTTTAACTAGTCTTTGCTTGAGAAATAACTGCTGGTGTTATAACTTGTTGAACGGTTAAGCTTTGTTAAATTTGGTTTTTAAGAGTATTACCTAAATATACCCGTATGTACCATTTTCATACTTCCTACTGTCAAACCCTGGTCCTTTGGGTTAAGAAGGTAGATTACTCAATTACAGATTGTACCTCATTTCTGCATATGGTTAACATCAGCAGATAGAAGAGGAATCTTTAGTAAGAATAGTTCGTGGAAGAGTGGGAAGAACAAGTAATGTCAATACGGCACATCAGATTTTTCTTGTATGGCAACCCATTAGTATCTTGACATTTTAATCCCAATTGTAAGCAAGGCAATTTTATTATACTTTTTAAGGTTAATGTCTTATTTTTTACATCAGAGATCGATTAATATCAGTCCTTATACTTTTTATGTTCCCTTTAAAGGTCATATCGACGGCTTTTAACCTGGTGGAACAGTGGCTCAACAGTAATGATGTTCACTCGCTAAGCGTTGGTTTTAAACTTAGTGTTTTTTTTTACTTTTGATTAATTTTTGCATTAAATTCACACACATTCACACTCCCTCAGACTCTAGGGAGGAAGCGGAATAATCCTAGTTAAGGAAAAATTCCTACCCTTCTAGGCGGGAATCGAACCCGGGACCCTACACAGCAGGTAGATTTTCCTCCGACTGAGTTAGGCTGAGTCTCTCTTTTTACTTTCTCTAGTGGTAAGTAGGGGAAGTGTTGTATTCCACCCAAAAATTCGATGTCAAGATCACCGGAAATATATGTTTTGAGACCCCCTGAATCAAAAAAAAAAAAAAAAAAGCATTTTTAGAAAACGATCCGCGCGCGCGCGTGTGTGTATGTGTGTGTGTGCGTGCGTGCGTGTGTGTTCAGCATAAATCAGAAACGAAAAGTCGGTGAAAAACCAAAGTTGGTATTTAAGTTTAATGCTTTCAAGGATGCGACACGAAGATTTTGAAGAAAACAGCTCCAACCTAAACTACCCTTTACATGGAACATTTTTCGAAAATTTTGATTAAAATGTCATATGTTTGAGATATTTTGATGACAAATGAAATGTATATCTTGAATTTTCTGGCTATAGCCCCTGTAGTCGTATTTACTCTGGACGACTTTTGCATAACTGGTAAGCCGTGAGAGGTAGACAGACTAAATCATACTATACAAAAAATGTAGATCTTGCTAAAATACACAATTTGTGTCTGAATACATTTTCTTACATTTCGGAGATATTCCTTGTTTTGTGTGTCAGTTTTGGAAAACTTAGAACTTTGATGAAATGGATCATCGTTCATTTTTTATATGTTAAGCTTGCAAAGAGAACGGAATCTCAAAGCTTTAAAATATTTGACTATCGCACAAAGCCTACTGTATTCTAATATTCCCTTGCACCTACAAGGAAATAAGAAATAAGATAATTTTTACAAATTTTTATCTCAACTAATACGAAGAAGATACAGGAATAAGAGTTTGTAAAAATTGTTAATACAAGAGTAGGGAAAGTCATGTGAGTGTAACACATCATTTTTTTTTCTTTTTGTTTATTTCTTTTCATTTTGGCATATTAGTGTTAAAAGTATCATTAAGTAAATTGGAACCTATTTCTAACAGTCTTTGCATATTTCGAGAAGGTCATTTATATGTGTTTAATGTGACCTGAGAACATAAGGAATCCGAAATAACAATTTCCTTTTCACGAGACGTAAGCTCAAGTAATTTACTTGAGTTACTACTCAGAGTTCTGCCCAAACTAGCACCACGAGTCTTCGACATTGCATTACCAAATTCTATTGAAAGCTAAACGTTATTGGCTCGCAACGTTTTGATAGTTGAGATATGTGTTTCACTTGCAAATGCAAATTTACTATCAGAGAAGTATTATTATCGCTGATGTTTGCAACGTTACAATTTGCATAGCGGTAGCCAAACATGTGATTTTTCTTAAGTTTGATCCATTGTTGATTTGCTTCGCCTTCCGAGAGCATTGAATATGAATGATGTTGGTTTAGTTGACACAGAAAACTAGGGACTATGTTGCATATTCGTTTTAATTTCCTCTTTCCGTGGACGAAAGGCAGCTAGTTTCCGGACTGATAAGGCTCGCGAACACCAGGTGAGATCAGTGTTTCCGGTGGCTGAATCTTAGCTGACGGTCCTCCACACGTGATGGATGACCTCGATGTGATAAACGTGATTAATAGGCATACATTATCTTCACTATTCTCTTGGCTGCAACTTCCTTTGTTATCAACAGTGGGCAAGTGACCTCCCACGGGGCACCGAATTAGCTTACAGCGATTTGCAGGGTTTGATTGGCGTTTCCTCCATCCCTTTATTTTCCCATTGGGGAGGCATTTCTGCTCCCCTTGCTTATTTGTAATTACGTTTTCGTAAATTTGTTAACGTGAATCCCTCAACCTCACCAGCCTCCAAGGATTTACTCGTAAATTCTTCAGTAAATTTACATAGAAAAGTTCTAGCTTCCGAGACACATTTATTACTATAATTTCACACATAAAAATCTGATGTCACAGTCAAATGACCTTTACTCACTCTTGTACATACTATTTTGACAATAACTTATTCTGTTGTTTCTTGTTAATACAGATAAACCTTCACTGCAAGTGTCATTCGACACCCCTTGCTCTGTGGAGATTTTGAAATTATATTTTCTTTGCAGGAACACGAAACAGAAAGGAAAAATAACAGCGATTTTCGGTTAGGAAAACTACAGTGTTTGAAAATTCAAATAAGTAGAAAAGATTATTCAGAAAATGGTTAACGGTACAAAAAAGGTTTGTTTCTCATAAATTGTAGGAGGAGAGCTACATTTTCTGTGTGATACCTCTTACGGTGTAGAGAAAGGTCATTCAGAATAAAGATGACTTCAATATCTACATTTCTCTGACTTTCAATTTTGCTTACCAAGACTAGTGGAGCAGTTTTTTTCCCATGTAAAGAGTAGGTTGGGATGGAAATTCTGTTCTCTCTCTCTCTCTCACACACACACACACACACACACACACACACACACACACACACACCACACACCACACACACACACACACACACACACACACACCACACACACAGAGAGACACACACACAGACACACACACAGACACACACAGACACACACACAGAGAGAGAGAGATACACACATGGAGGGCATTCTAATAATGACGAAATTATAGAAATATTCTAAAGATTGTTAATGAAATCGGATATCTTATTAAAGATAATGATTGCTTTCACTATTTCATTAACGGAAATAAAGCTAGTTACGAGACATAAGTGTAAGCGCCCAGAGCAGAAAGGAATCATCCAGCTTTCCCGACTGCAGCTACGCCGAGGTTAATGTATATTTAAACCAGCTGTAAAAGTGTGCCTCAACGCCATTACAAAATATTACTCTCATACACTTAAAACCCGTTACAAATGCCGCAACGTTTGATTAGATACATGCCATTAAAATAAAACCAAGTATACAAATGAACGTTGTCGTCAGTGTCATTTTATAAAGTTAAAGTTGTATAAATGTGCGATAATTTTGAGCATAAATAATTCTGAATGCTTGGTACAATTTATTTACATTTAAAGGTTGGAAAAATACCCCTAGCAAAGCCCAATGGCATATTGCTAAATGACAAAATTGCTGAAGTAAACAAAATCACATAACCTGTAGACGGTTGCTTTTCCGGCAGCTTTACAAAGCAATTGCCTTGTTTACAAATTGTCTCATAAGATGGAAGAACGTCTCAAAGGTAACAGATATTATGTTCCTATGTGAAACTCTAGACACAACGTAAATTAAGCGTTTTGATGGAACACGTACGTGCAATTACCACACCTTCACACTTTACTCCTGTACTATTTAAACGACAGGTAAGATAAAGAACATAGACTACAAAATATAGTGCAAAAACCAAAGCTAGGGGAGGCTGTAACCTGGTTTGGGTCAAAAATATCAGTTTTGTGTTTTTTGCCTGTTTTGTCATAACGCCTGAAAACGTGCCGAAAGTGTCTTTAAAATAAATGCACTTGTCCAAGGGCAAGTATAAATTAAAAAAATATTCGTTAATTTTTTTAAAAAAATATGGAAATAATATCTATGTGATTTAAATGTCAGTACGTTAAAAAAGCATAAGTTTATATGTGTACCAAATTTCATACTTCTAGAGCAAACAGTTTCTCTGAAAAGTGGAGTTAAACTTCTTAAAATTAACATTGTTAGCATAGAGGTTACAAACCTTCCCTAATTTTGATTGATGTTTTTCCCAAACTTATTTTTCTGCATACATTTGCCCCATTTTCTCAGGAATCACTTATTCTAGAGTAATGGAACTTTTACCACTCATTTATGGGTTGTTTGTGATACTGACTTTTTCTTATTTCACTATCATTAAAATCATATATGCTAGAAACTTTTCTTATTAAAGAATGGGCGAAAAAAATAACATATTCATTATAATTATTTTGAAGATATGATCAACATATGTGTCATATAAAAAGTCAGTATAATTAGAAAGCATTGATTTATGCGTGTATCAAATTTCACACTTCTAGAGCAAATAGTTACTGTGAAAAGTGGGGCCAAACTTCTTAAAATTAGCATTGCAAGCATAGAGCTTAAAGTCTCCCTTTTTTGAGGATGCTGGAGCAATGACGTTTCGGAAAACCTCGAGTAAATAAGCTTTCCAGTATCAATATCACGCACAGAGCAATGCATTTATCTCATTGAGGGTTTGATTTCTTAGTTTTGTTTATCTCTGGTGGAAATCAAATTATTTTCAAAGAATTAAAGACTTTAAAAATTCTTCTCTCATCATTATCTTTTATCACAAGTGCACATTTTAACCACAACTGTGAAAAGGAAATGTGTGCGGGGGTGAGTGCGCGTGCGCGTATATGAAGGGATGAGAGCACAGTTCAAAAACGTCGGCTAAGCACAAAGTTTGCTATTTAAGCCAGGAAGCTGTAAAGGATGCACATAAAAATGTATTGCATATGCAACTGTTGCCAAATGTGTTTTCTATCTCATACTTGAAAGGAAAGAAAGGAGAAAAAGGGGAGGGGAGCGGTTTCGTACCATTGTTGCAATTGGAGTATTTTCTAGGATAACAGTGATAAGCACTACGGCGGTTCTTGTATATGCAAAGTGAAATGCTAGTTATCAAGAGGAGCATGCGACACAGCTCATCAACTTTAGGAAGGACACGTCATTCTAAATAGCAAAATATTATCACTAAAGTGGATAGAGGTCAAGGCACACCAGAAACTGATATCACTAAACTTCCTGTAGTATTAACCTAATAATGGACTCCATGAAATGTATTGGCCTGTAAACAATTAGGGTGCAGTTTAATTTCTTGTCTTCGGTTTTTCCACTCCTCTGTAGGATTCATCGGAGGGAGTGTGATTGTCGCTTATTTCATGACTGTAATAAAGCTTTTTAAAACTTATTCCACCAAAAACTTCGATACCGAGATTTCGCTATATATATTTGGACATCCCATGAATTTAAGAAAAATAATTTTAGAAAGAGGGCCACGTGTGTCTGTGAACCATACGCGGTAACGAAAGGTCGGTTAAACACCAAACATGGTATTTAAATTCAGCATCT
This sequence comes from Tenodera sinensis, assembly GCA_030765045.1. Lineage (NCBI taxonomy): Eukaryota > Metazoa > Arthropoda > Insecta > Mantodea > Mantidae > Tenodera > Tenodera sinensis. The sequence goes on from CM060965.1 coordinate 96,987,535, forward strand.
TCCAAAATGCGACACAAAACATCTTCAAGAAATCTGTGCACCGAAACTATCGTTTGTATGCGATTTTTTGTTTTGTTTTGAAAATGTTGATTTTCTCAAAAATGGCTAACAATTGCGATTCAAATCAGGGTATCTTCATGACAAATGAAATGCATATGCTGAATTTTCTGGGAATAACCTCTGAACGCCTTTCTCTGGTTGAGCTTTCCTAAGTGGTAAGCCGTAAGAGACAGACAAAACTAACAAACAAACAAAACCTCGTTAAACCACACATTCATGAAAAGTTTTTTTTTTTTGGGGGGGGGGTGGGGGGGAGAGGTGGGCTAGAGCTAACTATTTTGGAGATATTCCTTGTGATTGATTTGAATTTTCAAGTACCTATTTCTTTTCTCCAGCAATAGAAGTATTTTGTTTTATTCTGGCCATGAAATGAGAATGGAATGTTAAAGCCATCAGGTAGCGACGAGCTCTTAGGAGATTTGACTATCACTTAAGCCTACTGTAAACTCCTATTCCCATTGTACAGCCATTGAGCGTATTAGGACAGGAGAACAGAATATTTTTAAGCTTCACGCCTGTTGCAGGGTGGTTTACACAAGTCGATATTTCCAACATGCAGCTGAGTTTATTGATAGTTCCAGTTCCATATGTTTATCGTATGTCTGACACACAAATAGACCGTATCTTGAATCACCCCTCGCATTTGTATCTGCGAGTATGTATACAAATGCGAGTGCTGATTCAAGTCATGTTATTTGTGTGTCAAAATATATATACACATGTTGGAAATATTGATTTGTGTAAACCGCACAACAGCAGGACCTGGAACTTACAAATATTCGCCCAACTATCATGGCTGCAGCTATAAGGAGATATGTAATAAATGGATTTATCTCGATTAATATAAAGTAGATAGAAAAAAAGATTTTCTTTTTGTGTGAGTGCATAAACTGAGTTTCTGTCTGCACATTTTCACAGGTGCATTGCCTTCATGCTGAAATTGTGTGAGGATGCTCTGTTTGTGATCATTGGGCATGAGGTAACTTAGGCAAAGCGACTGGATGCAGTAAACCACAAAGGGCTGTCTGATCATCACCAGCAACTGTGGCTATTATAACAGTCGAACATGTATTACACCAATCACACAAAAAGGAAAACTTATATTGAATGGTATATAGTTGGTTCCTGGGCGCCCTCTGGATACGCCCTTAAAATAAGGTTAATATCAGAATCAATAGTACACTTGATTCAGCGTATAAGAGAGTTCAGTCAGTCATTTTGCGGTAAAGTGAATCCCTACTTTGGGCTAAAGACGCAGCCCTTGAGAGTAGCGGGAACCAAGTCGAGTCGAGTTGAGTGGGTCTGTCGGGTCAGGATACGCTCTTTTTTCCTACACGTTCACTCAAGTGTTTCTTTAACGAAATGATCGTGCTTCTCTCTCCTTTCTCCTATAATCTTCTTGCTTCCTTTGTTCGCTAATAATTTCGCTATACCAAACTCTGGAGGGCTTTTGTCTCGTTAAGTCTGAAAATACCACGAGTTGGCTGCTGAGGTCTGCGGTCAAGTGCTGATGTTTCTACTGTGATATTTAGTGGAAAAATGCAATTCCCTTCTCTTCTCTCTTCTTCTACATCTGCCTTTTCTCGTTTGCTTCGACTTCATTATCTGCCCCGTTTTCTTTGCATCGTGTTTTCCATATTATACAGCACTCTTATTTTATTTTTTAGGCCGTTATCCCAATTCATCCGTTTTTTTTATTTAACCCTTTTTACTATTATTTTTCTCTAAGGCTCGTTGCGAAGCTGCACATTCCGTTTCTATAGGGCGTTGCTCTTCCATATCCCTCTTATATTTTGTTTTCTGTTTCTCCTTTTTTCTTTCTGTTAATCGTGTTCTTCCGTTTCAACTTTTTATATACTTAATATTTTTTCTCATTTATTTCATCTTTCCTGGAATCTTTTGCTTTTGCTATAGTTTGAGGTTGGCATTAATTATATGGTAAATGGTTTTAATGATTGTACATTCTCGAGTGAATCTAAGTTTGCATTGACAGTAGTATAATAATGATACAAAATTAACTTAACAGTAGATGACATGTGGCGATGGGATTTAAGTTCTAAAAGCAGTGATCATTTCATATTAGGTTTATGAATAGCAATTTAAGCATTGTCATTCTCAACAATACGTCAAGAAATGCTTAATATGCGACGTCTGTATGCCTCTCATCCATCGATTCAAAACATTTGGATGTAAACTTTTAACCGAAAGCGATTGTCATTTCCGACCACCTTGCAATTACCTACTTGGTTAGTTTCGGTTAGGTTGTCTGCCACAAACTTCCTGCATTACCCTAAAACGCCGAGATGCATTTTTATTTTCTTTTTTTATCATCATCAATTATTATTATTATTATTATTATTATTATTATTATTATTATTATTATTATTATTATTATTATTATTATTATTATTATTATTATTATTATTATTATTATTATTATTATTAATATTGTTATTCGGAGATGGTAGTGTCAATTGGAACTTAAATTTTAATGAATCACTTGTAATTCTGCCTCTAAACATTATTAGGGTATTATATAACAAAACATAGTATTTTCAAAGTCGCTGTTGAGCATATAAGGTACAATTAGCATTGAAGTGGTTTTCAGCAGCTAAAAATAAGAAACAGCTGTTAATGTTGCCAAGATTTTAAGGTAATCAAATGAAGTGTTGCGTGTTATTTTCTCTTCCTCTCCTTTCGCCACCCTTGCTTTCCCTTCACTTCCTCTTCCTTCCCCTTCCTTCCATTCCCTTCTCTTCCCCTCCCCTCCCTTCCATTCCCTTCCCTTCTCTCCCCTCCCTTCGCTCCCCCTCCCTCCCCTCCCCTTCCTTCTCTTCCGTTCCCTTCACCGCCCCTCCCTTCCCTTCCTTTCCCTGACCTTCCCTTCCCCGCCCTTCCCCGCCCTCCCCTTCATTTCGTTCCCCTCCATTCCCTTCTCCTCCATTCCCTTCTCCTCAATTCCCTTCTCCTCAATTCCCTTCCCTTCCATTCCCTTCACCTCCATTCCGTTCCCCTCCCTACCCCTACATTCCCTTCCATTCTCTTGCCTTCTCTCTCCTCTTCCCTTCCCTCCTCTCCTCTGCTTTTTCCTCTCCTACCCTTCCCTTCCTTTCTCTTCTCTCTCCTCCCCTCCCTTTCCTTCTCTTTTTTAACTTTAAGCTACCTTCCCAACTTGAGGATTCCGCAGGATTCTCTTGGCAGTAGCATTCCTTCGTAACATTGGGAGATGTATGCCCCTATTGCTCGCAATTATTTGCCTCTGTCACGTCTCGGTGCAGAAAGAAATAATATTGCGATGCGACGTGGATACGCAATTCCTGGCGATATTTTCACATTTTCTAGAGTTCGAGCTAACAACCTTGCCACTTGCCAAGAATCGCAAAACATTTGACCTAATTTGTTCACGACTTTAAAAAACTTCCCGACATGCTTGTTACTTTATTGCCTCTACAAAAACAAGCGACGTCGATTTTTCCTTGATAAGAGATGCTCTTCTCCTGAAATTTCTAGGTTTGCATGCTTTCAGCTTGTTCATTTTCAAGCTAACATTTGTTCTGACCTTTCGGAAAGGGTTTTTGAGATAAATACCTTCGCTTTTTAGATCACAACTTGTTTTCTTTTCAAACCTTGAATCTACTGTTTGTCGTAAATACCTTGATCTTATTTCTTTTTAAGTGGCGTATTCTTTATGAATGTAGTGAATGCACTACATGCGTTATAGAATAATGAAATGACTAATATTGATCAATAATTTAAATCGTAGAGGAATCAATGAAACCACGAAGTAAGGGAGAGAACCATGACTTCAGTTTTAAAGAAATGATTATTAAATGAATAATGAATGGCAGCTTGTGTGGGTGATTGTCTGTTAGTTCTTTTAACAGCCTAAGCGAGGTGCTAAGGTATTCTCAACACTTAGCCTGCTATCATATATCAGCAATATGTTATGCATGCACCACATGTTAGTGTATTCAACATTGTTGAGTGAATTTTAGTGCATTTTACCGTTGAATATTCAAATTATGTATGATTCTGAAAGAGATGTTATATGAAGTGTGTTTAATGAACTTTTTAAATCAGTTTATTTTGCCATAAGTTAAGAGTTAATTAAAAAAGAATGACCTGCTCCCTACTCGAAAAACTTGCAGACTGAGAAAAAAGTGAGGAACGTTGTACTACATTTAGAACTTTATACAAAGAGTTTAGTTATGGGGCTCTAAAACTTTGTATAAGCTGCTTTGCTAGCCGTGTTTGTTGCTCGAGAAGGATAAAGCTATTTCGAACAATGAAGATGGGGGTTATTCGTGTGCAATGTAGATATATACCCAGTTTTTGTTTCAAGTTGGATGCCTCTGCAAAATTATCAGGATGCGTGTCTGGTCTTTTCAGATATTTTATTTTGTGAATGTCCTCGTGCTGCATACATATTCAAGGGATACTGTCTGACCTAACAAAGAAAGTATGTGCTAATATAGGCCCTCTCAAAGTTTAAAACTGTACCGGTGCAATCCAAGGTGCAAATCGGAGATTCGGCTAAGCTCGGCTTACCTCACGCATGCAGAGCAAACAGGTGACGACCTGACCTGAGCAAACCTGTGTTGATAGACGGCTAGCTTATCCGTGAAATAAATACGCACAATAGTAATACCAAATAATGGGGTAATTTGATCTAAAGAAAGCAAAGAATACCGAAAGTCCATTTAAATCAGAGTAACAACCTTCATAATTTTAGGGAGTCGTCACAATAGGGGCCAAATGCCTCGTGTGTCTGAGAAAACGAGAAAATCATCTGTTGAACCCAGAAATGTGAGGTGAAATCATAGGGACGCTAGATAGGAGGTATTAAGAGGTTGCTGTACCTTGTAGAAAAGCATTCTTAATGAAAAGATGAGATTTGTACCAGTGCTTTCTAGATCATTAAAACAGAAGTCCAGATTTGGTATTAAGAACCACATTAACCTGTTTAACAGTGCGCAACACACGTAAACTTTACGCAGTGAGGCAGAAACAGCGCTGAAACACTATCGTGTTTTTATTTTCAGAACCCTTACCTATATCTAACTGATTGGAGTATTCAGGACTTCTGCTTTGGAAGTACATAGCTAAAATTACTGTTTGGAGTACCTATGTGAAAAGAAAATTAGAATTACTGATAAAATATTTAATTGAATAATAATGAGAGTGTAACTTCTCTTAGCTATGTTTGAACTTATATTCTGACAAGATAATTGTCATAGATGCAAATTTGCTAAGTTGGAAAGCAAATTAAAGAATGATTTTTAGTTGCTTTGTATAAAATATAGAAAGCTCCCAGTGTCTCAATCCAAATTCACGTATTTTGGCATAATTATGTTTCTAAAATAAATTAGAACATTTTGTTTAGAAGAATGCTTGCAACCTTCCTTGAATATGGATCACATCTATGCAGCTTGTAACCCTCTATTTCATGTGCAATGAAAACAAGGTCCAATTACGTGACTATAATTATTTTGCGCAATAGCTGAGCGCAATTTCCTTGACTAATACTTTTTTCTTCCTTTGTTGCAGGTAAGAACGCTGACATGTTTATTCTCGTAATGCTATACTGAGCGGCCATGGTATGTATTCTTATATCGATTTGCTTGTTTAACATTTACATGAACTGAATTTGGTGGACCCTAAACGAAGTACCTAGAAAAATTCATTTTATACAGATATGAAGGAATGTCTGAATATTAGGAGAGAAAGTGTCGAACGGAATAAGTACATAATTTTTCAACATTTGTAGTTGACTACCACGATGTTTGGAGGGAGGATTTAGCACCTTGATCTATAGAGGATCTTTCGTATCTATGTCCCTGACGGAGCGCTCCGGAAGGGAAAGTAGGGTGAGAAGAGGCAGGGTCCCTAACAGTTGCAGATTGAAACTCCCGGTGGCGGCTCTTACAACTGGCTCCCTCCCCACTTGGGGGTATATACATCCCCTGGAGACATCCCCCGATCCGGAAGATTAGGCCCTACACGCCGACGTTCTCGCCGACACTTAGAACCCTGAAATAGGCAACCAGTATGGAAGATGAAGTGAAATGAGAAGTGAGGTGAAACTGTGGAACAGAAAATTCATGGAGTGTAATTATCCTTCCTAGCACTCGCCTGGTGACCTGGGGAAACCCCCGAAAAAAAAAAAACCATGGGTCAGCAAGATTGTTACGGGAATGTAACCGACAACCTCACGTATGTAGGGCACAGATCCTACCGGTTGAGCCATCCCGCTCGGTAATATTGTAGTTTCTTCCGTTTGCAAGCACTGCTTCACGTGTGTTGATGAATAAAAATAAAATGAGCTATCAATTGCGGTATTTAGAGCTATAAATGTAAACTCAGTACAGGTTTGCTGTTTGCAAAATTGCCCTTAGGTTGCCCTCTCAACTCTTTCAATAAGTTCCTGCGCTACATACATTTAAATTTTCCATGGTCATAATATCTTGGAAGTAAGTTCTTATGTTTAGCTAATCATCTCTTCGGGTGCGATATAGGCACCTCTGATACGATATTATATTATGTAAGCTCGGCATGGATGAATAGCGTTGAACAACGCCTTGTATATTCTACTCACATCTTAATATAGAGCAATTTCCTTTACTTGCTTTTTATGGAGAAAATGTAGATCAACATGGAAGCGATGATACATTTAAATAGTTTATTTTGTAATGAATATTGTTCATATAGGGAATTGCCATTTTAGTGTAACATTTTAGTTTTTGTTTTTGGTATTAGAGTTCGTTTCATAACGCAGCAGGTGGAATTAATGGCATAAAACGCCGCGATGCGATACTCTTGTTTTTTTGTTTTTACTGTATCACTATACCAATAGATATAGGAAATATTACATTCCACCCAAACATTGAATGTCAAAATTTGAACGTTATTCGTGCACCAAAAATGATCTGGAGGGAATTCGGTCACGTATATGCAAATTAAGGCGGAAAGATTTGGAAGTGAAGAAACACCGAGGATGAATTTCTTACCCTAATATGCAAAGTTAGTTCGTAACTACAAGGTTGAAAAAGAAATCCATGTTTGCGGCTCGCCCTTCTTTTCTTTAACCTGCATCACACAAACATTGTCAATAATTACAAGGCTTCATTGAATAGCAGAACTTTAATGTCGACCTCTGTGGCACTGTTGGCATTAGAAATACACAGCAAACCCCATTATCGTTCTAATTTATCTAGCTTAATTATTGCCAGGCCAATAAACATGTTCCACCTGCCATGTATGTGCTGTTAGCCTGTTAATGGCTACAGAAACAACTGAAAACAGAACATGGTTGGGGCATTCAATCTATCGAAACAGTATTTAGATTGTGCCCCGATATACAACGTGATGCATAAATGACATTCTACTTCAATTGTCCAAAACTGTGATCAAGGTATCATTTAGAAGTACTTCGCCTATTTGTTAGCTTCATTATTTACCAACTAACACAAAATTCCCTTAAATTGTTAATGATGATAATGATGATATGATGATAATGATGATAGTAATAATATTGTGATGCCCGCTAAGGGCGGTAACGCACATTAAAGGAGGCTCGGGGCCGGACTACACTACACCACTGGCGGACGAGCATCAAAGACGCGTGACAACAATATTAGAGCGGCAGAACCAAAACGGATTTTCAAGATTTGAGAAGAGGCCAGCGTATTTATAGAAGTTCGAGAAAGGTCCGTGTTGTCATCCTCGCTATATAAGGAGCCGAGGCAACACGAGTAGGGAACCAGTTTTTAGTGTGTGTGTGTGTGTGTGTGTGTGTGTGTGTGTGTGTGTGTGTGTGTGTGTGTGTGTGTGTGTGTGTGTGTGTGTGTGTGTGTGTGTGTGTGTGTGTGTGTGTGTGTGTGTGTGTGTGTGTGTGTGTGTGTGTGTGTGTGTGTGTGTGTGTGTGTGTGTGTGTGTGTGTGTGTGTGTGTGTGTGTGTGTGTGTGTGTGTGTGTGTGTGTGTGTGTGTGTGTGTGTGTGTGTGTGTGTGTGTGTGTGTGTGTGTGTGTGTGTGTGTGTGTGTGTGTGTGTGTGTGTGTGTGTGTGTGTGTGTGTGTGTGTGTGTGTGTGTGTGTGTGTGTGTGTGTGTGTGTGTGTGTGTGTGTGTGTGTGTGTGTGTGTGTGTGTGTGTGTGTGTGTGTGTGTGTGTGTGTGTGTGTGTGTGTGTGTGTGTGTGTGTGTGTGTGTGTGTGTGTGTGTGTGTGTGTGTGTGTGTGTGTGTGTGTGTGTGTGTGTGTGTGTGTGTGTGTGTGTGTGTGTGTGTGTGTGTGTGTGTGTGTGTGTGTGTGTGTGTGTGTGTGTGTGTGTGTGTGTGTGTGTGTGTGTGTGTGTGTGT